>CM060926.1:1046961229-1047576229 GCA_030737875.1 Allium sativum | reverse complement strand
CAATCACACAGAATGAAATCCGATGTCAGGCACACATCCATTTACAAGTCCGTTCTGGGTCTGAATGAAACCGGAGGCACCTTATTCCTCATCCCATATGTCCAATACAGGAGAGAGGCCCTCGCATATCTGGTCGATCTCCAAGCACGTCTAGACGATCACCACTTATTACCTTGTCTTGAGTGTACAGCCCAATCAAGACATCAGTAATCATCCAAACGATGTGAAGACCTCCGGTCTTCAACCACCGTCTTCATCCTCGACACATCGTCGAATCAGTTATTCAGAATGGGATAAACCCGGTCTTTCTGAATAACTCGCGTATATAATAAATAAGTGCTATAAAAACACAACATATGCCTCATTCCAATCCAGAATATTTCTTTATCCAAATATTCATATACTTTGGGAAAGGTTCCCATTAATTTTATCAAAGATAAATTCTTTAAATTTATTCTTTAATCTCCCTTTGGATATCGATTCAAACCAAATTATGGTTTATCCAAACTAGTCGGGATTAGCGCACCTTACTGAAGTAATCATTTGTTTAATTTTCCAATCCCAACCTATTCATCCCTTGAAGCAAAACTGGTAATACTTCATATCTAACACCACGGTATTATCGGTAAATTCAATTACCATTTCACATTCAAATCTAATTAAAGATTTAACTATCGCCTAGAGTAAAACTGGTGGCACTCCATTTTTGATCATTTTCTTGAATTGATAATTTTAATTATCACATTCACTTTTCAATCTAATCAAAGATTCATTAAAACTCCATTTAGTTTTAATCTTCCCAAAAATCAATATTAATGATTGTTTAACTTATGAAATCATATCATGTCTTTAACTGGGTTAAAGAACCAATGTCATTTAAAACACAGTTCACTATAAACCCAAAATCACATTCCATTCCATCAGCTTTTAATCGTAAAATTAGCAAGTGAACAATTCCCTAAGTATTAACCCCGAAGGCCGAAACCAACATCAGATCAATACCCAGGAAACCATTCAACTTAACTAATCTCCAGTTAGTTTCTGATTTTCTTAACTCCGTTGGGTCTAAGAACAGTATTATTAAAGATACCATTCACGACAACCCAAAATCACATTCCATTAACAATGGAATCTTCATGGAAAACAAATCGATATAAACTTCCATATCCAACCGATAATATAAATGGAATAACGACAAGGCTTTTTAAATTCCACATATATTAACCGTCTTCCTCTACAGAAGCTTACTTCGAATATTACCAAATTGAATTCCATTCAATTCCAATTTAATATGTTAAATTGGAAAACTTTACTTTGGAAAATCTCCTTTAAATCTTAACAAAAGATTTATAAATTCCAAATCTCATTTCATTGTAAATCGGGTTAAAGAACGAATGTCGCTAAAACATAGTTCATGATAAACCCAATTCACATTCCATTTTATTCCAATTATTAAATATAATTGGAAACTCCAACAATCTTAATTAAAAGATTAATTCTCTTCACATAGGGTTCAAGAACAGTGTTACTGAAGACACCGCTCATGACAAACCCAAAATCCCATTTGATATTAAATACAAGACTCTGAATAGAAAATATATCGGCTTATATTCAATATCAAATTCTGAATTCAACAAACATCGTATTGGAATAACGATATATATATCTTCCAAATTCCTCCGCAATGCCTGTATAATCACGGAATACAATATCGAAATATTCCGAGGATAATTTCGATTCAAATCCATTCCAATTCATATATTGAAAATTCTGGTTATTTTTAAAACCATTTCAAATCCACTTTATTTATTTAAAAATAAATGGATTATAATTCTAGTTTATAACTAGTTCATTTCGATAAAATTCTATTTTTATCCTTTCAAATATGGAATTTTTCATCCTAATTCTTTCCAAATCATTTCTTATGATTTTACACTAATTATTGATATTTTTAATAATTTTATCAAGGCCCGTACAGTCGATTTCCATAAACGGCCATCGAACTGCACTTACAGCGACCTTTTCCAAATTTTATTTGGACATAATTCCAAATCCAACCGTTAGATTTAAAATCTCTAATATTCGTTAGAAAGCTCTTTTCGATACGAAGCCAAAGGTTCCGGTTTTAGGAGAATCCGTCGGTCGGATCTCTCGTAATGTCCATTCGAAGTCAATGGCTGAAATTCAAGAACTGCCGCTGCGCGGCGCGTTCTATTCAGGCCATTATATTATATAAGTAATATATATTTCATCGATTTCCATTTAAAACGTATTTTATAAATCGTTTTAAATTCGTTTTCAAAACGATTTCAACTTCATATTCAATTTCTAATAAAAATTGGATATTCCATATCATTAATATATAAATGATAATATTTTCGAACATCAGATTTTGAAATCAATTGCTTTTCAATATTCATTATAAAAATGAATAAAATCGATATAAATATCGTTCACGTCAAAATGGCGTTATCTAATAAACACGGCTATATATATTTAAATATATTCGTGTCCATCCCACATCGGACATCAAAATCACATTTTCGTCCATTACTGAATATTATTTTAAAATATTCATTATTTTAAAATATTCGTTATTTTAAAATATTCATTCTTTCTGAACTGGAATCAATTACCATATAATGTGATTATATGGATTTCATACAACACACGTACACAACAACAATCATACACAATCAACCATCATCCATGGTGCACTCTACACTGCATAAGCATCAAATATAAATATTTAACGCTTATAACAGTCTGTCAACCAATCGATTGACATACAACTAAATATTGGGATTAGTGTATGTCCAATATCATCTCAATACCCGTGTGGGGTTTCAATCAACAAACACAGATTTATTTGTGCAGTTGAGCGATGTGTAAAATTTATTGTCCCAATCCATATCAGTAAAATGGGTGTTCATAAACAAATCGTTTGATTTGTAAATGAATATTTATTTTATTCATATCAACGTTAAAAATTATATTTTTAATGATAAACTATTTATTCAATCCGTTTTACACAATAAAAATAATATTTTTATTGTTCTAACATATTTTAGAAAATTTTGGCGGCATAACGACGCGATATCAAAATCGGGTAATGTATAGCATTACCCCTCTCCTGATATTGGCTCGCGCCATACCAACATAACAATTCTAATCAATTCATTTCACCCAAACAACCAAATTCCACCAAATAATCTAATCAACCAAACCAAACAATCAAACAAGTCGTCCATGGTCTGTGGACGACGGGGGAACAGTTCATATATGCAGTTATAAAATAAATAACTGTACAAAAATAATTTTGGTGAGAAGTTCTCACCTTTGGGGTCCACTCCTCCATTCTATTCTGAATTTCTGAACGGTTCAGACTTGCCCAACTTCCAACGCAATCTTTTTCACGCTGTTCATATTAAAAATCACATTTTTATACCACTACTTAATAAATCTAATCTTTAACATGATGCTTACACCATAAAAATCACATTTTGATTAGCATGAAAATCATATTTTTATACAAGCAAAGACCGCATTTTTATCTAAGCCAAGATTGTATTTTTATCATCTACAATGCTCTTTTATATAATTTAGAAATCAGATCTTATATAATAGAAAAATAAAATAAAAAGAACTCACATTCCGATCGGAGGAGGCCCGCCGGAGGTGCTCGCTGGCGCAGCCGCTCGACAGGGGAAAGGGGGTGGTCGGTGGCAGTCGGAGTAGGGTTGTGGTGATTCAATTTGGGGCGTGCGCTTTAATATTAGAAGAGGAGAGAGAAGAGGAGGTCTGAGGAGGGGATGGGGTGGTCGGAGTCGACGAGAAGGAGGCGGCGCGTTAGGGGAAGGGTGGCACGATGGCGGCTGAGGCGCGGTGGCAGTTTTCGAGGGCGTCACCCTTTCTTTGAGGAAGGGAGTGGGATTTTACTAAACGGGGAAATGAGGGGGGGTTATTTGCAAAGGAAATTATATATTTTTTTCTTTCTCTCTTCAAATATGTTGAATTTCATTCGAACTCCTAATCCATTTAGATGACTATCATCCCTAGCTAATTACCCTCATTCCGAACATAATGGGATATGTATCGTGAGCCAGTTCGACTGTTTCGATCAGTTTCCGTCAAATTCAAAATATAAATCTATATATTGAATTTGAACGCACATTTCAATTTACTGGGGCCACATACGGACCCCAAAAATTCCAGAAAAATAAATCTGGCTATGTTTTGATGATATGGTCCTTACAAAACTAATTTCGTCAAATTTGGAGACCGTTTGAAAAATGGCCATTTTCTGGTCGATCCAAATTGACTTAAACTGTCAAAACACGTTTTACTTCGCCACGCTTACATATTAATCCCAAAAATTATGAATTTTGGAATCTAGCAATAATTTGACATCCCGGATCCAACAAAAGTGGTTTCGTCGAAAAAGGAGGTCGTTTGCAAAATTTCCATTTTAAGGGCCAAAATTCCATAGCGACTATTCTGAATTTTCAACTGGGCATAACTTTTTATTTCCGCTATGACATTTCAATTTTTCAGATTCATTGGAAAGATATTCTCAAATAGATTCTAATATTTTTGGTTTCACTAAAATCCGGTTTATTTTGAATCATGTACATTCATTTGAAATTTGAAATTGAATTTCCAAACTACCGCGCCATTTTCAATTCCTTTTATAATTAAAAATAAATATTTATATTCTAACGTCATTTCAAATAAACATATACATTCTAGTTATATTCAAAATAAATTTCTCGTCTTTATTATTTAAAATAAATCATTTTAAATATTCAAAATTCTCTAAAATTGCCAAAATAAAAATTTTAAATTGGTTCTGATTTTCCGGGTTGTTACAATCTCCCCCACTTAAAATCTTTTCGTCCTCGAAAAGGAACGGAGCTAAATGTTGTTTTACTAATCAACTCAACTTTCAGTTTGGCTTCATTCTTCAACTTTTCAGTTTCTAGGAATTTTCCAATTCTTCAAAAATTTGGCTAACACCCTAAATTTTCAAAAAAAATTGTAACCACCTTTGTACGGGAGCACCGGGAAAATCCCCAAACCACCACACATGCCTCTCCAATCAAAAAGAAAAAGAAACAGCCAATCGGCTCATAAAATCATCAAAAACCCCAAGAAATACAATAAACATGTACCTATTTGTCGGGCAAACAATTTTATTCCTCTTCTCTAGCCTCCTTGCTATGACCTATTCAATATATATACATGTACATGCATGCAATTTCAACTCATTCTTAATTCAGTTCAAAATTTGATCAATTTGGCATAATTCACCTTTCATTCACATGTTGGTTTAATGAATAATCATACAACACAAACATCAATCAATTAGTGAATTAACGTTTCAAATTCATAATTTTGACATATATACAGAAAATCGTGTTTTTATGCCAAGTCACAACAATATATTCTAACTTTATTTTGGTTCTCACACCAGTCAATTGGAAATATATAGATATCCCACTTTTGACACACGAATATAAACACTGATGATGGCGCGCCATCACCAGAATCAGACCCGGGCGACTAGAGTGTGATCCTATATCCATCCTGTATATTTGAGGCTTCAATACACGTGGATTAGACGTATATTAAAATCTCTATATACCCGATAATCCAAAACGATTTAAAATAAATATTCAAATACGTATAATCAGGTTTAAATTTTCAAAACAAAATTCGTTTTCAATTTTATTTGAAAACAACACTCTTCCGACTCATTCTAGGATACTACTGATCCCATCTCTAACGAGTCATTCTCATTGGATGTTACTAATCCAATCTCCGATGAATTCTTTCATTCGGTTCTAATATGTCTTGTTCTTGAGCTTTGTAAACTAAAGCTCTGATACCAAATGAAACGACCCGAACTTCCCCGTAAAGGAAAGCTCGGATTGAATTGAGAACATGACAAATCAAAACACAAATAGAAGAACATTTCATTACTTATTACAATAATTTCATCAGAATACAAGAATATACAGAGTATACATGAATAATATACAGAACAAAAATATCAGAGATTTACAATTTACAATGCAGCGGAAAATAATACAAAACACAAATGAAAAGAATATACGGATACAGAGCTTTTCGAATATCATTCCAGCTGTAAACCAGGATCCTATGAATATAAATCTGCAAAACCAAACCTACTAGCTGCTCGTGTGGAAAATAGGGGCACTCAGAGTTTAGGTTAAAACAATAAACTCCAGGTCAGTCATGTGACTGGTGTGAGAACTAAAACAGTTATTAATCTTTATTTTAAAGTTAGGTAAATTCAAGGACCACACCATATGACACAGAACGGGTTTCCTCCCAAGAATATCAGTGCATAAAACAATAGCGCAATTCTAAATAAAGAACAATGAAGCTATTATAAGGCTCGTGTCCCATCACACAATGCAACGCAAGCCGGAGGATAGAGTTTTTACCTTATAATAGGCAAGAATGCTTGGTACGTAAAATTTCATGTTTTATTATTAATATAAGTGTATAGTGTCAAAACAATTTCAATCATAAGTATCAATCATAGACGGCATAAGTGCCCCATACCACTATGTCGCCATATATAGGTTTACAATTAAAACCGCAAAATATCGTATTGGAAGTTCGATTTCCATCTGTGAACCAAGGCAAGGGATCGTCCTCACCGCGTCGAGACAATCTAGCCCATGTCTCAGGACCCAAACACAGGTGGGCCCTTGGATCGTCAGTGCCGGTCCACTCGATGTGGATTAAAATGCCGGAACACTGCGTTTCCCCGCCCTATAGGGCGTAAACTGGTTATATCCCGACCAAACTATCGGACCCGGAATGACCGATATAACCGAGGCGCCTCGCTATCCATCATCCACATAAGTAAAACGTCAGGGCTTGCAAAACGCTGACACCACTCCTAGCTAGAAGGAAATGCATGTCCTCCCTGAAGTCCTCTCCCGTTTCTGGTTCACACCGGGGTGTGAGGCTCGTGAATTAACGCTACACAAAGCTATGCTATATTAAAGCCATGCTTTGATCATCAACCACAAGACTCTGCTTTTCAACAGAAGCCTTGATCATTTGCATCTCAGCATGCCACACAGGCAATTCACGCTATGCAACCAATGTCTATCAATAACACAGAATGAAATCCGATGTCAGACACACATCCATTTACAAGTCCGTTCTGGGTCTGAACGAAACCGGAGGCACCTTATTCCTCATCCCAAATGTCCAATACAGGAGAGAGGCCCTCGCATATCCGGTCGATCTACAAGTATGTCTGGAAGATCACCACTTATTACCTTGTCTTGGGTGTACAGCCCAATCAAGACATCATTAATCATCCAAACGATGTGAAGACCTTCGGTCTTCAACCACCGTCTTCATCCTCCACACATCGTCGAATCAGTTATTCAGAATGGGATAAACCCGGTCTTTCTGAATAACTCGCGTATATAATAAACAAGTGCTATAAAAACACAACATACGCCTCATTCCAATCCAGAATATGTCTTTATCCAAATATTCATATACTTTGGGAAAGGTTCCCATTAATTTTATCAAAGATAAATTCTTTAAATTTATTCTTTAATCTCCCTTTGGATATCGATTCAAACCAAATTATGGTTTATCCAAACTAGTCGGGATTAGCGCACCTTACCTAAGTAACCATTTGTTTAATTTCCCAATCCCAACATATTCATCCCATGAAGCAAAACCGGTAATACTTCATATCTAACACCACGGTGTTATAGGTAAATTCAATTACCATTTCACGTTCAAATCTAATTAAAGATTTAACTATCGCCTGGAGTAAAACTGGTGGCACTCCATTTTCGATCATTTTCTTGAATTGATAATTTTAATTATCACATTCACTTTTCAATCTAATCAAAGATTCATTAAAGATCCATTTAGTTTTAATTTTCCCAAAAATCAATATTAATGATTGTTTAACTTGGGAAATCATATCCTATCTTTAACTGGGTTAAAGAACCAATGTTATTTAAAACACGGTTCACTATAAACCCAAAATAACATTCCATTCCATCAGCCTTTAAACGTAAATTAGCAAGTGAACAATTCCCTAAGTATTAACCATGAAAGCCGAAACCAACATTAGATCAATACCCAGGAAACCATTCAACTTAACTAATCTCCAGTTAGTTTCTGATTTTCTTAACTCCGTTGGGTCTAAGAACACTATTATTAAAGATACCATTCACGACAACCCAAAATCACATTCCATTAACAATGGAAACTTCATGGAAAACAAATCGATATATATATATAATCGATATAAGCTTCCATATCCAACCGATAATATAAATGGAATAACGACAAGGCTTTTTAAATTCCATATATATTAACCGTCTTCCTCTACAGAAGCTTACTTCGATTATTACCAAATAGAATTCCATTCAATTCCAATTTAATATGTTAAATTGGAAAACTTTACTTTGGAAAATCTCCTTTAAATCTTAACAAAATATTTATAAATTCCAAATCTCATTTCACTATAAATCGGGTTAAAGAACGAATGTCGCTAAAACATAGTTCACGATAAACCCAATTCACATTCCATTTTATTCCAATTATTAAATATAATTGGAAACTCTAACAATCTTAATTAAAAGATTAATTCTCTTCACATGGGGTTCAAGAACAGTGTTACTGAAGACACCGCTCATGACAAACCCAAAATTCCATTTGATATTAAATACAAGACTCTGAATAGAAAATATATCGGCTTATATTCAATATCAAATTCTGAATTCAACAAACATCGTATTGGAATAACGATATATATATATATATATCTTCCAAATTCCTCCACAATGCCTATATAATCACGGAATACAATATCGAAATATTCCGAGGATAATTTCGATTCAAATCCATTCCAATTCATATATTGGAAATTCTGGTTATTTTTAAAACCATTTCAAGTCCAATTTATTTATTTAAAAATAAATGGATTATAATTCTAGTTTATAACTAGTTCATTTCGATAAAATTCTATTTTATCCTTTCAAATATGGAATTTTTCATTCCAATTCTTTCCAAATCATTTCTTATGATTTTACACTAATTATTGATATTTTTAATAATTTTATCAAGGCCCGTACAGTCGATTTCCATAAACGGCCATCGAACTGCACTTACAGCAACCTTTTCCAAATTTTATTTGGACATAATTCCAAATCCAACCGTTAGATTTCAAATCTCTAATATTCGTTAGAAAGCTCTTTTCGATACGAACCCAAAGATTCCGGTTTTAGGAGAATCCGTCGGTCGGATCTCTCGTAATGTCCATTCGAAGTCAATGGTCGAAATTCGCGAACTGCCGCTGCGCGGCGCGTTCTATTCAGGCCATTATATTATATATATAATATATATTTCGTCGATTTCCATTTAAAACATATTTTATAAATTGTTTTAAATTCGTTTTCAAAACGATTTCAACTTCATATTCAATTTCTAATCAAAATTGGATATTCCATATCATTAATATATAAATGATAATATTTTCAAACATCAGATTTTGAAATCAATTCCTTTTCAATATTCATTATAAAAATGAATAAAATCGATATAAATATTGTTCTCGTTAAAATGGCGTTATCTAATCAACACGGCTATATATATTTAAATATATTCGTGTCCATCCCAAATCGGACATCAAAATCACATTTTCATCCATTACTGAATATTATTTTAAAATATTCATTATTTTAAAATATTCGTTATTTTAAAATATTCATTCTTTCTGAACTGGAATCAGAGACGACCAATTACCATATAATGTGATTATTTGGATTTCATACAACACACGTACACAACAACAATCATACACAATCAACCATCATCCATGGTGCACTCTACACTGCATAAGCATCAAATATAAATATTTAACGCCTATAACATTCTGTCAACCAATCGATTGACATACAACTAAATATTGGGATTAGTGTATGTCCAATATCATCTCTATACCCATGTGGGGTTTCAATCAACAAACACAGATTTATTTGTGCAGTTGGGCGATGTGTAAAATATATCGTCCCAATCCATATCAGTAAAATGGGTGTTCATAAACAAATCGTCTGATTTGTAAATAAATATTTATTTTATTCATATCAACGTTAAAAATTATATTTTGAATGATAAACTATTTGTTCAATCCGTTTTACACAATAAAAATAATATTTTTATTGTTTTAAGATATTTTAGAAAATTTTGGCGGCATAACGACGCGATATCAAAATCGGGTAATGTCTAGCATTACCCCTCTCCTGATATTGGCTCGCGCCATACCCACATAACAATTCTAATCAATTCATTTCACCCAAACAACCAAATTCCACCAAATAATCTAATCAACCAAACCAAACAATCAAACAAGTCGTCCATGGTCTGTGGACGACGGGGGAATAGTTCATATATGCAGTTATAAAATAAATAACTATATAAAAATAATTTTGGTGAGAAGTTCTCACCTTTGGGATCCACTCCTCCATTCTATTCTGAATTTCTGAACGGTTCAGATTTGCCCTAACTTCCAACGCAATCTTCTTCACGCTGTTCATATTAAAAGTCACATTTTTATACCACTACTTTATAAATAAAAAAATCGTATTTTTATTTCGATACATATATAATAATTATATTTTTATATCTCTACTTCTTATATTAATATCGAATTTTTATTTCGCTACAACATGTATAAAAATCATATTTTTATACATAAGAAAATCGAACCTTTTTGATATTGTTATTCATACAAAAATCCAACCTTTATGTCGCCATTAAAAATATGAAGATCATATTCTTATGATGCTACATATACAATAAAGATTATATTTTTACTGCGATGTCTAAAGGATAAAAATCATATCTTTTTAAACAATAAAAATCAAATCTTTTTAAACAATAAAAAATTAAATCTTTTATAATGCTAGTATGTAAATAAAAATCCTATCTTTTCATAAACAAAAATCGTATCCTTACATTTCTAAAAATCTAATTTTTACTTTATAAAAACTTCATCTTTTCTATTAAAAAAAAAACTTAACTTTTTCTATAAACAAAATCTAATCTTTAACATGATGCTTACACCATAAAAATCACATTTTGATTAGCATGAAAATCATATTTTTATACAAGCAAAGACTGCAGTTTTATCTAAGCCAAGATCGTATTTTTATCATCTACAATGCTCTTTTATATAATTTAAAAATCAGATCTTATATAATAGAAAAATAAAATAAAAAGAACTCACTTTCCGATCGGAGGAGGCCCGCCGGAGGTGCTCGCTGGCGCAGCCGCTCGACAGGGGGAAGGGGGTGGTCGGTGGCTGTCGGAGTAGGGTTGTGGTGATTTGATTTGGGGCGTGGGCTTTAATATCAGAAGAAGAGAGAGAAGAGGAGGTCCGAGGAGGGGATGGGGTGGTCGGAGTCGACGAGAAGGAGGCGGCGCGTTAGGGGAAGGGTGGCGCGATGACGGCTGAGGCGCGGTGACGACTGAGGCGCGGTGGCAGTTTTCGAGGGCGTCACCCTTTCTTTGAGGAAGGGGCGGGATTTTACTGAACGGGGAAATGAGGGGGGGATTTGTAAAGGAAATTATATTTTATTTTTATATTTTTTTTCTTTCTCTCTTCAAAAATGTTTAATTTCATTCGAAATCCAAATCAATTTCAACGACTATCGCCCCTAGCTAATTTCCTCTATTTCGAACACAATGGGATATGTATCGTGAGCCAGTTCGACTATTTCGATCAGTTTCAGTCAAATTCAAAATATAAATCTATATATTGAATTTGAACGCACATTTCAATTTACTGGGGCCACATACAGACCCCAAAAATTCCAGAAAAATAAATCTGGCTATGTTTTGACGATACGGTCCTAACAAAACTAATTTCGTCAAATTTGGAGACCATTTGAAAAATGACCATTTTCTGGTCGATCCAAATTGACTGAAATTGTCAAAACACGTTTTACTTCGCCACGCTCACATATTAATCCCAAAAATTATGGATTTTGGAATCTAGCAATAACTTGACACCCCAGATCCAACAAAAGTGGTTTCGTCGAATACGGAGGTCGTTTGCAAAATTTCCATTTTTAAGGGCCAAAATTCCATAGCGACTATTCTGAATTTTCAACCGGGAATAACTTTTTATTCCCGCTATGAAATTTAAATTTTTCGGATTCGTTGGAAAGATATTCTCAAATAGATTCTAATATTTTTGGATTCACTAAAATCCGGTTAATTTTGAATCCTGTACATTCATTTGAAATTTGAAATTGAATTTTCAAACTACCGCGCCATTTTCAATTCCTTTTATAATTAAAAATAAATATTTATATTCTAACATCGACTCAAATAAATATATACATTCTAATTATATTCAAAATAAATTTCTCGTCGTTATTATTTAAAATAAATCATTTTAAATATTCAAAATTCTCTAAAATTGCCAAAATAAAAATTTTAAATTGGTTCTGTTTTTCCGGGTTGTTACAATCGCCCTACTTTGAGCATCACTCCCATTTCTTTAGTAAAACGTTAGGTGAAGCTTTACCAACCGATGAATATGATGATCATGATGTGACAGGTTTGTCTACATGCATGTATCCCATAGTATACATGTAACGACCCGGTTTTTGTCGACTTTGGTTATCTCCATAAACTCAATGACTACTAACCAAACATCGAAAAATACCGGTAGTTAATGAAAGAAATTAGAGGGTGAGAATATATAAGATAGAAACTTAGAATAGAAGAAGAAGAAGAACACAACATCAGAGTAACACGAACCTCACAGCGGAACAAACAACATATAATAGATAACATATCCTTGAAATAAAATCAGTATATGTATACAATAACATTATCAGAGTACAACACTTACAACACAGCGGAAATAACTATAGCTATATAATCCTGAAGCCTCCTGCTCCAAGCTCTCCAAGTATATCTGTAAAGTCCTGACTACTTGACTGCCCATACAAAATTGGGCACCCAAGAGTTTAGGGAAAACAAAACAAAATAAACTCTGGGTCAGTCATGGGACTGGTATGAGTAAAACAGTTTAAAACAGTTTGAACAAGTAAATGATATCTCATAAGACCACGCCGTATAACGGAACGGGTTTTTCCCTTACGAGAATCCAAAATATCTTTATATCAAAAACCTTTTGATATTATAATAATGTCTATCAACCACAATATAATAATCATCTAGCAGAAACGCTTTCATCTCACGTTCTACATATATAGTATACAATCAAAACCTCAAGCACGTATTGGGTAATGGATTTCCAACTATGACAAGGTATGGAACCACCTTTCGCTAGTGTACCTCTAGAGAGGAATACACTGGGTTCAACAAGAACATCTTGCAACCCGGCCACACATGACCGACCACTCATTTCGCTTGAGTGTATCGAATGTATATCACCAACGGTTGGGATCAGCAACCGTTTCCCGAATGGGACAGCATCAACAATAGATTTTTAGAAGTAAATGAAACTCTAGATCAGGTGATTATACACCTTAATAGGTGCGACCTACATAGCCATGCTGCCTGCCCGATTTTTGTCATTTCCCGGTTGTTGAGGCCAGAGGCTACGATTTCTTTCCATTCATTGATAACACGATCACTTTGAATGCCACATTATCAGATCCGTTAATCACTAATTGATCTGCACAAATATTCTGGATATTATGCTAAGGGAATAAATCCGTTGCAACCATATATATTTATACAGACCAATCCATTTGACCATTGGAAATATTTTGTCAGACATTCGTTCATATACGTTCGTTCTGGGACAGAACGAAACCGAAGGCACTATTCAGTTCATCCATCCTAGGCAATCTCTACCTAGGACTTATACAACAGCCCTTGCACTTTACTCCGTCTTCAATATATTCATCATACTTGGTTTGTAACGTTTATGCCAATACGGAGTGGTTCTTCGGATAAAAATCCAATCGGTCTCTCCATATTAACAACGTTAAAATGGTCAAAACTTTGATAGTCGGTGATTTAACTATCAAATGAAAACATGTCTGTGTACACACAACGATCTTATTTCCAAATGGAATTATCGATCCAATCATCAAACACACACACACACACACACACACACATATATATATATATATCCTCATTTCTATGTTTAGAAAATATACGTTATTAACATTGGAAAACATTTCCATGGCTTAATTACGTATCACTATTCTTCACAACTATCAGTCCCTGACTGTAAACTAGTATGAGAACAATTCCCTAAGTATTAATACCGAAGGCCGAAACCAACATCAGATAAACACTTAGAAAACCATTCAATTTACTAATCTCTAGTCAGTTTCTAATTTTGCTTAACTCTATTTGATTTACTTTGTTCGATTAACTCCTTTCGATTAACTCGATTCGATTAAATCCTCTATTTATTTTCCAAATAAATAATCCTTTATTCTATTTATTTTCTAAATAGATATTCCTTTATTCTATTTATTTGTAAATGGTTTACAAATATTTCTCTTTCTATTTGTTTTATTTATTTTCTAAATAAAAGATCCTTTTATACTTCTATTTATTTAACAAATAAATATTTCCTTTATCTTTCCTATTTATTTAACAAATAAATATTTCCTTTATAACTCTTTTGATTTTATAATTATTTCCTTATATAAAATCCTTTTTCCTTTTATATATAAAATCCGTTGATTTTATATAAATAATTTATTTTCAAAATATACTTTGAAAATCCCCTTTTCGCATCCCAGTATTTCTTACGGTATTTAAAATACCAATTAACAGTGATCGATATGATTCAACACACATAATCCGCAACAGATTATATATCACATCATATATTACAATACATGAACAAAACAATATTATAAATATTGAGGAGTCCAGTGGGACCCCTCCAACCTGTTTCCCTGCCTCACAGATGTTAAACAACACGAGTATAAAATATTCTGATAAACAGAATCAATATTCGATTAACGATATATATATATATATATATATATATATATATCGTTATCTATACTTTCAACAAATACATACGCAATTCAACCAAACAGTTAACACACATCAATCAACAGATAATTATCAGTTCTAAGTATATGTTAGAAAAATATAACTGTTCAGAGTTGGTGAGTTTTACTCACATTGGACGATCATCGTTAATAACGATAACCATCGCTTGATTCAGACGGACAATTTATTTTGCTATAAATTGTAACGAGCTCAGATGGACTTCCAGTCAGTTCCATGTAGTAATGTCCGTCCATACGATCCCAACGAATCTGACCGTTCGCAAAACTGATAACGTATGTACAAGTTATAGCGTTAACAAGTCCATATACACGATAAATTAAAACAAACTTAATTTAATTTATTTAAATGGGCTTTACCCATTCATTTCAGCCCAAACACGGTTTAAAACCCACGCCCGTTTCCAACCCTTCTCCCCTGATGCCAGTTCGAGCTCCAGGCCGCAATTCCATTCACTGCCATTTCCGTTCTTTGAAAAATAGAAACTCCCTCTCTTCTTTACAATAATTTAAATGAAAATAACCATCGAATCCCTCTTTGAATCCTCTTCAAACTAGTATCAACATCATACATCTCGCATCCCTCCTTCAAAAACCGATCTCCAGTCCCCTTCGTAATATACAGTGGACTCACCACTAAAAAAATCACTGAACTACTCCAAAGGATTCCCACAAGTGTTAAACTCCTTCACGATTCCAGATATTGCCACTAAAACATGAGTCGACGCTTGCTCCACCCAAATTCATGAACCCTAGTTTCCACTAAACCCACACTGTTAACTATCTAGCTTCACAACAGTGAATCGCACTCAGAGAATTTGGTATAGAAGTGAAGCTCTTGGCTTGCTGAATTCATATATACACTTATTATGATTTTTAGATTTTTCTTTGAATTCATTTGGATTTTTGAAGGTCGGATAAAATTCCTGGAAATGAAAAACTTACGGCGGATAAGTTGTTTGACCAAAGAATGATTTTTTCTAGGTTTAGAAAAATTTAAGGATTATTTATAGTGGAAATTAAATATTTTAATATTCGATTTTAATATTCAATTTTAATGAACCGCTGATTCTATTTATCCTTTACAATTCCTATGACCACATACGATACCTAAAAATCACGAAAATGGACATGCAGCTACTGTTCGACATTACGGTCCCAACGAAACTGGTTTCGTCGAATTCTGACTCCGTATGCTCACACAGCGTATTTTTAACCATCAAAATACTGACTGTTTTTCACTCTAAAAATCCGTACGGCCACACACTGACTCTAAAAATCACGAAACTTGGAATCTAACTATAATTTAATATTACGGATCCAACAAAATTAGTTTCGTCGAAAACGGAGGTCGTTTGCAAAACTGGATATTTTTAAAGCTCTAAATAACCCTTTTAAATATATAAATATATTTAAATTAAATTAAATTAAATATAAATAAATTTATATTATCGTATATATTCGCGGTGGAATACCATACAGCTCCAGAATAATCCCATATGGATTTCTAACTCGATATTTCAAATCCGATTAAATCGATATTCGATTTATAATGAAATTCCTTTTATAAATATAAATAAATATTTATAAATTATAAAGGAATTCCACAGCGACTTTTCTAAAATTTGATTTGGACGTAAATCAAAATCTACACGATGAAATCCTGATTTTTCTCTTCCACTAGAAAAATATACTTCACCAGCTCCATACGTTTCTTGTTTCACAGAAATCCGATTTAAAATGGACCCTGTACATTCAGTTGAAGTTCGAATCGCCAAATTGCGAACTGCAACGCCATTTCGAGCTCGATTATAATTATAATATAATTATACGTTCAAACTGTCGTTAAAATAATATATTCATTATTCTAATTCAATTTTAAACTGAATTATATATTTTGAATTGCCCAATTCACATTATATTGCCAATTCGCTAATTCTGATTATTTCATAATTAAATATATTATTTAATTATTATATTAATTAATTATTCGCCATTATTTAATTTAAACCACCATTAAATTACTAAACCCTAATTTTAAATAATTAAATAAATTAATTATTATACCGTAAGAATACGGGTCGTTACATTCTTTCCCTCTTAAAATAATTTCGTCCTTGAAATTGCTAAGGTAGAAAACAAACCTTATTGGCTGGTTATAACTCATTTGTTCAACTTTTAATTTCAGTTTCAACTGGACCAAATTAATTTCAATTAAATATTAATTCATCCTTATCAATGAAAATTTTCAAAAATCCTGAAAATTTTCTAACACCTTAATTTTTCGAAAAATTTCGCCAGCACCTCCTTTGTACTGGTCAATAGGTAAAACTCCAACTCGCCTCTCTAGGCCTTCTCCAACCCAAAAGAAAATCAAATAGCCAAGCGGCATGCCAAACAGGCTCATAAATCTCATGCTTATACCAAATATAAACTTGTACCTTTTTGTCGGGCATATCAAATTTATCACTTCCATCTGCTGTTAATTCAGCATATACCAATGTCATCCCAATCAAATTCCAATCTTTTTTCATCCACAAATCCAACCATTCGCTTATACCTAAGTCGAATTTCATTTCAAACCAAAGTTTCATTCTCGATTTTCAATTTCTTAACTCATTCAAATCCAAATTGCTTTTGCAAATTTCAATTCAATTTCCACTAAACTGGCTTTAATTCAGTTCCAATTTGTTGTCACAAGCATTATTTAACTTGTTTTTATTTTAAACAATCTCTGCCTGGGAATTTCCAAATAGCTTACCTTTTCAAAAGTCAAATATTCCTTTTCAGGATTAAAAACAAATCTTGTTTCTCTCAAAACAATTCAAAAACAAAATATTTGGTAGTAATCCGTCACTTAGAACTCGAAAATAAACACTGATTATGCTGCAGTCATTATCAGAATTATTTTCCAGTTATCGAAGTGAGTTCAATACTATATCACTTTCAAAATCATTCTTAAACACTTTTATTTTGAAATCTGTTCAAAATATCATTCACAAATGCTTGGAATACAATTTAAAATCTCCCAGGATCTTAAAATTTACATATATTTAATCCAAGTCTATTTACAAACTCTGTTCCAAATTTCCAGGGTTTTAATTCCAATTCTGATTCAAATTCAGATTTAATTCATTTCGTAACACTTATACGAATTTTGATTGGTTATTTACATAACCATTTCAATTTTTATAATCTTACTCGATTATAATAACAAATACACTTTGGGTAAAATTATTTCATTTACCCTCTTTTCAAAACATAACGTGTCGACCCATCGTATTCGAGTGTTCAGAAACCCTTATCGATGTTGTGGTGCCCCACCATCGACCAGAATCCATAAACAACTCAACCAATAAATCTACTCAATATAAAACCATTTATATCAAATAACAAATACGTTCACTCATATATATACACTCAACTCAATCTAGGGTATTACTAACCCTATCTCTACCGAGTCACGCCACAGAGCCAAGGTAATTACTTAACCTTAAGCTCTGATACCAACTGTAACGACCCGGTTTTTGTCGAATTTGGTTATCGCCATAAACTCAATGACTACTAACCAAACATCGAAAAATATCGGTAGTTAATGAAAAAAATTAGAGAGTGAGAATAGATAAGATAGAAACTTAGAATAGAAGAAGAAGAAGAACACAACATCAGAGTAACACGAACCTCACAGCGGAACGAACAACATATAATAGATAACATATCCTTGAAATAAAATCAGTATATGTATACAATAACATTATCAGAGTACAACACTTACAACACAGCGGAAATAACTATAGCTATATAATCCTGAAGCCTCCTGCTCCAAGCTCTCCAAGTATATTTGTAAAGTCCTGACTACTTGACTGCCCGTACAAAATTGGGCACCCAAGAGTTTAGGGAAAACAAAACAAAATAAACTCCGGGTCAGTCATGGGACTGGTATGAGTAAAACAGTTTGAACAAGTAAAAGATATCTCATAAGACCACGCCGTATAACGGAACGGGTTTTTCCCTTATGAGAATCCAAAATATCTTTATATCAAAAACCTTTTGATATTAAAATAATCTCTATCAACCACAATATAATAATCATCTAGCAGAAACACTTTCATCTCACGTTCTACATATATAGTATACAATCAAAACCTCAAGCACGTATTGGGTAATGGATTTCCAACTATGACAAGGTATGGAACCACATTTCGCTACTGTACCTCTAGAGAGGAATACACTGGGTTCAACAAGAACATCTTGCAACCCGGCCACACATGACCGACCACTCATTTCGCTTGAGTGTATCGAATGTATATCACCAACGGTTGGGATCAGCAACCGTTTCCCGAATGGGACAACATCAACAATAGATTTTTAGAAGTAAATGAAACTCTAGATCAGGTGATTATACACCCTAATAGGTGCGACCTACATAGCCATGCTGCCTGCCCGATTTTTGTCATTTCCCGGTTGTTGAGGCCAGAGGCTACGATTTCTTTCCATTCATTGATAACACGATCACTTTGAATGCCACATTATCAGATCCGTTAATCACTAATTGATCTGCACAAATATTCTGGATATTATGCTAAGTCAATAAATCCATTGCAACTATATATATTTATACAGACCAATCCATTTGACCATTGGAAATATTCTGTCAGACATTCGTTCATATACGTTCATTCTGGGACAGAACGAAACCGAAGGCACTATTCAGTACATCCATCCTAGGCAATCTCTACCTAGGACTTATACAACAGCCCTTGCACTTTACTCCGTCTTCAATATATTCATCATACTTGGTTTGTAATGCTTATGCCAATACGGAGTGGTTCTTCGGATAAAAATCCAACTGGTCTCTCCATATTAACAACGTTAAAATGGTCAAAACTTTGATAGTCGGTGATTTAACTATCAAATGAAAACATGTCTGTGTACACACAACGATCTTATTTCCAAATGGAATTATCGATCCAATCATCAAACACACACACACACACACACATATATATATATATCCTCATTTCTATGTTTAGAAAATATACGTTATTAACACTGGAAAACATTTCCATGGCTTAATTACGTATCACTATTCTTCACAACTATCAGTCCCTGACTGTAAACTAGTATGAGAACAATTCTCTAAGTATTAACCCCGAAGGCCGAAACCAACATCAGATAAACACTTAGAAAACCATTCAATTTACTAATCTCTAGTCAGTTTCTAATTTTTCTTAACTCTATTTGATTTACTTTGTTCGATTAACTCCTTTCGATTAACTCGATTCGATTAAATCCTCTATTTATTTTCCAAATAAATAATCCTTTATTCTATTTATTTTCTAAATAGATATTCCTTTATTCTATTTATTTGTAAATGGTTTACAAATATTTCTCTTTCTATTTGTTTTATTTATTTTCTAAATAAAAGATCCTTTTATACTTCTATTTATTTAACAAATAAATATTTCCTTTATCTTTCCTATTTATTTAACAAATAAATATTTCCTTTATAACTCTTTTGATTTTATAATTATTTCCTTATATAAAATCCTTTTTCCTTTTATATATAAAATCCGTTGATTTTATATAAATAATTTATTTTCAAAATATACTTTGAAAATCCCCTTTTCGCATCCCAGTATTTCTTACGGTATTTAAAATACCAATTAACAGTGATCGATATGATTCAACACACATAATCCGCAACAGATTATATATCACATCATATATTACAAAACATGAACAGAACAGTATTATAAATATTGAGGAGTCCAGTGGGACCCCTACAACCTGTTTCCTTGCATCACAGATGTTAAACAACACGAGTATAAAATATTCTGATAAACAGAATCAATATTCGGTTAACGATTTTTATATATATATATCGTTATTTATACTTTCAGCCAATACATACGCAATTCAACCAAACAGTTAACACACATCAATCAACAGATAATTATCAGTTCTAAATATACGTTAGAAAAATATAACTGTTCAGAGTTGGTGAGTTTTACTCACATTGGACGATCATCGTTAATAACGATAACCATCGCTTGATTCAGACGGACAATTTATTTTGCTATAAATTGTAACGAGCTCAGATGGACTTCTAGTTAGTTCCATGTTGTAGTGTCCGTCCATACGATCCCAACGAATCTGACCGTTCGCAAAACTGATAAAGTATGTACAAGTTATAGCGTTAACAAGTCCATATACACAATAAATTAAAACAAACTTAATTTAATTTATTTAAATGGGCTTTACCCATTCATTTCAGCCCAAACCCGGTTTAAAACCCACGCCCGTTTCCAGCCCTTCTTCCCCGATGCCAGTTCGAGCTCCAAGCCGCACTTCCATTCACTGCCATTTCCGTTCTTTGAAAAATAGAAACTCCCTCTCTTCTTTACAATAATTCAAATAAAAATAACCATCGAATCCCTCTTTGAATCCTCTACAAACTAGTACCAACATCATACATCTCGCATCCCTCCTTCAAAAACCGATCTCCAGGCCCTTTCGTAATATACAGTGGACTCACGACAAAAAAATCACTGAACTGCTCCAAAGGATTCCCACAAGTGTTAAACTCCTTCGCGATTCCAGATACCGCCACTAAAACATGAGTCGACGCTTGCTCCACCGAAATTCCTGAACCCTAGTTTCCACTAAACCCACGCTGTTAACTATCGAGCTTCACAACAGTGAATCGCACTCAGAGAATTTGGTATAGAAGTGAAGCTCTTGGCTTGCTGAATTCATATATACACTTATTATGATTTTTAGATTTTTCTTTGAATTCATTTGGATTTTTGAAGGTCGGATAAAATTCCTGGAAATGAAAAACTTACGGCGGATAAGTTGTTTGACCAAAGAATGATTTTTCTAGGTTTAGAAAAATTTAAGGATTATTTATAGTGGAAGTTAAATATTTTAATATTCGATTTTAATATTCAATTTTAATGAACCGCTGATTCTATTTATCCTTTACAATTCCTGTAACCACATACGATACCTAAAAATCATGAAAATGGACATGCAGCTACTGTTCGACATTACGGTCCCAACGAAACTGGTTTCGTCGAATTCCGACTCCGCACTACAAAAAAACCTACATTTAGTTACGTTTATTAGTTGCGTTTGCAATGTGAATGCATCCAATATTGTTTTAATTTTGTTTTGAAGGGCATGGTTACGATTTATTCTAATTTTTCTGAAATATTGGCGCCTGTAACTTTTATTTTTCATGTCGTTCCCTCCACTGGCTTATGTTTTCCGCTTCAACAAAAATTTTCCCCTCGCTTCAGCGCCACTCCCCTTTTCGCTTCAAAAAAATTTCCGTTTTCGTGCGTTTTTCTTAACAAAATTTCCACTTTTCAATCAGATCCACAGCTCCACACGTTTTTCCTTTGACAAAAGTATCGTTTTATTTCTTTTTATCGTCGTCAGTCCCCTTTGCTCCGAGGATTTTGTTTTGAACATTTAACTTAAGGTACGTGAATTGTTTGTTGATTTTCAATTTGAAACAGTGCATTCACGATTTCTTCAATTAGAAATGGTTTATAGAGCTTACTTATACAATAATTTAGGTTAAAATTAGCTGAGGCCCTTTTCCAATAATACAACGACTTTTTCAGCAACAATATTGGTGAATTAGGAAATAATTCTTCTGATTTTTGTGCGTGTTTTAGCGTTGCAGCAATTTGAAAAGAGATATTGGTAGTGTACAAGAGATCCTCGGCCACTTCTGCTAGCTTTCGTTTGGCTTGGGATATCACCTTCATCACCACAGCTTTCGGGCATTCAACGTTAAAAGGTTACTGCACGCTACTTCTAACAGCTTCATGGGTTAGATAAAAATTCAATAAGTTTATCTTCTTGGCCGATACTTTCACATTTACTGTCCAAATTTACTTGAATTTCTGTTAATGGCGACGACAATGCATCTTGATGTAGATTTGGTTCCTTTTGGACGACCCCATATATATACTTGTGTATATATAATATAGTGTTAGTACTACACAGAAGACAAGGAACACGAAAATGTAAAACTGTCATGGTACAATAACTAATTAGTAATATTACTTTTGATAGTAAAATGTTTGCTATAATCTTATCATTCAAAGTATTAGCCCGTGCCATAGTACAGATTACCTTTGGTAGAGGCTTTAAGGCAAATTTTAGAACTATGATGAATGTAAATGCCTCTGCGTTTAGAATTTCATACATATTTCTTTTTAGTTTGATGATAATTTGACCAATGGAAAGGGCTTATTGATGCTACTATAATTCAAGATGTCAAACACAGAACAAAGCACCACTTAGTCTTATCCCTACTATGTAAATCATGTTTAAACAATTTTAATTACTTTTTCTTACAAGAATCCCCGTTACTTAACTGATATGAGTTTGGATATTGGTAAGGAGGGATGGATGCATCGTTTTTTATCTTTGCATCACACAACCATACAAGAACACAAGACAGCTGAGATGTTATATTGTCATATAGAATAATGGTTAATATTGGTGGATTTATAGGTAGCAGCAAGAACAGTAGGATATTTAAGGTTCAGTTTATTCTTAGTAAATTTAGGATATAGAGTGAAAAATTGTAAATTTACTTGGAACATTAGCTTTTTGATGCGGAAAACTTCTGAGACACCAGACCAGAACACCCACTAACTACATAAGCCTTGATTGCTTAGAAATCACATAGAGGTGAGTTTTTTTTATAGAGTTTTTCATGACGTCGAAATCAAATCTTTAATTTATTTCCCTTAGGAAAAACTGTTAGGAGTAAAGTGATAAGAAGTGTACTTTGGTTCATAACGGGTGAACAGGTAAATGAATAAGAAAGCACCTCCATGCATCAGAATGTCCGACATTCTCCCAGAGAAAATTAAAAGAGGGAAACACAAAATAAATAAAAAATGATGAACATCTAATCTGAGATATTTAAGGGTTAAGAGTTAGGAGAGATGTAGGAATTTATCTACTTTGCATGGTTTTCATATCTGAACAATTAAAAATCTGTCTTAATTTATTCGTGCACTAAGTTTATCCCTAATGCATTTAGATATAAAGAAAAATAAGTTCATAGTCCTATACTTCAAGCATTTCAAAAGTTATCAAATCAAATCTAAGAGATAGACAGAGAGAGTGCATGTTATAATATCTTTCTAGAATCTGAAAATCATCCACGTGTAGCACATTATTTACAAACTTTTATTATATTTTGATTTACTAGTTTTCATGAGTTTACTGAACTGAAAATTCGTAGCAGGGTCACTTAACCATAGTTTTAATTGCTTCAAAAACATGGCAAATAAGGCTGCTAATCTTTGGAAACCATTTATCTTATTTCATCCACTTCTTTCATTTAGACTTCTTCATCTTTGTTTTATAAAAAACAACAATTCGTTGAGGAATAAGCACATTAAATATCCATTTTCATTACTTTTTAATAGATGAAAATAAGCTACAAGGGCAGCTACTTTATTCCTTTAAGAAGGACATGGTTTAAAAGTATTGCACAACAAGTAGAAGCAATAATATTATGGGTTATTAATGAAAGAAAAGGACATGCAATATTATCTTCCACTTAAACTTGAATATAGTCTTCGTTCCGAGTAGTACCCTGGTTGCATTGATAAACAACATCCTAAGCTACGTTTTGCATATTGAGTTGATCAATCAGTTGACTAGTTTGAATAAATTTTAACCAAAGTTATTACCTTAAATTTTCACAAAAGGAAGAATTTTCAAAATTATTAGTTACTATTTGCCTTATTTCTTGTTTGTTCACAACAAAAAAAAGTAAGATTCAGTTGTCCTTTTGATCTTAGGAGAATCATGAGTATTATCCTCCATCTTTTATTCTTCTGAATAATCCTCAATAATTCCTTCCATTTCTTTCATTTTCTTCGGTTATGTTATTTAATACGTTAAAGCATTTCCATTTCACTTGTGATCCAAGTTCTCTGGCCCATTTTTTTAAAGTCACGGTAACAAATGTTGTTTTGACCCATGTTCTACTCATTTCTATTTATACTTCTCTGTTAACCCTTGAAACCTCTAGATATACCACAATTTCTCATTGTACTGAGAGTACCAAACATAGATTGACAATTTTGTGCACAATCATTAGAACCAACAAGCTGTAGAACAATTTGCAACCACAATTGATATGCTTCTCTTATCAACCGATCAGTTTCATGAACCCCCAGATAACATAATTTTTTCAAAGTAAAACCTTTTGTAGTATTGACGTTATCCATTAATCTTCCAGGAGTAGCCACTAATATATCAAGTTATCAGCAACGCTTGATAGCTTTGGAAAGGTGGTGTCATCCCAAGCTTAGGCTTTATGATAATTTGTGAAATTTCATCAGTGATAGAGGATTGACCAACTGCTAAACCAACAGTTAGTCGCAAGACATATTTCAGAGAAAACATCTTAACCTGCAAAGCTAAATTCCATGTAGGAACAATGATTAATGCACACAAGCATTTTACTTTTCTGTGGGAAAGCATCCGAACTACCGATTGTGCATACGACAGTGTTTTCCTACTTCCTGTTGGTGAATTGACATAAATATATCATGCTCAAATGCACCATACCCTATTGTTTCTTGCCATACAGCCATTTGGACTCGAAAAAATGATTCAAGGCCCATTCTTTTCAATGTTTCCCTCAATCGGGGAAGTTTATCGACTGTGCATTTATCCACCTCTTCTATGTTGATGGGCTTTCACACCTATGGAAGCACAGTTTTTTTTTCTGCAATTGTTCAAATTACTTTTCCTAATTTATATAGCTGTTATATAAACTTTCGCATTTCGCTCATCAAAAATTTCCATCGCTTTCATTTTATGACATCACTTTAATTCAGTTTTACGTTGTTTTGAGCTCCCGACATTCTTATTCTTCTGGTTTTTAGTCAGGTGCATTCTTTCAGAACTGAATTTGTTATTCATGAGTAATAACTACAACAGAGTTGATTTATCATTTTTTTATAATATTTATCATATTCTTTAAAAATATTTAGTGATTTTTGAGTTGCTTGGATGTTGTGTTAGATTTCCGTCTCCACAATAAACTTATACATGTTTCCTTGCTATAGTTTGCTCACACGATGATCCAAAATATAAGCAAAGATTGAACAAGAGGACAAGGACCTTCAATGCAAAATCAGATGCAGATTCAAATTCTAGTTTCAGTGAAGGCCAAAAGAGTATGTTATATCGTTCGCATGTTAATCTATTTGTTTCCCTTTGAACTTGTACTTATATTCTTTACGTAAAATAAATGAAAGCTATTGAGAAATCTATATTTATATGTTGGCTTCACTGCATGGAGGCTGCTTAAATATAAAGAAATTGAAAGGTAGCATGTAAAGAAGGATAGAGAACGCACACATGCACAAGGCATAGAAAATCAAAAGAAGTGATGTACAATATTTGGTAAATGACAATATAGATGGCGCCATCAGTTAGGAAAGTTGATGAGTTGTTGGTAAAAAAATTGGTATGTAACCCTGCTACACAGCATGCGTGCATACTTATATTATTCTATAGAAAATAATAAAGAAGCTAAAAGATAAGGAAATATAAATAAACTAAATTCAGTGAAAATATCAAGGAGCCTACACAAACACTGATTAACTGGTCCCATATGTTTGTTTGACCTACATCTATTATAATACAAGTTATATATGGTTCTGTTCAAAACGTGGAGACTGGATCAAACACTAAAGTCGAGAGCAAAAAGAAAGAAAAAACTTTTAAAACAAACAGTTGATTAAGACCAAATCGTTAATGAAGAAATTGGTCGAATAAATGGACAAGTATCATGCAATGCAATACTAAAAATTATTAATAAAAAAAGATGTAAACATAGGCATGCATGTCAGCATGTGTTACTTAATGTTTGAAAAATATGTGAAGCAGCTATGCTGTATATAATAAATCAATTTCTCTATCTATGTCCCGATATGACCTAAATATGATGAACAAAACATAGGTTCAACCCACAGGATCAAATAATCAATTGTTCATCTAATTAATCAAGGAAGAAAGAAAAAAATGAAATGGAGTACTAAGCAAATAAAATTGAAATGCCAAGCCTAAGCTTAAGCTGAACTGCAATGGCAGTAAGGGAAGTAGAGCCAGGGGCTGAGATAGACAGGTCCTGGAATGACACAACTTACTTGGATGGAATCGTTGTTGATGGAGCTCCCATGTGTGAGTGCAACTATTAGGCTTTCTGATTATGCTTTAGGTATTGTGTCACCAGTTGCATGCATACTCCGTGCTATCAAATTTGATAATAATAGTGTACATGTGGTTGTAGTTGACTGAGGATGCGGCAGTTGATTTCGGGTTTTGTGGACGGGTAAAGGCGACCAGGGTTGTTAAGGGGATTTGCGATAGGAGGACAGGAATTGAGTGCGAATTTAGGAGGAATTTACGAATTAGGTTTAGGTGAGGGGTGGTTCGATTTCGGGGGACGTTGAGGTCGTGATTGGCGATTGGGATTGAGGTGAAGGTGAAGTGGTTGTTTGTGAGGAAGGTGGTTTGTGGAGATGCTTGCGGAGTTAAGGGTTGATGCGATAAAATAAGGCACATGTCTGATGTGGCTGTGTTTGCTATAAGGGTGGCAGTTTGCAGGTTTGATGAAGGGAAGTAAGGTCTGTTTTGAAAGAAGATTTGTCAGAAGTCAGGAGGTTCAGGGTGTATAGATGAATGTTGATTGAGGGAAGTTGAGGTTTCAAATTTCTGGTGGGCCTGAACAGAGTTGAATGGGTTATTGAAGGAAGTTGGGGAGGTGATATATAGAATTTATGTGAAGAATTCAAGTTGCTATATATGTTGTAGTTTGTATGGAGCAGTTGGTTGAATGAAGTGGAGTGCAGTATGGAGCAGTTTGTATTGAACAGTCTTATCATATATTACATCGGTGAATTTCTAGGTTAAAAACCCTAAGCTTGAGGGAGGAAGATGGTTGACAGAAAGTATCAAGACTGGGTCCGCGTTAACACCATGAATTTTTAGGTTGTGAACTGTGTACATTCGTTGCCTAATACTGGCAAAAAAAAAATTCTTCTATTTCTATGTTGGTTTAACTTCCACCACTTGGACTTAACTACAAATGAGGATTCTAATTATGTTGGTATGTGTTAATTTAATCATCTTTATACGATAAATATTATTGACTAATTGTTTTATATATTACGCAGGCAAGGCAAAAAAGGTGTGGCACAAATATCTTTAATAGAAAAACAATTCATATGTTATTTGTTTATTTACAGTAGTTGGCTGCTCCATGGTCTTTTCTACAAGTACATGGACACTGTGCGTATTAATTGATAGAAGAACTAATTATATCTTTTCGTTATTACGATACAATTTTACACATGCCTTCCGTGAACAGTAAGTATATGATTTAATGTAATGATTTGGCTAATCAATCTTTTGCTCAGAATGTTGTCTTAAATAAAGAAAGACATCTCAGTTGTAAACTCAGCAACTTCAAGTACATATAACTTCACCAAGTATTTGACAGTGTAAATTGTGTACTTAAATTTGGACAAAATATTTGCCTGCATTATTATGTGATTTTCATATCGAGTTTAGTCGATATATATGAACTGCCACTTTAAATACATATATTGTTGCTGCTCTTTATGTTGATTTACTTTTAATTGAGATGCAGACATAAAATTTCATTTTGTTGTTTCTTTGGTTTAAAACAGACCGGTGAATGGAATTATGGACAGACAACCAAGAAGATTGATAAACAGATCAACATGTTGTGCCGATTACGCATTAGGATAACCCACGCCTTGGTGTATCTTGCTGATATATTCAATTGTATTCGCTCCCTAACGGAACTATAAAGAACTATGAATCATCGGTAGATATTTTTATTACATTCATCAAAATATTGATTGTAGCTGAAAATAACTTGCTGAAAATGCTCTTGGTTGTAGCTCAAATGGTGCAAAGGAGCAACGCTTTGCCGCTAAAGGCTGGAATGAAGAAACTCACAAAACCAGATCCCAATGATTTTGTTTCAAAAAAAGAAACTTCGTTAAATTAAAAAACTAATATTTAGTAATTTAAGATTTAAGTAGTTATGTTTTGGATTTATAATGCATTAGTTTTCTTCATCTTACCCTAGTGTGATTTTAACTGTAGATTAAATTACCATATCCCAACCACTGTTAAAATTATAATATTTAGTAATTTTAGTAGTTATGTTTTGGATTTATAATGTGGTCTGCAGAGAATTGGAGGAACTAAGATGGTCGAGGGGGGACTATGTAAGCTATTGGTTTATGATAAGCTAATGTGTAAGGCTTATCCTTCTTAGGAACTATGGTGAGAAAAGTCTGATTAAGTGAATTAAGCCAAACTGGAATATCTAAGAAATGGACAAGAAGAGGTCGTCTTACTTCAAAATGTCCTAATGCAGCTTATAATTTCAGAGGAGGACCCATCTAGCCTAGAATTTTAGCGTCATGTATGGAATCAAAAGCAGGCTTGATTTCTGCATAATAAAATAAGGTAAATAATGATGTTTTCCATATGCATTAATCTTCATTTTGGGTTCAATTATATGGGAACTCAGTACTGTTGGTGCCATTAAATAGATTACATTAATAATTCTAAGATTCCAAAATTATTATTTCCTTACTCAAAATTTAATTCCAATCAGCATCAATCATGGTTTGAATTATGTTTCTGTGATTTCACATAAATGAATTTGCATAAAAGAATTTTGAACCTATGTCGCCTTCTTGAAGTCTCAAAGTCTTGCTTTTTTGCTTTATATTTCAAAGTCTCAAAGGTCTTCCTGAAGTTCAGATAACATTATAATTCTACTATATAAAATTACTTAGCCTGTCATTGTTTAAATTATAGACAAATGAAACTCATTTTAAGAAGATCAGGAGCTGCAATAATTCAAGTGTAGAAAGCGGAGAAACCCAAGCAACCCTTGAAATAGGACCGTGGAACAGGTGAAAACAAGGGTTACTACATTCGACCTACCATCTTCTCAAACATGAAGGTTTATAATATATGCATGCATCAATCTTCTATTTATAATGAATGTATACTTGCATTACTATGATAATCATTTGTATTACTATGATAATCATTTACGGAATACCGAATTATTAAAAATTTATCAAGGCCTTAAAAAAATAAATGTTGCTTACAAAATGGCATGGTTGGTTGCCATACTAATGCATGTATCCACTCAGTTTAATGTGATTAATTGGGGAAACAGGGTTTGAGCTGCATGTATTTATGAAAACTTACGATGTACATTAGTTCTAGAATGATTATCCAACATGTATCCAGTTGGTTGCCAAAGTAGAATGCTTCTGCATAAAATTTCCGAAGTTCAACATGCACAAATAGTTGAATATTGCTTCCAGTTTAATGTGTACACCATGTCTTGTTCTGAGATTAAATATAAAATCTGTCTTCATTCACAGATTCACCTAAAGCTATTTACGTTGTCATCACATTTTTCCCAATAGACTCATCATGTGTTTACTTGAAAAAAATACCGCATGCAGGCCATATTATGCAACAGTTCAGTTTCTTGCCCACAGTATGGAAAAGTGACCGGTAGAAGCTGATGTCATCTTTGAAGAATACAGTAAGATAAATTTTCCAATCAAAATTTTGAATTAATTATTTTGTAATGGTTGAGTCATGTTATAAGTGAACTAACTCTAAAGTCTACTATTTTAATTTTTGGGAGGTATTAGATAAATGAACCATTTAAACTATTCATATGAATGTTTATGCAGTTGGTCTTGATGTCCATGAGAAGCTTGTAATAACATGGGAAGATAACTTTGTCATGACTAGGATGCATGAAAGTAAAATGCCTGCATCTGATTACTCTGTTTCAAAAGAGATTATTCTCATCAAAGATGTTCAGAACACTAACTGTGTTGTAATTCCTGCAAAATGGCCAAACTAAAGGATGTTGAAAAGCATGCTCATGATTCAATGTGAGTGGTCAAACATTCATCTTATCTTTTTCACCAATTATTATAACAAAAAATAAAACAGATTTCAAAGTAGTAGTTTTTTTTATGTACCAATAAAATTAATCTATACCTTCTGTTTCTCTTGCCATATAACATGCCTACTTTTGATCTATTAGAAGAAGAAACAGAAGAAGGTAATTGTAAACTAATGTACCAACTATAAGAGTTCTTCAAGTTTAGAACGTAAGTTTTTTACTTACCAGATTTGTTCCCTTCTGAGCATGTTGAGAACGATGTCAAGATTATTGGTGAACTGTAAAAGCAGACGACAAACCAGTGAACGAAGACAAAGAGCTCAATGAAGTAGACAAGTCAGGAATCTTTGAAACATTTAGTTTTTAGTAAATGTACAAGGAGGTATAATTTCTAAAATTTATTTATAGGCTTAGGTTGAATAAGCGTTTTTACTTCATAACTTGGATACTAGAGCACGTGCTTTAGATGTAAACATAATTACAATGAAATACACATATATTCTTGTCCATGCAATACTGGGACTGACACATACAAAGCGTGGTTCGAAGTTCTGGGTAGACAATTGAAATTTCGGCCACCTCGATTTGGTTTTATTGAGGACCTGATTGGAATCCATCCAAAAACCTGTTTCATCTATAACCTTTTGTATTTAGTGGATTATTTTTTCTAACAAAGTAAGAGATGGCGTATGGGGGTGATGTAGGTTCAGGTAGGCTGAACAATGAAGTGTGTAAAACAACAAAAACAGGAATGTGAAACTTAAATTTTTAGCTAGAAGACCAGATTGTCATAAAGATCTGGAACATGTGTACTTAATTTTTAGCTATATAACCATGTATACATCCCAAGGCTAGATATATTTTAGAATTTATACGAAGTCATATCATCTACAACTACACATATCAATTTGTGATCATATATACATGTAAATTATCAGGACTTGTATGTAATTCTAATTGTTGACCGTTACACTTATGTACAGGTAATTAGCATTTCCAAAGTGAAGAACAACTGCATCAGAGAACTATCGGTAACTAAGCCATAAACAAGACTTTACCTATTATGTATTATAATATTTTGTTCGTACAAGTTGTGTAGACTTGTTTGTAAATAGTTATGTTACGTGGATTCGATTATTTTGTCGAAATACTATTATTGAAATGATTATGGATATTATACTTAATTATGTGATAAATGTTTTTTTTTATGATTATCAATGTTGGCTTAAAAATGATAATTATGTGATTAATTATTTGTTTTAATGTGGTTATTTTGCATAAGTGATTGTTGGAAATGATATCAGCCATCAACGGTATATAGCTATTAAAATATGCTATACATCAATCATTAAGTTTTAGTAGCGTTTTAAAAGTCCTACGAAAATACAATAGTAGCATAGAAAAACCGCTACAGAAAATTAAAAAACAAGGGTGTAAGTATCACTTTGGTAGCATTTTTAGGACGCTGCCAAAAAAACCTTTTGTAGGGTTTTAGAAACGCAACAATATGTTAATTTTTGGTAGCGTTTTCTACAACGCAACTAAAACTTTCAGACTTTTAGTTGCATGTCGTATCGTAGCGTTTATCGAAACGCTACTACAAGAATTAGTAGCGTTTTTTCAACGCTACGAAAGACATTTTCTGGTGTAGTGTCGTATGCTCACACAACGTATTTTTAACCGTCAAAATACTGACTGTTTTTCACTCTAAAAATCCGTACGACCACACACTAACTCTAAAAATCACGAAACTTGGAATCTAACTATAATTTAATATTACGGATCCAACAAAATTAGTTTCGTCGAAAACGGAGGTCGTTTGCAAAACTGGCTATTTTTAAAGCTCTAAATAACCCTTTTAAATATATAAATATATTTAAATTAAATTAAATTAAATATAAATAAATTTATATTATCATATATATTCACGGTGGAATACCATGCAGCTCCAGAATAATCCCATATGGATTTCTAACTCGATATTTCAAATCCCGATTAAATCGATATTCGATTTATAATGAAATTCCTTTTTTAAATATATATAAATATTTATAAATTATAAAGGAATTCCACAGCGACTTTTCTAAAATTTGATTTGGACGTAAATCAAAAGCTACACAACGAAATCCCGATTTTTCTCTTTCACTAGAAAAATATACTTCACCAGCTCCATACGTTTCTTGTTTCACAGAAATCCGATTTAAAATGGACCCTGTACATTCAGTTGAAGTTCGAATCGCCAAATTGCGAACTGCAGCGCCATTTCGAGCTCGATTATAATTATAATATAATTATACGTTCAAACTATCGTTAAAACAATATATTCATTATTCTAATTCTATTTTAAACTGAATTATATATTTTGAATTGCCAGTTGACATTATATTGCCAATTCGCTAATTCTGATTATTTCAGAATTAAATATATTATTTAATTATTATATTAATTAAATATTCGCCATTATTTAATTTAAACCACCATTAAATTACTAAACCCTCATTTTAAATAACTAAATAAATTAATTATTATACCGTAAGAATACGGGTCGTTACAATACAACTATTTTAACATGCAAAAGTTAAAATGAAAACGTATAAGACCCACCCTCTAGATTCTAAATTTCAAAGGTAACAAAACAAAAAATAAAAAATTCCGCCCAAATTTTAATTGCAATTCTAGCTCCATGGTGTTCACACTTGTTTACTTTAATGAACGGTTGGTTGAGATTTAGACTATGGTTAAAGGTCAAAATGTAATGAATTACTATTACATGGAATCAAATTACAAGGGTTATAATGTGCCCAGGCCGACCGAAACAAAATGAATCTTAAGACTAGCAATGTGTTTACATAAATTAGTGATAAAATCACAAACACAACCAAATGATAAGACACTAAAGAAATCCTAACCACGATAAAAAAAGGACCATTGCCACTTAACCGATCAAGGACAACAATCTTTTTTTTAGACCATTGCCGCCATTCTTCCTCTCCCCTTATACACTTCCATACCACACTCTTCTTCGACTTCCACCAAAATTTCAATTTTTTTTACCATCAAAAAAAATACTACACACAATATCAACTATATCAAATCATTAAAAGGAAAAATCAATGTCATATGGCAGATCCGATAATCAAATCCTGTTGGAGTATTTTTTGAATTTATTAAAACTACAAGAATAAATACAAAATGAGCCATTGTAAGTTATAACGGTAACATATTTTGTGCCATTATTATTTTGAGATGTTGCAACATATTTATGAGTCATTAATGCATAGAGCCGTTGAAAGCTATAAACGGTATTATATTTTGTTTCAGTAATTTCCTTTCGGAAGTTGTTACATTTGCATAACAATTATATATATATATATATATATATATATATATATATATATATATATATAGAGAGAGAGAGAGAGAGAGACATGCTTGTATAAGATTGAACTGTTACAAAATAGAAATGACTTTAACATATTACCATGGATGATAACAAATTTAATAAATTTACTATCTTCTGTTATTTTTGGAATATAAACAATTAACATTTTATAAGTTATAATCTTTTCTCTATTTTCTTTATTTTAATACATGATATTAAAATATTGTTAAGAATGATAGTAAATTAATATTTATTAATATTTATTAACATTCATCTCTTTTGAAACGTATGCAATTTACACATTAAAAATTGCAACTTTTTTGAATGTTTCTTTATGGCATTAATTGCAGTCCAATTTTCCTTCCACTAACATAGTTATCATTTCTTCTATATAATAAATTGGTCTTAGACAAGAAAATATATACTGAATATAGAAGAAAAACGCTCTCTCTTCTTCTTCCTCAGAAATAAAAAAACATATTTTTTTTATCTTCTCCTCCACCATTCTTTTACAAAATAGAGAAAAAACTTGAGCAGTATTATTTTATAGTGCAAACAGAATCGGCTTCATATGTGCAAATGATCCGATGTAGAAAGAAAAAATAAGGAAGAGACTGTTTTATCCCAGAGGCGGCGGCGAACAGTATGACCTACTTTGCACCTTGAGTAGATCGCTGAAACGTCTTCAAGAAACTGACTTAGTCCATGACTCAGTTGAACCATCGTTTCCAACAATTTGAAGACGTTACTAGAAAACAATGGCTTCGACTGCAAATCTGGATGATGTTGCTCCATCATCCAAGTTTCAACTTTCAATGATCGGTGTTGCGCTTTTCAGATTTAAAGGACCGCACTTCAAACACTAGCATTAAAAAAAACTTGACGAATGACAGGTCAGTAGAGGTGCATCACATGTGCTTTAAAATAGCTTTTGAGATCATCTCCGAAGGTATGACTTTAGATGAACAATTTTAGATTGCTGTTATAATTGACAAATTGCTCCAAGTTTGGAAATAATTTGTCTACTATTATTTTGGAGTTTGCATTAATTTACTAACTAAAAAAAAACAATTAAGAGAGTTTTGGAAAACAACAGTTAATCTTATACATCCTGAAATTGATTTTGAATGGAATAAATTAGTTTTAAGAATGATTAAGATTAAGAAAACAATATTAGTATAATTATATCGTTAACTAGAGATTGTAATTTTATATTTTATTCATGTTAAGCTAAAATAATTATTTTAGAGAACTGTTTGAAAGTGCTTGTATGATTTATTAAGGTGCATATTAATGATTTACTAATCTATGAAATCTGCAGAAGAATTTTTTTTTTATAGGAAGCATATATTTAGAAATGTGCCCTTCTGGCTTAGAGAATTTTTGAGGCAATAAATGTTTGTAACTGAATATTTAATGGCATGATAAATGTTATTAAACAACATTTAATGATATAGTAAATGAGATAGTAATCACATTTGATGGGTCATAAACATTATAGTGATCAATTAGTGATTTTAAAGTTGTAACAAATTTTAAATATTGGTATTAGATTAGCTATTTACTTTTGACCATATGTGATGATTTTGGAAGTTACTTTTTATTAGAGAATTTGAATTTCAGATTTATTTCATGTGAGCCAATTGAAGTAAAGAGTTTTATTTACATATACACAAAATCAGTATCATGTCACTTTGATGATTGTTCCAATGTTGCTATTTATAACTTATGAACAATAATAATTGAAGGGAATATGTTTTTTGAAAGTGTCATTAGAATAGGCACTAATTGGATGCAAATTTTGAAGATGTCTCTAATAAAAGTTCTCATTAATTGAATGCAAATTAAGAAAATATTATAGGAAGTAACATTAATTGAATGATATTTATTTAACAATAAATGCATATATTTTAAGATGTCATTAAATGACAATTATTGAATAAATAACGAACATTCATTAAGTAGTCACGTAATCAAATGACATTGGATGAATGTATAGATGGAGAACATTCATTGAATAATAAATGAGTATCTTTTGGAAAAAAATAACATTGATTGAGTGTATAAGTAAAGAAAATTGATTGAATAATCATGTGTATATTTTTGTTATGAAATCAATGAAAAAAAGGATAATTCTCTATGATCTAATACATACACTGTTGAAGAATCATATAGTGTTGTTTTTAAATTGATAAAAATAGTGGGGGTTTCTTTTAATAGTAGGGGTCGCTTTCAACTATTCGAGAATAACATCTATTTAGGTATTTATTTGACTTGCTATTTTCGATGCTTTTATAACGCCCTAAATAGATGTTAATTTTTATTTATGATGATCTAGAAGAATAAAAAAAGGAAAAAGATATTGGCTCATATTTTTGTGTTTTTACTATAACGGAGAATCCCCTAAAACCTCCAAGAGGCCTATCTTACTTAGATGCCAATTCTTTGGCAAAGTGCTATGAATGATGAGTTGGATTCTTTGGAATCTAATAAGACTTGGCACTTAGTAAATTTACCACTTGGTGTACATCTAGAAAATAAATGAGTGCTTAAAAGGAAATTAAAATATGGTGGCACAGTTGATAAATACGTAGCTCATTTAATAGCTAAAGGATGTAAGCAAAGACAGAATATAGACTTTACTGGTACCTTTCTCCTGTAACTGGAACTGTTATATCTAACAATTCTATAAAAAAATTTGATTATAACATACATATATTTATTATTATAAATGTGTTTATAATTGTACTATTATACTACATCACAGACAAAAATAAGTATTTACATTTACATAAAATACTACTGCACAAGAATTTAAATATTCAAATAGTATTTTATTTAAATATAACATTTTATTTCAATGTCTCAACAATACAAATTTATAACTCCACTATTTTTACAACCCAATGTAATTTGGTACATTCATTTTCAATTTCATTTCTTACATTGTTCCTCACTATGTCATTCATTTATACAGTCACTCATTCATATACAATGTTGCCTCACTACATTTCTCTCAGTCAACCATACATTCATTAATACATACACTAACACTGTCACTTGTCTTCACTACTTCACTATTAGTCCAGTCTTCTGCTTACCTGTCACAGAAGAAACACAGAGTAAACTGAAACAAAAATATTTTATATTCTAGCAGTTATATTTTTATTTTAAAAATTTATTTTCCTAAGAATTTTGGGTTGTTTCTCATCATTTTTATGACTTGATTTGATTTATATGGATATCCATCTATGTCTAGACATCTTGTGATATTCACAGTGATACACTGTAAATACCACAAGATAGACAGTATGTATCTTCACAGTAGGAACAGTGGGTCAACAAACTCAAAATGTACGAGTGCACAACAATGTCAAGTCAGCATGCATCATGGCAGCAGCAAACAAGACAGTGCACACTTAGTCAAGCCAAAGTGAAACAGCTCAAATACATGTATGTTAAAACAGCAATGGTCATGAATGGACAAGAGAACATCTCAACTCATGCAAATGTACACAACCCTCATGTGCAACAAGCTAAGGCCAGATAAGAGCTCATGTAAGCAGCTCAGATTCACACAAGATGGTACAACAATATAGAGGACAAAGTACATGCCATACAAGACAGTTTCTTATTCATGCAAGACACAATGTACAAATGGACACTTTTCAAATTCAAGACTATGTACACCCAGCAAGAAGAGCCAAACAAATATGTTCAGGACATAACAGCAAAAACAATTCAAGTCAGCCCAAATTAACAAGACAGTGCAAAGACATATGGTCAGACCAACACAGGTCAGAGGGAAGCGCAAACACTCAAGATGGCATGTGCAAACCAAAGAAATGTCAGTGTATATAGTTTTGCAAAACAGGGCAATTTTGGTTTCAAATTCATGTTCAGTGCATATGCATTTGTGCAAATAAGCCAAGTTATAAATACAAGTGAAAATATGATGCGGCAGGACTGTGCAAGTGTACGTGTTACATACACAAGCACTGTGATAATGCTCAGGGAAATCCAGTGGCAAATAAATTGAAGCACTTAACGTTTTTTCAACCAATAGAGGCAAACAGAGAATTCTAGTACCAAATAAATGCATGATTTTTTTTAAAAAATCTGCTATGAAATTAGCATGCATTTTTTCACAGATGGCTGATAAATTTTTGGGTAATGAAATGGAATTTCCTTTTGTGATTAACCAATTTATCACAAGTGCAAATTGTGTTTACATGCAAGAAAGGAAGGAAAGATTTTCCATTGTTATTCACTGTTTTGAATAATTGGAAACAATTTAAACTCTGTATTATAGCAGCAGTATAATGGGTGATTTCTTATCAAAATCATAATTCTGAATTAAGGCAACAAACTTTCAAATGGTTTCAGAAATTAAAGTGATGCTCTTGGCAAGAATTCCTTTACATTATATTCGGCAAGAATCCTTCTAGAATTGTTTCTAGTTTTGAATGAAATTAATTTTGGCAAATATATTTTTGACAAAGACCAATCCAATCTCGACATAAAGATTTTAAATCTTTCAAGAAAACCTCTCAAGAAAATCATTCAGGTTTATTCCCAGAAATCACACAGTGAACTTTTATTAGGAAACCATATTGGAAAATTTCGCAAGGGGCCAAGAATGTATTTCCAGAAATCTCGCAATGAACAAAACAATTTTTGGTAAGAACTATTTTAAATTGTTTCCAGTTTTCAAACTCACGGCCATTTTTATCAAGGCAACAAATCTCGTAACTGTCATGGCAACAATCAAAGCCGAGGAAATCAAAGTCAACAACCACGCAAGTTTCAAGAAACAAAATCACACAGCAATCAGTCAAGCCAATTTCAAGAAATTGAAGTTAATTTGGGATTTAATTATCCTATATATTGACACCATTTCCATTATAGGAAAATCGATCAAAAATAAAGCAACAAAATCAAGAGCAGAGGGAAAAATCAATTAGAAACATTTACAATTGTATTTTGATCGACATCCTCAAATCTATGGACAAAAAGCATCACGCATATAATCATCTAAGAGTAACAATTTTTTTTGAAGTACTTCCGAAGTCGAAATTTGGGGAATTTTGAGAAACCCTAATCTTCTTTGCACTACTACAAAAGTAGGCAAATTCGGCATAAATTTTATGTGGCCTTAGATCGAAAAAGCGTTGCTCCTCTTTTTTCAAGCAGGCAACACCGGAAGGGCGTGGCATCTGCGGCCGTTGCCTTAGCCCTTTAAGGCAACGCTTTTCCCCATCTACTGCCACGAAAAGAAAGTGTTGCATTATAGACGTAATGTAACACTATTTGCACATAATGCAACAATGTTCAGCGTTGCTTGAGCATTAGTTAGATCCTGGCTACCAGGTCACGATAGCGGGGCCACGTCAACTGCCTACGTGTCACACGACACGTCAGCTGCCCACTTATCACACGCTACGTCAGCTGTGGGGTCTACGTGTCATGTGGAATTACTACTATTTTATGTAATGCAACACCACTGTATTATGGAATGCAACACTATTATCTTCAAATACAACATCAAGAAAAAAGCAAATGCAACAGTAAAAGAAGGCAAATACAACGCTTTAATTATAAATTTTGCAATACCAGTTTCGTACATAAAAGAAACACATCCAAAATGTTCTACATATCATACCAATTCTTCAAATATAACACATACGATCAAATACATAATTTAAAAGTACAATTCAAATATTCTACATACCACAAGTTCCAACACATACCACCTATAGTTTGTCCCTCGCATACCCTTTCGAGCTTCAGAACATCATCATCTCCATATCCCCTAAACCCCAATTTTTGAAAGTTTCAAAAAAAAAAATCAATGGAGGACTTGTCGCTATACATCACTGCCACTGTTCTTAAAGGACATTGGAATGTTGAAGCTGGGCATCACACGCTTCAAGTCACTCTGAATCATAATTTGTGGCCTATGCGGGTAATACCCATTAACTCTTTTCTAGTATCATGCCCATCTTACAGTAAGCGTAATCATGTGCTAATATTGAAAGTTTTCACAAAACCTAGAGGTGTTTTTTACCTGCAAGCATGGTCTGATGAAGAATTTGTGCCTGAACCAGCGTTAGAAGTGGAATCATGGGATAAAATTGATGGCTTGCCCGAGTTCCTAAAGAAGAATGTTCCTGCTGTTGAAGAAATAATGAAGCCAATAGGACGTGTGCTTGCAATTGACAATTGTAATTTGTCTCATTTTGACCATAGATCTTTCTACCTAAAAATGCTATTTTATGAAGGCATTGGAATTATGAATACTTTTGGTGCTCAATTTAATAACAAGGTTCACCTCATTAAGGTTCAACGCTGTGCCCATGCTCATCCTGGAACAAGGCCTGAACTTCTTTTTGTAAGCAAGAACAGGTGGTTCCATGATTTTGTGATGACAGAGTGCAAATAGATGAAGATGAAAGATTTGACGCAATGATACATGAAGATTTCTTGCTACCGCCCTTGCCAAGCTTATTTCCTGAAGCCATCCATGACATACATGTTGATAACCAAGCCCCAATGAACCGGAGGAATGATAAGTGGATAGATTTGAAAGTTGATCAGGAATATAATTAGCCAAACTACCTTACCCTTTGTCATGATGCTGCGGGTCCATCACGTATGGCTGCTCACTTAGGACTGGCTCTTCCACAGCCGCAAAGCCCTAACGAATATGTTGGAAGTTCCACAGCCCCGCAAAGCCCTGATATGGTATGAACTGATGCTACTATAATATCATTTTTTGGGTGTCTACATATGTATGTATTAAGTTAACTTTTGCTGCCTTATGATACTTTTGCTGCCGTGATGTGGTATGAACTGATATGTAGTATTATGTATGACTGGTTTATGATACTTTTGCTACCCTGATCTGGTGTGAACTGATACATAGTAAAATGTATGACTGCTTTATGATACGTAGCGAGGCATAATATGGATGCATACCTGAAGTAGTGTATGTATAACACAAGTGAGTTCAGTTTACAAAACTGAGCACATGTTTCCAAAATCGAAACATTGAAATTAGTAGTTTCCAAAATCAAATGGAAAATATCTGTACGTGTAGCAGATTAGATATGGGCGAACGACTTGTCCGGATCGGGAAATTGGTAGTTTCCAAAGCCTCTACACAAACACACCGCAGTGCAAACACATTGTAGTAAGTCATAAACATCAGTATCTGCTGACCCATGTATAACACATAAGTTTACTCATATACCATATATAACATATATGTTTACTCATATACAAATGTTTATGTTTGAATAATAGACTATGAAACCTTTGTTCATAAATAGAACTGTTTGTTACACATTTATCTGTATCACAAAACCTCAAGCATACAATTATATGTTAATGTAAATGAACCTAAGTTGCAAATCAATTTTGACAGTAAAGTGATTTACCTTTATATAAAAATACCCTTACTTCAAAGGTTTTTGCATAGTAGTATTAGTGTACTTGTCAAGACTCTTCTTATTTTATAATCAGCGCATAAAAAACCGAAAACATGTTGTTGATAACAACACACTCACCCAGACGACCGAAAACATGATTCACATTTATGAAATCAACTTCGAGAACAATATCCAGCTCAATGTTAATCCCAAATCCCAAATCCCAAATCCCAAATCAATGGTTAAAGCGCAACTAATTACTCATAATCTAATCTTTCACCGATTAATCACTCATAAGCGAATGGGTTTTCCTAAGTTTGAGATGTCCACGCAACTAATTACTCATAAGCGAATGAGTTTTCCAAAGTGTAACAAATGAACTAATTACCAATTACTCATAATCTAATCTATATAAAGCGCAACTAATTCCTAGTGCTATCCAAACTAAACTTGAGGGAAATAACTGGCGATGTCAACGCCTGAGTAATCAAGGCTAGAAAGCGTTTCAAAGCTTCAACCTTTTCAGAATAAAATTTGCTGTCAAGGAGAGGAGTGCTACTGACATGAATTTAGGTTTAAATTTTTGTTAATAGTAAAAATGGGGAAAGAACAATTAGATGACAGAGAAGAAGATACATTATTTCATGTAGGGGAAAGATCGCGCCAAAATTTCGTCAAAAGAATACAATGAGGTGGCTGTCATTGATTGGATGATGGCTAATGTTTAGAATCATCAGAACCATAGATGGTTTGAACCGTTGGATTAATCATGCATCTATGATTGGGGTTTTTTATGCTAATAACGCGGATTGCTGAGCAGAATTGTATATATGTAATGCTACACTTTTAACTGGTGTTGCACGTCAAAACACAAGAATTCCCACCGCAATAGTGCATTCACGTCTAATGCAACAACATATGAATACTGTTGCAAAAGATCAAAGAAATCGTAGCTTTCACCATATTTTTCATGCAACGCACACAAATTAGTATCGAATATGCCCACTTTTGTAGTAGTGTTTGGAGCGGCCGACATGATTTTGGGGACAAAACATTTTAAAGAATAATGAAGGAGGACGGCTTATTTTTTAATATGGGCTAAGGGTTCTAATTTTATTTTACATTGTTTTGTTTATTATTTTTCTTTTGTAAATCGACCATCAGTTTTCTAGTGTCTGTAATAACTAAGGTTACTGGCTGCAAGTTTGTAGCTAAGAGAAAATATGGTTTCAGGGACAGAATTCAGTGCAGGATTTTGAGCGTAAGATTAGAGTAGCAGCAGGTTTTGTGAGTGTACAAAACTGTATAGGCAGTTAGCAAGGGGTTCTCGAGTTTATAGGTTTTTGTATGCTGATGTCTATTTAATACCTAGTAAAAACCTTGGGGAATGCAATAGTAGACAGGGTTGAAGCTGTATAAAATCTTTGTGTTACATTTATTGTAACAACCCGTATTTTTGAATAACATGTTATAACATAAATGGAGGCAGAATTAAACTGTAATATCTGAATCAAGGGAAACGGGCTATGCCATTGCGTTCGTCTCAGAAAAATACGCGAAATAGAGTCCGAGTTTTCGAAAATCGGAGTCCGTATGACCAAGATATGGCCTCGCTAAGTTTCACGAAAAATTCCCAAATTAAAGTATACTTAATTAAGTGAAATGGGTTGCGCAGAGAAATATATATATTGATATATATATATATATATAATTGAAAATTAAATAAATAAATATGCAAAAATGTTGAAAACAGCGAATTGGGAGAGGAGAATAACCGAACCGGCCGATTTTTGAGGTCGACCCGAGCCCGCTGGGTCGACTAGGGGTTAATCCAGGGTGTTTGGCTATCAACCCGTGGGCCGATTCGCTCAAATGCAGATTTTGCATTTGAATGGTTCTCATGGTTCATCTTTAATCTAAAGGCCCTAGATGGTTCCTACACTTGACTTCTTCCCCAAGACATGCTTTGATGGCTTGGATTGAATCTAGGTTTAATCCTATGGCCTAAAACATTTGCCTAATCTATAAATAAGACCCTAACCTACCCTAAATCATCATTATTCATCCAAGTAACTAAACTAAGGCAAAATCAATCCTCTCATGGCCTCCACTCTCTTCATAAAATTTCCTAAGTCATTTCTAAGTGATTTTCCATGCATACAAGTGTTTTTAAACTTGTATGAGCATCATTAGCTTGCATTCAAGTCAAGTTTATATATTTGCATCATAAAGAAAGAGTCTTGATCATTTTGGCTCAAGGGTTTTGCTTGCATTTTGGGTTTAATTGATTTCATAAGGGCTTTGTCATATTTTTGTGACTTCTTAAGCATTGTAAGCCCTATTCTACTTTCATACTTAAACTCTAAAGTTAAATGTATGATATGCAAGTTTATATGCAAGTTTATCATGTTGTGATATGCAAGTTTATCATGTTGTGATATGCAAGTTTATATGCAAGTTTATCATGTTGTGATATGCAAGTTTATATGCAAGTATGCCAAGTTATGTTATGCAAGTTTGGGTTGAACATTTTGTTCATGCTATCATGTTATGCAAGCTTATTTTGGGTTTATGAACATAAAGCTTTAAGCTTTATGCCAAAGGTTGCATTTTAGCAACATGTAAGTTATCATATCTCTTATGATAACTTGCATCTGAGGCTAAATGCGAACTTATGGCCATCTCTACATGTCATTTAGCACCATGTATCACCAATATGCTAAGTTTGGTTTTATGCATGCTTTTGAGGCCTAAAAATGTAATATGCAAGTGTATGAACATATGAACATTTCATATGCCACCATGTTAAGCTTGTGGCTTCAATACCTTTATGTCATGATTATGCCAAGTTCCCTCTTTCTATCCTTTATGCGCTATTGCGATATGTAAGCGATGGGATTGCGTTTGGGGTTGGGTAAACTTAAAAGACATAAAACATAAGCTTGGAAATTTACCTATTAAGTTAGGTCTACCCATTGGGAATTTACCTATTAAGTTAGGTCTACCCAATTGCTTGAAAACTTGTAACATGTTTTGGAAACATGATGGACATGACACTTAGAAAAGATAAGTGTGGCCAACTCGAGGTTGGGTTGAGTTTGTAGCGTAAACCTACCCGGAACCGACCGGCTTAACTAGTTGCTACAAACAATAGGACCCAATGTGAGAAGTTGGTCATGTTGTACCTTGAACCCGAGGTTAGACCAGGTTGTGGTGTAAAGCTACCCGGACCCGCCCGGCTTAACTAGTAACCACAACAAGGTCTAATGTGAGAGGTTAAGGCGCATTAAATTAATTAATGCCTCGTGATTAGGGTTAAGTCATGGTCCACTTAATACTTAACCAATTTGGGCTTGGTAGATTAATCGGGGTTAAGTCGTGAACTCATCGTTACACTTAACCAAGTTAATCCAGGATTAGCAAGAGGGTTAAACCGTACTTAACCCACTAGAAAAATCCTAGCAATGGGGGCCCACTCCAGCAGTAATCCCAAGTTAGTATCATCATGACCCTAGGGACTAGGCTAGGGTGGGGGCACGATTACTGGACTGGAGGTAAGTGACCAAAAGCGACGGCAGAGGGTACGCCGGTGTAGTTCCGGGCGGACTCTGGTCGTGCACATAGTCCGTAGCCGGAGAAAACATGCACGGGTACCAGTAGATCGGGACTGTGCACTCATGTTCATGGTGTCCAGGGGTTGACACCCTAGGGCTTGATACACCCGAAGGGTGGACCCGGCACAGTTCGACTACAATTATGATTGGGCCGTATTGACACCAACACGTGACGAGTTAGGCTTAGGGAGCCGATCGACTAGACCGTTTGGTTGGACCTTGTATTAGGGTCATTTCATGTTATTGGGCCAAAGCTTGGGCCAAGGGATCAATACTTGTTTATTCAAGTCATGTTAGTTTGCTAGTACACCTGTGGTGCAAAACCTTAATCCTGATTATGCGATGACACCTTTATCTACCTTGTTAGTTAATCATCATGCTAGTATATTGTTATCCTTATGTTCATCCCTGCTGCTCATGCCAGTTAACTTTATCAGTTTACATTGATTGTAGTAGGGCTTACTCAGTCTTTTTGACTGACCTGTTTTCTTTCGCCTCTTTTCTTCCGTTTCCCCCCCCCAGGTTCTCAGGGAGGGAATACTGGAGCTTAGCTTGGATTTCGGATTGCTTGCTTGTGGGATTTCAGCTCATGTACGGTTTCGACATGAAGCTAGCTATGGTTACCACTTAATTGGGGATAGCACTTATTTATTTCAGTTTTTCAGTTGATGTTGTTTTATCTAGACTTGTTTATTTGGAAAGCTATGTTGTACCAGACTTGTTTTGAAATGTTTTGAAATCTTCCGCTGTTTTATCTATGTTATTTACTCTGTTTACATATATACATATGTTCTTGTTCTGCCTTGATATATCATTATGCATGTTTACCTGATTCAAACGCCCCTCCAAAGTCAGAGTGCTTGCAAGAGCCACCCTGGTGGAGGTGGGGTGTTACATTTATTTACTCTTCTGCTATTTGTGCTGCGATTATTATTCTATGCTATGATTTGTTTTGTATTCTCCGAAAAGTTAATAAGCCCTATTCATCCCCCTCTAGGGTTAATCTATATCCAACAAGTGGTATCAGAGCTTGTTTTTTCATTAACTCTAATTTTGTGTTCCCTAGTTGTTAGTATAGCGAGAGTCGGTCCAGTGATATTCCAATTATTTTAAATGGGATGGATTTTTTAATTTGGAAATCGAAAATCGAATTCTATTTAAAATCTATTAATATTGAATATTGAATATTATTGAAAATATGGGAAATATGCTAGATAAGAGGAATAAGGTTTTCAATGCTCATGCTATGCATATTATTTATTCCTATCTTAGTAATGATCAATTAAAATTTATCTCTCATTGTTTAACTGCATAGGATATATGGAAAATTCTTGATTCGTTACATGGAAAAGACAACAACTGCTCAAAACTCCAGAGTGTCAACTCAGTCTCAGATCTGTGCTTAACAGGAGTTGTTGATGAAGAATCAGATGATGACACCGATGGAGATTCAACAGACAATGAAATAAGAAAATTTTCATATCAAGATCTAGTTCATTTTTGTGTTGATTTAACCAAATCTATTGAAAATCTCCAACGGAAAAATAAACTTCTAAAATCTGGAAATTCTGAGTCGACTCATAAAAATAATATGCTGAAATTAAAACTTGATAACTCCAATTGCAAAAATTGTATAAATTAGAAAGTTGATTTAGCTCATCTCAATGAAAATCTTTTGAAACCTGAAAATAAAATTATGAATTTAAAACAAAATGAGGATGATCTAATTCATAAGAACAATGCTTTACAAAAGGAGTTGATTAAGATTAATTCAAATCATAAAAATTTTGAACAAGAGTTTGCAGAAAACTGAATATGTTCTAAACGAACTAGAAAAAGAAATTGAGAATTTGAAGACTTTCGAGACTAAAGAACAAAAACATTTTCAATTTGAAATATCTGAGTCTCAAGGCAAAATCAAATTACTTGAATCTGAAAATTTGGTTTTGAAACAACATGATACTGAAAGAAAGATCACTAATAATCATTGTTTAAATTTAATAAAAGAAAACGATGATCTTAAATTCAAAATTCAACGACTAGAATCAACTTTTGAAAAATTCTCTAATGGAGAAAAGTTGTTGAACATGTTGTTACAAAACCAAATTTCTGTTGGAAATAAACATGGGCTTGGCTTTGGGAAAATTAATGTTTTTGAAAATCAGATTTCAAATGGTTTTAAAAATCCTTCAGACTATTCTGAAAAAGATCGCTTTGAAAATTTAAACTTTGGTAATTTCAAAGGATTTTTAAATCATAAACGGGATGAAAATTAAACCATCTTGGACTCCAAAAAGAAATAAACTGAAGTCAACTAAATTCAAATAGATTTGGATTCCTAAAGGTACAAAGGTGAATCCCAATGGATTGTTATACAAACAGGTTTGGTCACCTAAAGTCATGAACACATTTCAGAGTTGTTTTACTAATTTTGTTAGACCGCTCGATCCTCTAAACTGTTAGGTACCGAGGAGGCTGAGGAACTGCTTTGCAAAAAAAGATATGTATTCAAACTACTTCACATCATTGAGTTATTCAGAGTTCCTTAGCCAAATATGCTGAGTTAGAGATTCATTTACTCACATAGAATTCAGGTATGATCTCTAGACTCACATTTTTGTTGTGATTTTTTTATTCTTCTTTGTTTATTCCTCCTTCTACCGCTTCTATTTTCTCTTGGTTATTTCTGATTTGAAATTGACACCACCATATTTTTTATTTTTAGTTTCTTAACTCCCAATTGCAGAAATCTTGGTTATCTGGAAATTTGCTTCAACTGAATAAAACTCTCATGTTTTAATCATTTCCATATCTTGAATTTAAAGCTATAAATATCTGCAATTGTTTTGAAGTTAATTATTTTATTTTTGAATTCCTGATAGTGTTGAAGCATTCTTGTTATATCTTGAACACCGTTATTTTGAATTCTTAATTTTTAAAGATCTGGAAAATTAATGAAATTTCGCACACCTCTGCCGTTTTGAGTTTCTTCTAATTCATTTTGGAAAGACTTGAAAATTTATGCCCATTACAGCACACTACTATTTTTCAGTTATGATAATTTAAGTGGTTTTTCGATTGGCTTGACTACTTCTGAATTGAATTTTTTTGACTTGAATCATTGTGTTACATCTCGAAAATCCTCTTTATTCATGATCATTTTAGTTGGACATTTGTTTGTTTGAAATCATTTGAAATTTTTGATATTTTGAATCTTACACACTTATTAGATTTGAAATTATTAATCTTGTGTGATTGATTCATTGTATCTCAAAATCTACATCTATTCAAGTAATTTCAAATAAATTATTCTTAATTTTAGATCATGAATATCTCTCAAGCTTGATGTAAATATTCAGAAAATTTCTTTTGTGCTTGTCAATAATAATTGTGAATTTTTTTTTGAAATTCTGGGTTTGTAACTCACTATTATTTCATGATCTTTTTGCTTAAATATTTGATTGTTTGAAATTATTTGAAATTATTGATTTCTTGAATCTCACACACATCTTGATTTTGAAATTCATAATCTAGTGTGATCGGTACATCAAATCTTAACATTTTCATATTCCTTCAAATGATTTCAAGTAAACTCTATTTTGGAACATGAATCATCTTTTATGACTGTCAGAAATATCTGTGAATTTTTATCCCAACAAGTCTTCTTTGAAATTGTTTGTTGTGCTACTCTGGTAAAAGGAATTGGTTTTTGAAAATGTTCTGATGACTGCTTGATTTTTGAAAATATTGATATGTTGCTCTGATAAAATGGTCTGAACTGAATCATGATTTGTCCTCTTGGACTTGTTGAAAATTGTCTGAGAACTTTCTTGTGAAACTTATTCTGAATGTGTCTTGCTTCTCTGATTGATGGAAATGGATCATTGGATTTAATTGCTTGAGCTTGGTGATTGGATATTGTTGTTTGAGATACCCTTGTTAGCCATCAGTGTTGTATTAAAATCCTCATCCATGGAGACAACAAGTAGTATCAGAAGTGCATTATAATTTTCTCACTCATCTGTTTTGATTTTTTTATTCTGATATTCATCTTGTATAGATCCTTTTAAATTCCTACTGTCTTTTATAAATATTTCCGATTCCCTCTTGTTGTTGATTTTTCAATTTTAAAATCATTTATTGATTATTTATTCTAAAATTGAAATCAATAACCAAGTTGAACTGTATTTAGAACTCATCAAATTATTATCGGTTTATTGAAATTGTGATGAGTCATGACTATAGTATATTTCACAACAAGAGGAAATTTTATTTAATTTTTCATGATGATTGAACATTTTTCGTAGTATCTTTGAATTGGGGTTTATTTCACGAACATCTTCTTAGTTTATCATCATTCTGTCATCCATCATGTTTTTATATTAATGTGGAGAGTTCAATATTTTAAAAATCATCTTGAATAAATAGTGGAAATATTTGTGATGGAATTGTGATTATATTATTTTTTCAGAATTAGTCACAATTGAAAATTTTCGGGAATCCCTATACAGTTGAGCATGTTTCATAATGTGATTAATTTAGAATTTATTCACTATACCAAATAAGCAAATTTGAAACACATGATATTCTATATTTGGAACACATTTTTTGTTTCTAGGTTTGAAACAGTTATCTAGTGTTTCTATATCTAACAAAGTGTTTCCACTATTTTTTTTGTTATTTTTAATATATAATTTTACGTACTTTGCTCGACCGTGTTTCCAAAAATTAACCGTTCAATCATCGCAACCTAATTTCGTTGCCTCGTCGTCCCATGTTTACGGAAAAAAAGGCCACATTCCTTTTCTTTTTCCCAGGCCGTGCTTCCTAGTTTTTTCAGATCCACCACATTCCAACCGTTGTCGCTTTCATTTGCCTCCGAAGATAAATCCAGCGTTCTGCATCCCAAATCAATCTCCAAAGGTATGTCGTCAATTCCACTGGCCAATTGATTATTGATGCGTATGTCCTTATATATTGACGTAATTGCTACGATTTTGAAGTGCTTATGTGATGTATTCAATTCCACTGGAAGGTAATAAATATAATTAGCTCACGTTAGAGCCTATCAGTTTTCCTAATATAGGCGATTTGATCTTGTTGGCGTATTGGTACATATGAGAAGTTAGATAAGGCATTTGTATTTGCAAGAGTATTTTAGTTTGATCTGAAACGAGTGTTTGACCTATGTTCAACAAGTATGTCTGATCAACAAGTATTTTCGTTCAACAAGTATTTTAGTTAGAGTAATACCATCCATCATAGATTGGTTGTTGTACATAATTGATACGTTTGAATTTATTTTTCGTTGTTTACACTTGGTTTTGATATTTGATCTTATATAACTAATAAGAAGATAAAGCTAAAATAAAAATCATATAAGGATAGAATACGAAACTGGAAGAAGAAATAAAAGTTTGCATTGTTTTATCTCTACCACCTAGTTTGATATATTCAGAAGTTTCGTTCAGCTTTCTTTAATAGTTTAAAGGGCTTTATTGTGCATGCTTTGACTTTGTAGTTGTACATAATTTCCAGAAATGATATTTTTTTATTGCCTTAAAGATGTTTGTTAATATTTCTAAAAGAATGTGTGCCATGGTATTCTACCTATACGAAACAGATATCACTACATATCAGCATAAATTAGATACACTTATTGTTGGAACCTTTACTTTTATTTTTCATTTTTGGTAAATAGTTCAAATACTGTTAAATACAAATGGAACACAGGTTAAATACTTGTTCAACAGTATTTAACACAATATTTAACTTGAGCTTAAATAGACAAGTGCTTAAATAGTTCAACTAGTATTTTTGATCTTAAACAAGTTAGATCTTACTGACATATTGGAATATTTGGGCAAGTGTAAATAGACATTCGAATTGGTACATTTGCATGTATTAAGTAGATACGAAGTGGAATTCTGTTTTTGGCTATACAGCTTTTTTAGAAAATGAACTTATTTAATGTTTGAGAGAATTTGGGGATCGTTTGCACTGTATATCAACCTGTAAAGGCTGTAAAAGGAATTTCCATTTTGATATTTTCATGGTACAAAATCAAACATGTGAAAACATTACCTTGTTTAACTATGTTAATTAAGAAACATATAGCATACACAATACCTTATGGGCATAGTCCTATGTAAATATGATTGTGAAAACATTACCTTGTTTTACAAAGTAAGAGATGTCAGTATAATTGTGATGTTTGTTCATTGGTGTGTACTAATAATATAGAAAAAGCGTTGCTTCCTACTAAACCTTTTATTTTTAGCTTTAAGTTTGTAAACGTAACAGCATTTATGATAGATCAGGAGTATCCACGCTGCATTAAATAAGGTTATGGAGACTTAACATGCCAGGCTGGTGTATGTTGGATGGTTTGACTACAACACTGTTTATTTATTTATTTATATTCGAGGGGCCAGACCAAACCGCGTGGCAGTTGATGCTGGAATGCAGGTGTAAAATTTGTCAGTTTTTATAGATAGAACTAGGGCTGTTACGGTAACGGTAAATTTACCATTACCATACCATTACCAGTCGATCGGTAACCATTTTTGATTGAAATCGGTATACCAGTTAAAACGGTATGGTAACGGTAAATTTACCATTTTTAACGGTAAATTATCGGTAACGTTTCTTCAATACCAGCGGTAATGGTAATTTTACCAGTTAATTCAATACATAAGTATACTCATATGATATGCTTTATTATTTGCACGTAGAACCAAATAAATGATTATATTTAGTTCAATAATCAGATGAAATAATTTCAAATAGCCTTATTTTATTTTTCATTTATGTTTTTTATAAACTAACACTACATATATTATAATAAAGATGCATCGTGTACAAAAAATATATTAAGATATAAACTTTGATGGACAAACGGTAATTTACCATTACCAGTGTAACGGTTACCAGATTATCGGTATACCAGTCACCAGTATACCAGTTGATCGGTAACGGTAATAGTAACGGTAAGCAATTCTGGCTTACCAGTAAAAACGGTACGGTAACGGTATTTATCAAACGGTAACGGTAACCGTTACCATAACAGCCCTGGATAGGACGTATATGGCACCATTTTTATATGATTTTTTCAACAGCATGTCTTCAACTAACCTGCATCTGCTCATTTCCTCCCTACCTATGAAATATGAAATTGGCACTCAAATATGCTCTCAATGGTTCCAGTCTGTTGACTGATAATTTCATCAACATTATTTATATTGCAAGTAAAGGAGGTGAACTAAACAATATCATTCATTTGTTATCGAGGATCTTCACTATGATCGTATATGAAATGAGAGGTAAAAGTGAACAAAGCAAAATGTTTACAGCTATTGTATTGACATAAGCAACGTTAATGCTTTGTTTCTAGTTTCTGGGCAGTTCAATCCGGAGGTGTATGTTAGTGCTGCATGTTGCTGGCCTAAGATGGGCTTGAGATGTTAGGAGCACTGGCATGCCTGCTTTAATAGGTTGTGATATCTGAAGATCTAGCTTTTCCTGCATCATTAATATTTAAAAAAAAACTGAAGTTTCAGTATGATAGGATTGCCATGTTACTACTTTGATCAAATGTCCTAATGCAGTTTTATTAATCTATCCCCTCACCATTCCACGTTTGACTTCACGTATATTGATCATAAATTGAAAATAAAAAATTTGGTTGAAACTATTTGGGTTGTATTTGTGTAAGATATTCCCTCTCCTTATTTGTCTTCGGAATATGTACTTCATATTAGTAAAGTAATAATAATATAATTTCTCTTAATTTACCTTTTCTTTATATTCTTATTCATGTTTGTGTAAACCAGAGGATTACAAATCACTTTAGATGTGCTGGCAGGATGAATGGGTGATGCAGTTTTATAATTTCAGTGTTCTGGATCGGTTTATCCTTAGGTGCATCAATCTTATCTCCTGATCCGGCATGGTACTCTTCATTATTGTCAATGTCAGGTGCGGTTTTTTTGTCAACTGCATAAGGCACTTATATTACTATCTGATCATCTTGATGATTCTCATCATGTTGTTCTGTACTGCCTTTGAATAGCTAGCATGTGTTTTATAGTCATTTGACATTTCACTTTCTAAAAGTGATTCTGTATGTATCTAAGCCTGAAGTCAATGATGAGTTGGGTGCACAAAACTTCTTAAAATTTGATGAAGATAATCACTTTGCATTACCAAGCACTTTATATTGGTTAATATTTACTTGAACTTTATTTTGTGCTTGTCAATGCTTTTCTATCAGCTTAGTGTGATGTTCATCTGTTTCGGTGAATGATGTAAACATTAAAATCATGATTAAATACATCAGGACAGAGTGATACATAATTGATTGGTTGCATTGGTGTTTGCAAGGATGTAAACAATAAATCCTCCATGTCAAAGGTCTACGTTGTATGATATCCAAAGCTTTTCTTATTTAATTATGTGCATTTATTCAAGTATCAGCTTTTCTTTCTTATTTAGTTATCCGCTTTTATTTTGGTATCAATGTATGTCCTATTTTAAACTTGCATGTCCTTTTTAGTCTGTTGTTTTTCCCATTAAAGCATGTTTATATAGCATAATTGTCGTTCATATTCAAGTATGAGCCAAAGCTGAACTTAGATGAGCATCAGAGTTGATATTATTTGATTCCATCAAGTTTACTCAAGGCATTAATGTCTAAACTTATTTCTGAAATGTTTGCAGTTACCTCGAACTTGTTTTCTATGGGCAATGTAATGATCAAGTACACTGGACTGAATTGTGGTGACTGGTCTGAACTGATTCAGTTTCAAATGGGTGTATTAGATCTGGACTTCGCATTATTAGTGGATGAGAATCCCGCAGCCATCACAATGACAAGTACTAAAGCCGACAGGTCATTTTATGAGGCTTGGGAGCAGTCTAGTAGGCTGTGTTTAAACTTGATAAGACTGATGATGACGTAAAATGTCAACCCATCAATGTCTAAAACAGATGATGCCAACGAATTTATGATAGAGGTGAAGGAGTACCCACAGTCTGGCATAGCTGACGAATAAGAAGTCTAACTGGTCTCAGCCCATTCATGATCATGTGACTGAAACGGCAAATCTAGCAGCAAAGTTGAAGGCTAATGGAGTTGACGTGAGTGATTATTTTCTGGTTACGTTTCTCATGAACTCGCTTCCTTCTAAATTTGACCAGGTAAACTAAGAATTTTCTTTGGATCTAAAAATATATGTACATTTGAAATATGAGTGAATGTCAAGTTAGCCTGACATCCGAAAACTAAACAGAACCAAATTCATAAAATGTCGGATCATCTCGGTGTTTGAATTGACTCAAGACCCGATGTGAAACGTGGCCCAAACCATAATGAATAAAGCTCGAGTTTCGATCATCTTTTATTGTCAGACTTTATGGTTGTTTATAATATTTCAGATTTTATTAGGTTTCTTTCTGTTCAAGACTTTGTTTAATGGAGTTGCTCACATGCAACAGTTGGTTTTGAATATAATGAAACAAAGTAACTTGGATAATATGTTTATTAAAATGTGTCCTCTAACCCAACATATATATAATAGTGACCACCCGTTAGTAAGTTTTTATAGAGTTAGAGTTAACATGTTACTCTTTTTCTACATTTTAGTGCAGTGTACAGTTTATAAGGTACTCATGTCATGTTACATTTGTAATTTCAAGGTTCCTTAATTGAATTTGAATGTGTTCTATCGCATAGGTGTGTAGTTTATGTTTTTTTTGGCTATTTGTCACTTCTGTTGTCGTATTATTCTACCTCTATGGTTTTACTTCCTACGTCAGCAGCTAGGTTCATGCATATGTATGTGACTTTAGGAAGCATTAAGTTGTGTGGCAGTGTAGTAAACTAACGTGAGCAGATGTTGTGTGGTGTGTGTGCGTTTGTTGTCTGAGTTACTGTGTGTGTCACTTCTTTTAAGTCATAAGCTCTAAAACTTTTTTTTTTGAATACTATATTTAATAGCATTTTTGATACGCAGCCAGATTACTCCTAGTAATAATCATGTTGACTTTGAAAATTGCTGGCAAGGAATAAAGCCGAAAATGTTTGCATGTATTATAGCCACTGTCAATTCATAAAAAGCAGTTTATCATGTTGCTTAGTAATGTAGTATAGCCAGTTTCCTTGGTCTAGTTGTTTAGCTATTTAACTGTATAACAATAGTAATTTTGTTTTCCTTTGTTTCTTCTTAAAGACCGATTATACTTTATTTTGATTTTCATTTGTAGGTTCAATTAGATATAGTGGATTAGTTTTACCTGGCAGAATTCTTGATCAAGAGATTGAGAAATGGTATGAGTCAACTCCCATCTCTTTCGTCATCTTTTACATCATCCTGCAAAGAATTGATAGTCATATCTATTTTCTAATACACTGGTTAGTATTGACAGTATTATTTTCCAATTTCAGTTACTTTGTATCTGTGGTATAATCCATGGCAACGCTCCCTTAGTGCCGCCCTTGATTTCAGTTACTTTTTGTAAGTTTTACTTCAGTTTTTTAAAGTTTAAATACCATACAAAATTCATATTTACCTGCAGCCATTTCGGTTCACCCGTTAGTCAGCACAGATGGACCAGTGGAGGAACCTAGAATCATTCCGGTTCAGGGAGCTGCACCGCCACTTGCTGAAAATACTATCTTCTGTCTGATTGCTTTGTATTCTTGCTTACTAAATTTAACAGTAGCATGAAGAGGTCTTACATTTAACACTAGCATGGAGATGAGTAACCATCGAGAATTTTGTGAGTCATAAGAACATCAAAATTATTTTTGTTAAGGAGGTATGCTGCTTGGTTAGGAGATATCAATTTTCGTTTCTTTGGTTTGGTTTGGTGTTTTCTAGATATGTACCCCATTCCTCCCATATGATTTTTTACGTAAACTTTTGATGTGTTATTTTGTGTGTTATTTTATTCTACCTGATATCAATTGAAGGTAAAACTTTGTACCTGAAAAGGGGAGGAGAAGGGATACAAATATGCAAGTTTATATTGGGTATTTAGGTTGACGACAAATAGAGGCATTTAAAAAGATTCACCTGGCATCGTTTTAGAAAATTAGCTGGGTTACGTTTTGTTTTAACCTTATGACAGTGGAGTCAAATGCAGTTGGGGCTCTGTCCAATTTTGAGTTCATGGCCATAAGATGTAAATTTGTAGTTCTGTCTACACTTGAACCATGGATGTAACTAAGCAATTGCATTTGATGTCTATGTAGTTTAAGCTATGGCTGGTGATGCCTGATAGATGATTTGGTATAACCATTGTTTATTTATGTATTAACTTAAGAATCTTGCCCAATAAATCATGTAAGACTGCTTGTGTTATTTTCCGCTATATTTTGCTAATTAATTACATACGTGGACATTCCTTACATACATCATACCTCGATATTATGATTACCGCATCTACTTATACACCCTACATTATTTACTGTAACCCAAATGTTGTTCTATATGTGTAAGCCAGTCCTCCGTCCTTTTATGCACAATGTACACCGTCTCATTGTCAAGATCGATACTGCTTAATACAAGCATCCTTGTACGCATCTCCGAATTTTTCATGCAATTTCTCTGTTTTTATTTTAGCCTTCCTATTGCTAACTCAATACATTTTGATTCCAACAACGGTCAACATATGCTTCTGGTCGACATATATTCATAGATTAATCTCATTATATAATCTTCCAACTAAAGCATCTTTTTCCCAATTTAACTGGTTTATGCTCACAGTGCAATGTGCAATTTGCAGCAATTCACCGGTGTCGAGTGGTCATTTCGACCTATTCCTTTTCATATAACAATGCAATATATGTCAGGTTTAGCAATTTATCCTTTTATTTATATTTGATCGATGGATAAATTCTTTTGTTTATGTTCGATGGATAACAGTACCTATCAATTTTAACCATGCACTAGCATGCATGGAGTTTTAATGATGGTATATAAATGGCCTACACAGCGTTCTTTGGTTTTCTCAAAGATTTTATCGTCCTATGAAGCTGAATTATGTCGTGCATGGTTTTCAGTTTAATCACAGTTTAACGTCTCCAAGCACGAAATAACAGACTAAAAGTTCATCAGGCAGCTTCTTAATACTGGATTTACCCCCTTTTCCACTTGCATTTATTATATAGTTATTACTTCTAAGCTTTTTTTTCATTTTCTTTTTTTGCAGATATGGGTTTCTAAAGACAATACGACGAATTTGGGTGTGCAGAAAGTGTTTACGAGCAAGTTTGGTTATCTTTGTCTATTATTTTATTATATAGTCAACAATATACATGTTGTGTAACTTGGATTTGTTACAGTACATTTGTACTCTTGTATTCCTTTGAAAATATGGCTTATTTTTGTTCTATAGTAATTTGTTTATGGTAAATATGATTATGAAATTTCTTTCGTATTTTTTAGCTTTTAACTTGCAGAATGATTGAGTCTATTTATGATACTGAAAGCATCAATTGCATATTTTGAAATGATTTTCATATTTTGAATCTGCAATGTACCAGTGGTGTGACAAATCATCAGTTTGAAACGTCTAGTGAGTGTTGTTAGTTGTCATTTTGAAATACTCATCGAGTGTTGCAGGTTATCAACTTGAAACACTTATTGAGTGTCGCAGTTTATCAATCTGAAACACTCGGAATGTGTTTCAAGACATCAATCTGAAATACCAGATAAGTGTTTCAAATTTTCATTCTGAAATACTTGATAAGAGTTTCAATTCGTCAATCTGAAAAACTTGATAAGTGTTTCAATTTGTTAATCTGAAACACTTTTTAAGTGTTTCAATTCGTTATTTTGAAACATAATCTAGGTGTTTCGAAAATCTGCAACATATCAATCTGCAACACCTAAAAGGTGTTTCTAAAAATTTTAGCAACATTTTATTACCATTTCAAATTGACCATTTTGGTGTTATGATTTCACAATCATTTCTGTACCTACCACATTTCTATCATCTCTATTGGTTTTATATAATGAGGAGTTTTTCTTTTGGAATAGAAAATAATAAAAATATAATATTTATAAATGTTTCTCTAACCTCATTTAAAAATCCAAACTCTAGTTATGCATGATTATGAGATTACTTATTTTTAAGCTGCAACTGACCTCATTTAAAAATCCAAGTTCAGATTTTGCATGGTCAATGTGCTCCTAAATAAAAAAAAGAAAAGGAAATTAAATAAATAATTTTTTACATGAATTTCTCCTTGGTGTAAAAACCGGCCTATCAATTCAGTTTTCTAATTTGTGAAATGTGTCAATATTTTATGATATATTATGATTAGGTGATTGATAGCTATTGAGATTTGAGATTATTTGATTGTGTCACTTAAATTGAATTTATAATTGTTGTACAAATCCATCACTATTTTCGTGCTTATTTTTTAAAGTTTTTATCGGAAAATAATTGGAATCATATGTTTTAAAACTCTCTCCATTTTTATAAATTTCATCGTAAATCAGTTGTTTCAAAAAGTGAAATTTGCCACTAGTTCTTAGAATATTGTAACGACCCGTATTTTTGGCAGTCAAATATTTAATTTAATTTATTATTTTAAATATTATGTTTGGAATATTAATGGATTTTAATATTTAATTCGTTATTTAAGTGAAGTTTGAGTGTTATATATTTATATAATTATAAATTGAGCTCGAAATGGCGCTGCAGTTCGTAATATGGAGTTTTGAACTTCAATTGGATATACATGATCCGATATAAGTCGGATTTCTGTGAAACAAGAAACGTTGGAACCCTATTGATGATAATTTTCATATGAAAGAGAAAAATCCAGATTTCGTGTTATAGATGGTTAGTTATGACCAAATCAAATTTTGAAATAGTCGCTATGAAAATCGTAATTAAAATATAGTCCATTAAAATAGTCATTTTTCAAACGGTCTCCGTTTTCGATGAAATCAGTTTCATTGGAACCATAACGTTAAATTATTGTACGGTGTTGAATTGCGTGGCAAACCGATGCCGTATGTGATCATGGCAGCCGTAAATGCCTATTCAATTTCTATAGTGCGTAATTAAATTAATTAAATTCAATAAAGAGATATTTGAGTGTAACTTGAGCAGACGATCAAATAAATCCACGAAACCAGTTCCGTTGAGTTCGTATCGTCGATTAGAGTCAGGATAGGTATATAGTTCGTTATTTTTGGAGACCAAGTAATTTGGTGTCCAAAATGGCATTGCGGTGCGTGTAAAAAATGGTGTACCGGGAAACAGTCTCAGAATGCGAGGAAACTGGTGCCATTGGGTTCGTATTAATTAATTATTGTAGAATTTTCAATTTTCGTGTCAATCGGACTTACCGTGTGATCGTGGCAACGATAAACGTCCTAATCAATTATACTATTTGGTCAATTCAAATAGAGGTAACTTTAAACGAGTAAACGACTGGCCAAATGAACTCCGATTTGAACGAAACAAGATTCATTGGATCCGTAGGGTAGAGATCTAGTTAAATGTCAAAGTTTCAAATTTATTGGATTTTTTCTGTAAATATAGGAATTTTAAACACTGATTTTTCATCAATATTTATAAAGGATTTTTCACAAACAATGTCGGAATTTGACGGAACCTGTCCCATTGGGTCCGGAATATTTTTCTATGCTAGGATTAGTTTTTTTATTGGAAAACAGAAGTCATTTGTTGTGGTTTTTGTTTGTTACTTCAATGCGAAGTTTCGTTAAATAATTAAATATTATAAAACCCTCTATATATATAAGCATCATGCCCAAACCCTATTTCCGTCAAACTCTCGAGCGTGGTCAACGCTTGAATCCACCGCCACCAAATGAAATTCATGGCTGTAATCTTCCATACTTCATCCTTCTTTTTCTTGAAATCAGTTCATCAACCCTCAAAGCTTTCAACTGGAAACCGGTCAAGCTCAGTAAGCTCGTCATAATGGACGGTCGAGATCGGGTCTGGAGGCTCACGGTGGCCGGAATTGGAGCAGGGACTCACCGTGTTTAAGGCTGATTTGTGGGCGGATGGCAACGCCGGAGACGAAGGCACTTGGGTCGACATTGGAGAAAGCGAAGGCGCCTAGCATGGACGCGTCAGATCAGACTCCGATCACTGGAGTTGGTCGTGTTGGGAGGAGGATTGAAGGCTGCGTGGGTTAATTTAGTTCAAACAAGAAGCAATGAAGGATCAGGCAAATTCGAACCAAGAGGGGGTCAGTCGCAATTTCTATTGTAATCATATTAATAACGTTATTAATTTATATAATTTGAAACCATTAATAACAGTCCCGATTATTGCCAGGAAGGATCCAAAACAAAAGGGCGTGAACTTTCGAAACCAAAGAGAGGAATGAAATCAAACAGGGATGTAGGGTAAAGCATAGTAAAGGGTTCACCGTATTCTCCTAAGCTGATGTAAATTAACAAAGTGATTTATTACTTAAATTATAATTAAGAAAGTTAATCATGTTTAATTTATATCTAGTTATTTAAGAAATTAGTGTTTAATTGGTGACAGATCGGGATGTTGAACAAAGAAACAACGTTGGAAGGATCGAAACAATGAAGAACGGTATAGACAACTCTGGTTGGTTATTACCAAAGTGATTAAAAGATTAATAATTATAATTAGGAAAATTAATGTTTTTAATTTAAACTGTATGATCATAATTTATTCTATAGGTGCGCTGACCGGATATGAGACGTGATGAAGTCTTGAACGTAACACGTGAGCAGGAGGAAAGTGAAATGGACCTGGAAGGCTGGAACCCTTATTATTTTCAAAAAGTAATCAACTTTGTGAATTATAATTTAGGGAATGATTTTTAATATAAATTATATATTCTTATAATAGTATAATTTGTGCATACACTGGCAGAATTAAACGAAATAAGAGACACTGGAACCGCGTTTACGAACACTACATTGTGAAACTGTGTTGGGCAAAGACAGTGATAGCTGGAATTTACAGTCAAATTAAACGTTGTTTAATTTGATTGTAACCGAACCGCTGCACCGATAATCAAATCAGGGTGAGTTAAACTCATTCAGTTCTTCCCATTTATATTTTTATTAATTGGGTTTTTATTTTGTGTGCTCTGCTTGTTGATGATTGACTGTTTGCTAGTTATACATTTATTTGTTGATTTAATTGATGAAATTAAACCTTCGTTTAATTTCAGCGAAATACCAAATCGTTATTTTAACGATTGGATCCAACAGAGGTAACTTACCTTGATTGGTCACGTTTATAGAATAAACATGTTTAATGGTTTAAATTGTTTGAACTGGTTGAATTGTTTTGTTTATTGGTTGATGTTAAATGGTCATTATTTATTATCAGTTAAAGGTAATTGAATGACCTGATTTGAGATAACCATTTGAATACAGGGACGAACAGGTTGGTGGAATCCAACGGGATTCCTCAAATATATTAGATATTATTATTTTTCATATATTATTAATATATGAACTGTTTTGATTGGGTGATTGGTTTGATTATTGATAGTTGATTGGAAATTCAACCTGCATTTGGTTTTAACCAATGGGAAATATTGGTTGAGTAATCGGTAGTAAATGGCCTAAGAAAAAAATTGGTTTGTTATATTGATGTACCGTCAGGTGGATCGATAGTATTGTAGTTATAAAATTTATTTATAACTGGAAATAGATTTTGAAATATATTATTTTGAATAATAGTTTATTTAAAAGGAAATAAATATTTATTGTTTATTATTTAATTGGATAATTAATTATTATTTAATAAAGTAAATTCTGATGTCAATCAGATTTATAAACAAGTGAAGAGAAATTAATCTAACAGTTAATTTAGATAATTGTTTTGTTAATAAATAATTAAATGAAATTATTTAAACTAATTACGTAATTAATTTAAAAAGAGAACAAATTGGAATCGGTTAACGAGATAACCGTGTTTAGAATTGACTAAATTGACCATTTTCAACTGGAATTAATTGTTAAATTAGTTGTTTGGATTAATCTAATAAAATAGTTTAAAGAATTTTTTTGTAAATTTTAATTGAGTTTTTAAAAGGGAATTTACAATTTATTTTAGTGAATAAAGAAATTAATCATTCAGGTAGTTAATGATCGAAGTTAATAATTATTTTAATTAATAATAATTTAGGGAATTAATTTTTATTGAAAATCATTTAAAAAGTAATCATAATTGAAATGAAATCTAATCGAATGGTGAAAGGAGTTATGAACGGGTTTTATATTTAAAACCCGATTTTTTATAACGAAGTTAAAAAGGAATTCCAAGCAAATACAATAGCTTGAATAAATGTTGCTTAAAGATTTGAATAAGAAAAAAAGGAAATCTAGAGAAAAAGGATTTAAGATGAATCAGGATTATATAAAAGAGGTTTGAGGTATTATATCGTTAATTATAAATTAACGTTACTGAATAATGGAATTAAATAAGAAGAGGGAATTAAAATAAGATTTCCAAAGCAGGAATGGTTAAATGGATTTGGAAAGGGATTGGTAAAAGCGAATTTAAGTAAAGAAGTGGATCATAGGATTTAATAAACAAATCCGAATTATGGAATGAAATTGTTTAAAAAGGTAAAGGTTAAAAAGTGGTGTTTCATAAGGAATTACTTAATTAGTAAATCAAGGAATAATGTTATATTCGAGAAGGAGATTTTTCAAAGGGGTAAGAAGGTTGTATGAAACTGTATGTTGAATAAAATAGTAAAAAGGAATTTGTATTGGTATTAGAATGAAGTATCACTTTTGGATTAAACTGGAATCCATCTTAAGATATGAACGTTGTTGATCATGGTCTGAGAGGTAATTAAAATACCCCAACTTGAACGGCATCGGAATTGTCTGAGGAGGATATGAGTTGGTAATGGTAAAAGGAGTTAGTAATAAACTTATTATTTCCATTACATAAATAATAATGCAACATGTAATGAAGATTTGGAAAATGTATATAATGAAGATTCCAAAGTAAAAGGGAAATAAAAAGGGGTTGCGTGGAATTATAACGGTATTTCCGAGTTCGAAAAAGGAAATGTAAAAGACGAGTTTTATTCTATAAGAATAGGCATGGATTATTGTTTCAAGTAATGAATAAAAGATATTTCGTAACGTTGTTGTACGAGTAATAGGCTGAATTGTTTTCCCAATATTATATAATAATGTGGCTAATGTTTTGAAAGTGAAAATAGAGACTGTATATAATATATGAATCTCTAAGTGTAAAAAAAATGAATTTGTTTAAAGAATATTCTTATGTTAAATAAGAAGGAAAAAAACTATATTTATATTATCGAAATATTTAAGTGTTTTAAATTTACATTTGTTTTAATTAAAAGGCCAATTGATGCTGAATACTGAACTAGTGAACTCATTGGATTTCATGATTGAATCACTGCTTATTTTGATAGTTAAATCACCGACTATCAAATTTGTCCAATACGATTTTTGGTATGGAAAGACCGGGATCGAATTAATATTCGAAAACCATTCCGACCAACAAATACGTGAATTGTCAGAAGATGATCGAAATGGAGCATGGAAGACCGTAGATCTTCCTAAACGGAAGAACTGCTAATAATCTTCGGTCTGCAGGCCAAGATATACTGTGGTTCTGTCGGGGTTGGAATCTACGGATTGCAAGGACTACTCGCTACTGATCTATAGGGTGATTCCTTGTATGCAGTAGGAGAGTACCTTCGGTTCATCCTGTTCCTGGATGACTTGTATGGACGGATGTCTGACAGAGTATTTCCAAAGGAATTACATACGTTGATTTCTTCAAACGTACCATAGATGATGGCAGAGAAATAGTTTTTCTCTAGCCAAATCACTAGAGTATTTTTGTGGACTTCAATTAGTGATATCTGGAGGATCTGACGATGTGGCATTCAAAGTGAATGGTGACCAGATGTTTCAGAGGAAATTCTGACCTCAAGCCTCATCAACCGGGAAATGACAAAAATTGGGCAGGCAACATGGCTATGTGGGTCGCTCCCATTAGGGTGTATAATCACCTATCTAGAGAAATTCCATTTGCTTCTTTAATCTATTTCGATGTTGTTCCTTTTCGGGAAACGGTGGTTTGAGCCCAACCGTTGGTGATATACATTCGATACACTCAAGCGAAATGAGTGGTCGGTCATGTGTGGGCCGGGTTGCAAGATGTTCTTGTTGAACCCAGTGTATTCCCCTCTAGAGATACACTATCGGAAGGTGGTCCCATACCTTGTCATAGTCGGAATCTAATCTCCAATAAGCGCCCGCAGTTTTGATTGTATACTATATATGTGGAGCGTGAGATGCAAGCGTTCCGCTAGATTGATATCTACTTGTATTTAGACACTATTGTAATATCAGAAAAGATATTGGTTTCAAAAATGTTTTGGGTTATCGTAAGGTAAAAATCGTCCGTATTTATGTGTGGATTTGGTCTTAAGATTATCCTTTTATTTCAAGAGATTTTTACTTTAAAATCAGGTTGTGTGATACCCTTAAAACTTAGTGTGTTTTTCTCACTCTGGTTCACCAGACTGACCCGGTGTTTGTAATGCTCGGGTTAGACAGGGTTGTACAGGTTCTGTTTGTCAAATGCTGTGAAAAGACGAGCTGGAAGAGTTCGACATATGATATTATATAGCTACTATTCCGCTGTGTGTTGTATATGAGGACAGGTTATTATCACTGTCCAGATGTGTGATGTACTCTGATCTTGTAAGTATTTTTAAAGCTCTCAATAAAGATTTATTTCTGTATTATATTTTGTTCCGCTGCGATGTGAGACTCTGTGTTGTGTTGTTTCTTCTTCTTCTTTTATTATAATATTTCTTTCTTTCTTACCTCACCCTATAATTTCTTTCTAATAACTATCCAGTGTTTTCGGTGTTTGGAAGTTCAGCAAGAGTAACGGTAAATGTATTTATGTCGATTTTCGGGGCCGAAAATCCTTGGGTCGTTACAAATATTATGATTTTTGCTTGACTGGCTGAGATTTATGATGAACGTTCTTCCACTTAAGATGTATATTTTTAGTCAATTTTTTCATCACTATTTTAATTTTCTGCATCTTTTTGATGATAACAAAAGGGGGAGAATGGGTTAAGATTTTGATCGATGAGTGGATATTCTTTGAATATTTAAATATTGAAGTTTCAATTATTGATTTTCGCTCATGCACATATTTAGGGGGAGTTGTGTTGTGGGGGAGCATTCAAATAGGAGGAGTTCAATAATTCAATGTCAGACACATTTATTATAATTTTATATTCAAAATCTTATTTTATGTTTTCATTATCAAAAAGGGGAGATTGTTGTATCTAAAAATTCTATGATATTTGTTTGATGATGACAAACATATATTTATTATTATAAATGTGTTTGTAATTGTACTGTTATACTACATCACAGACATAAATAAATATTTACATTTACATAGAATATTACTGCATAAGAATTTAAATATTCAAACAGTATTTTATTTAAATATAATATTTTATTTCAATGTCTCAACAGTATAAATTTATAACTCCACTATTTATACAACCCACTGTAATTCAGTACATTCATTTTCAATTTCATTCGTTACATTATTCCTCAATACATCACTCAGTTATACAGTCACTCATTCATATACACTGTTGCCTCAATACATTTATATCAGTCACTCATACTTTCATTGACACATAAATTGACACTATCACTTGTCTTCACTGCTTCACTGTTAGTCCAATCTTCTGCTTACCTATCACAGAGAAGAAACACACAGTAAACTAGAACAAAAATATTTTATATTCTAGCAGATTTAATTTTTATTATAAAAATTTATTTGCCTCAGAATTTTGGTGTGTTTCTCATCATCTTTCATGAGTTGGTCTTATTTATATGGACATCCATATGTTTCTAGACACCTTGTGATATTCACAGTGATACACTGTAAATACCACAAGGTAGACAGTATTTTTTGTGCTCACATATATACATATTTTTTGTGCACTATACATGTATACACATACATTGTATGTTTATACACATATTTCTATGCAGGGACAATTCGATCAAACATCATGAATGGACATGAACTAAGAAATCCAGTACATATGCAGACACAAAACACACACACACACGTATATATACACACATTTGTGCATATATACATATGTATGTATCTACACAGTAGGAACAGTGGTTCAACAAACTCAAAATATACGAGTGTACAATAATGTTAAGTCAGCATGCATCATGGCAGCAACAAACAAGATAGTTCATACTTGGTCAAGCCAAAGTTAAACAGCTCAAATTCATATACGTTAAAACAACAATGGTCATGAATGGACAAGAGAACATCTCAACTCATGCAAATGTACACAACCTTCATGTATAATAAGCTAAGGCCAGACCAGAGCTCATGTGAACCACTCAGATTCATACAAGATGGTACAACAATACAGAGGACAAAGTACATGCCATACAAGACAGTTACTTATTCACGCAAGACGCAATGTACAAATGGACACTTTTCAAATTCAAGACTGTGTACACCCAGCAAGAAGAGCCAAACAAATATGTTTAGGACATAACATCAAAAACAATTCAAGTTAGCCGAAATTCACAAGACAGTGCAAAGGCATATGGTCAGACCAACGCAGGTCAGAGGGAAGTGCAAACACTCAAGATGTCATGTGCAAACCAAAGAAATGCCAGTGTACACAGTTTTGCAAAACAAGGCAGTTTTGGTTTCAAATCATGTTCAATGCATATGCATTTGTGCAAATAAGCCAAGTTATAAATACAAGAAAAAATATGATGCGGTAGGACTGTGCTAGTGTACATGTTACATACACAGGCACTGTGATAATAGCCAGAGAAATGCAGTGGAAAATAAATTGAAGCACTCAACTTTTTTTAACCAATAGAGGCAAATAGGGAATTCTAGTAATAAATAAATGCATGAACTTTTTTAGAAAATCTGCTATGAAATGAGTATGCATTTTTTCATAGGTGTCGGATGAATTTTTGGGCAAAGAAATGGAATTTCCTTTTGTGATTTACTAATATATCACAAGTGCAAATCATGTATACATGCAAGAAAGAAAGGCAAGATTTTCCATTGTTATTCACTGTTTTGAATTATTGGAAACAATTTGAATCTGCACTGTGGCAACAGTATAATGGGTGATTTCTTATCAAAAGCACAATTCTGAATTAAGGCAACAAACTTTCAAATGGTTTTAGAAATTAAAGTGATATTCTTGGCAAGAATTCCTCTACATTATATTCGGCAAGAATCCTTCCAGAATTGTTTCCAGCTTTGAATGAAGGTAATTTTGGCAAACATTTTTTCTGACAAGGACCAATCCAATCTCGGCATAAAGATTTTAAATCTTTCCAGAAAACCTCTCAAGAAAATCTTTCAGATTTATTCCTAGAAATCACACAGTGAACTTTTGTTAGGAAACCATATTGGAAAATTTCGCAAGGGACCAAGAATATATTTCCAGAAATCACGCAATGGACAAAACAATTTTTGGCAAGAACTGTTTCAAATTGTTTCCAGTTTTCAAACTCATGACCATTTTTATCAAGGCAACAAATCTCGCAACAGTCATGGCAACAATCAAAGTGGAGGAAATCAAAGTCAACAATCACACAAGTTTCAAGCAAAAAATCATGCAGCAATCAGTCAAGCCAATTTCAAGAAATCAGAGTTAATTTAGGATTTGATTATCCTATATATTGACACCATTTTCCTCAGAGGAAAATCGATCAAAACAAAGCAACAAAATCAAGAGCAGAAGGAAAAATCAATTCGAAACACATATAATTTATTTTGGTCGCATTCCTCAAATCTGTGGACAAAAAGCATCATGCATCTAATCACCCAAGAGCAACAAATTTTCTGAAGTACTTTTGAAGTTGAGATTTGGGGAATTTTTACAAACCCTAATTTTCTTTGTAGCGGCCGACATGATTTTAGGGACAAAACATTTTAAAGAATAATGAAGGAGGCCGGCTTATTTTTTATTATGGTCTTAGGGTTTTAAATTTTATTTTACATTATTTTTTTTCTTTTGAAAACCGGCCATCAGTTTTCTAGTGTCTGTAATAAATAGGGTTACTGGCTACAGGTTTGTAGTTAGGGGAAAATCTGGCTTCGGGGACAGAAATTTGTGTAGGGTTTTGAGCGTAGGATTAGAACACCAGTAGATTTTATGATTGTAAACTGTATAGGCGGTTTGTTAGAGAATAAAGTTTTGATAATAACAACCTTATTTCAATATTAACTGATTATAAAATATATACTAAACCTTTATCTAGAATATCTATACACATGTATGTAGGATTTGTATGCAGGAATTAATACTGAAGACTGTACAGTTTTAGAGATTCAAGAGATTCAGAATTCAGAAAAGATTCAAGACTCATGAGAAATCAAGATTTCATGAGTTCAAGCGTTCAAGATAAATATAGTAATAGAGTCTAGTTTATGTAAAACTCTGAATAACATTCCAGGTTCAAATTCAAATTCAAATTTTATTTTCCAAAATTTTGATTATCAAATTTCAAATTCTATTTTTAAATTCTACTGAAATTTTAATTAAGTTTTTCTATTTTACTTTTGATTTTAAACTTGAGTTTTAAAGATTATAAGTTTATATATATTTATATAGTTATATATTTTTATATGTTTTATACTTATATAGTTTTAAACTTTATAATTTTATAAATATGTTTATATAGTTTATATTTATTATTTCATATGATTTTATACTTCATAATACTTATTTATATCACTATGTTTTGATTCAAGAATTTCCAGAATTATATATATATATATATATATATATATATATATGTATGTATGTATATTAAAACACTTGAAAAAATTTCAAATTTCAAATTTTGAAGAGGATGTGCCGATATACAAAGATAGGGATGTCAACATATAACCGTCACATTTTCAAAATTAAAAGGAAGTGTTTTTTCACCTTTGTAACATTCCAGAAGCGTTGCAACCTTTCAAATCTTATAAATAGGGGTTAATTTCAAATTTTTTAACCATTCTTCTTCTCCATCTTCATCCCTTTCATTACACCATTGTTATATCTTCTTTTTTATGATTTCTACACTTATACTCTACCGATTTCAATTGTAAATACATAAAACTTCTTCTGTTCTCACTCTCTACTCATTACTCTTTGAATCGAAGTGCTATTGAAGAGTTATAGGGCTGTTGTAATCATTTGGGAAAGTTTTGGGATAGTTTTGGAAACAATGTGTTCCTTGTAGCCGTGAATTCAAGGAAGGAATCGGTGTTAACCTTATAGCCGGGGAAATCAAGGGGAATATACCTGATCAAGGGTGTTTGGAGTCTGCGGTAACCTTGTAGCCGTGAAATCAAGGAAATTGTACTTGGATATTGATATAGTAGTAAAACTCTGCGCAATCCTGCGTTGCGTGGGACTGGACGTAAGAGTAATCCGAACCAGTATAAAATCTGGTGTGTTCTTTCCTTTTCTGCATTTTATTTCTGTTTATTTTTGTGTTTATCTTTGATTCTGTGTCTGTGATTGTTTCTGTGGTGTGTGATTCATCTAGTAGATCATATAAGTTTTATATTTTCTTAAAATTCTTAAAAACACCATTTACCCCCCTCTACTGTTAGTTTTGCCTTAACGATCCATTATGCATTCACTAACACGGTTAGCGAGGGATTTGCGAGTTTATAGGTTTTAGTATGCGAGTGTCTGTTTAATACCTAGTAAAACCTTAGGGAATGCAGTAGTAGGCAGGGTTTGGCGAAGCTGGGTAAAATCTTTGTATCATTTTCTTTCCACATTTATTTAATCCTCTGCCATTTGTGCTGTGATTATTAATCTATGCTATGATTTGTTCTATATTCTGCAAAAAAATTAATAAAACCTATTCACCTGCCCACTAAGGTTAATCTAGATCCAACAAGTGGTATCAGAGCTTGGTTTTTCATTAACTCTAGAGCAATGGTGTTCCCTAGTTGTCAGTATAGTGAGAGTCAGTCCAGTGATATTCCAATTATTTTCAATAGGACGAATTTTTTAATTTGAAAATCGAAAATCAAATTCTATTTAAAATCTATTAATTTTGTGTAACAACCCGAAATTTAACAACATGTTAAATCAAGAATCAAGGCAGAATTATATTATAAATTCTGAATCAGGGAAAACGGGTTGCGCAATTGCGTTCGTCTCGGAAAAATACGCGAAATAGAGTTCGAAATTTCGTAAATCGGAGTCCGTATGACCGAGATATGGCCTCGTGAAGTTTGACGAAAAATTCAAATTCAAAACAGATTCAAAATTTCAGAAAATCAGGATAGGCGGGAAAAATCCCGCCCAGACCAGGTTGACCAGGGGGTCGACCTGGGTGTCGACCTGGGTGGGACCAGGTCGACTGGGGAGTCGACCCCAGGGTCGACCTGGGGGTCGACCTGCCTGGTCGAACCCAGGCAGCCTGGTGCACCTGTTTTGCTGTTTGGCTCGGTTTTGGAGGCTTGTGACGATTTTTGAGGGCTTGGATCTATCCTAGGGTTAATCTAACGGCCTAAACTACTCCTAATCTCTATAAAAAGACCCCTAAGCCTACCCTAAACCCTCACAAATCACTCATGCCACGAAGTGCTGCCCAAATGCCAAGTGATCATGGCCTCCATCTCCAACTCCAAGAGATTATGCATTCAAACAAGATCCGAATCAAAGGTGCTAGCTTGCTACATCAAATCAAGGGAGTGGATCAATGTTGCTAGGCCAATTTCATGACGATTCTTCAACAAAGGAGCCACCTTTCTTCGTCAAAACGATTCATGCTCCTAGCCCTCTTGCCACGCTATGTAAGTTCTAGCTACTTGTAGATTCTAACGGTGGTTCTAATGTGACATGGGATAAAATGCGATGAAACATAAGTATGCTAGCTTATGTGAAACTAGTTTTGCCCTTTTCTATGATCTATGACCTTGGGCTAAGTTGTAGCGACTTAATCATGCCACTCATGTTATGTATAACCTAGTATATCTTGCAAGTTTGAATCTTTATCTATGGAATGCTAGCATGAACCTTTGGGAACCATTTGACTTGCGAAACATTGGCAAAGATTTGACTTTGGGTCTTATGCATGTAAATGAACCCAAACCCCTTATGTATCATGCATGTTTGTGGCCAAATTCACTTATGACACTATGCATGTTTGTGGCCAAATTCCCTTATGAAACTATGCATGCTTGTGGCCAAATTCCATTATGATACTATGCATGTTTGTGGCCAAATTCACTTATGACACTATGCATGTTTGTGGCCAAATTCCCTTATGAAACTATGCATGCTTGTGGCCAAATTCCATTATGATACTATGCATGTTTGTGGCCAAATTCCCTTATGATACTATGCATGTTTGTGGCCAATATGTTGACATAATACCCTACTATGTGACTCGCTTCCACTTGGGTTGGAAATACGTTTGGGTAGCTTAGGAAAAACGTGGGTATGACATGAAAAACTTGACATGGGGCTTACATGAGAACATGACATTCATGATACATTTAAATATGATCATGACACGTGGGAAAACATGGAACTTGAACTAGACATGGGTGGGTTGTAAGTGTAAAAAAAAAAAGACACTAGACCAAACATGAAAGTGGCCAACTCGAGGTTGGGTTGAGTTTGTAGCATAAATCTACCCGGACCCGCCCGGCTTAACTAGTGGCTACAAACAATAGGATCCAATGTGAGAAGTTGGTCACGTCGCGCTTAAGACCCGAGGTTAGGCTAGGTTGTGGTGTAAAACTACCCGGACCCGCCCGGCTTAACTAGTAACCACAACAAGGTCTAATGTGAGAGGTTGAGAGTGCATTAATTAAATTAATGCCACATGATAAGGTTAAGTAAATTTGACTAATGACACTTAACCGATATGACACGAATGGGTAGGTTAAGTGGGACCGGGCTTGATTTCTTAATGACACTTACCCATACAAGACAATTAGGGGATGGGGTTAAGTAATTTGCGCTTAACTAATCCGACTTGGTAATTAGATGGGGTTAAGTAACTTAGACTTAACTAATCTAAACACGGTAATTAGATGGGGTTAAGTAACCTTCACTTAACTAATCTAAACACGGTAATTCAATGGGGTTAAGTTGAGCACTTAACCAATCTAAACGTGGTAATTCAAAGAGGTTAAGTAACCAATACTTAACCAACTTAACATGATAATTTAATGAGGTTAAGTAACTTATACTTAACCAATTATACATGATGATTTGATGAGGTTAAGTAACCAATACTTAACCAATCTAATATGCGCACCTGATAGGGTTAAGTCACAAGACCTTTTAAATAAACTTAACCATGGTAATACGATTAGTGGATGGGGTTAAGTTAACTTATACTTAACCCATCCGACTCGATAATCTGATGGGATTAAGATAATCTATGCTTAATCAATCTAACATGATAATTTGATAGGGTTAAGACAAATAAATACTTAACCAATTTGACTTAATAGGGTTAAGTCAGGAGCTTCTTGGTACACTTAACCAACTTGTAGGGCTAAGCCTTGAACTTGAGTACTTAGCCAATCTTGACATGATTCGTAGGCGGGTTAAGTCTTGAACTTGGATAACAACACTTAACCCATTTGACAAAACCCTAGCTCAGGGGACTAGGTTGGAAATCGTAATTAACAAGGATAGCGGAAAGAGGAGCTAAGTGGTAAACCTTAGTTAAGGGTAACTAAGTAATACTTCTTAGCTAAGGACATGGGACTAGTTCATAAAGAGATGAGTAACCTGATACGGTAGGTCATCTCTTAGTATACGAGGAGGAGCAACTTATCTGACTTGGATAAAAAGCTCCAGCGAACTGGGTGATGAAGCGGTAGCTTCGGGGTACGTGAGGATACTCTTGGTATCCCTCTGTGAGGTGGCAGGTGGCCCATGAAACCCGGCCTCACAGAGGTTAAGGTCTGCGATAGAAGAGCCAAGAGTATGCCTTGGTTGCTATGCGAGCGACCTAAAGACTGGGATGGATTAGCGTGGAGTCGACGATACTTGATTTTGCCCTGGATAGTACGTCGCCGACTACCTACCATCTTTAGTCAATCGTGTACGTACGGAAAGGCAGGGAACTCCCAACAGACCATATACTTGCTATCGAGTTATGGGTGAGGTTGGCTATCTGGAAGTGGGCATCGATGGGCCGTAGTGTAGTTCTCATACATGATTTTTCTTGGATTGCCTTTCAGTAGTTGAGGGAGGGGTCACGTGGGACCATAGCCACGGGTACAAAAACAGACCTTGATATCTGCATCAGCAGACGACTTAAAGCTCCCGACCGAGTTCCGTATTTCTTGATTTGCCCTGGCGCGGAACTCGGATGGCACATTGAGGAACATGTGCGTCTAGACATGGAAAACGATTCACGATACATACGCGGGATAAAGGGTGCGGTTGACGGGTGGCATAATCCCTAGTGGCCCTAGGTGGCTGAACCCAAACCGAGACACGGAAACGTTCATTAGGTAGCATAATCCCTAATGGTCCTAGGTTGCATAAATCCTAAGTGAACGCGCGATAGTTCATGGTAAGGAAACATAACTAGATCAAGGGTAGCAGTCCAAAATAACCTCAAGGATAAAACGTTTACATGGGAAAGCCCGTATGGCCTACGGCAAAGGACTGAACTTATACATGGAAAGAAACATACGAGTTGGGAAAACCTACATATGATATATATTAGGTCGACATGGACCATTACATGACATTGGGCAAGGGACATTCATAGTTAACACATGACGCGGGTTGGGATACTAGTACGAGAGGTGCAGAGCAAATATACATGTTAGAACCAGGAGAAATATACATGATAGATACCGTGGGATGTTATACAGGATAGATACCTTGGGATAGTATACTTGATAGAAACCTGACGATGTGATACCTTGATTTATCATGACACCGTAGTTTATCACGATATCTTAGTTTACCTTGCTACAGTAGTTCAGCCTGTTACCCTGGTTTAGTTTATCTATCTTGTACTCATCCTTATGTTTACTTTCAGTTTATGCATGTCATGTTACCTTTACCTGTTTTTATACTGGAAGTAGATAGGACTTACCAGTCTTTATGACTGACCCCGTTTTGTTTCGCCTCTTTGTCTTCCGTTTCCCCCCCCCCAAGGTTTCAGGGAGGAAACAATGTTATCTAGTTCGGATTTCTTCTGCTTGAAGGTCATCACGGATGGCTTGGACTTTTCTTGGCTATGGCTACTTTACTGTTTTACTTGGGGAATAATTCATGAAATGGTTTTATGCTTCTTTATTATTGCAAGACAGGTTTTGATGTGTTCTGATGTAAAAGGCTTTAGACCTTATTTTATAAGGTAATGAAATTTGTTTTACTTCCGCTGTTTTATATATGTTCTGTCTTGTAATATTTCTGTGCATGTTTACCTCGATAATGCTTCACCAAACCTAGTGCATTCCCTTTGTGAGTGACCCTAGCGGAGGTGGGGTGTTACATTTTGAATATTGGAATATTATTAAAAATATGGAAGATATTGTAACAACCCGCATTCTACGTATCGGAGGATCGTAGAATATTTATTTCTTTCCCATATGAAGTTGTATGGTCATGTAACTTTGGGAAACAACCATTAGAGTCATTTCCCATGTTCATGATTTTTGCCGAGTTTTAAATGACCGTTTTGCCCCTAGCTGATCTAGTTTTGGCCATAACTTTTGATTGGAAAGGATTCTTGACTTGAAACCACTTCCATTAGATTCGTTTGATGGTTTACCTTTCCGTAGAGTGGTCACAAGTGAAAAACGGACTTACCGTTTGGGAGATATGGCTGAAATAAGGTTTGGAAGGTGAAAAACTGCTTAACAGGGCCAAATAGGGTGATTAGTGAATGGGCCCATAACCCATTTCGGGATTAGGGTTATGGGGAGGCTGAAATGAGTTAGGGTTTCATTCTATTTCAGTTTTCTAGCCTCCACTTACCTCTAAGAAACCCTAAAAATGGCCTTCAACCTCTAAATCACCTCCAAATCACTTTCTACTTGAAGATTGGGCTTAGCAACATCAAATCAAGGAGGATTAGCACCAAGATCGATGAAGAGCTGCTGTTTAGCATTGGAATTCGCACCAAATTAGAGATTTATTTCAGATCTAAGTTTTATTTGTGGCTAAGGTGAGTGATTTGCATAGTTCCTCACTAATTATGGTTAATTAAGGGTAATTAGTGTTAATTAGCGAATTTAAACATGATAAAATTCTGGAAAAATATTTATAAATTCTTAAATAATGTTTTAGACCTCTGATATGAGTTTGGGTTAATTTGGTTAAGTTTTGCTAATCATATCATAAGTTTCACCTAAACATGCTTAAGGGAAAATATGGGGTTTTGGCTTTGTTTGATCCATTTTAACCTATCATATTGATGTTTTGGTGTTTGAGGTCATTTCTACTTGTTGCTATGACTGTATGGTATGCTTTGTGATTGATTAGAATAGTTAGAGTGGTTGAAAACGCCGTCGAATGGCGTAAAACAATTGCTGGAAGAGTTGCAGGAATTTGTACAGAACCCGGATCGGATCGCCCTATCGCCACCCCGACCCGATCGTGATGAACCCCCCTCCGTTCCGAACCCTTCACCACGAACCGACCCGTTCGTGACCCCTATCCGAACCGCCATGCGGAGACTCCAAGCTGATGCACCTGAAGCACGATCCGACGCACCACGATCTGATGCACCACGAGCTGATCCGATGTGATGACGCCGATCCGAACCAGGAGGAGGAGCTACGAGCTGGAGGAGCACGACCCGACCCGCTGGGGGTGTTGACGATCTGAACCGCCACCAGGTGGATACCACGAGCCGATCCGTGTTGATGATGGGGAACTGAAGGCCGAACCAATGGTCAAGAGGGAATACGAACCGATCCGGTGAAGACCAATAACCCGAGACGCAAAGGTAGTCCAAGTTGGAAGTTAGAGCTCAGGATCCAGTTGGGAACCAATGAGTTCACTTTGTGATTGGACTTTGTTGCGGGACGTGTGATAAGGAGTTGTCGACGTTCATAACTCCGATTCACCATGAATGATAGGACTACGTTATCAGTGCAGTAGAGTCACTATGGCTCGAGGGGAAAAATGATCGTAGTAAGACTATGAGCCAGTGCAGTAGAGTCGTCATGACTCGAGGGGCAAAGTGGACATAGTAAAGGATTAGTAGGACTATGAGCCAGCGCAGATGGGGTGAACAACTCCATGGGGCAAGTGGACATAGTAAAGAGCTAGTAAGGCTATGAGCCAGCGCAGATGGGGTGAATAACTCCATGGGTCAAGTGGACATAGCGAAGGATTAGTGGCTATGTATCAGTGCAGTGAAGCCATTTATGACTTCATAGGGCAAAGTGATCATAGCAAGGTGTTGAGGTGATCGAAGTGGTGAATATCGTATGCTTTACGCACTGAGTGATAGATGTGAGGATGGTTGCTATGCTTGATTGTTTTCCATCACTATGACATGCACACCCCCACCTCCGTATCTTTACACCATATGTTAGTGGCACCTTAGAGTGTTGTACAGTATGTAGTGCTAACTCTTTGGTTGCAGGTCCAGGTTCAGGTATGGTTTAGTATACCTGTTATTGTTCTGTTTAGATGCTTATCGCTCATACCAGACTTTTTTTCTGACCCAGAGTTTTATGTCTCTTCTTATTACTCTGGGTGCTCACACGAGAAGACTAGAGACAGGTTAGCTGGTGATGCAAGAGTAGCTGATTCGGAGACGAGCAGGAGGCTCCTACGTATGATATCTACATATATTATCCCTGTGTCGTTGGTGGTCACTACTTGGGCATTAGTAGTGTACCTTCTTTATCTTGCTTTTTCTTTAGAGACAGTATTTTAAAAGTTGTAATAAGCTGTATTTTGGATTTCTGCTGCTATGATGCTTAGTTTGTTTTCAGCTTATGCACTGTCTCACCTGTTTTATGTCAAGTATGTTGTTATTATATTTTGTTATATGCGTTGTGAGACATTCTACAGGTTCTTTGTTGATTCTTCGTCTTCTTTCCTTTCTTTGGCGACCGTCCCGTGCTAACTGGACATGTGTACAGCACACTTTTGGATTAAATGTCGGTTGGTGCGGGGCGGGCCGTCACAGATATGCTGGATAAGAGGAATAAGGTTTTCAATGCTCATGCTATGCATATTATTTATTCTTATCTTAGTAATGATCAATTAAAATTTATCTATCATTGTTTAACAACGCTGGATATATGGAAAACTCTTGATTCATTGTATGGAAAAGACGACAACTGCTCAGAACCCCAGAGTGTCAACTCGGTCTCAGTTCTGTGCTTAACAAGAGTTGTTGATGAAGAATCAGATCATGATAGCGATGGAGATTCAATAGACAATGAAATAAGAAAATTTTCATGTGAAGATCTGGTTCATTTTTGTGTTGATTTAACCAAATCTGTTGAAAATCTCCAACAGAATAATAAACTTCTAAAATCTGGAAATTCTGAGTTGACTGCAAAAATAATATGTTGAAATTAAAACTTGATAACTCCGATTGCAAAAATGGTATAAATTTGAAAATTGATTTACCTCATCTCAATGAAAATCTTTTGAAACTTGAAAATGAAATTATGAGTTTAAAACAATATGAGGATGATCTAATTCATAAGAACAATGCTTTGCAAAAAGAGTTGGTTAAGAATGATTCCAATCATAAAATTTTAGAATAAGAAAGTTTGTTGAAAACTGAATCAGTTCTGAAAGAATTAGAAAAAGTAATTCAGGATTTCAAGACTTTTGGGACTGAAAAATAAAAACATTTTGAATTTGAAATGTCTGAGTCTCAAGCCAAAGTCAAATTACTTGGATCTAAAAATTTGGTTTTGAAACAACATGATACTGAAGGAAAGATCACTAAATCATTTTTCAAATTTAATAAAAGAAAACGGTGATCTTAAATTCAAAATTCAACGATTAGAATCAACTTTTGAAAAATTCTCTAATGGAGAAAAGTCGTTGAACATGTTGTTACAAAACCAAATTTCTATTGGAAATAAACATGGGCTTGGCTTTGGGAAAATTAATGTTTTTGAAAATCAGAATTCAAATGGTTTTAAAAATCCTTCAAACTATTTTGAAAAAGATCGCTTTGAAAATTTAAACTTTAGTAATTTCAAACTATTTTTAAATCATAAACGGGATGAAAATTGGTTGTGCAACAATCCATTTAAACCATCTTGGACTCCTAAAAGAAATTAAATGAATTCAAGTAAATTCAAACATACTTGGGTTCCTAAAGGTACAAAGGTAAATCCCAATGGATTGTTATACAAACAGGTTTGGGTACCTAAATTCGTGAACACATTTCAGAGTATTTTTACAAATTTTGGTAGACTACTCGTCTAAATTGTTTGGTACAGAGGAGGCTGAGGAATTGCTTTGCAAAAAGAGATATGTATTCAAACTACTTTACATCATTGAATTATTCAGAGTTCCTTAGCCAAGTATGCTGAGTTAGAGATTCGTTTGCTCACATTGAATTTAGGTATGATCTCTAGGCTCAAGTTTTTGTTGTGAATATTTTTTTAATTCTTCTTTGTTTATTCCTCCTTCTACCCTTTCTATTTTCTCTTGATTATTTCTGATTTAGAATTGACACTGCCATATTTTTGTATTTTGAGTTTCTTAACTTCCAATTGCAGAATTCTTGGTTATTTGGAAATTCGCTTTAATTGAATAAAACTCTCATGTTTTAATCATTTCCAGATCTTGAATTTAAATTTGTAAATATCTGCAATTGTTTTGAAGTTTATTATTTTATTTTTGAATTCCTTACTGTGCTGAAGCATTCTTGTTAAATCTTAAACACCGTTGTTTTGAATTCTAAAATTTTGAAGATCTGAAAAATGAATGAAATTTCACACGCCTCTGTTGTCTTGAGTTTCTTCTAATTCATTTTGGAAAGGCTTGAAAATTTATACTCATTACAGCACACTACTATTTTTCAGTTGTGATGATTTCATTGGTTTTTCGATTGGCTTGACTATTTCTGAATTGAATTTTTTTGACTTGAATCATTGTGTTACATCTCCAAATTCTTCTTTATTCATGATCATTTACATTGGGCATTTGTTTGTTTGAAATCATTTGAAATATTTGATATTTTGAATCTCACACACTTATTAGATTTGAAATTACTAACCTTGTGTGATTGATTCATTGTATCTCAAAATCTACATCTATTCAAGTGATTTCAAATAAATTATTTTCAATTTTGGATCATGAATATCTCTCAAGCTTGATGTAAATATTCCGAAAATTTCTCTTATGCTTGTAAAAAATAATTGTGAAAAAATCTTTGAAATTTTGGCCTTGTAACTCACTATTATTTCTTGAATCTCACACACATCTTGATTATGAAATTTATAATCTAGTGTGATCAGTTCATTAAATCTTAACATTTTTATATTCCTTCAAATGATATCAATAAATTGTATTTTCAATCATGAATCACCGTTTATGGCTGTTAGTAACATATGTGAAAAATTCTCCTAACAAATCTGCTTTTAAATTGTTTGTTGTGCTGCTCTGGTAAAAGGAATTGTTTTTTGAAAATGTTTTGATGACTGCTTGTTTATTGAAAATATTGATATGCTGCTCTGATAAAATGGTCTGAACTAAGTCATGATTTGTCCTCTTGGACTTGTTGAAAATTTTCTACGAACCTTCTTGTGAACGTTATTCCGAATGTTTCTTGCTACTCTAATTGATGGAACTGAATCATTAGATTTAATTGATTGAGCTTCGTGATTGGATATTATCGTCTGAGATACCCTTGTTAGCCAACAATGTTGTATTGAAATCCTCATCCATGGAGACGACAAGTAGTAGCAGAAGTGTATTATAATTTTCTCACTCATCTATTTTGGTAATTTTATTCCGATCTTCATCTTGTATAGATTGTTTTAAATTCCACTTTTCTTGTATTAATCTTTCTGATTCCCTCTTGTAATTGATTTTTCAATTTTAAAATTGTTTATGGATGATTTATTCTGGAATTGAAATTAATAAGCAAGTTGAACTGCATTTAGAACTCATCAAATATTATCAGATTATTGAAATTGTGATGAGTCGTGACTATAGTATATTTCACAACAAGAGGAAATTTTATTTAATTTTTCATGATGATTGAACGGTTTTCATAGTATCTTTGAATTGGGGTTTATTTCATGAACATCTTCTTAGTTTATCATCATTCTGCCATCCATCACGATTTCATATTAATGTGGAGAGTTTAATATTTTAAAAATCATATTCAATAAAAAGTGGAAATATTTGTGATGAAATTGTGATTATATTATTTTTTTCAGAATTAGTGACAATTGAAAATTTTCAAGAATCCCGGTACAGTTGAGCATATTTCATAATGTGATTAATTTAGAAATTTATTTCATAATCATTTCTGTACCAACCACATTTCTATCATCCATATTGGTTTTATATACTAAGGAGTTTTTCTTTTGGAACAAAAAATAATAAAAATATAATATTTATAAGTGTTTCTCTAACCTCATTTAAAAATCCATGCTCTGGTCATGCATGGTTACGAGATTACTTATTTTTAAGCTGCAACTGACCTCATTTAAAAATTCAAGATCAGGTTATGCGTGGTCAGTGTGCTCCTAAATAAAAAGAAAAGGAAAGGAAATTAAATAAATAAATTTTTATATGAATTTATCCTTGGTGTGTAAAAACCAGCCTATCAATAGATTAATGCCGTAAACATTGTTAAATCCTTACTAAGTGTCAACATCGATATGAAAGATCTAAGTGAAACGAATGTAATCCATGGTATTAAGATTACTAGGTCTGAAAAAGGACTTTCTTTGGATCAATCTCATTATTTTGATAAGATTCTAAAGAAATACAATTACTTTAACTGTAAACCTAAGGTGTACCATATGAACCTAGTGTAAAGTTATTAAAAAAACACTAGTAAAAGTGTATGACGGTCTGACTATGAAAGCATTATTGATAGCATTGTTTGCTGATGATTGTATTAGACCTGACATTACCGATGTCGTGGGAATATTATGCAAGTTTATCAGTAGACCTAGTATAGAGCATTAATATGCTATTGAGAGTGTCATGAGATACCTAAAATAAACCATTCACCTTGGATTATGATGTGAAAAGTTTCTAGCTGTTTTTGAAGGTTATTCCGATGCAGACTATAATACTTTATATGATGATTCAAAAGCGACCAATGGCTATATATATATTTAGCATTACTGGAGGAGTTGTTTCTTGAAAAATTCCATGAAACATACTATTTTGACTCAGTATACTATAGAGACTGAGATAATAGCACTAGCCACAACTAGTGAAGAAGCAGAGAACTAAAGAAATCTTCTAGTTGAAATCTCCATATCGGAAAAACCGACACCAATGGTGTAATTTATTGTGGTAGTTCCGCGGCTATTGCAAAAAGTACAGAACCGTTATTAGAACAGTAGAAGATGACAGTCGTAAGCACAATACTGTAAGAGAACATCATATATGTAGTGATAAGAATTTGACAGCTATTGAAAAAAGGACATAATCGATACTACAATGGTAAGAAATGACATTCGTATGCACAATATTGTTAAAGAGCATCACATATGAAGTGATGATAATTTGGCGGATCCTTTGACGAAAGGACTGACCAGAAAGAAAATCCTTATTGATTTTATAAGAATGGTACTATTGCCCTAAGATTGTGGAATCACATACAATGTTAACCCGACCTAAATGACTGGAGATCCCAAGAACTAGGTTCAATGGTTAAAAACAAGTTGTGTTACGATAGTAGATGAACATGTTAAATTTATATATTAAGAAGCGTGTATTCCTGAAGTGATTAGAGGATGAGTTAATAGAAACTCTTAATGAGATATGTACTATATTTCGAGTGAAGCACCTAACTTCAGGAGTACTCTTGATAGACTCACCTATGTGAATGTGGAAATGTGGTTGTTTCCTATAGAGTTTTGGGCAAGATTCCTAGAGCATTCACTAAACTGGCATAAACGTGCATGGCCATAAATGCACTAGCTTATTTGATTGCACTCTAGAAAAGTTGTGTGTGGTTTGATGTAAGGAATAGAGTTCAAGATTATGTGTCACTCTAGTAAATACTGAATCTTACTCACTATGCAAAGGTTCAAGTCCGAAGACACCTTTGTTTATGCACAATCTTATGTTTTTTTTTTTGAACTGCTCGAAAATATTTTTTAAGAAATTCAAGTGGGGGATTGTTGGAACATTTTGTGAATTTATTAAAAAAATAAGAATAAATACAAATTGAGCCGTTGTAAGTTAATAACCGTAACATATTTTGCGCCATTATTATTTTGAGATGTTGCAATTTTATTACAGACAACATATTTATGAGCCATTAATGCATAGAGCTGCTGGAAGCTATAAATAGTATTATATTTTGTATCAGTAATTTTCTTTTGGGAGCTGTTACATTTGCATAACAGTTATATATACACATACACACATGCTTGTATAAAATTGAGCTATTATAAAATAAAAATGGCATTGACACATTGCCATGGATGACAACAAATCTAATAAATTTACTATCTTCTGTTATTTTTGGAATATATACAATTTACATTGTATAAGTTATAACCTTTTGTCCATTTTCTTTATTTTAATACATGATATTAAAATATTGCTATGAAAGATAATAAATTAATATTTATTAGCATTCATCACTTTTGAAACGTATGCAATTTAAATGTCAAAAAATTGCAATTTTTTTGAATGTTTCTTTTATTCAATATGGCATTAATTGCGGTTCAATTTTCCTCCTACTTACATAGCTACCATTTCTTCTATATAAGGAATTGGTCTTAGACAAGAAAACATATATATAATATACAAGAAAAACCCTCTCTCTTCTTCTTCCTCAGAAAGAAAAAACATGTATCTTTTCTCTATCTTCTCCTCCTCTATTCTTTTACAAAATAGAGAAATAAAAACTTGAGCAATATTATTTTAGAGTGCAAACAAAATCGGCTTCATATGTGCAAATGATCCGATATAGAAAGAAAAAACAAGGAAGAGGCTTTTTTATCCTAGAGGCGGCGACGAACAGTACGACCTACTTTGCACCTTGAGTAGATCGCTGAAATGTTTTCAAGAAAGTAACCTAGTCCACGACTCAGCTGAACCATTGTTTCCAACAAATCCAAATACGTTTCATTCCCAATAAAGTCAAAACCAATATCACCATAATTCTCACCAAAACAATCAATATCATTCCGAACAAGCTCTTAATTATTATCAACTTCCAGAAAATCAAAATTTCGACAATTCATAACAAAATTAAAGCCAGTACCAAAACTCTCAAAATTAAATTTACTCTCAGAACACATCATTTCAACAAAATTATAACTACGGCTGAAATTATGCCACCCTCAATATAATTCCCTAAAGCCTCACCTTATATTGCCCAAAATCTATCTAGAAATCTAAATTATCAATTTCGACTTAACGAATGGTGAATCGAAGGAACCCAATTTGAATATAGTGAAGCAACAAATGAAGAACAAATTAACATGAATGCTAAGTTTTATTCACACAAACAGGATAAAGCTAAATTCTGGAATCAAAATTAACAAATCTCTTAGTGAAGATTTTGAAAATCAAGCTCTTAATTCTTCAAAAGTTCAAAAATGATCGCTGAAAGAGCAAGCTGAACTTCCATTCTATTAGGTTGGATGTTTCAAAGACACGAGGAAAGATATGAGTAAAAGTGAAAGTTCTATTATGATATCTATTTATAATTTATTTAACGAAAGATATCCAAATAGTTCGTCTATAATTGTTGATTCTTTAAAGCAATCACGGAAAAAATAAGTTAGGCCTATCAACGTTGAAATGAAATAATAGTCATGCTACATACAGGAGAGCAAAGTTGGGCAAACAATATGGATATGGTAATGCATTTTTATAAATATGTTAAATTTTCTTGCTTTAATTGTAACGGTACTTCAACTTTTACAATTTAATCAAGAAAATACATTATAATTTGCTAAGCATAATACTCAACCATTTAACATTCAACACGGCTATGACATAATATCAAAGAAGGATAAGTGTGGCCGAGTGAAACAAGAATACTAATGCACTTGGAGTTTTTAGGGCATAACGTTGTGGGCTACACACCTCTCCTTGTGTTAGACCAAAAAAGTGGTCTTAACACCCAATTGAATAAATTTTACAGATAATAATCAAGAATGACAATCAACAAGCATAGAAAAAGTAATCGACACACGAGATTTATAGTGGTTCGGCGTTAATGAGCCTACATCCACTTTATGATTCGTTGATTCATTAGGCAACCACAATACAATGAGTTACTGTCACTCCATCATTCAAATACATATGAATTTTTCTCAGTACTTCATGAATTACACTCGAAAAATGATGAACTTCAGACCATATTATACTGCAATAGTAAGAGAGACTGTTGTATTCGAGTTTCAAAGTTGCAGCCCCCTTGTACGTCATTTTGGTTGGGTATATATAGGGGTTGGACCCCTTAAGGTAGCAAGAAACATGGCCATGACGTGGCGAGCAAAGCAGATTTGTAGCATTGTAGTGGACCAAATCTTCAGAGGCTACGTGATAACATCTTGGGGTTACGTGGCATCTGATCCATCAACATAGGAGATAGTGGGATATTGCTCGGTTTACATTAATTAACTGACTTCGGATCAGGTAGGATCTGTCCGAACCGATGAGTTGCGACCAAGAGACTTTAGCCTCGTTCTTCCATTCGAACCGGTTCTTGATCTATATTATCCGATCCGAGACCATGATTCCATCCGAACCGAACTCCCCTCAGATATATCTGACCTAGTTCTGAAGTAAAGACGCAGAGTTGTTTCCATTCATCCCCAACGTACAGATCCGATCTGGAGGCTTCCATTCGTATCCGACCCTAGGCTACAAGATGACTTCAGTGTTTCTTTGCATGTTTGTTCTTCTACCCATCTTCCAGCTCTCAAGTATGCATGAACCTTGATCTCTACTACATACGATCACGATCATGATCACTAGGATCTTATGTGGCATGGTTACAAGGCAGGCTAACATTTTGCCCCCCAAAGTACATCTTATCGTAGATGAGAAGTGCTTTGATTAAGTCAAACTGAACCTTTTTAGAATGTTATCCCTTCTTGTGAATGCATTATCATCTTGTCGTGTCCTCTTGGAGGGTTCTGATATTTCGACTCTTCGTTGTATAGATGGCTTATCATATATCGCACTGCTTCCATGGGTATTCATCGGGTCATATTCTATAGCCAGAGTGGACAAAATGATCAAGTAATAGTTTAGACTTCGTTTAATCAAGGTGTCGAACGCCATAAGTCGTGCTAGAACATTGGCTCCCGAATGTGATTTCACACACACTGGTCGTTGCCAAGTGTCATCGTCTTCCTACACAATTCAAGTGCGTGGTCGAGTCGGATTTTCTTTTATGTACGAGTCAGTGTATGGGGTAGCCATCCAAGTCATAGGGTATTATCGGAATCTTCGGGCTTTGAGCTTGCATCTGGATTATTGAGATACATTGCCTCAGAATTGGCGTTTGGATCTGTCATTTGTGCTTGGGTTTGGACTATTTCAATATCAGGATATTAATCTAGGGCTGCAAAATCACATCGACTCGTAACAATATGGCCTCTGAAAGCCATGATCACTCCAGATCATTTTGTAATCCCATGATCACATATGAGTCAATACGAGATGTCGTTGAAAATATGTAAGCTAGTAGTTGGCAGGATCATCACGATCGTAATGCAGCAGAGAAGTTTATCACACTCTCCATTCAATGCAGTTGTGGATCAAGTCTTTGAAGTCATGTTTGACCCATTAGTTAGCTCACTGGACAGTCAAGATGAATCATGTCATATTCCAGAGATATAGTGTATATGTTCTGAATTATGCACAAAATCAGGATCATGTTCAAAGCTAGTATGTCAGTTGAAGCTCATGCTCCAAACCTCATTGTTAGATGAGCGAAGTCAGTGCTTATGCCCCCAGCATCGTTGGGGATTGGACTAGGTCAATCGGATATCCAGTCTTCTAGCCTTTAAACTTTCTTTCTTCACATCGGGTTAGAGCTGTAGGTTTAACAATCTTGGTCGACACGTGTTGTTACGTACTTCTTTTTTATGTCATCAAGCATTAGAGTTGTATACGTGAATGGTCGAATAACATTCACGCCAGTGTCATTCCATCTCTTTAGTCAGAAAGTGAAAATTGCCTCATCGAGCAACAATGAACTTAGATACTCTACTTGCATCAACCACGGAGTTGAGTAAGCTCGTCAATCATGAAAGTGAGTGAATGCTGTTAGGGAGTTATTCGGGCTCCTTTGTTCATGCTTTGGCATTATCCGAAATAGCCGTCATAGTATTGTTGAGTCTATCCCTCCTGCTTGGTTCCATTGTGCTTGACAATCAGGATTGCTGGATCGATCAATGAAATTGTTTCTTTCCGAAATTATACATTCCTGTCAGTGTTTTCCAGGGCTTTTCTTTTGTCGTGATCGTTTCAGGAGTCAGATGACGCTCCGTTCTTTGTCATGAAAACATTAAGAACATCCATTTCAATATAGATATCCTCCTGTTGTTGGAATTTGTCTGTCTTAGGATAGAATTCATCAACGTTTCTGGGAAATCTCATGATATAAAGATCCTGAGGTATGTTCCAGAGGTGAATCCACCAAGGCCTTTTAGTGGTCTTGTTGCGGAGAGACTTCGAAGTCTGAGTTATCCAGAATATCGGGTACTGCTGCTATCAACATCATAGATGGTCCAGGTCGATCTACAGATGCTGCTGCGGCATCGAATCTTTTGGGGAATGAATGTTGGGTCTCGCTGGACCATTGTTTGATTAAATTGAGTAAATGACCAATGCGTTCCAGCGGTTGATCAATTCGGAAGCACACCACCAAAAATTCTATGATAATGTAAGTCAAGATCCAGAAATGGTAGCTTGATGTGCAGGGAATTGCTGAAATCCCTGATGTCTCGTGTAAAAGAGTTTTGATTGACGTTGCTCACGTCGCCTTTGAGGTGTGCCGCCTCTAGTGAAGCATCAATTAATATTGGAATTTGGCCTTCATCTTCAAGAAGTTGTTGCCAATTGTCCAATTTAGCGTTGGTGCCCCCAGCATGAACTCTTAAAGTGAATGGAAGCTGGTCTCTGGCTTCTTGGTTCTGTATATATTATAGCCGTCAATTAGGCTTCTGTCTATTAATTTTGGATGGTGATCCACTACTTGGACGTATGTAGGTTAATCTTGAACGTATGTAGGTTAATCTTGATGAGTCATTCTTTTAGTCACAGTCTGGGATCTTCCGGAACTTCGATGCCAGTAAATGCGCATAAAGTCGGAGGATAGTCGAATTAAGTTACTCGAAACCTGAATCCCATGCCCCCCATCTACGGGGGCTTTGCTATGCAGTGAGCAATAAATCCATGTCTTCTCTGAATTCATACTCCCTCAACAAGTTGTGAGTTATAGTTCAAAACAAAATGATTTGTTCATGTCGAGGTCATGGTATTCTTTGGTCTCCCCTCCAGGCAATGAGGATCGGTGTCGGGTGGTGATAAGGTCAAATTATAGTCACCTCAAATGCTTCCACTTGCCCCCAGCATTAAGGAATGGAAAGCTTCATATTGAAGTTGAGTTGGGTTTGAAGCATTCATCTGAATTGGAGCAAAGGCCGGTCAGGCTCCGTTTAAGTGGCAGTGGCTCTTACGTTGCCGCTGTTTTCATCCAAAATGTTACGGTCAGAAGTTGCATGCTGCACATGTCTGGGAGGAGGTTGATTGTACCTTGTTTCATCAAAACAATGTTGCCAACTTGTCCTAGGGTCTCATGTGATCTGGACCGCGGAATAGGGAGTTCGTGAACAAAATTCGTTATCGCTTGAATTCCTACGGTGCTCACTCCAGCGAGTAAGTCATAGTTGCTCAGCCTTCCATCTATTTATGTAAAGAAGTTATCCATCATTTTCTGTCATTTGTAGAGAAGTTCATCTTTTCGAGCATTTGGGTTCTCAATTCAGCAATGACACCATCCAATTTGTATCTATTCAGACATGTTGAGGGATCATCGCAAGAAGAAATCTGCTGACTTCCTTCGTTCCTAGCGCCTTCTGCACCAACATCCTCAGCATGGAAAAAAAAAATTCTATCTTCCTTCTTAGCCCTTGAGTTGGAGTACCAAGCAATCCGCTTCCTTGCAAGCTAGAAGTCAAATTAATGGCATGCCCCCTTATCCGGGGTCTTTCAATCGGGAAGTCTGTCGGGACTAGCAAATGGACGTTCACTCTGCATCCATTCTGTGGTCCTTAAGCGGCCTATCAAGATCGAGGTATAAGTTAGACACGGACATATAAGTTATGCCATTTGTAAATATTTTCAACAGTATGCCCCCAGTTCAGGGGTAACAGCAAAAGATCGGTAGTTGTATCACATCCCTTTCTAATTTAGACATGGATGCATGGAAAAGAGACATTGCTTTCAAATCTTAAGTGATTGAGTTATCCAAGTGCTCAAGTTATCACACTTCTCATTCAGTGTATTTGCAAAGTGGCACTTGTCGTTGCACTTGGGCTATGGCCAGTCACACGTGGGTGTGTATGCTGATTTGATATATATCACTCTTAAGGCCTCCTTTCGGTCGTTGCCTTAAGTCGCATGAGAAGTTTAGCATTGGGCATCAGTGTCAGCCTTCTGGACATGGCCCTTTATTTGTTTTCCACTGGCCTGCTATGGTTATCACGAGTGCAGCCCTCGCATTCTTGTCATGTTATCTTGTACAAGCCTGTACTCTGTAAACAAAGCGAATCTCTAAGTAATAGGTAATAAAGCATATCACAATCATATAAGGTTTCAATTCAGAATCCCTGCAATCAAATAGTATCGGAAAAAAAATCATATAGAATTTATCTAAGGGGGGTGATGTGCGTGTGTATGCCCTCAATCAATAGTGAATAAGTGCCTGGCCAGGACTTGTTTCGGATTGATTTGGATCGTCAGTGTATCGACCCCATGTCCAGATATAAGGGGTTCTGGCTCAGCTTTCATTCTTTCCCCCGATCCTGCAGTAGGGTAGGATCCTCTCCATGTCATTTAATCGCAATGCCTTTATAGTCTCCTGTCGTATGCCCAGGATAGAGTTCGAACTCAGCTTTCAGTCTTCCCCCCAATCCTTCAATGGGGTAGGAGTTCATTTGCAGCGCTCAATTCCTGGTGCCTTTATACTCTCCTGTCGAATGCTCATGGTAGAGTGGAATCAAGGCGGTCTTTTAATCGTGGTGCACCATCACGCCTTGTGGACGTCGTCTTCTCGTCCTTTATACTCTCTCTCGAATCATGAGAGTTAGAGTTAATCAGGCGAACGATTGTGTCATTCGCCCCGGCTTTCCTTCTGCACTCTATTTCTAAGAGCGGGATTCTGCTAGCTCGAGTGTCGTTCTCAAACTCGATTTTAATCCATACTTCCTGCTTCGCTCTGGCGGATGTACATTACCGGGCAAGTGGTCGGGCCACACTTACCGAATCTTTGCATTCCTCCATTCAATCTATGGGAGGATTAATTGGCACCAAACTTCAGGTACCTGCATCAATCATGTCACACGAGTTAGTCATGTCAATAATTCAAAAAGCATCTAAAAGTAGATCGCATAATTGAAAAGTAAGCATATCAAGGGGCAGTGCTGCATCCTTTATTCAGATTCATGTAATCTGGTGGCATCTTGCATATGATCGAGCCGTGTAGCTAGTCGGGCTGCGTCTATCTGGAGTTAGATTCCGACTTTGAGCTATACAACTCTATTTAGATGGAGGGTGTGGCTTTGTATATGAGCAGTTCAGTCGAGCCCGTTATGGGTTTATTCCATAACTCCATATGCGGGTGCTAGAAGTCTGATCGATGTCAAAACTGGGTACATGGTCTAATCTTCCCATCCATCCAACAGCTCCTCTATCCGTTCTAGGTAAGCTGCGAGTCATGGTTCCTCCATCTAGAATGTCCTTCGATCAATAAAACTCCAATGCGTGACTGTCGATTATTCTTTGCACCGTCTATATACAATTTCCGGGTGCTTGGTTTTCATCTTTTATTTTGAGGGACCATCTTCTTCATCTAACACATCCTCTTCGGGAATAGTAAACTCAGCGATGGAGTCGGCTAATGCTTGCCCCTATATGGATTTCTTCAGGAGGGAAATGAGATCAGACTGGTTCAGCCCGATGTTCCGTTCAAGCAATCGTCTGAATGTCGCAGGTCGCTGCAGGACCTGTTGTAGTGGCTAATCAGTGCGATCACAATCAGATGAACTTGGAAATAGTGGCGGAGTCATCTCCAAGTAATCAACAAGTTGTAAACAAGCTTTTCAATCTTTAGGCAGTTGCTTCATTTGATGTGGCCCTCCTGCATCCCGAATCTTCGTCCTCTCTGGGATTTATGTCTTCGGGCAGATCATCAAGCAACTCTTTTTGTGATGTCTCCCTTGCTTGCTAAGCCCGTGTATCCTTCACACTACATCTCCTCGGGAGGGGAAGTGCTTTTGGGTTCCACGCCATCTCTGTTGCATAGCATATTCCATCCAGCCAAATAGCAGGCTCTTCCAGTGACTTGGTCATCACAGACCATTACCACTCCAGCTTTGGTTAGGACTGAGTCGTAGACACTAGGGTGCAATGTAAGCTCTGAATTCTGCTGGAGCTGGTCGGTTTAGACCTTGATCAGATAAGCTTGAGTATGATAGCATAGCTTGCGAGCCTTCAAGTAATATTCATGCATTACGTCACAACGGGAATAAGAAGCGGAGATCTAATGGTTGATTCATATTTGCTTTAACCTCGAGCTCTTATCACTTGACCAAGGTTGTATGGTGGCTGGTGAGTAGTCAAGTTGCTATAATCCGGGAGAGGATCCATAGGTCCAATCATGGCGTGTGGTGGTTCAACTAGCACCTAACTTTGGGCACCAAAGTATGTTGTCCTAACCCTTTTCGATGGAAATCAGTCTTTCTCGATGCGGTTGACAACAAATAGCCACTGCATAGGTTAGCCGAGTTTCTCGGGAGGTGAACCGCAGGACATATTTCATTCATCACATCATACGATTGAAGTTTAGCTTTGGGATGTTGGGATCGTTAGCTGCTTTCCAACATTCCACCATTGATAATCATGGTCGCTAAAATCATATGAATTGTCTTCGGAGTAGTGCCCGGATTGTTCCATATAATCGTCATTCGGTACTCCGCTGATTGGACATGTTTATGTCATGTAAATCAGATGATCATTACTCATTCAGGAACATCATAAGTTGCACTAGTGAAATCCATAAACCATCGTAGCTTTGGAAGAGAAGGTTGCCAGGAAACAATCATTGTTTCATATATTGCCACTGATAGCAAGCTGAATTTGATCAATAGCTCCTCACATTGGCCTACTAATGTAAGCAGGTGTCATGGTTCTAGGAGGAATCCCAGTCGTTGCCATTTCATTGTCATATTGTTTAACTATCTGTTTAATCTTCATTGACAAGCTTTGATGATTGTTGTTGGTCAAAATATATGTCGAGCTGAAGGCGAGCCGCGCTCCGAGTCGAAGGCAAGACCGTCAGCGGGTCCGGGCGCAGCGCCGGTGGGGGTCCGAGACCCCACAGTCCTGGCGGCAATCGACCTAACCGGTTAGGTCGAAAATGTGGGCATCGCGCGATTTTTTCGATTTTGGAAGATGGAGCCTTTTCTGAAATGATCTGAAAAACGTATTTTTCCCAAAAATAGCTGTCTCGGGTCGGATCGTGGTTGTACCATCAGTAACATTCATTTCCTCGGTTCGGTTCGGGGCACCCACTTTGGTTTGGTTCGGAGATGCATCATCGGGTCGGATCGGGGTATCAACAACAGCTGGATTCGATTCATACATCCGTGTCGGATCGGGGGTAAATCATCGGTTGGTCGGTTCGGATCTTCTCCTGCAGTTCGGGTCGGGGTCACTCTTCCGGGTTGAATTGCGGTTAGGAGTTGACTTTGCTAGTTGCTGTTCGAATGGAAATCATCCCCAAATTCGTCGCTATGTAGTTGATTGGCTTCAGGCGGGTTCAGGTTCCACCCGACCCGATCCAGGCAATCATACGATTTGAACTCCGATCCGATCCTCGTGGTCTGTTCATCTGCAATGTCCGAACTAAAGTCCATTCGATCTGAGCTTTTGCCTGATCCGATCCACAAAGTGAGTGCAACTTCCTCATTTCGAAATGAGTGCAGCTTCTTCAATCCGATCCGCGAAGTGATCCAATCCCATCCTATCAAGTGCTGCTAGTTCGACACATCTCCTACTTCTTCAATCCCAGTTGCTTCAAAACAATCGAAGGCAGTACCGATCTTAGCCGTGAAGGCTTATACTTCTATGTAACCAGCAAAATATTCAAATCAAAAACAGATCCTCCCTCAACGAAATACGGTATCCGTTAGTAGACGAGAAGATATATTGTTGAGAATCAGTCCATTCTCAGTGAAAGCACCAAAATGTTAGACCAAAAAGTGGTCTTAACACCCAATTGAATAAATTTTACAGATAATAATCAAGAATGACAATCAAGAAGCATAGAAAAAGTAATCGACACACGAGATTTAAAGTGGTTTGGCATTAATGAGCCTACATCCACTTTATGATTCGTTGATTCATTAGGCAACCACAATACAATGAGTTACTGTCACTCCATCATTCAAATACATATGATTTTTTCTCAGTCCTTCATGAATTACACTCGAAAAATGATGAACTTCAGACCATATTATACTGCAATAGTAAGAGAGACTGTTGTATTCGAGTTTCAAAGTTGCAGCCCCCTTGTACGTCATTTTGGTTGGGTATATATAGGGGTTGGACCCCTTAAGGTAGCAAGAAACGTGGCCATGACGTGGCGAGCAAAGCAGATTTGTAGCATTGTAGTGGACCAATTCTTCAGAGGCTACGTGATAACATCTTGGGGTTACGTGGCATCTGATCCATCAACATAGGAGATAGTGGGATATTGCTCGGTTTACATTAATTAACAGACTTCGGATCAGGTAGGATCTATCTGAATCGATGAGTTGCGACCAAGAGACTTTAGCTTCATTCTTCCATCCGAACCGGTTCTTGATCTATCTTATCAGATCCGAGACCATGATTCCATCCGAACCGAACCCCCCTCAGATATATCTGACCTAGTTCTGAAGTAAAGACGCATAGTTGTTTCCATTCATCCCCAACGTTCAGATCCGATCTGGAGGCTTCCATTCGTATCCGACCCTAGGCTACAAGATGACTTCAGTGTTTCTTTGCATGTTTGTTCTTCTACCCATCTTCCAGCTCTCAAGTAGGCATGAACCTTGATCTCTACTACATACGATCACGAGCACGATCACTGGGATCTTATGTGGCATGGCTACAAGGCAGGCTAACACCTTGAAAAACGAGGGCCGAGCAACGTTCCAGAGACCGAAGTAGAATAGTTAAATCATTTTCCTGTATAGTGACTTATATCAGAATATGGACATGAACTAAGTCTTGATAGTTCAGATGCACATAAAGATACCCCCTTCAAAACTAATATCGGTGGTAAGCCTCCCGCGAAGCAAAAAAGCAAAAAAGCGACAATAGATTATAGTAAACACTACGAAAAAATCAATAATCATCTGGCAAATACTGAACTCATAACACAATTACACATGGAAGCAAAAGAAGTTAAGAGACTTGGCTAGCTGTGGAGCATGATATAACTATGTGTTTTATGTCACACTCGATAATACTGGAGCTACAACACCACCACATATCACTGAAGGAAAAATAAATCAGTAGTTGTAGCTTGAACTAAAGGAGCTGTATGCGGTGGAGTGCATAATTTAAGCCAAAAATGTTGCATAATATAGACCAGTGACGATGAAGTAACTAACAAGTCGTTAGTCCTGATCCCACGCTTCTTGTGAAGCATCACCGTCGCACACCTTCAAATAAGATTTATCTGGATGTGGATCATCAGGAACGAAATCACAATCTATGATGTAACGACCCATATTTTAACTATTAGATATTTAAATATGTATTTAAATATTGATCGTTAATTATTCGACTGATGGTTCCGAAAACTGATTTTTCACAAACAATCGAATCAAGACTTAGAACTAGTTCCATTGAGTTCGAACTATTTGTTACATAAAGAATAAATATAAGAATCAATATATTTCAAATTTGGACTAGTGGGCGGTCATAACGATCCAGATATACGCTTAAACTGTCCTTCTGAGAGCACAATATCAGATTACGAAGAAAATTGTATTTTTGAAATTGTAATAGTGAGTTGTTGCATGGCATTAAGTTTCGTAACGATCGATTGTATCGTTTGACCATGAGCAAATAAAATATGTGTCAATTTCTGTAAGAAATTAACATTGTATAATTCGAATTTAAAGGCTAACTTCCACATACAGTATATTTTGGTCTAAAGACTATTATCATTGATTTAGAAAGTGTTTTTTATAGATGACGGCAGACGACACATGTTGATTGGAGTTCACGGGTTTTCAGGCCTTACTTGGGAATTAAATAATCTTAATTATCCTTAACCCTAAAATGTGATTGGTCAGTCATTGTTTATTCTCCTTTTCTCTTTGTTGCATTCCAAAATCATGGTTGCCTCTTCCTCTAATTTGGAAAAATCATTCCGGCCAAGAAGCTCAATAAAAAAAGATCCAAATCCGGGTTTGTTGAATAGTGAGATGAATCTTCTCCTCCCTATGTCCATTTGAAAGCATGCGATCCAGATTTGTAAATGACCATATAATCCCGTGGATCTAGGATTTGATTTCCTCAACGATTTTTTGAGCTTTGGTTTGATCGGGGATCATAAGCATGTTTCTCTTGACGACTAGCTCATCGTTTCGCCAATTATTTTTAGTTTGATCCCTCCTGGAGACATGCGACATTTCCCTAAACCGTGGATTGCATTTCAAAAAGCATGACCAAAACCTATGATTTTAGTATGGACAAGTGTATTTTGTGGAGATGGAGATGGTGTTGTCAAATTTTGTATTCGGTGAACTTCGCATTGTATCTCTATTTTATTGCCCGGTTGACAATAGGGATGCATGACCCAGTAAACAAGATCGGGGAAGGATAAGTGTTAGAGGTAATGACATGATTAGTTAATTGATTAATAATTGTTTAATCGTTTAAATACTCGAATATCTGCAAAACTTATAACATGTATAACTTTCACATTGATGACGGAATTTGATGTCATTTCTTCCTATGAACTCATATTGATGACATTATGCCATAGATGGCCTACTACAACACAAAAAGATCAAAGGCAACATTATCTCGGTGATGCATTTTTCCGCGTTGCCCTAGAGTCAAAGGCAACATACTTGCGACCCTAGGGTAACGTTGGTTCTGTTGTTGCCACAGGTACTAAATTTACTAAAAAGTGGGCCCCACAATTTTGGATGCAATATGTGGGACCCACTAGCTGTATGGCCCACCTTTACGGAATCCTGTTATGGTGTCCATTTTCATTTTTCTATGGTAACTCTTTTACCCTCCAATGACAATACTTTGCTAGTTTATTACAACATTTAACATCATATACTGCAACATTATAACAACACCTTTTGCAATTTAAATTGGAAATGTACCGCAACATTATACTACTACAACATTATACTGCATCATTGTGTTGCAACATTACTCTTCAACAAAGAACTTTTCATTTCAGAATAACCAGCAACACAAGTAGTACTTAATCAACTATAAAATAACAAACATACTTAAAAACATAGCCAGTAAATTCGTATTTACAGCCAGTACTTAGAAACACAGCCAGTTCATACTAAATTCTACTTAGTACCAAAAAGATCAAACCAAAACACAGTTAGAACTGGATAATGACTAAGAGCGCGAGCTTCCAGTTCCTTCAGTGCTTTCAATACCTCTAGTGCCTCCAGTACCAGTATCATTATCACTTCAAATGGTTTCACAAAGATCCCCAATATCAATTTGCATGTCAGGGTTTGCTTCGCCTAATTTCTTAAGCACCCATGTCAAGTTCTCGTGAACTTTTTGGTTCACCTTTGTATCAAATTCATTTTGGACCTTCTTGTTCACCTTTGCTTCGACTTCATCAACTATATCTTCCTTTATCTTCATTGCCACCTCCTGTATGTATGTGCTTGTTGTTGGAGCATCTTTTGAAACTTTTATAGACTGTGTGTGCCATCCTATAAGCCATGATGGATCGTGCGACTTTCCACCAAAAATAAGTTTTTGAACAACTCCATCACTGCCTCCTTCACCTACTGCTTTTTCAGTCTTCTCCTGCAAAATAAAGCAGTTTCAAAATGTGACATTAAATAAAATTAACAATTCTGAAACAAGTTTGTTAAACAAGAATTGTGGCCTTGTTATCAAGTATCATCACAGGGAAACATATTCCTTAAAGCAACTGAATTAATCCACTGAAACACATAGTAAAAGATCTTGAAACAATGCTTTATTTTATTTTTTATTTTTGGATGTCTTAGAACACAACATAAGTTTATTAGTCATTTAGTATGGCAAACAAGCATTGATTTTTCTCTATATGCATGCTTGCTTGTGGTAATCCATTTATAGCAACTGATACAATCAGGAATTTACTAAATGAATAATCAAGAACGACAATGGATGACCTAAAAGCCTGTAGTTTTGGCTTGAATACGCTATCTGACGTTTTGGGAGAAACATATTGCATAGTTAAACTAGCATCGCTATAAGCGGATCAAACTTTTTCAAGAAACCAATTAGCCTGAAAGTGGAAGGAAATTTTGTCAGGCCATCAGATCATACTGCTTGAAATTATTTTGCAATATTTATTAACAGTTTAAAAATGGATTTAGAAAATATTCTGCTATCGGTTTCTAAAAAAATAGGATCTAATTCTACAAAATTGTTGATGTGCAAAATGAAGCATTTTTGACATCTGATTGAAGAGAAAATAAAATTCCTACAATTCAGTACTTCGTTACTGAAGTATTAGTCTTGTACACCTTTCCTTCTTTCCACTTGCGAGCTTTAACGAAAAGTTCTCCATCTGATTCGTTGGACTGATACAAATTAAATGAAAAAAAAGTAAGACAATAAAAGAATATCAAACTAATTGTTCCAGAACATATATCACTAATATTAACAAAGTTGGACAGTAAAATACTTCTCCATCTGATTCTTCATTGATATCATAAGCAGAACAATATCACCTGAAGCATTTATTTTGCTTATTTTTTTGTCTAAAGTTGATGATACCAAACCAATTGTTCAATAATGTTATGACCATACACAGATTCAATAATGTTAATACCAATATCTGAACAATAAGGATATCAAACCAATTGAACAATATCTGTACAATAAGAATATCAAACCAATTGAATTCAGCAAAACTGTTCTCGCATCATTTAAAGTTCCAATATCTAGAAAAAATATTGAATAGATAAAATCAGAAAGAAAGGAAAAAAATCATGTATGTTAAGTAAAGAGCTAATGATGCAAGCCACAAAATATCACCTAAACTAGTTCAGTTCATTCATAAGCTAAGATTTCTTACCTTGATCCAGTAATATGTTGTGAAAAAATGTTTCTGAAGCAAAGAAAAAATTAAAAATGAACTTCACGGGTATATAAGTAAATATTAAATTATTTGTGCCATAAAATACCATCTATATTATTTAGATTTATTCATAAGTTAATATTTCGAGTCTAAATTCAGCAAATATGTTGTGAAAAATGTAGAGGATGCAAGTTAAAACAGAAGAATAGTTTATCTGCATAAAATTAAATTTAAAGCATGCATTACCCATAATACCATAAAAATCATTCATAAGATAAGATTTCCCACCTAAATTCAGCAAGTATATACTAAAAAATATTAATGACGTATGTTGGAATCAGAAGTGAAGTTCAAGTTTATAAAGCAAAGTCTAAATAGGGCAAAAGCCTTGAATTATCATTTAACTCAAAGTCAAAGAAAAACTAATCAATTCATGTGTATTTATCATGTTCGTCACAGAAAAACGTTGAAGCTGCCTGGTAAAATCAAAAAAAAAACATAAAACATATGAAAAGTAAGGATTAAACTATGTAAACCTCAACATATCACGTAACACAAAATTTTAGTTTATTTACAAGTTAAACAAATTCACCTCAAACACATCACTAAGTTTCAGAAATTATACAAACAAGGACACTGCATTCGAGTTTGCAGTACCCTAAGGTGGGTGCAATACCTTAACCATCACTAAGTTTGTCAATACCTTAACCACTGTATTAACATCCATTGCATCTTGTTATAATTCATAACCTCAAACATCAACACTACAATTGGTATTCTTTTACCAAAATTTTATCTCTATGCTTTCATATTATTAACTGCAAATACAGAGATAACAAATATCCAATGATTCATCTTAGATTCTGATGCAAAACTAAGATTACCCCGTGATTAACCCATGAGCCGTGAACATATATATATATATATATATATATATATATATAATACTAAAACGATTTAAGCTTAGCAAAGCAGTAAAGCCATCAACATACAATAGACAAAAGATAGGCATCAACTTGACATCCATATGCTTAAGAGTTAAGAGTGTATCCAATAGTTTACACATTACTTAATTTCCACAAAAATGGATCAGATGCTGTTAACGGTATTTTTCGTCAACACCGGAGATAGGCATAACAATGCATATGTATTGAAACTTAATGGATATTTGATATAAAGGACGCTGAAACGTAGCTTAGTCTCAATAAGCTTAACTTGCTCCGCCGTATCCTAAGCATCAAGATCTTAGGTCCGAAGATTAGTTACTCTTCCTTCTAAGAGGTGAGTATCACGTTTACGAAACTTCGGATCAAGTGTTACCTTGGGATAAGGACATTAGGGTTTATCGGAGGTTGAATACCTTACTTCAATAGTCATCTTAGATTCAAGATAAAATAATATACATTGTGTTGAGAGGAAACGGGTAAATGCTTCAAAACAATTAGGTTGTCAACAAGTCATAACACTTGTCGACTTAGTACTTCCACATCGAACCGGCCCAAGAAAGGCCTTGGTGCATTAGTTATCAAGTTGTAAGCTTACAACAGGTTTCTTATACATGTTGTGCTTCATCAGGCTTATTATGAAAGAGTTAAATCACATATGGGAGGATTGAAAGAGAAGGTGTTGTGTCTAACAATTCTATGATTTTTGTTTGATGATAACAAACATATGATATTATTTAAATGTGTTTGTAATTGTACTATTTTATTTTACACTGTTTCAAAGAAATAAATATTTTTTGAATAATATACTATTATACACAATTGAATATATTCACAGTATATTTATTCAATTAAATATTTTATTTCAACATCTGAAATAGTACAACATTCTAACTCCACTATTGTATATTCACAGATATTACTTGACATGATATTGTACTCGTAAATAAATTGAATACGATAGACAAATTTGTTTGAATATAATAAAATAATATTTTATTTCAATCAAATTTGTTTATTGCAAATATCAGTACAATTTTTCTCATTTTGTACATTTGTTCCTCACTACAACGCTCATCACACTAGTATACAGTCATTGCCTCACTACAGCATTTCACTCATTCACATTGCAATTGTGGAACAAAAAAAAAGGAACAACAATTTTTTTTTGGTCCAAGTCGCCCACAATGATACTAATACAAATCAGCATGCCAAAGAACAAAGCAAGAAACCAGGTATGTAAGCAGGTGATGTTCACAAGTGTACAACAGTGAAAAAGGACATGTTTCAATTCATTTTTTTAACATGTGAAAATTTGGCAACTACAAAGGTATATATGACAAGCCACTCAAAAGATTTCCAGCAATACATAATGCAAATGTTATTTTTTGGAAAATCAGCAATCTTCATTTCAAGCAAGATGTTCAAAAAAGAGGTTCAGTGGAGCAGCAAAGAATTGTTTTCATGTTCAAATGGGTATAAAAAAAAAGGAATCTCTTTTGAAATTTGAAAAGAAAAGTCACTGGTTCAAAAGCAGGAAAGAGATTAAACTTGCAATCTTGGAAAATGTAAAATTTAGCAAGAAAAGATTTGGATAAAACATTTTTTTAATTATGCATGTATTCATAATTGCATGGCATAATAATACACAATCAAGAAGCAGTTTCCTGGTTTGAAAAATCTAGCACATGCAGAATTTAACTTAGAAAGCATTTTTATTTTTTAGGAATATACAAAGAGTGTGACACAAAGCATGTACAAGGGTAATGAAAAATTCAGTGGCAAATGCAACACACATGGTGCAGCAGAAATTGAAGCATGTAGCATGAATGTGTCAAATGAAGAAAGGCAAAATATTTTCAGAATAGCACAAGAACAATTCAGAAAATTCTTATGGCAACAAATCAATGCAGAGGAAACGAATCACTAGTCCATATATACATAGGAACATTTATTTATTTATTTTTTGAATTGAGCAAGCATGCTAAAAATGCATTCATTGGTTTTTGGGTAGAAACAAACCAATGGATTTCCAAAATGGCAAGTTCATTAATATTGTTTCCACAAGAAAGGGAAACAATCAATGGGCCAAGTATTATTTCTAAAATCAAATATTGTTTTGAAATTCATATGAATGTGTCATAAGCCAAACATTTACATGCAGCAATGGACAATGTAAATTTTGGCAAGAAAGCAATTTTGTTTGCAGATTTTATCAAACATCAATTTGGCCAAGGAATTCACACTGTCAAAATCATGCATGGACAATGAGAACAGATTTATTTATTTTCCAGAAAACTGCATCTCAATTTGGCAAATAATTATCTTTTGTTTCCTGTTTTAACAAAGATTTTGTGCAGAAATCAAAGAAACCATTTTTGGGCAAAGAATATGATCGATTGTTTCCTGATAATCCCTCAGAATCCAAATGAAGCAATTCAAAAATCAAGCAAGGGACTCACAATCACATTTTGGTCATTTTTTTTCATGTGTGCAATTTATCATGGATGTAAACATTCAAATAAAATCATTCTTGGCAACAAATTCACATATATACATATACAATTTACATGTATGTAAATATTTGAGAGCATAAAGGGTGAGGCATCACAGAGGCATGTTTTTAAGTGCATGGAGTAGTGCATGCTAAAGAAACTGGATGAGCATAGCAGCATGGAGATTTATACATACATTAAAATGATGCAGCATCGTATACACAGGCACCATTATTTGGAAAGATTTCATCAATTATTTCGAAGACATTTATGGAATGTAATGAAATTCAAAATGGAAAATCTTTCCAGGAATTCACTTTGAATTAATTCTTTTATTGGGGTATATCAATAGAGTGATAATCATGCAAGCAATTAAAGCCGAGGAATCCAATTCATTCAAGGAAAATCAAAAAGCCAAAATCACGCATACAATCAAGACAAGCCATCAGAGTAATTTTAGGATTTCATAATCCTATAAATTCAACCAATTCATCACAGGCAAAAGATTTCAAAAACCAAAGCAACAACTCAAAAAGCAAACAAGTTCAAATCAGTACTACTCACTTTGTTTTTGATCGCAACCTCGGCCAAATCATCGACGAATAACAACGTTAAAGATCATCAGAGAATCATTTTTTTTTTTGCAATCGAAGTCGAATTGATTTGGGGCAAAACTCTACTTTATTTTCTCAGCCACCATCAACAAAGAGGAGAGCAGGTTTTTTTTTTGACAAAGCAAAGTGGCAGGCCTATATTACCTTAGACAAAGGGGGTTTTATTGTTTATTTCTTTTGTAATTGTTCAAACAGTTTACTAGAGTCTGTAAAAACTAGGGCATACTAGCTACGGGGTTGTAGCTAGGGAAAATTTGATCTAGGGGATATAGATCAGTCTAGGTTTTGAGCGTAGATATAGAATAGGAGCGAGGGGTTCGCGAGTTTACATGGTCTTGTAAGCGGGACATGTTCTATTACCTAGTAGAAACCTTAGGAATGTAGCGGTAGGCAGGATTTTGCCGAAGCTGGGTATATCTTGTGTCATTTACTTTTCTGCATTTATTTTCTGATGCAATCTGTGATCTGATATATTTTTTATATCTTGTTGGATCTCAATAAACCCTATTCACCCCCCTCTAGGGTTAATCTAGATCCAACAAGTGGTATCAGAGCAGGTACTTTTATTAACTCTAGAGTAATGGTGATTCCTAGTTGTCAGTACATTGAGAGTCAGTCCAGTCACATTTCAAACATTTTTGATGGTACAGATTTTTTGAATTGGAAATCAAAAATGAAATCCTATTTGAAATCTGTTAAATATTTGGATGTTGTTAACAGTGGAGGTAATATGATAGATAGGAATATTAATGCTCGTGCTATGCATATTCTTTATTCTCATCTTAGTAATAACCAACTTGGTCATATCTGCCATTGTTTGACTGCGCAGGAAATTTGGAAAACTCTCAATATAAAGTATGGACAAATTGACAACAATTTCTCAAAACCCCTGAATGTCAACTCAAGATTAGATCTATGCTTGACAAGTTTTACAAATGATAATCCAGATGGATCTGTCGATGGAGGCTCAACAGATGGTGAAACTAAAGATCTTTCATATGAAGATTTGGCTTATTTTTTTACTGAATTAACAAATGCTGTTGGTAGTCTCAAATCGAAAAATAAAACTCTGAAATCTGAAAAACTTGAGTTGATCACCAAAAATAATATTTTGGAATTAAAACTTGAAAATATCATGAAAGTTTCAAACTCTGATTGCAAGAATTGTTTCAACTCGAAAAACAATTTAGCTCATCTAAATGAAAATATCCAAAAGCTTGAAAAGCAAATTATGAGTTCAAAAGAAAAAGAAGATGAACTAATCTGTATAAACAGTACCTTGCGAAAAGAGTTGGAAACTTTTAAGATTTCAAATTCCAAATGTGAAATTGCTGAGAAATAAAAACGTTTTGAGAATGAAATTTGTGAGTCCAAGGCCAAAATTGAAAAGCTTGAAAACGAACTCTTGGTTTTGAAACAAAATGATGCTGAAAAGAGTAAGATCACTATAAATCGTTGTTCGAATTTGATAAAAGAAAATAGTGATCTAAAATCTAAAATTAAACGGCTAGAGTCAAGTTTGACTAAATTTTATGATAGTGAAAAATCTTTGAATATGTTGTTGAAAAAACAGTTTTCTGTTGGAAATAAACGAGGTCTTGGTTTTAGGAAGAATAATGTGTTTGAAAGATGGAATTCCACTGATTTTAAAAATCCTTCAAACTGCTTTGAAAAGAATCGATTTGAAAATTCAAACTCTGATAATCTCAAAGGATTTTTTAATCAAAAATGTGAGGTGAATTTGTTTTATAATAATTCATCTAAACGTTCTTGGATCCCAAAAAGAAATAAAACAAACTTCATTAGATTCAAACAGATTTGGGTTCCAAAGGTACAAAGGTAAATTCGGATGGATTATTATATAAACAAGTCTGGGTACCTAAACATATGAATACAACTGTGAGTGGTTTTACAAATTTTGTTAGACCACTTGATCCCTTAATTTGTTTGGTACTGGAAGAGGCTGAGGAACTGCATTGCTAAAGAAAAACTGGATTCAAACCACTTCATATCACTAAATCAATCACAGTTCCTTAGTCAAATCTGTTGAGTTAGAGATTTATTTACTCACGTCAATTTCAGGTATAACCTCTAAACTCATCTTTGTAAATATTTTTTATGTTTTCCCTCCTTCTATCTCTTCTGTTTATTTTCTTTGTCTGTTTGATTTGTCACTGCCATATCATTGTAATTTTTCTTGTGCTTTCTTAAACTTCCAATTGTAGAATTCATATTTCCCGGAAATTCACTTCATTTGTATAAAACTCTGATGTTTTTAATAATTTCTAGATCTTGTATTTAAACTTGTAAATATCTGCAATTGTTTTGAAGTTTATTTTTTGATTTCTGAATTCATAACAGTCTTGATGTATTCTTGTCATATCTTGAACACTGTTAATTTTAAATTCTACATTTTTGAAAATTTGAAAGTTTAATGAAAATTCACACACCTTTGCTGTTTTGAGTTTCTTCTAATTCATTTTAGAAAAGCTTGAAATATTATACTCATTACAGCACTCTGCTATTTATCAGTTGTGATAAGTTCATTATTTTTCAGATTGGCTTGAATATTTTGAATTGTATTGAATCAGTGATACATCTCTAAATTCATGATCATTATGGTTGAAATTTGTTTGTTTGAAATCATCTGAAATTCTTGATATTTTGAATATTACACACCTCTTAATCCTGAAATTATCAATCTTGTGTGAATGATTCATTATATCTCAAAACTTGACATTGATTCAAGTGATTTCAAATATATATATTTTTAATTTTTGGATCATGAATATCTCTTAAGCCTGATGTAAATGATCTGAAATTACTCTTGTATTTGTCAGAAATTCTTGTGAATTTTTTTTTCTTGAAAATCCGAGCTTAAATCTCTTTGTTATTTCATGATTATTTGATTTGAATAATTGTTTGTTTAAAATCATTTGAAATTATTGATTTATTGAATCACACACATATCTTGAATCTGAAATTTACATTCTGGTGTGATTGATTCACTGAATCTCGAGAGTTTCATATTTCTCAAATGATTTCAAATAAACGGTATTTTTAATCATTGGATCATGAATCATCTTATGTGACCGTCATCTTGACAAGTCTTCTTTTGAACTGATTTCTTGTGCTGCTCTGATATTGTTTTGAAAATATTTTGGAAATTGCTTGTTTATGATCTGTTTGCTGCTCTGATACTGTTTTTCAATTAACTGCTTGTTCTTGTCTGCAGCTCTAATATATGTACATAATTTGTTATCTTGTCTGCTTGGGCTTTGTACTTATAATTCTTTTGTCTAAGATTTTCTTGTTCGTCTCTAGTATCATGTCATAATTTTCATTAAATTGAGACATCAAGTGGTAACAGTTTAGAAGTCCTGAATTTTTCTGTAAATATTTTTTTTATTCCTCTAGACATGTATAAATCTTCATATCCCTCTTGTAATTGATTGAGAATTTTAAAATTATTTATTGATTATTCATTCAGAAATTGAAATCAATAACCAAACCGAACTGTATTTATAATTCATCAAAATTATTATCAGATTTTGAAATTGTGATGAATTGTGACTGCAGTATATTTCACAACAAGAGGAGATTTTATTTAAATTTTTCATGATGGTTGAACATTTATTATAATATCTTTGAATTGCAATTATTTCACGACCATCTCCTTTATCTATCATCATTCTGCCATCCATGATAATTTATATTAATGTGGAGAGTTTAATATTTTTAAAAAATCATCTTGAATAAACAGTGGAAATATTTGTGATGGAAATGTGACTGCATTATTATTCAGAATTAGTGATAATTGAAAATTTTCAATGATCTCGGTACAGTTGATTATATTTCATAATATGACTAATTTAGAAATTTATTTCACAAACCATTTCTGTACCTACCGTATTTCTATCATCCATATTGGTTTTATATACTGAGGAGTTTTTTCTTTTGGAGCTGAAAATGAAACAATAAATATAATTAATATATAAGTGTGTTTCTAACCTCATTTAAAAATCCAAGCTCTGGTCATGCATGGTTAAGAGACAACTTATAATTTAAGCTGCGACTGACCTTATTTAAAAATCCAAGCTCTGGTTATGCGGGGTCAATGTGCTCTTAAATAAAAAATAAAAGAAAAGGAAAAAATGTGCTATAAATAGAAATTAATTTGAAATTCTCCTTTGTGTATAAAAACCAGCCTATCAATCCACCTTCTTTTTGTGAAATATGCTGAAATCTTATTGCGTATTATGATTTGTTGATTGATAAGTACTGGGATTTGAGATTATACGAAGTTGTCACTTAAATTGAATTTAAAATTATAGTCCAAATCCATCACTGTTTTTGTGCTCAATTTTATAAAAATCCTTTGAAAGTAATGGAAAATATTCATATTTTTGAAACTCTCTCCATTTTATATAAAATTCATTTTTTTTTTTGCAATCGAAGTCGAATTGATTTGGGGCAAAACCCTACTTTATTTTCTCAGCCACCATCAACAAAGAGGAGAGCAAGTTTTTTTTTTGACAAAGCAAAGTGGCAGGCCTATATTACCTTAGACAAAGGGGGTTTTATTGTTTATTTCTTTTGTAATTGTTCAAACAGTTTACTAGAGTCTGTAAAAACTAGGGCATACTAGCTAGGGGGTTGTAGTTAGGGAAAATATGATCTAGGGGATATAGATCAGTCTAGGGTTTTTGAGCGTAGGATTAGAATAGGAGCGAGGGGTTCGCGAGTTTACATGGTCTTGTAAGCGGGATCTGTTCTATTACCTAGTAGAAACCTTAGGAATGCAGCAGTAGGCAGGATTTTGTCGAAGCTGGGTATATCTTGTGTTATTTACTTTTCTGCATTTATTTTCTGATGCATTCTGTGATCTGATATTTTTTTATATCTCGCTTAATTTTCAATAAACCCTATTCACCCCCCCTCTAGGGTTAATCTTGATCCAACAGAAGGTTCCTTAGTTTCACCCAAAGCAGTCCCTCTTTCGAAATAGTTGTGATTAACCCCTTCACGAAAAGTATTAACGATAAATGCCTATTTAATCATGATAAACACAATATGATTATCGAATCGAGAAATACTTAAGTCCCAGACTTCTCCTTTTTATTTATTCTGAGTATTTTACAAGAGTTGAAGAAATCCCCAATTTGATTGAGAAATTAGGGTTTGCGCTCATAGAAAAGAATACAGGATTGTGGAATGAGAATTTGGACCCCAAAATATGACCCTTGGGGTCTTATTTTTAGAAAATTTAGGCCCTCTTTTGTTATTGACTCAACATAACCCCTTTCAGACACGGCAACATGGTGTCGACCGCCTCGCATCTTTCAGTTCCGATGGTATGGGTTTCGGTCGCCTTTCTTTGCACTTGTTATTATTTTCGGGACCAAGGCATTCGGAGTGTCGGGCTCGGCATTCGGAGTGTCGGGCTCGGCTTTCAGAGCTTAACTTTACATTTTTTGTAAGTGTTGGTAACAAGTCTCTTGGGATGGGTAGCTTCCGAAATAGCTTTCGATCGACAAGCTCTTGTTTTGGGTTTGAGTTGTTTATAATATTTCCCTTATGCTCTCAATGCTCATATCTTCAGTATCTTCACCCCTTTCGGTATCGACACTATGCTGGTTAGTGTTGATAGCCCTTCTTCCTTATGGGTTTTGGTTTACTTTCGACATCCTTTGCTATTGGCTTTCGGGTGTCATCTCTTGACTCTGGTATCGTTTCTCCTTTGAGCTTTCTCTGTTTTGGAAATGGATATTTGGTGTCGGTACATCTCCGAGAGTGGATTCTCTACTTTCCCCATGATGCTTTCGGTACCGCTACCAAGCTGATATTGGTAGCAATAGCACTTTTGCTGGAGCTTTTCTCTTTGTCTAGTCTTGATATTTCGCCTTTGATGTTTGACTTCATCTTTTCACCAGTGTTGACAATAAGTCTTTGGTAGTCGACACCGTCCTACTCACTTTTAGGCTAATGGATTTGACCCGTCTTGAATAGCATCTTGTTTCGATGCCGAAACAAGTGTTCTGGATTATCCCACGTTGCATTCGGATATTGGCTTCCATCCTTCGAATATTGCTTCTTCCTTTCAGATATGCTTCTACCTTTTAGATATGCTTCTACCTTTCGAATAGGGTTCCGCACATTACGCCTTCGCCTACTTCCGATATTGAAATCTGGTAGTAACATTTTCCTCCCTAGTGAAGGGGTATCTCTGACTTTCCAAGTCATCTATCTTTTTTTCATTTTGCTATATTTTGTTTAACTTTTTACCGGCGTTTTATCCTGCATAGGAATGGCAATGGGGCGGGTCGAGGGTCCAAACCTGCTTGACCCGCCCCTGTTTTAACCCATTTGCACCCATATAGGGTCTTCGAGGAGGGTAGACCCATGACCCTCTTTTGGATGTCTAGGGCCGGGTCTGAGGCATGGCCATCCTGCCCCAACGCAACCCGCATGATTGAAACATCAATAAAATACTATGTAACTATATGATAATTGTTAATCTTCTTAGGTATACATGGTTATAACTTGAATATTATATTTTTCCAATCAACAAACTATTAATTTTTTATATTATTAAGTTGCATCAATGATAATCATATAATGACAAATGCATACATTTTGAACTATTATCTTACAACTCATTTTATTAAATTCTCTCATTATTGTGAACACATTATAATATGTATATAATTTATCATTTAGTGATAAAAAATATAAGTATATAAATTTGTGTACATAAGAATACAATATCATCGGGTCGTGGGGCGGGTCGGGTCTACCCTGACCAATATGGGTTTCGGGTACGGCCCTAAATTCCAGACCCGTACCGGGTCTACGGGATGTGTCTAGGGCGGGGTTTTAAAAGTCCGGCTCGGGTCTGAGCACGAGAAACCCGCCCCAACTCGCCTCATTGCCACTCCTAATCCCGCATAACTTTCAACAACTAATACTTTGCGTTCAACTTTTAATCTTAATATAATTTTACAGCTATTTCGCCTGCATCATATTAGATGTTGCTCAATCCCAAGCTCAATAACCCATTAAGCCTGCAATTAAAGCCTCACTGTTATTAATACTTTATACCTTACCGGAAGAATAATGAATAAGGCCTAGAAAACATTTTGGTTGCTAAAATGTGGATAGACTTTATTCTTATAACCGAATTTCGGGTGTTTATAATAGAAGACTAGAATCCCCTTTCTGGAAATAAAAGAAGTCCCGAACCAACCCAGACTCGGGTATTTAAGATAGAGGACCAGAAATCCTCTTCTGGTATTAATTGAAATCCCGAAATTACCAAGATTCGGGTATTAAGATAGAGGACTAGAAATCCTCTTCTGGTATTAATAGAAGTCACAAACTAACCCAGATTCGTGTATTAAGATAGAGGACTAGAAATCCTGTTCTAGCATTAATTGAAATCCTTAACTAACCCAGATTCGGTTATTAAGATAGAGGACCAAAAATCCTCTTTTGGTATCAATAGAACTTCCGTACTAATCTAGATTCGAGTATTAGGATAGAGGACCAGAAATCCTCTTCTTATATTAATAGAAGTCCCGAACCAACCCGGATTCAGGTATTTATGCCATTCTTTGGCTTGCTCTTTAGGGCAAAAGTTGTTTGTACATTGTTCCCTTCCTGCAGGATACTTGTGTAAGCAGGGGAGACTGATTGCATTGGATGCTCCTCTAGATCTTTTGTTCCCTTCTCTAGAAATTAGATCTAAGCAGAGGATGTATGTGCTTACTAGGCCACTCTCTGTGCTATTGTTTAAAAAAGCAGAGGATGGATGTGCTTTGTCCGCCAATCTCTGGGTTTTAGATTGTAAAAGCAGAGGATGTACATGCTTTAATTATTCCCTTTTGCAGGAAGAGACATAAGTAGATGTAGAGTGTGCTCTTGTACGAGCAACGACAGGACGTACTTAGTTGAAGTAGAGGCAGAGCGTGCTCTTCTGTGAGCAAAGGCAGGGCATGCTTTATTCGCTCCCTTCTGCAGGAAACGTGGAACATAATTAGGGGTAGGATGTGCTTTTCTACGAGCAGAGGTAGGACGTGCTTAGCTCATAGCAGAGGCAGGGCATACTCTTCTACGAGCAGAGGCAGGGCTTTCTAATTAGATGCTCTGTCTCGACCATTTCTAGCATGGATCGGAGTCTTACGCTTTTGATGCTTTAGCCCGGTCCTTTCTGGCTTGGGCGATGCTAAAGGCTTACACTCCACCATCCTCTAGAAGGTGGCTTGCCTTGGCCATCTTGGCAGTGACAAGGGTTTTTGACCATTGTAGGTTGCTTTACCCTTTTTGGGTAGTTTAAAATTTTGAAGGGTTTCTGTACCTTTGTTTGTGCAAATATTCTTGGTGGAGACCTTTTCCTTATCCTCTTATTGTCGAAAAGTATGGTCTAAGGTGTTCCGAGTTCCATGTTGTAGGTACGATATCACCATTTAGTTTTCAGAGCCAATACATTCCGGGTATGACTTCTTGGTGAATGATTAAGGGTTCTTCCGAGTTTGGGCCAAGTGGACCGTCTGATGGATTCTTTGTGTTAGCCATTACCCTTTATACGACCAAGTTTCCTTTAGTGAAGGTTCTTGCTTTAACCCTCGCATTATAGTACTTTGTATTCTTCCATTGATACTCATCCGTCCTAATGGTGGCCTCATCCCTTAACCCTTGGATTAGGTCTAAGGATTACTTACTTAATTCCTGATTAGGATCAAAAGCATAGGCTATTCTTTTTTGTGAAGGGATCTTAACCTCGACCGGAAGCATAGCTTCACATCCATACGTTAGCGAGTACGTAGTATGTCCTATTGTTGTTTTGGCGGAAGTTCTATATTCCCAAAGCACAATGCTTAATTCATCTGCCCAATTTCATTTAGCTTGGTTTAGTCGTTTCTTTAGAATTATCTTTATGATATTGTTTGCAGCTTCCACGACACCATTTTCCCTTGGATGCGCTACAAAGGAAATTTTTTATGATTCCGTTCTTATCACAAAATCATGTGAATTCTTCTCTTTTGAATTGCGTTCCATTGTCTGATATGATTTTGTAGGGAATTCTAAAGCGTATGACGATATTCTTTATCACAAACCTGAACACCTTCTTAGATGTGATTGTCGGAAGGGGTACTGCTTCTACCCACTTAGTGAAGTAATCAATGGCTTCCGCAGCATACTTAGCTCCACCTTTGGAGATTGGTAAGGGTTCAATCAAGTCTATTCCCCATACATCGAAAGGCCATGGGCTTGAAATAGTGGGTAGATCACTAGGAGGTAGTCGGGGTACCTTGGAGTACCTTTGGTATTTCTTGACATAACAAATTGCTAGGCTAACCATTTGCGGCAGATAAAAGCCTTGTCACATAAATTTCTTTGCTAGCTTAATTCCATTCGAATTTTCTCCACAGAAAACTTCTTGGGTTTATTTTAACAAGTTGAGCTCGTCTTTAAGGCTTACGCACCTTAGGTAAGGGAGCGAACGTCTCTTCTTATAAATTACTTTGTCCGCAATCATAAAAGTAGGAGCTTGATGTTTTATCTTTCTTGCATCTTGTCTATGGACAAGTTGGGTTCCTTTTATAAGATAATTCATGATAGGATCCATTCAAGTGTTCTCATAATGGTATTCCGTTTCAACTGTCATGGGTTATTCACTGGGAGCAACTCCCCTTTTTATTTCACTCTCCTTTCCCAAGGCTTGGGATCTAATTAGGACTTGCAATTCCTTTCCCGACTCAGATGTTTAATTCTTAATGCTAGGCTTTTCCTGATATCCTACAGGGATTATTCGAGTCTCGGGTGCTCCTCGAGACCTAACCAATTTTGCTAATGAGTCAGCTTGGAAATTTCCCCCTCTTGGGATTTGATGCACGGAAAAATCCTCGAACTAAGAAAGTATCTGTAGTATTCTTTTCACATACACGGCGAATCGAGCATCTTTGGTCCGGTTGGTTTGCTTGATTTGATTCACCATTAACTGCGAGTCACTAAAGATCTCAATTCGAGGTATCTTCAACTGCAATGCTAAATTTAGTCTTGTCATCATCGACTCATACTCTGCTGCATTGTTTGACGCTGCAAAACCCAGCTTCATTGCATAATGTAAGCGATCCACATTAGGGGTAATTATTATGTATCCTGTCCCGCTCCTTATTCGTTTGAAGCTCCAATTATGAACAACGGCCATTTAGTCTTCAGATCATTTTCCTACGTTGACTGTTCTATAATGAAACTTGTGCATTCATTTACAAAATCTGCAAGAGACTGCCCATTGATTACTGCTCGAGGTTGGAATTCAATTTCATATTTTATCAGCTCAATTCCCCATTTCACTAACCTTCTTGAGGTTTCTGGCTTTCTCAAAACTTGCTTAGGAGGGAAGTTGGTTAATACTCTAATGGGATGTGATTGGAAGTAATCCCTGACTTTTTGTGTTGTAAGTATAAGGAAATAAGCCAATTTTTCGACTATGGCATATCAGATCTTCGCATCCTTTAGCCTTATGCTAACATAACAAATCGGGTGTTGAGTTCCACCACTTTCTCTTATGAGGAACGAGTTTACTGTATATTCCGAGACAGCCATATAAAGGTATAGGTCTTCGCTTTCTCGGGACTAGACAGAATTAGGGGCTTCCCGTGTAATCCTTTAATTTTGGAAAAGCTTTTCTGCATTCATCATTCCATTCAAAGTTTTTCTTCCTCTTTATGACATCAAAGAAATGGACATACTTGTCAGTAGCTTTGGAAATGAACCAACTTAGGACTGCATTCATCATTTCGTATCCTTTATGGCTTGGATTTGATCAAGACTAGCCTCGATACCATGTTTGTTGACCATATACTCTAGAAACTTTCCGTATTGAACTTCAAAAGAACACATTGAGGGTTTAACTTCATTTGATAACCTCTTAAGACATTGAACTTTTTCTCTAGGTCTTCTAGACAACTTTCTACTTTTGGTGGATTTCACTAGCATATCGTCCATGTATACCTCCATGTTTTGCCCTATTTAATCCTGAAACATTCTGTTAACCAATGTCTAATATGTTGCTCCAGCGTTCTTTAATCCAAAGGGCATCACTTTGTAACAAAACCTTCCCCAGCCGGTGATGAATCTCATATGTTTTTCATTAGGTTTGTGTATGGGGATTTGGTTGTATCCTGAATAGGTGTCCATAAGGGATAGCAACCTATGTCCGCTAGTCGAATCAACCAACAGGTCTATCCGCGGAAGGGGATAGTAATCCTTTGGGCAAGCATTGTTTAGGTCCATATAAACAATAAAGGTTCTCCACTTCCCGTTGGACTTCTTTAACAACACAAGGATGGCTAACCACTTGGGATAAAAGACTTCCTGGATAAATCCATTTGCTAACAATTTCTTCACCTCCTCTTTCAAAGCTTCTGACCTATCTCTATTGTACTGCCTTTTCTTTTGTCGTATAGGGATTATGGAAGGATTAATATTAAAGGCACGACTCATGACAGAGGGGTTAATTCCTACCATGTCTGAATGGGTCCAAACAGATACATCCTTGTTGAGGTGTAGGAACTGAACCAAATCACTTTTCAAGGGCTTCTTTAAGATTTTTCCTACCTTGATGGTTTTGGCTGTATCAGACGGGTCAACGTTTATTTCTTCTAAGACTTCTATCGGTTTGATTCTTTTGGTATACCCTTGTGAATCCAACTTGGTCACAATTTCTTCTTCCTCTACCAAATTTATTTCATCAACCCTTTTTTTCTTTCTCCTCAAAGAAGGGTACCTACCATTCATACGTTTGTCTGTTTTATTAATTCTAATCTTTTCTATGAATGTTGGATGTAAGAATCAATCATCCAAAGGTTGAAAAATAGTGGAAGAATCAAAGTAAGCAGAATACTGCCTTTTGTATGGTCCATGGTTGCAAAATACAACTCACGAGAACTACACGGATTCCCTCTGATAATACCACATCCTTGCTTTGTTAAGAACTTCATCATAAGATATTTGGATAAGACAAAGGCATCCATCTCCTCCAGTTCGGGCCAACCAAAGAAAGCATTATAGTAGGAAGGCTGGTTGATAACAACAAAGATAGTCTCAAAGGTCCTGTAGAGAGGAGACAAGCCTACTTGAACAAGGATCTTGATCTGCCTCAGTGGAGTAGATCCTTTACTGTTGAATCCGAAGATAGGCTCGTTGCTTGGCTCTAGTTTTCCCTCGTAGATTCTCATTTAGTCAAAAGCATGTTTAGAGATCACATTTACTGCACTTCCAGTATCAACAAGAATCTTGGACACAACAGAGAGCCTAATTTGAGTGTTATCATGAGACGATCATTGTGCGGATGACGAACCCCCTTCTTCATCTAATCTGGAGAAATCACTAGATTGTGCATCTTGACATTGTAGTGGGCATTCTTTAATCATGGTTCCTCTTGGAGGGAGAATATACATTCGCGGGCCTTCTTCATATATCGGTTCCGAGCTACTTAGCAGTTTTCAACTGGATGTGGCCCACTATAGATTACATTAATTTGGTTAACCGAAGGGCCCAGATCCAGGTGCCCTTCTTCAGTTGGAGCTTCCATTGCATTGGCCAAGACCTTTTGGTTGCCCATTAGCATGCTGGGATGATGGTTGTTTTTTCAAAAAAAAAAACTGTTTCAGATGCCCTTCGCGAATAATCATTTGAATGTTTCCATCTATTACCTTGCATTCGTAGTCTTGTGTCCATTCATTTTGTGATATTTGCAGTACTTTCCTCCATCATAAGGTTTAGGGTAATTATTAGCTTTAAACGAGACGCGGAAGATATTAATCCTTTCCTTGGCCATATCATACACAAAGGAGATGGGTTTGCTTAAGGCTACCAAATTGGAATTGGAGTCCTCCCATCTTGGCCTTTTCTGATTTTTGTGTAGACCAAACCTTCCACCTTGAGTCTTTCGACCAAAGCTCGACTTTCCTCATTCCCCTCGAGGCCCAAACATCTTTCTTATGTAGTATAATTCGTCCATACGGATGAATTTTTCAGCTTGGAAGTGGAAGTTTTGTAGGTCTTTACACCCATGAATATATAATTCCTTCCAGAAGTGGGTGTTCTCGATCAACACCAAATGGACAACGATAAGATTGTCGTGATCATTCATATCCTTTGCTTTAAAGGCTTCTACGTTGAACCTCTTCAAGTAGTCTCCTAAAGACTCCACTTGTCTTTGCTTGATGTTGGCGATAACCGTATAATCCACCATCGGATCTTTACAGATGCAGAACTATGCAGGAAATCCATAAGCAAACTGTTTCCATGAGTAGATGGTATTCTCCCAATATTTATGATACCACTTAACAGCTTCTCCTTGGAGGGTTACAAGGAAAAGACGATATCAGACAGCCCCCGAAATGTTATAGAGATCCATTTGGCTGTCAAAAGCCATTAGGTGGTCATCAGGGTCAGTGGTTCCGAGATACTTTATGGTTGGAACCTTTACTCGAGATGGTATCATAGTGTTCATGATCTCGTTAGTGAAACGGGTCACCCTTTCATTATCGTTAATCCTTTCATCTTGGGTTCTCTTTCCCTTGCTTCCTAATAGATATTTGACAGTTTTCCTTGTTATGTCTATGAGATAAGCCTTTGTATTATCATAATCTTCCCTCATAGGATCATAACCTTTAGAAGTAAAGGTTCCAGATTGTTCCTGGATGCATTGATTCCCTTGATGATCGATTCCTGTCAAATGGGACCTTTTCTTCTTAGAGGATGCTGCTTTGAGTCTCTCCTTCCCTTCTGATTATTGGATTAGAACCTTTCTTTTTGAAGATTCATCTTCTTCCTTTTGACTTGGCTTGGTGACCTTTGAAGACCTTTGTGCTTGAGTAGCATCCATTTGAGCTTGCATCTCCTAGACTCGTTTTTCTAAACCCATGAGTATGGCGGCATTTTCTTCCATGGCATTTGGATTTGGTGGTTGCACTAGATTAGAAGTTGCTCCTATTTCAGTGTTATTAGGACTGATTGTTGGACTCACATTCTCCACAAGAGTTGCATCAGGAGCTGGTTCCTTGTTCAACTCCTCCAACCTTTTTGACTTCACTTTTCCTATCATGAAGAAATAGGTTCACCAAATTAAACCTTAATAGAATAACAAGATCGGAGGTTCAGGCCCTCCTTCTAGCGCCAAAATGTTCACGATATTTTTCATCAACACCAGAGACAGGCTTAACAATGCATATATATTGAAATTTAATGGGTATTTGATCTAAAGGATGATGAAGCGCAACTTAATCTCGACACGCTTAACTTGCTCCGTCGTATCCTAGGCATCAAGATCTTATTTCCGAAGATTGAGGTGAGTATCATGCTTACAAGACTTCAGGATCAAGAGTTACCTTAGGATAAGGACGTTATGGGTTGTCGAAGGTTGGATACCTTATCGCAACAACCGTCCTTAGAGTCAAGATAAAATAATATGCACTATGTTGAGAGGTAATAGGCTAATGCTTCAAAACAATTAGGTTGTCGACATGTCATAACGCTTGTCAACTTAGGTGATACTTCCACATCGAACGGGACAAAGAAAGGCCTTGGTTGTGTTAGTTATCAAGTCGTGAGCTTACAACAAGTTTCCTATACATTTTGTGCTTCATCAGGCTTATTATGAAAGTGTTAAATCACATATGGGAGGATCGAAAGAGGAAGTTACTTAGTTTCACCCAAAGCACTTCCTCTTCCGAAATAATTGCGATTAACCCCTTCATGAAAAGGAATAACGATAACTCCATGTTTAATCATGACAAACACAATATGGTTATCAAATAAAGAAATATTTAAGTCCTGGACTTCTCCTTTTTATTTATTCTGAGTATATTAGAAGAATTGAAGATCCCCAATTTGATTGAGAAATTAGGGTTTGCTTTCAGAGAAAAGAATACAGGATTGTGGAATGAGAATTCGGTCCCCAAAATGTGAGCCCTGGGTCTTATTTATAGACAATTTGGACCCCATTTTGTTATTGACTCAACAGGACCCCTTTCGGATGCGACAACATGGTGTCGGCCGCCTCGCACCTTTCGGTTCTGGTGGTAAGGGTTTCGGCAATCTTTCTTTGCACTTGTTATTGTTTCTGGGATCAATTTGGCTTTCAGAATATCCAGCTTGGCTTTTGAAGCTTAACTTTACAACTTTTCATATGTATCGATAACAAGTCTCTTGGGATAGGTAGCTTCCGAAACAGCCTTAGGTCGACAAACTCTGGTTTCAGCTTTGAGTTGTTTATAGTATTGCCCTTATGCTCTCAATTCTCATATCTTCGTGATCTTCATCCCTTCTGGTATCGACACTAAGTAGGTTAGTGTGGATAGCCCTTCTTCTTTGTGGGGTTTAGTTTACTTTCGGCATCCTTTGCTATCGGCTTTTGGATGTCATATCTCTTGACTCTGGTATCATTTCTCCTTTGAGCTTTCACTATTTTGGAAATGGATATTTGGTGTCGGCACGTCTTCGAGAGTGGATTCCCTACTTTCTCCATGATGCTTTTGGTAGTGCTACCAAGCCAATGTTGGTTGCGATATCTCTTTTGCTGGAGTTTTTGTCTTCTTCTAATCTTGGTATTGTTTCTTTGGTGTTTGACCTCATTTTTCACTAGTGTTGACAATAAGTCTTTGGTAGCCGACAACGTCTGGCTCACTCTTAGGCTAATGGCTTTGACCCTTCTTGAATAGCATCTTGTTTCAGTGCCGAAACAAGTGTTCCGGGTTATCCCACCTTGCTTTCAGATATTGGCTTCCGTCCTTCGAATATTGCGTCCACTTTTCGCATATGCTTCTACCTTCTGGAAATGGGCTTCCGCACATTACCCCTTCGCCTTCACTTGCTTCTGGTGTTGAAATCTGGTAGTAACAAATGCATATTTAATGTTTAATATGCATCTAACTTGTAGACGTATATTGACCAAATGCGTACAAACGCATGAGCATGACAGACACTGCTTTAGAAAAGAGGAATTGAGTTTTTTTATTCCAAAGGGACAAAAAAAGGCTCATTTATATTTCTATAGATTTTACATACTTTTTTAGCAAATGTTATTAATAGCTATTGGAGCATATATCACTTTGCAAAGTAAGGAGAGGAATTTCAGATAAAATAAAATGCATACCTCTAGCCAACCATAAAATAAGAAAAATACATACCATCTTAAGCCGAATTTGGGGAAAAGTTTTGGACCCGCAGTGTGTGCCTTTATACGATCTCCGAATTGTAGAATTGGTAAGGGTCTTAGACTACAAAAACATAAAATGAAGATGTTTTTCTGCTTGATTTGAATGAATAAAAAGGAAAAAAAATCTGTGGTAAAACTTAAAATTATACCTGAATTTTTTCATCTCCCAATACATCAAGAGTACTTTGAAATCCGCAAGTGCAATTTCTTCCAGCCTATTATCAAGTCTCTCTTCATCAGTTTCATAAGCCGTATAATGTGACTTTTTGATACAACTCTTATACCCCCTCCATGAGTTACGAATTAACTTTAGAACCCAATATTCACATTCATCCGGAATAATATACCATTGCTTAAATATAATTCAAACATTAAAAAGAATAGCCATGCTACTTTTGTGACAAGTTTTATATATTTAAGTAAAATTTAGCTTAGTTTGCAAATTACCTTGACATAATTCCACGTCGTGCCTTTTAAACTTGAAGGAACATCAAACCAAGACTTGTAAGTGGAACACTCCTCTTTAGTGTTCCTAAAAAGTACTCAGTTCAGACATTACTTGGTCATAGTCTGAAATTGGTTGGCCCCGATGATTCATTTGGATTAGAACTCTTTTTCATATAACCTTGAATGAACTTTATCCGTCTTAGTTTTTCCCCTGAGTCTTCTGGGAGCCCCATTACTATTACAAAGTACATATAATAGTAATGAGAAGGGTAAACATAACATAAATGAGATCTTACACTATTAAAATCAGAATTAGATAATACCTTCAACTTCTTCTACTTTACCTTCTTTGTTTTCAATTTTTGTCGAAACATTTCCGACAAAAACCTTCTTCCTTGCACTTCCACTACCACTACTGTTATTCTTTAGTCGTTCTCGCATAGCCAAATAAGCAGCAATTGTTCTTATTCCTTCATTGTGTGGTAACTCAACGCTACATGGTGGATCAACAGTTTGTGTAGGAACTGGAATTTCCCCTGGCTTTGGAGTTGCATTCTTATTAGTTGTAGATTCAACATTGCCCCGTGAACGAGTTGTTGGTCCAGACCGAGGCTTTGTAATCGTAACCTTTTTGGTTCTCTAAAATACGCACACAAAAACATTAAAAAGAATTTAGTCTGTAATTATCAACATAAAATTAAATCTGTAACTATAACGCACCTTTATTGGATTTTTTGAAGTATCTTCTTCACTATGTTCCTCATGTTCTGGAGCATAATCTTCGCTTTCCTCAGCTGGCATCTTTGATTTTCCTTTATTTTTTCAAATTCATTTCTCATTCCAGTAACTAATTTAGGCATCCCAAAAGCTTCAAAAACACTATTCTTCTGCGAGTCGTGTTTAGCTCTCTCCCTTTCGTATTCTGTAAGCGGTGGAGGTGGCAGAGGTGGTAGATCACCATCCTGAAAGTAATTTAACAAGAAATTATTGTAAATGTTAGCAAAATATGTAGAACACCAGATTAGAAGATCATATTGTAGTCTTCTTACCAAAGTCTCATTTTCATCCATATTTTCTTCTTCACGTAGAGGATTTTAGAAATCCAATTTACTCCAGACACTTGCTGGGTTGATATTCAAATTTGCATCGCTGACTTCAGTTGGATTTTTCTTCTCTGCAAACTTCATAGAACTACAGACTACAGTTGACTTCTTGCTAATCACCTTTTACTTGTTGATACATGGACTCATAGCAGCTTCGCTAATCACTTATGGATTACTAGTAAGTGGATTGTTTAGCCGTGCCGACTTTCTAGGAGTAAAGACTTGATCAGTCTGCTTCTTGTTGATATGTGGACTCATAGTAGCTTTGCTGATCACTTGTGGATTATTGGTAAATGGATTGTTTAGGCAAAACGACTTTCTAGGAGTAAAGATTTGATCAGTCTGCTTCTTGTTTTTGCCACCTGTTGCAGATGGTGAGTTGTGACAAATTGTTGTTTCTATGATTTTGCAGCTGCAACATACAACGTCATGAAAGTCAAGTTTATCATGTCATAAACATAATTATTTAAACAGAATTAAAGAAACTAAGACTTGATCATCTCACTGTCGTTATCTTAGTTTGATAAGCACTACAAGTCATAAACATAATTAAAAAAATAGAACAATAACCTTTTATTTTCCACTTCCTTTATTATTCTACTAAGTGCACTAAAAATCAAACAAGTCCTAATATTCAAGAAAAAATGCATAAATAAATTTATGTATGCTAAAAGCAGCAAAATGAAAAACATATTCAGCAAAATAACCAAATTTATCAAAATAGTACAAATGAGAAGATATTTTTATACTTGGAGACAGATTCTTCCTTGGGCGTACAATGAATGTGGCTGCATTTGTTTCATTGGCTTAATTTTATCATCGACCATGATGTCGACATAGAAATCAATCTAATCACCATTATTTTTTATTTGCATCAATTCAAACAGATCTGCATCATTGATCACCAATTTCCGCCCACTCATTGGACCTTTCCATGAATATATTCCTCCACTTTCAGTGCACTCTAGCTCATTCCTGACATACTCCAACAGTACTGTGTAAGAAAACATATCCAGATGAATGCCCATGACAAAAGTCTCTTATCCACCAACATATCCATTCTTCTTAAATTTTCCCTTGTGATGGAATTTAAGATTTGCCTCCATATTACACAAAATGGAGGAATTAACATTAGAATGACATAATTACAAAATAAAATAAACCAAGTGCATTATAAAATAAAAAATCACTTCACTAAAATGTAATAAAGGCAGAAACACTAAAAAGATACAAAAAGAAGTCACAAATATGATACACTAGTTACAACATTTAATCAAGGCAGAAATAATATTTTCTTACTTAAATTTGTTACATCAGTTACTTAATTAAATATGATAGTGATACACAGAAATTAAGAAGCATTTTCTTTCACTTTGCAAGGTGGAAGGCGGATTCGTCTTATTGGGACATCATCTCTACACCAACGAACATCAAAATTTTAATTTCCCATTCCATAAGCAGGTTGGATATCATTCAAATCTTCATTTGAATCTTCGCTTTCAATTTCACACCAGTCTCTGTGTAATTTCTTGATAACATTGTAGCACATCTTATCAATTGGATCTTCTATTTAAAACACCTATTGTACTTGTGAAGCCATAACATAAGGATCAGATTTTTGGCATAATCAGTTAAAATTGACACGAGTCAGCCCATATAAATCTTTCTCTTCTTGGTACCAACAACATTTAAATAAAACCACACTAAATTCTCCCCAATAATCTAGTTCTAATATTTCTTCAATTGATCCATAGTAATTAATTTCACCAACCAATGGATTTTGATCTTTCGAACTTGCAAAGCTAGTAGTCAAGGCTGTCAAAAATACACCACTGTTTTGTGTTATGCATTTGGCATCTCTGAACCTTGTATAAAATATGTATCCATTGATAACATGTCCAGTAAACCTCTTAGCTGTTGGAAGAGGGCACATTGCAAGCAGTTGTACTTCTTTTGAAATGTCCTCCTGTTTCACAAACTCTTCCTTTAACCACTTCCAAAATTCTTCACTGTGTTCTCTCTCTTTTTCTATTTTTTTGAAAGTTGTACTTCTTTTGAAAGTTCGATGGTCCCTAGAATAAAGATCTGGTTAATAAAAGATAGAAACAAATTTTCTAATTCTTCAATACTTACTAAAATAAAAATAAAATTTAAAAACTTACTCAAATAAACTCTCTATTTCCTTGTCACCACTATTGAATAGAAAGTAACTGTGACAAGCCGTCCATTAAAAATCTTTAAGATGAATAGCTTTTCCATCTTTGTTTCTTCTTGTGCCAATAGGATATTCCAGATTCTATGGATAGCTTTTCCATCATTAAGATGCATAGCCCGGAAAGTCATAGATCGTCCATAACACGCTTGCACATAACGTGAAATTAACACCAGTGAAGGCAACATAACTTTGTATTCCAAGATCCCATAATTCTTTCAATTTTACGATAAGAGGCTGCATGTAGACATCAATATTATTCTTAGGAGACTCTGGACCAGGGACAAGGGTTGAAAGTATCAAATTTTCTAGCTTCATGCATAACCAAGATGGAAGGTTATACTTTACCAATATGATTGGCCATGTGCTATGAAGAGAATAACCAATTAATTGGTACCTATTAACAATTTTTCAAATTGTTAATAGTTACCAATTAATTGGTTATTCTCTCTAGAGAGCTGCATATGTATGATATATTAGGTTTAATCTACTAGGAAGTAGATGGGCACAACGTGTGCGAAGTGGCAAGATCATAATTGACCCAAATAACCTAATAAATGTGAAAATGTGATAGAATGGTATATGTTGTGTTATTCCTAGAAGTTATAGTTTTTCGATTCACCAGAAATTTTGTTCTGGCCCCCTTCTCAAAGCAAACCCCTAGGTTAGAAAGGTGGAAAATATTATTCAGCTTAGAGACATTTGTTGGACAGTGTCATTATTATGGTAAGTATTTACTTACTATTATATTTTATTCGTTTCTCTTTAAGATATTCCATTGTGAGATCTGTTATATTTTATCTTTGCCTTTCTGCAGGATACCAGACAAACCAACTCGGATTTTAGCATTTTGCAATAAATTCGGGTCCATTGAAATTTGGGTTGGTATATCTGGTACCAGAGCTCAGGTTTAGGGTTTCTATATAGATTATAAGTGAATGTACTTGTATTTTTGAAACATAAATATAATATATATATATATCTATAAGGAAAAATCCACATTGGAGTAAACTACACACGAAAAGTTTGGAAGAGTAAGTCAGTGGACAAATGCCAAAATTATGGAAAAATCTTGAGGTTTTGAATCGTATGATGGGTTTTATGTGAAAAGATAATTCATGTATAAAATGTTCCTAAGTTAAAAATGGGTTGCAATTATGGGTAAGTGATAAGAAATCAGATATAGAAAATAAGTGGATTGGGTTGATATATATATATATATATATATCTTTATTAATAATTCTCTTGGGAGCACAAGGTTTTGGTCCGACCGTGAACTTCCCAAAATGCCCTTATGTATGAGTTTTTAAATATACTAAATAATTATTTAACCTAAAATCCCCAATAAATTAGACATTAAATGTCATTGGTTCTAATGATACAAATTTCCATGCGTAATTTACTGCATCAATTCAGATTTTTATTAGGCAATTAAAATTTTACATTCCAAAATAGTTTGCTTAAAACCTTTATTATATGTATGCACGATACTGTTATATGTATAGACATATTTGTGTTTAATATTTGAACTAAGATAATTTATATTTGCCATATAGACCTACTAATTCAATTTATTTTCCATATATATAGAAATTAATATTGACGTGGATATATGGCAATTTCTTATATGGTTAGAAAGCAAATTTGGCACTATATGAATGACACTTTTTTGTCTTTATTTGAATACTTACGGCATTAGCGATAGACTAGGCATCATAACCCAATTTATTTAAAACATTGTAAGATTACGTATACACGTCAGCGTAGAATCATTCATTCCATGTTATCCGTGAACAATGGGTTCTAGAGAATACTGTTGGACCATTTAATTATCCACCCATTCACATTTATATATCCCATTCTCACCGTTCTTCTATTCACCTCATTTTGGTTCTTGATATCTCCATTGTTGCCCCATTCAAAGCTTTAGCTTAGCTTTCTCCTGTAGGTATGTAAAATTTTATCTGTAGCTCTCCATTTCCAGTTTTTGTGTTATCTTTTATCTTTTATTTACTTTTTCTATATAGTACCTGTATGGTATGGTTTTATTATTTGTAAGTACCTGCAGAATAAGGACGGACCCGCCATCGCCATGAATACTGGTTCCACTACAAAATCAGATGTTCGATTGACTAATGGAAATATAATTCGTTTTGCTGAAATTGTTTGAGATGTTCGATAATCTACAGTTGGTTAATGATTTTGTTTGTTTCTACCGTGTTTTAGATAGCAATATAACAGCAAGAATGATTATGCTAAGTTAGAAAAATCGAAAGTCAGATTTGAAATACAGACGAGGTTCGAGCGATAAATAGATAGCGGTTGTGCTTTCAGTTACTTGCGGTTTTCAAATCATGCTTTTTTTATTTTTTTATTCAAATTTCTATGATTTACAACTTTTGAGTTTCTATGCACAATATGCTTTTTGTTTATATGTTTGAACGCATAAATAGTAGAAGCAAGGCTTGAGTACTCTTTTGTGAAATAGAAACATGAATGATAACAATGAAGTTGTCTGTAGGCAAGATGCATACGGTGTGTGTAGGCAAGTTGCATTCGATTAATTAAATTATTTTTAAAACAACCCAAAACAGAACTATTATTCTCCGTAGATCTACGTTGGCTAATTACGTTATTTTTAAAACAATCCAGATGCAACTATTATCACTCCGCAATTTTTTGCTGAAATGAACAATTCAGCCTAATTATACATTAGGCTTACGTGTGTAATTTAGAACAGGTCAAATGCCTCAAATATCTTTCCAGGTAATATCTGCCATTTTGACGCATGATCCTTGCATGTTGATGTGTTATTATGCAGATAGTTTGGATTTTGATTTGTTAAAGGTTAATTTTCCATTGAACATTTTGTTGTATTTATACACATGAGTGATGAGACCTCCTTCATTTCATGTATGTACATTAGTTGGCATTAAAACTATCATAGCAAATACAAATTTTTTCATATAGCTTGTTATTAAAACAAAAGTTTCTACGTGGTTTTTTAGCTTCAGTGCTATTTGTAATCTATAGAATTAATATGGGTAATCTGACATGTATGAAGGCACTTGGCATTAACTCATAACTTGATATCCTTAGAATAAAATATGCACTAAGAGTTGTTTTATCCTCCTATTTTTGCAGGTGGACAATATGGGACACTACAACTTTGACTTCATGAACAATATGAGAGACTACAACTTTGGACTGCATGCCTTCATATTACAAATAATGCATTTTATTATTATATAATAATATATTTTTTATTTTAATTCGTGTTTTTTAGGCGATTTTTTTTTGTAGCTGTGGTATTCATCTCAGTTCAAAATTTCATGTAAATTTATACCAATTTCTCTATATTTTCATACTTACGTGTATATTATATTTTGCTGTTACTTTTTGGTTCGACCGTGAAGTATCCAAATTGCCCTTCAAATAATTAATTTACATATTCAAATAATTAGTTGTCCAAAATTTTAGGTACTGTCCAAAGAATATGCATGTGAGGAAAAACGGATAAGCATATCTAAATATAATTAGAAATAAATAATATATAGAGACAGAGAAAATGGGGTAGAGAGACACAAGGGGAAATAGCATGAAAAAAGCGAAAATAAAATTGGAACGATATAGAGAAGATTAGCATGGCCCCTACGCAAGGATGACACGCACAAATCGAGGTGGGCGGTAGTTGCTACTATGCGTCACCACCAGTTCGGCTCTGCAAACGGTGAATCCACCCTGGCATTCCTTGCGTTCCTTGTCACATGCCTTATACGAGCCTACTACGATTTTGTTTTGTACTGTTTTATATAGAGTGCCCTCTGATCAACCTCCAGTTTACGGAGGAATTACGGTACTGTATATACTACGGGAATATATAAACGACGTAAGGGTAATCATGGTAATCCCGCTTACGCTATTTTGATATTTTACTTTATTGATAGACACTATTGTATATAGCGTATTATACTATATAGTATTAGTTTGACGGATCCTTAGAGAATGGTGATCCCAAACATCCTCTAAGTTATTGATTGCATTTCATCGAACATTTCATTTGAGTTGATTTACTTCCATGAGAATGTTAGTCCTGATCCGAGTTGTTTTGTTTTGCATTATTGCTCGGGTCAGATCGAGAATTCCAGTTTTCGAGATTCATCCTTGGAGTTGAAGTTTATGTCGGGATTCACTCAATTGTATCTACTCATTATGTTGTTCCAGTCATCCAACTATTTCTGTCGTTTCTGTTTCAAATTATTATCATTATTTATGTATCTGAAATTCATTGTTTAAGTCTTCTGCTGTATTATTTATGTAAATTCTGATGTAAATTTTTATTTAGTAACTTCATAAACTACTATTGTAATTTTTTTATTTCCGCTGCGAGGTATTATATTGCTATGTATCTGTGTCTGTAATCTGTGATTCTGTGATTTATTCTGTTTACCTTATAAGCTAATAACAATCTGTTGTTTTGGACGTTTTGAGTTGACATGTTTTGCGATTCGGTACGGTCACAATGACGGGTCGTTACAGAGAGAAAATGGGGTAGAAAGAGAGACAAGGGGAAATAGCATGAAAAAAGAGAAAATAAATCAATGTAGACAAAAATGGTAAATCTGGACTATAAATTCATAAGTTTAAATATCGCCTTTTTTATCACATAATCCCAAAATCAAATAATTAATTTATTAAAACTTTCCTTTTACGTTAACATAAACATATATGTACTATATTAATAAATTAATGATTATAATTAACGTACAATTCTTTTTAAACTGAATATATATGAGGTGATCCATAATAAATTAAAATAAACATAATATGACCATTATTATATAACATAAAGATAAATCTGGACTATACATTCACATGTTTAAAAATCACCTTTTTGAGCACATAATCCCAAAATCAAATAGTTAATTTGTGAATATAAATTTGTAGCTTAATATTTGTACTAATAAGGATACAAATAGTTCTGTAGCTTAAGTTTTGTAGCCCTAACATTTAACCGGCTATGAAAGGTTAGCTAGATACCTATTTAGCGCAAGTTAACACCAGGCGCGAAGCGCGTGCCACGATCACGCGCGAAGCGCGTGCCGTTACCACGTGCGAAGCGCGTGCCGTGACGCTCGTATATATAGTTTATCTGGGGGTAGCGCAAGAGTGAGATTTTTGAAGAATTGGGTTAAAAGAGGACAAATCTGCTGGAGTATAAAGGTGAACGGAGGCAAAACAAAAGACCTAAAAATTGGTTACGAGGTTGGAAATGTGATGGAAAATTTTACTCGGTCATGACACAGCACGCGACAATATCTAATAGGAGACGGTCTTTGATTCCTTTCGGCCACCTTTGGACTGTGGTAGTTAGGCACTTTGGGGTGGCGTTAAACCATGAAACTTTATCGAAAAGGCACACCCTATAATTAATACATTCACCCTAACTAGGATGCACCTCAAGGTAGCATGGGTACAGGAGGCTCAGCCTATACAGCAGGAGATCGGGCATGGTGTTGAGCACGTACAAGAGGACCAGCCCGTACAGTGTGAGGACGAGACGGAGCCAGAGCAGCATCCACAGAAGTATTTTGAGCTCCCTTCGGTATTTCAGAGATATCCTGGCATGGATCCACCATACCGAGGAGGTGTTGGACCTTCCCTGTCCCCACAGTGGGGTCCGTAGCCAAATGAGGATACGCCTTCATGGCAGCCATAGGACTTGAGTGGTGAGGTAAAGACTATATTAGAGAGGCAAGAGCAGTTGGCCCGCGAACATCAGGACATTTGGCTTGGATAATAAGAGTTAGCTCGCACTCAGCATGATCTCGCACAAACCTAGCAACAGTCCCTTCAGACCTAGCATTGGTTGTTCATGGTGCAGCAGCAATTTGCCCAGGCCTAGCAGGAAGCATTTGAGAAAGCTTGGCGACATGAGGAGTGCTTAGGTGGATTAGATGTTTTTTCCGAGATATTTTTGGTCATGGAGGATAGGGTCCTAAGCCTCCTTTCTGAGGGTTGATGAGCATTATTGTAATTTTTTACTCAGAGTTCTTTTACTAGCATCTAGCTTTTCTTTGCTGAAATGATGTGTGTATCTGAAATTAGTATTTTACAGTTGTCTTGTACTTTTATGCGGAATTCTATCTTGTTAAATAGCCATGTGCAACCTTTTCTTTGTTGGAATTTTTTTAAAACGTAAATAACATAGCTATAGATGTAAAAAATGGAATAATTAAAAAGACGATAAGTAAAGCTTACATAATAGTAGCAAAGACGATAATAATGGTGAGCGAAAATGGAAAAATAAACTAAAATTTTCTCGGAAACTAACTTTTCGGACATATAAAGATATATATATATATATATACATATACATATATATATATATATATTTCAGGAAATTTTCTTATGTAAACCTTGCTTAGAAAATATAGGAATTCTGATAGTATAGTACGAAAAAATTCCAAGTTGGGGGAAAAGGAATGAAAAGAGGAATGGAAAATATATAATTTTCCATTCTCTACCTTTCTTTAACATAAGAAATCGAAGTCGAATTTTTTTAAAATTCGAAATTTAAAGTTGGTTGGTAGGGTTTGGATGCAAAAACTGGATGAACAACACTCTTACCCTGCAAAAGTATGGGAAAATTGAATGAAAACGTATTTTTTATTTTCAAAATATTGCATTCATGTGGAAATTATCAGTATATTTAGGATGTGTGCATCATGATTTCAAAAGATTTTTAAAAGAAAAGTGCATTCATATTGAAGGTATTGCTTAGGCATTCATTGCATTTATGAATTTTTATGATGTGTTACACTCTGCAGAAGTACAAGGATGGTTGCAAAATTGGATGTGCACATGATGGTTATAATTTTGTGAGGAATTAGATAATTTTACCCTTACTAAATTTCGGATATGAAATTTCCTAAAGGGTAGGAGAATGTAACACCCCACATTTTTAATAACAAAAATATATTAAACGATTGCATAAATATTTATTAATGAAAGACAGACATTTTTGGAATTGTCGGAATTTTGCTTCGAAATGTGTACAATCGAATTTGTAGCAATTCTCCGATTAATTTACATATGTAATATGTCCCGAACGGAGTTCGTACAGAAAAGTTATGAACATACGAAATTTAGTGTTGGAAAAATATTTATATGTAAATATGTGCAAATATAATTTATATTTTAAGTTATATGTTTGCATAAATTCCAAGGGACATTGTTTGAAATTCGAAATAAACGGACAACGAAAACGGAAAGAAATGAATAGAAACGATCAGGAATATTAACGTCAAAAGTAAACATTTAGCAGAGAGAAAATCACGCACATCGGATGACCTGGTACACGTTTTGAAAGCATGTATGGGCCGACCAATACTTGGAGATGGGTCGACCCATGGATCGACCCATTAAGGGGTTGTATCGACCTATGGGTCGACCCAGCAATAGTAAGGGTCGACCCCTACAAGGGCCAAATGACGTGTATTCTCCTGTCTCGTGGCTCAGATTTTATAAACGTGAATCAGACAGACATGATTCTTCTAAACACCTATAAGAAAACGTATAGAGCTAGCCACCAAACTCATTTTTTCCTGAGCAAGCACAGAGACCCTGCTATTTCATTTCTTCTACAAACTCTTTGTAATAGAAAATATTAGTCTTAGGGTTTCTGATTCAAGATTTAGTGATGAAGACTGTAGATTTAGGTTATAGGAGCTCAAATTCCCCGTCGTATGAGGTGAATTCCTTGAATACAAAAATATTACTATTCTTTTCATTCTTTTAGATTACTGTTCTTTTCATTCTTTTAGACTCGGGTTTGTAAACCTGTGGTAATTACAGTAGTAGGTTTAATTAGGGAGGACAACTGGTGATAAAATCTAAATCGGATTAAAGAATTGGAAAGCAATCAGGTGAGCGGATTTAAATATCCTTTTTGTAATGGTATATAATCATTTTATTTTTGTACTATTTAACAAGATAAATAATTCTGAAACCATTCAGTTGGGGTAAATCTATTTCTGTAATGTTCGAGGAATGGTTCTAATAATATAATCCCTTCTTTTACCTCTTTCTCTTAGAAATAATACAGTATAAATTGTGAGTCTATAATGTGATAAGGTTATGGGTTTAATACCTGATTGGGGTAAATTATATTAAATTTTTGGGAAAGGGAAAAGAATTTTAAAATTGATTATATTAAGAATTACAATAGGTATGTCAAAAAAACTAGGAAATAGGTAGGGTATAGGAATTAGAAATATACCTAAAATAAGAGGGAAGCTAGTAATAGTATAAATTAGTTGGTTGTGGAAAAGGGATACACTTCCATAATTATATTCATGGCGAATATGGATAATGCAAAAAAGGGAAATGGTATGGGTTAGTGCGAAATAGGGGATTAATTGTATTGTGCGCTAATTAATAGCCTAAAAATAATTCAAAAAAAGGAACATCTTGAAATTTCGGGTCTTGGTTAACTTATATTATGGAAATAGATTTGGATACATTTCCAACAACCAACTATATTAGGTGTGTGAACAACTTCGTGTAAATGAGTAAACTCACAAAGACTGTATGTAAAATAACTGTACAACAGTAAGAGGTTATGTAAGGGAGATAACAAAAATCCATAGTAATATGGAATGAATGGGAATGTAACCTATTATTAGTTATATGCAAACAATTTTGAAATATAATAGGTAAACTTGTTATATGGACAAGTCATGAGTTATAATTAAAAAAGGAAATGAAATAAGAGAGGCTTGAATATACTTAAATTATGGGAATTAAGTTTAATCAGTGAATTTCCAAACTACGGTTATGGTAATGTTATTACATGAGGTTATAATTAAAATGGAAAAAGGGTATTAATGGGGCTTATTATAATAAACTTATATTTTAGAGAATAAGTTTAATAAGCATATAAACTGAGCAATGGCTTGTTCCCGCAGCAAAGGCCGATTAGGGAAAATAGGTGGCCAATAAAATGAATATATGGTGGTTCGTTCCAACAGCGAAGGCTGATTAGGGCAAATAAGTGGCCAATGAAATTAATGCGATAATAGTGGTCCATTCCAACAACGAATGTCGATTAAGGAAAATAAGTGGCAAATGCAAATAATTCTAATTTAGACTAAACATGTACAATGTTATGTTAATTAGCAGCAAGAAAATTAAAGCGCATAATGAAGAATTAGATATAAGGTCTAATAATAAGATGGTGAGGTGCTTAGACCAGTCTGAAAGAACCCGGAATGAAGAGCTCAACGGGTAGACCATCGCATGTGTCTAGAAATATGGTAGGAGCACATCCACTGTATTATTCGAGGGGACTGGAAGGAAGTGTGCAACTTCTACAGACATGAGAATACTTTGAGATGACCCTCTATGGTATGCCTAATGAAGCTGTACTCACAGAGGCAGGTCTGTACTGTTCCATCCATAGAGTATGCCTTGGCTGTATGTATATCCAGGGCTGTATAAAGGGCCAATAAGATGATTTTTAGGATTCGACGGTTGCCTTAGCTACGAGAGCAGGCTTCGTGGTCAGGACTCAACAATGATAGTAAGTCAGCGGATACCTATCATTGTAACGACCCAGATTTTTAGTCGTTTAATTTTGAACATTTAAATTGGTCTAAAATGTGGTGTTGGAAATACAAAAGGATTTTTATAATGAATTTATTAAATAAAATGAAGTTTGAACTTATGGATTATAATTTCATTAAAAAAAGCTCGTAACATCGTAGTAGTTCATAGTTTTACATTTTGAACTTCAATTGAGTATACAGAAATATAAGTCGGAATTCTTTGAAACACAAATCTTTCGGATCTATTGGATTATAGTTTTCTAATGGAAGAGAAAAATCGAGATTTCATATTGTAGATTTTGAGTTATATCAAAATCAAAATTTCATAAAGTCGCTATAGAATCGTTTATGAACCATAACGATTTATTTAATAAAATAAAAGGATTTCAAATAATTAAATATCACTTTAACTTGAAAATGAAAATATCGAGTATAAAATCTGAATTAGTTTACTATGAAGCTATATAAATTCTATTTGAATATAGATGATAATAATATTTTATTATCAATAGATTTATTTGTTTTGAAATCAATTTATATTTTATCGATTTAATATGAAATCTAAGAATAGCCAATTTTCGACGACCTCGGATTTCAACGAAACCAATTTATTAAAATCCGTAATGGGTAATTATTGTAGGATTTCCAGTTTCATGTCAATTGGAGTTAATACACGATCGTGCACGATATAAACACGTATCAATTTATGTTTTGAATTTAAAATAGGAGTCTTTCAAAAGGTCTCGGAATTCGAGGAAACCAGTTCTATCGTGTCTGAAATATTAAGTTATTGCACGGTTTTCGATTTCGATTCAATCGGTCATTGTGTGCGATCGTACGAATTGAAAACGTCGAGCAATGAATAGTGTTTTTCATTGTAAAAATACCCTTAACCCCTATTTCTCAAATCCCTAATTTCCAAAATCATTTCCCATTCATTTCTAAACAGCAATTTAAATGGATCCTATCTCTCAAATGGTTGAGTATTAGCGAAATTCATCAACTAAGGAATTGAAGAGGGTAGTGAGGCGGAGACTTCTTTGGTGGTGACGTCCTTTTCAGTGGACGGAGGATGTAGGTTTTTTTGCTTCGAAGTCACGGAGGTTTAAAGCTGTTTCTAGCGAATTTGGGGAGACTTAGGGAAAACTGTTTCAAGTGAAGGAGGGGGTCGATATTGCACGTCGTTTGGACGGAGTGGCAGGCCCTACAGTAGCAGGTGGCCGGAGTTACTCTCCAATGATTGGAAAAACTATTTGTCTTCGGTTTTGAGTTTGTGAAAGGCCTGTAAGGCGCCAGAGGTGTCGAGGAAGGTCAGTAGGGGTAGCCGATGGGTCGGCGCTGGCGAGGGTGGTAGTTCTTGCAATGGGTTGAAAGGAAGGTAGCGCAATGTCCGGGATTACTGGGAAGGAAAAGTAATTTAAGGAGGTGGTTTATTTAATTAATATGGTAATTGAGAATGTAATGATATAATTAGTAAATATATATTAAACTTAAATCATATAAGATTGTAACGATTATATCTTCATCATACCTAAATAGAATTTGACAAAACAAGATCCATTGGGAACTCGTTGACGAGTACTACAAGTCTGCGGTGAATTGGAATGGATTGGAGTTAGATGGAAATTTATCTAATTTTAAATGCTAGTTTGAAATCAGATAAAATGATCGGAATAGTCGAATTAAAATGAAATGTGAGTTAACTCTCATGCTTTCTGGAATTCTATGATGTGTTAAATTCATATTATTATAATTTGTCGTTATTAACATAAATTGGATTATTTGGATGATTGTTGATTGACGTTGTTTAAAATACCGTTGTTTAAATGATTTAGATTGAAAGTCTATATCATATGCATGTATTAAATGAGAGTATAAGCTGTAATGCAGGGAAGAATAGGTTGGAGGGTTCTAACCGGATTCCTCAAATATTTTTGTGTTACTTGTTCCATATATTTATATATGAATTGTTTATCTCAAGTAACATTAACTTCTATTTGGGTATTGATTGCTTAAATTGGTTGTTGAATGGTTGAATTGTATTCAACGTCGATATTTTTTAATTAATAGACAATATTGATTAAGTGACTGACAGCGGATGGCTTAAATCCATCTTTTCAAGACGTCGAATTGTCGTTAGGCGAATTAACGAAGTTTAAGTTAAAGAAATTATTCTGATAACTAAAGAAAAATTATGAATTATATTTTTATAAAATAGAAGTTTTGTATATGGATTGATGTTTTAGACTTAGTTTTCATAAAGTAATTATAAATGTTCTATATAGCAAATTCCTGTATTTTAAATAAATTTTATAAGCAACAAAGTCTGAAATTAGCCGAAAGATTAATAATTTGGAATAATTGTTTTTATAAAACAATTAAGTGATATTATTAAATTAATTAAGTTTTTAATTAATTTAATAGGAAAGATTAGTGGAAATCAGTTAACAAGTTAACTGATATTTTTGAGCTGACTAAGTCAACTATTTCAATTGAAATTGGGTATTAGATTAATTTATTACCAATTAATCTAATAGTAATAGTTTTGACAAATGATTGTTTAAACGTGATAAAATTCCTATAAGTTAACTAAACTTCTAATTAATTGTATATAAAGGTAAGTATCGAGTTGTTATTATTAATAAAGTAAATTATTATTTTAGTGACCAATTAAAAGGAATTAATTATTCTAATTTTTAGTCAATAACGAAGTTAGATACTTTACTGTAGCTAATGATGAAGTCAATTATTATTTTAATTAATAATAATTGAAGTGATTACCTTTTTAATTGGAATCCAGTTAAGAAAGTAATCGAGTTTGGAATTGAATTGGGTAAAGGATTTATGGGGGGGATTGGATGAAAAATTCCAGTTTTTATAAACAAAGATTTATAAAGGGATGTAAAGCAAGTAAGATGTGTTTAGAAAATAACTTACTTAATAATGAAATTAGGTAAATGAAATTAGGTAAATGGAATTTAATGGGAAATATATTTTCAAAGATGCAAAAGGAAGAATGTGAATGGTTCGATGTAAAAGAATTTGGTAAGAGACTAGAGTATGGTAAATGGATTTAGTTATAAAATACAAGTTGAGTTGTTATAAGATGCTAAAATTGATTTGCATAAGAGGACTAGAAAATCTATCTAAGTATTATAACGAAGATCTGAGATAATGTAATGATTTAAAACAAGCATTCACTTAATATTTGAATTAAATGGAGATGATCTAAATTATGTCAAAGAGTTTTAAAGCTAAAAGATGGTGTTTTACTAAAGGTTTACTTATTAAATAAGTTATGTAAAAATGATTCGAGATATAAAGGAGATGTCAAAAATGTAATGATTTTGGTAATGGATTTTGTAATAAACTCTGAAGTTTAAAACAAATTGTTTAAAGAAGTCTAAAGCTAAAAGCTTTGTGTTAAATAAGAGTTTCCTTGATCAATGAATTAAGCAAAAGTGAGTACAATTGAAAGGAGATTTCAAACTTAAGTATGGTTTATAAAACCATATTTTAAATGAAATAGTTAAATGAGATTTGTTTTGATATTAGAATTAATATCAGTTTTGAGTTACAAACTCATATTTATCTCAAGATATGAATGTTGTCTATCAAGGACCGAGAGGTAAATAAATACCCCAACTTGAATGGCATTAATATTATCTGAGGATGATATTAGTTTGTAATGGTAAAGGTGTTGGAAATAATTTATTATTTCCATAAGAGAAATATTATTGCAACTTCATTTGCAATGGTTAAGAAATATAATTAAACTATTGGGATTTTCCATGAAACAATGTATTACTAGACATTGTTGGCCCGGATAGGAAGTGTAATTATACTTATACCTTTAGATTAAGTATATAACACTATTTTCTAAGTAACGTTTTGGAAATATACTTATTCCAAGTAATAAATAAACGACAATGGTTTTTCGAAAAGATGAAAAGAGGTTATATAGGGTTGGAAATATAAGTAAATACGGAAATTTCATTATAATTTACGTAACGTTATTATAAGCCTTATTCGGTAGAGTTTTGAAGTTAATTAAAACTGGTTGGGTAATATGATAAACAATATGTTGAATTACATCGTGTAGCCCTATATAAGAATGGTAACTTGATTCATACCATTAGGTAAGAAAATATAGCGATATTTCCATCGTAAAGGAAATAAAATTGGTTTTGAGAATATATATATAGAGAGGAAGTTTCGAAAAATAAAGGAAATGAAAAGTGGTTTTATAAATATTTAGCAATATTTTTGGAGTAAAGAAAATAGGAAACGAGTTTGATGAATACGTTTATTATAAATATATGGGTACTGGTTAATGTTTTCAAAGTAACGTAAACAGGAGAGATCTGTTGAGATGAGTATATAAAATCAATTTCAAATCTAAGAAATTATCCTAATAAATGGTTTAATGAATGATTTTGATAAAGAGAGCCTAAGCTGCTGAAGTACTAATCTTTATTGTTTTTGATTTGATAGTTAAAAACCCATTATCAATGAAATGATGATTTTTGACAATTGACGTGCTAGTTCAAAGAGACCGGGATGAGAACTAGACCCAAAACCACTTCGAACCAACTTTGTGTTCGAGGACTAACATTGCAGGGATGCTTATGATTTGAAGATATAGATCTTCGAAGCGAGAGGGTTTCTCGCTGATGTCTCTAGTTAATTACCAAAATTAAACCTATGGCAGTATACCTCTTGTTCTGACGTATCTTCGGTTTCATTCTATCCCAAAACGAACTTGTATGGACAAATGTCTAACAGAGTATTTCCTAAGATCATGTACGTTAATTTTTACAAATATACCAAGTATGGTGGCGAAGAAGACAACTTCTCTTAGTTCAACATCCAGAGTATATTTGTTGATGTCAATTAGTGATTTGACGGATTTGATAATGTGGCATTCAAAGGTTGAATGTGATGTTCCAAAAGGTAATCGTGACCTCAAGCCTCATCAACCAAGAAATGGCATAAATCGGGCAGACAACATGGCTACGTGGGTCGTTCCCATTAGGGGTATTATCGCCATCATGAGAAAATTCATTTGTTCTTCTTATGTCGTTTCTGTATGCTTACGGGAAATAGTTGCTGATCAAAATGAGTGGTCAGTCATATATGACCGGGTTCAAGATGTTCTTGTTTAACCCTAGTTTATCCTCTCTAGAGTACACTGATCGGGAGGTAGTCTCAAACCTTGTCATGTTGGAAATCCAAATTCCAGTGCGAGCTGTACGTTTTTATTTATATACCAACTATATTGGAAAGTGAGACGCAAGCTTTCCAGCAATATTCCTACTTTATTTTTGGTTTGGTAGACATTAATATAATATCACAGGATTTGATATAAAAAGTGATTTTGGCTATCGTAGGGTAAAAACACGTGTCATGTTTGTGTGTGGTCGTGTCTTACGGGAGTATCATTCTTTCAAAAGATTTTCTAAATTAAGCAAATTGTTTATAATGTGAATTTATCACTGAAAGTATTCCAAAAAGATCCGGGTGAATTTGCTTTTCCTCAAATGTGCTCGGATCAGTCCGAGTATATTTCTAGGTTAGGTTTTAGTTGGAGCTTCAAAAGAGGAGATAGAGTCGAGATGTATTCCCGTATTTTCTGTTATAAATTTATTTCCGATGTGTGTGCTGTATTCATGTTCTGTATCCTGATTGTGTAATCATATATATACACACACACATAGTTTCTCTTTCTGTAAAGGGTATTGATCTATTATATTTTATTCATTCCGCTGTGAGACTCTGATCTTCTATTCTATCATTTCTTTCTCTTTCCACCCTCTAATTTCTTTCTATTAACAATCTTTTTTTTCTGTGCTTTTGAGTAGGGCATGTGGAGTTAAATGTCAGCTTAAACGGTTCGGAAAAGTTATGTCGTTACAGTCATCGTCAGTCGGTGCGAGTACGGAAAAGACTGAAGCTACACCAATAGGCCAATGATCTTTCACTACCGAGACATTGGATGAGAGACAATGCCAAATTGGATGCTTAGATTATTTGTGGGGCACAGTCACTTAGCTCTTTGAATTGTCTTCATTAGTTGGAGAGGGCCGAGTGGGTCCATAGCCACCGAGAAAAGAGACAGATCAATCTATGGATATATGTAATGTAGACCCAATGAAGCTGTCCTTTACGAATATAGAAATTTGCCAATTGAGTATTGTACGGGAACTCAGGATTATGGTGATTTACTTGGCGTGGCGGTAGAGGCTTATTCGCTTTCATAGCATAGCCAAGTACGCTTTCATGGCGTAACAATGGAGACTTAGTGTGCTTTTGTAGCATGATCTATTACGCTTCCATAGCGTGGCGATGGGGGTCTAGTACATTTTTGGAGTGCGACGATGGAGACCACTCAAGGAGGGAACTACGGGAAGTACCTCGATATATTAGGCATACAACTGCATATGTATGATATATTAGATTTAATCTAATAAAGAGTAGATAGGTATGACGTGTGCGCAGAGGCAAGATCATAATTGACTCAAATAACCTAATAAATGTGAAAATGTGGTAGAACGGAATGTGTAGTGTTATTCCTAGAAATTATAATTTGTCCATTTACCATATTTTTTTTCCGTCCCCTTGCTAATAACAAACTCGTAGGTTAGATAGGTGACGAGATTATTCTGCTTAGAGAGACTTGTTAGACAGTGTCATTATTATGGTAAATATTTACTTACTATTATATTTTATTCGTTCTGCTACGAGATATTTTATTGTGAGCTCTAATATATTTTATTTTTTCCTTTCTGTAGGATACTAATAAAACCAATTCAAGTTTTAGTGGATTTAAATTTTAGCATTTTGCTAATAAACCAGGCTCGCTGAAATTTGGGTTGTTACACACTACTGTTCAAAGACACCATTAATCATCGAAAACGAACACAGACCAATAAAGCTGATCATAATTTTCGAATGAATTGAAACGTTGATAAAACAAGGAAAAAAAGGTTAAGAGAAAAAAAAATTCAAGCTTGAATCTGTCGAATTTCAATCTGGAATCGAGATCAACAAATGTTGAAAATTGAAACAAAAAATTAAACCGTAAAAGAGACGATTGAAAAAGGAAAAAATCACACGCAAACGCGATGAAGAAGGATAGATTAACACTATTGAAGAAGAAGAGGAGAAAAATCGCGATACTTAGTGTTGGTTAAAAATATTAATACTTTTGTCCTTCTGAATAAATTTTGGACTAACCGTTCTTGGATTTGAAAAAACATGCAAGTTTGTCATTACCAATATTTTATTGTTAATCAATTAATTCCTTCTCTAGACTCCCTACTTTCTTTCAAAAATTCTAAATGAATTTGGAGATACTTTGTCAAAGTTGATTTAAACTAGTACTTAGACAATTTCATGTACATTTCGCTTTGACATAGCATAATGAGAGTATCATAACCTTTTGTACCGACATATCATACGATCAATGGATGAAATTACAACAACAAACCGACCTTGCATTATACTTCACTTTTTGCAATATATCAATTAATGGACTTATTAAGGACCATAAATCAATCTGCCTGAGCTTCCTCTTTTGCTTGGAGTCTCCTTTATTCGAGTCTATATATGTACCCTACCTACATCGAAGCATTGACTTCACCTCAAGTTTGTTTGCACGTACACTGGAAACCATTTATTAAACCTCAGAGAGCTATATTTAGCTTCGAGCCAGCTTCTAAACCTCGTACATCAAACATTCAAAGCATCTGACGCTTAAAGCATTTGACGTTGTGCTCCACCTCAAACATTGTGGCATTATATTGGTATTCATGTAACGACCCGCATTCTACGCATCGAAGGATCGTACAATATTTATTTCATTTTCATACGAAGTCGTATGGTCGTGTAACTTTGGGAAACGACTATTGGGGTCATTTTCCATGTTCACGATTTTTGCCGAATTTTAAATGACCATTTTGCCCCTGGCAAATCTTGTTTCTCCTATAACTTTTGATTGGTAAGGAGATTTAACCTGAAACCACTTACATTGAATTCGGATGATGGTTTACCTTTCCGTAGAGTGGTTACATTAATCAAACGGACATACCGTTTGGGAGATATGGCTGAAATACGGTTTGGAAGGTGAAAAACAGCATAATTGGGCTTAACCGGGTGATTAGCAGCTAAGCCCATAACCCATTTCGGGATTAGGGTTATGGGAGGGCTGATAGGGTTTGGGAAATCAGTTTTTTTTTATTTTTCTAGCCGCCATTTACCTCCCTCAAGCCCTAGCAATGGCCTCCACCTTCTAAATTCATCTCTAATCACTTCCTAATCACTAATTAACCAAAACTACACCAAATCAAGAGAAATTAACATCAAATCAGAGATAGAGATGCTGCTAAACATTGGAATTCATGCCATATCAGTCATAGTTTCAGATCTAATATTCATTTGTGGCTAAGGTGAGTGATTTGCACTTTTATTCACTAATTACGGCTAATAAGGGGTGATTAGTGATAATTAGCGAAATTATGCATCATAAAAATCTGGAAAAATATGTAGGAATTCTTAAATATTATTTCATGTCACTGGTGAAAATTTGGGTTAATTTGGATTATGTTTGCTAATCCTATAGTTAAAACATGGTTAAGGGGATTAAGGGGAAAATCATGTTTTTTGGGTATGTTCGATCTAAAATATTTCATGTGAATGATGTTTTAATGTTTTTGATTGATTCTATATGTTGTTACCACTATTTCGAATGTTTTGTGATTTCATATAAAGGTTAGAATGGTTGAAAACGTCGTCGTTTGGCGAAAATAGCTTGCTGGAAAAAGTTGCAGATTTTCAGGTCTGGTTAGGAGGGAGACCCGAACCGATCCGGATAGGAGAAAGACGCCCCAACCGATCCGGATAGGAGAAAGAGACCCGAACCGATCCAGATAGGAGAAAGACACCCGAACCGAACCGGATAGGAGAAAGAGACCCGAACCGAACCGGATAGGAGAAGGAGAGAAGAAGAGTTGAACCGAACCGGATAGGAGGAGGAGACCCGAACCGAACCGGATAGGAGGAAGAGACCCGAACCGATCCGGATAGGAGGAAGACCCGAACCGAACCGGATAGGAGGAGGAGACCTGAACCGAACCGGATTGGAGGAGGAGACCCGAACCGAACCAGAGGAGACCAAAACCCGAGATGCAAAGGAAGTCCAAATGGGAAGTTATTACTCAGGATTCCAGATGGGAACCAACGAGTTAACTTCTATTGTTGGGCTTTGCTGCGGGACGTGTGCAAAGGGGTTATCGATATCTATAACTTTGGTTCACCGTTGAAGAGAGGGGGCATGTAGACGAACCAGAGCCAAGGAAGTGTGGACTGGTTGGCCCTTAACCTAGAGCCAAGGGTGTGTGGACTGGGTAGGGTTATTGACTATAGACCAGGGAAGTATGGCCATAGCAATAGTCGACGGAGTTGCCGTCATGGCCCCAATGGATTTGGTGATCAAAGCGATGGATATCGTATGCTTTACGCACTGAGTGAGTGATGTGAGGATGACTGCTATGTTTGATGTTTGCTATCACCATGACATGCACACTCCCATTTTCCAAAGTACAACACTTACAACACAGCGGAAATAAACAATAGCTATATGATCCTGAAGCCTCCTGCTCCGGCTCTTCAAGTATCTGTAAAATCCTGACTACTTGACTGCCCGTACAAAATTGGGCACCCAAGAGTTTAGGGAAAAGAAAACAAAATAAACTCCGGGTCAGTCATGGGACTGGTATGAGTAAAAGCAGTTTAAAACAGTTTGAGCCATTAAATGATATCTCATAAGACCACGCCGTATAACGGAATGGGTTTTTCCCTTATGAGAATCCAAAATATCTTTATATCAAAACCCTTTTAATATTATAATAATGTCTATCAACCACAATATAATAATCATCTAGCAGAAACGCTTTCATCTCACGTTCTACATATATAGTATACAATCAAAACCTCAAGCACGTATTGGGTAATGGATTTCCAACTATGACAAGGTATGGAACCACCTTTCGCTAGTGTACCTCTAGAGAGGAATACACTGGGTTCAACAAGAACATCTTGCAACCCGGCCACACATGACCGACCACTCATTTCGCTTGAGTGTATCGAATGTATATCACCAACGGTTGGGATCAACAACCGTTTCCCGAATGGGACAGCATCGACAATAGATTTTTAGAAGTAAATGAAACTCTAGATCAGGTGATTATACACCCTAATAGGTGCAACCTACATAGCCATGCTGCCTGACCGACTTTTGTCATTTCCCGGTTCATGAGGCTAGAAGCTACGCTTATCTTTTCACATGCCACATCTTCATTCACTTAGAATGTCACATCGTCATACCCTTTAAATCACAAATTGATTTATCCAAAAATAACATGGGTATACGACTAAGAGAAACGAATTCCTCCTCCACCAAAACGTGAATACGTTTGAAGAGATCAACTTACGCAATCTATCAGATATACTTTATCGGACCTTCGTCCATACAAGTTGTCCTGGGACTGGACAAACCGAAGGCACTATTCAGTATATCCATCTTAGGCAATTGTTATCTAAGATTTATACAACAGCCCTTGCACTTTACTCCGTCTTTAATTATCTTTGGCATATATGATTCACAACGCTTATGCCAATACGGAGTGGTTCTTTGGATAATAATCCAACCGGTCTCTCCATATTAACAACGTTAAAATGGTCAAAAACTTCGATAGTTGGTGAGTTAACAATCAAAGAAAAACAGGTGTGCAAACAACGATATTATTTCCAGATGGAAATTATATCGATCAATCATCATTCAACATTTATCTCTTTAGTTCATTAATTTACTTATCTCCTATTTCCATATATTCTAAATTATTATTTTCTATTATCAGAAAACATTTCTGATTCGTATTTGGAAAACATTTCCAAAAACTCCTTCACTATCAAACCTTACCATTCCTTAGTTAAGAAGGAAGTCAATCAAGTTGGGGTATAATTACCTCTCAGACCTTAATTGAACAACGTTTTAACTTCGAAATAGTCAAAGTTTATCTTTTAAACCTTTAACAACTTCCTTACGTCTCTCTCGGATTCAATTTACGAATCCACTTCTTTATTGAAAACATTGGTTATAACGATAACGTTATAATCCCTACTTTCGAAATATCTAACTTCAATTATAAATTTTGTTCTTTAATGTGAATAAATAAATAAATAAACACCTAATTTATAATTAAATAAAACTTGATTTAAACACCGGAAAGTATAAGTACTCTCCCGAATTCGATATAATCGAATTCGACGTATAACTCTCTTCGAGTAATCTCTATTTGATTAACTCTTCTTCGAATAACCTATATTCGATTATCTCTCTTCGAATAACTTATATTCGATTATCTCTCTTCTAATAACTTATATTGAATTATCTCTCTTCGAATAACTTATATTCGATTAACTCACTCTTTCGAATAAACTACATTCGATCTCTTTCTTTCGAATACGCTATATTCGATAATCTCCATTCGAATAACTATATTCGATAATGTCACTTTCGAATAACTAAATTCGATTAACTCCTTTCGATTAAACTAACATCGATTAACTCCTTTCGAATAACTAATATTCGGTAACTCCTTTTAACTCAATTCGAATAACTAATATTCGATAACTCCTAATTCGACTAACTCTAATCGGTCTATTCTAATTCGATTAACTCTATTTAATTACTCTATTGGTTAACTCTAACTCTAACTGGTTAACTTTAACTGGTTAACTCGAACTCTAACTGGTTAACGCGTACTGATCAACTCTAACTGGTCAACTCTAACTGGTCAACCCTAATTGATTAACTCCAACTGGTTAACTCTAACTGATCAACTCTAACTGGTCAACTCTAACTCATTTACTTTATTCGATTAACTCTAATCGAATAACTAATATTCGATTAACTCATTTCGATTAACTCTTTTCGATTTACTCTTTTGAATTAACTCCTTTGATTATTCCTTTGAATTATCTCCTTTGATTAATCCCTTTTCTATTTGTTTACTTAACAAATAACTATTCCCTTTTCAATTCTATTTATTTAACAAATAAATATTTCTTTTATCTTTTCTATTTATTTAACAATATAAATAATTCTTTTATCTTTTCTATTTATTTAACAATATAAATAATTCCTTTCAATTTTATTTATTTAACCAATAAATATTTCCTTTTCATTTCTATTTATTTAACCAATAAATATTTCCTTTTCGTTTCTATTTATTTTCTAAAAAAATATCTCATTTATAACAATCTACTTATTTCCTATAAATAAATATTTCCATTTAATCTATTTGTAAATGTTTTACAAATTTTTCCTTTTGAATTCTATTTGTAAATGTTTTTACAAATATTTCTCCTTCTATTTGTTTTGCAAATAATTTCCTTTATATTAGTTTTACAAATATATTTCATTTATATTTGTTTTACAATATATTTTCCTTTATCCTTATTTGGCTTTCCAAATATTTCCTTTTTATCCTATCATATTTATTTACTAAATAAATATCTCTTATATAATATCTTATTCCCAAATTATTTCCTTTAACTCTATTTCCTATTTATAAATATTCCATTTATAAATATTTCATTTATAAATATTCCCATTTATGAAATCTCCACTTATAAAATCTTTTGATTTCATAAATATTTTATTTTCAATATCACTTTGAAAATTCCCTTTCCAACATTTCGGTATTTGATGGTATTTAACATATCAAATCACGATGACCGATATTATCCAAACACACATAATCGACAATAGATTATATATCACATCGTATATTTCAATATATGAAACAAAACAGTAATTTAAATATTGAGGAATCCAGTCGGATTCCTCCAACCTGTTTTCCTTGCATCCACAGATGTTACACAATAAAATCAACATCACTTTCAGTACGATATGAAATATTCTGATAGCAGAAACAATATATAAATATTTAACAATTTATATATATACACATATATATAATTTCAACTAACTGACTAGCAGTTCAATCAAACATTCAACACACAGTCAATCAGACAATTTTAAACGGTTCTAAATATATGTTACAAAAATATAACTGTTCAGAGTTGGTGAGTTTTACTCACATTGGCAGTTCATCGTTAAAGAACGATAAACTGTTAGTTTGATTTGAATCAAACAATTTATTTCTCCATAAATTCAAACGAGCTCCAATTGACTCGCGGTCAGTTCCATTGTGTAGTGTCCGTCCATACGATCCCAACAGATCTTGTTTCGCTGAATTCTGGTACCGTATGGAAAAGATATAATAGTTATAAGTTAACGTACTTATTTATATTTAAATAAACTAAATTAAAAATTATAAAAATTGGGCCTTATTATCTATTTAGCCCAACTATACTTGTCAAAACCATCCGCTCTCTTCCAACTCATAAACCCAAACATGACCGCTCCTCCCAGTAATCAATCCTCCAACTTCCCCTTCAAACTGCACCTTCACCATTCAACTACAAATCAAACCATTAATCCTAAAATTTCTGTCATGATTTCCTCTACACTTTCATACCCAAAAAGCTAAACTCGAAACCAACTTCTCCATCGCGTCGTTCAGGTATTTCCGAGCAACTCTGTGAAGTCGCGTCACTTTTTGTTTTAGAAATCCACCAAAATTTGCCACTCAACTCTGAAAAACCCCATAAACCCAGGAACGATATCAGTTTCAAGTATTAACTCCTTAAATTCCACAAACACTGAACCCTAGAAACCGCGGACAAACTTTGGGGTAACAGGAACGACGTTCGAACTGGCTAAAATGGGTACTAGCTGAAGGAAATCACTCAAGGAACTGAAATATATAGGTTTCGGAATTTAAAAGAATTTATATGATTTTCTATAAATTTTGCAACTCACGATTTGGGTTTGAAGAAGTTTTCTGGTGGCGGCGTAAGGAAAATTGACCAGAGAAATTTTGAGAAGGGTTTTGGTGAGTTGAGATAATATATAGGATAGAAATATTAATTTTTATTTGATTATTATATTTATATTTAAGCTATCGTTGTTTACATTCGTTCTTTAAAAATCTCTGTGATCACATACAATTCCCAAAAATCACGAAACTGGACATGCAGCTAGAGTTTGATATTACGGACCCAACGAATCTGGTTTCGTCGAATTCCGACTCTGTTTGCTCACCCAGCGTATTTTTAACCGTTAGAATATCGACTATTTTTCACTCTAAAAATCCGTACAGCCACACAGTGACTCTAAAAATCACGAAACTTGGAATCTAACAATAATTTAATATTACGGATCCAACAAAATTAGTTTCATCGAAAACGGAGGTCGTTTGCAAAACTGGCTATTTTTAAAGCTCTAAATAACCCCTTTTAAATATATAAATATATTTAAAAATAGTTAAATTAAATATAAATAAATATATATTATCGTATATATCCACAATATATATCATACTGCTCCAGAATAAATATATATGGATTTACAGCTCGATATTTCATCATCAGAGTTATATCGATATTCGATTTATATTTAAACCCTTTTATAAAATTAAATAAACCGTTATGGTTTTATGGCGCTGTTTTCTGAAAATTTGATTTGGACACAACTCAAAATCTACATGATGAAATCCCGATTTTTCTCTTCCACTAGAAAAATATACTTCACCAGCTCCGAACGCTTCTTGTTTCACAGAAATCCGGCTTAAAACGAATCTTGTACATTCGGTTGAAGTTCGAATCGCCAAATTACGAACTACAGCGTCATTTCAAGCTCGATTTTAATTATAATATAATTATACGTTCAAACTTCGTTCAAATAATATATTCGTTATTTTAATTCAATTCTAAGCTAAATTATATATTTTGAGTTTGCCTAATTCACACCATATTGTCAATTCACTATTTCTGATTATTTCAGAAATTAAATATATTATTTAATTATTATTTTAATTAAGTATTCACAGTAATTTAATTTAAACGACCATTTAAATCACTTAATCACTTTGTAAATAATTAAATAAATTAATTATTACACCATGAAAAAATACGGGTCAATACATTCTTCCCCACTTAAAATAATTTCGTCCTCGAAATTGCTAAGGTAGAAAACAAACCCTATTGACTGGTTAGAACTTATTTGTTCACTTCTTAACTTCAGTTTCTACTGAAGTAATTTCATTTCAATTAAATATTAATTAATTCTTATCTAAGAAAATTTTCTAACACCTTAACTTTTCGAAAAAAAATTCGCCAGCACCTTCTTTGTACTGGTCAATAGGCCAAACTCCAACTCGCCTCTTTGGGCCTTCTCGAACCCAAAAGAAAATCAAACAGCCAAGCGGCTTGCTAATTCGGCTCATAAATCTTATATCCAATAGAAATGTAAACTTGTACCTTTTTGTCGGGTATATCATTATATCCTTTCCACCTGTTATCAATTCAGCAGATACAAGGGTCATCCCAATCAAATTCCAATCTGTTTTTATCCACAAATCCAACCATTTGCTTATACCTAAGTCGAATTCAATTTCAAATCAAAGTTCCATTTTCGATTTTTAAATTCTTACTCATCAATCCAATACCATTTCAGATTCTATCTCACAATTCAAAATCTGATTCTACTTGATATATCGTATCCAATTCAATTTCCAGTTAAATTGGTTTCAATTCAGTTCCAGCTTGGTTTCACACATTTCTATTTTAATTTGTTCTTAATTCAAACAGTCTATTCCTGGTAGTTTTAAATAGCTTTGCTTTTCTAAAACCAAATATTCCTTTTTGGATTTCAAACAACTTGTTTCTCTCAAAACAATTCAAAAGCAAAATCTTTTCGGTAGTAATCCGTCACTTACAACTCGAAAATGAATACTGATGATGCAGCTGTCATCAACAAAATCTATTTTCCAGCGACCGAAGTGAGTTCAATACTATATCACTTTCAAAACCATATCTAAACACTTCCATTTTGAAATACATTTCAAAATACCATTCACACGGCTTGTAAAACAATTTAAAATCTCCCAGGATTTTAAAATTCAAATATACTTAATCCAAGTCCATTTACAAACACCTTTCCAATTTTCCAGGGTTTTAGCTTAAATTCTGATTTGGATTCAGATTTAATTCATTTCAATTCATATATTTCACTTATATGAATTCTGATTGGCTATTTACATAACCATTTCGCATTTTTATAATCTTACTCGATTATAATAACAACCAATATATCCAATATATTATAATCATTCCAATGTAAACCCTTTATATCAAAATATACTTCAGGTAAAATTATTTCGTTTACCCGCTTTAAAACATACTATGTCGGTTTATCGTATTCAAGTGTTTAGTAACCCTTATCGATACAGTGGATCAAACTGATCGACCAGAATTCACAAACTACTCAACCATTAAATCACCACAATATAAAACAATTTTATATTGAATAACAAACACGCTCTCGTATATATATACACTCAAACTCAATCTAGGGCATTACTAACCCTATCTCTACCGAGTCACGCCACAGAGCCAAGGTAATTACTTAACCTTAAGCTCTGATACCAACTATAACGACCCGGAAATTTGGCAATCTTGGTTATCCGATATACAACACATATCGAACATCCAAGGATCGAAAATACCGGTAGTTAATGAAAGAAATTAGAGGGTGAGAATAGATAAGATAGAAACTTAGGATAGAAGAAGAAGAAGAAGAACACAATATCAGAGTAACACGAACCTCACAGTGGAACGAATAACATATAATATATATCATAACTTTGAAATATAAATCTGTACTTGAATATACATATCATTTCCAAAGTACGGCGCTTACAACACAGCGGAAATAAACAATAGCTATATGATCATGAAGCCTCCTGCTCCAGCTCTTCAAGTATCGGTAAAATCCTGACTACTTGACTACCCGTATAAAATTGGGCACCCAAGAGTTTAGGGAAAACAAAACAAAATAAACTCTGGGTCAGTCATGGGACTGGTATGAGTAAAAACAGTTTAAAACAGTTTGAGCCATTAAACGATATCTCATAAGACCACGCCGTATAACGGAACAGATTTTTCCCTTATGAGAATCTAAAATATCTTTATATCAAAACCCTTTTGATATTATAATAATGTCTATCAACCACAATATAATAATCATCTAGCAGAAACGCTTTCATCTCACGTTCTACATATATAGTATACAATCAAAACCTCAAGCACGTATTGGGTAATGGATTTCCAACTATGACAAGGTATGGAACCACCTTTCGCTAGTGTACCTCTAGAGAGGAATACACTGGGTTCAACAAGAACATCTTGCAACCCAGCCACACATGACCGACCACTCATTTCGCTTGAGTGTATCGAATGTATATCAACAACGGTTGGGATCAGCAACCGTTTCCCGAATAGGACAGCATCGACAATAGATTTTTAGAAGTAAATGAAACTCTAGATCAGGTGATTAAACACCCTAATAGGTGCGACCTACATAGCCATGCTGCCTGCCCGACTTTTGTCATTTCCTGGTTGATGAGGATAGAAGCTACGCTTATCCTTTCACATGCCACATCTTCATTCACTTAGAATGTCACATCGTCATACCCTTTAAATCACAAATTGATTTATCCAAAAATAACACGGGTATACAGCTAAGAGAAACGAATTCCTCCGCCACCAAAACGTGAATACGTTTGAAGAGATATACTTACGCAATCTATCAGATATACTCTATCAGACCTTCGTCGATACAAGTTGTCCTGGGACTGGACAAACCGAAGGCACTATTCAGTTTATCCATCTTAGGCAATTGTTATCTAAGATTTATACAACAGCCCTTGCACTTTACTCCGTCTTCAATTATCTTTGGCATATATGATTCGCAACGCTTATGCCAATACGGAGTGGTTCTTTGGATAATAATCCAACCGGTCTCTCCATATTAACAACGTTAAAATGGTCAAAAACTTCGATAGTCGGTGAGTTAACTATCAAAGAAAAACAGGTGTGCAAACAACGATATTATTTTCAGATGGAAATTATATCGATCAATCATCATTCAACATTTATCTCTTTAGTTCATTAATTTACTTATCTCCTATTTCCATATATTCTAAATTCTTATTTTCTATAATCAGAAAACATTTCTGATTCTTATTTGGAAAACATTTCCAAAAACTCCTTCACTATCAAACCTTACCATTCCTTAGTTAAGAAGGAAGTCAATCAAGTTGGGGTATAATTACCTCTCAGACCTTAATTGAACAACGTTTTAACTTCGAAATAGTCAAATTTTATCTTTTAAACCTTTAACAACTTCCTTACGTCTCTCTCGGATTCAATTTACGAATCCACTTCTTTATTGAAAACATTGGTTATAACGATAACGTTATAATCCCTACTTTCGAAATATCAATTTTCAATTATAACTTTTATTCTTTAATGTGAATAAATAAATAAACACCTAATTTATAATTAAATAAACCTTGATTTAAACACTGGAAAGTATAAGTACTCTCCCGAATTCGATATAATCGAATTCGACGTATAACTCTCTTCGAGTAATCTCTATTTGATTAACTCTTCTTTGAATAACCTATATTCGATTATCTCTCTTCGAATAACTTATATTCGATTATCTCTCTTCGAATAACTTATATTCGATTAACTCACTCTTTCGAATAAACTACAATCGATCTCTTTCTTTCGAATACGCTATATTCGATAATCTCCTTTCGAATAACTATATTCGATAATCTCACTTTCGAATAACGAAATTCGATTAACTCCTTTCGATTAAACTAACATCGATTAACTCCTTTCGAATAACTAATATTCGATAACTCCTTTTAACTCAATTCGAATAACTAATATTTGATATCTCCTAATTCGACTAACTCTAATCGATTTATTCTAATTCGATTAACTCTATTTAATTACTCTATTGGTTAACTCTAACTCTAACTGGTTAACTTTAACTGGTTAACTCTAACTCTAACTGGTTAACTCGTACTGATCAACTCTAACTGGTCAACTCTAACTGGTCAACCCTAATTGATTAACTCCAACTGGTTAACTCTAACTGATTAACTCTAAGTGATCAACTCTAACTCATTTACTCTATTCGATTAACTCTAATCGAATAACTAATATTCGATTAACTCATTTCGATTAACTCTTTTCGATTTACTCTTTTGAATTAACTCCTTTGATTATTCCTTTGAATTATCTCCTTTGATTAATCCCTTTTCTATTTGTTTACTTAACAAATAACTATTCCCTTTTCAATTCTATTTATTTAACAAATAAATATTTCTTTTATCTATTCTATTTATTTAACAATATAAATAATTCTTTTATCTTTTCTATTTATTTAACAGTATAAATAATTCCTTTCAATTCTATTTATTTAACCAAAAAATATTTCCTTTTCATTTCTATTTATTTAACCAATAAATATTTCCTTGTCATTTCTATTTATTTTCTAAATAAATATCTCATTTATAACATTCTATTTATTTCCTATAAATAAATATTTCCATTTAATCTATTCGTAAATGTTTTACAAATATTTCTTTTTGAATTCTATTTATAAATGTTTTTACAAATATTTCTCCTTCTATTTGTTTTGCAAATAATTTCCTTTATATTAGTTTTACAAATATATTTCCTTTATTCTTGTTTTACAATATATTTTCCTTTATCCTTATTTGGCTTTCCAAATATTTCCTTTTTATCCTATCATAATTATTTACTAAATAAATATCTCTTATATAATATCTTATTCCCAAATTATCTCCTTTAACTCTATTTCCTATTTATAAATGTTCCATTTATAAATATTTCCTTTATAAATATCCATTTATGAAATCTCCACTTATAAAATCTTTTGATTTCATAAATATTTTATTTTCAATATCACTTTGAAAATTCCCTTTCCAACATTTCGGTATTTGATGGTATTTAACATATCAAATCACGATGACCGATATTATCCAAACACACATAATCGACAACAGATTATATATCACATCATATATTTCAATATATGAAACAAAACAGTAATTTAAATATTGAGGAATCCAGTCGGATTCCTCCAACCTGTTTTCCCTGCACCCACAGTTGTTACACAATAAAATCAACATCACTTTCAGTTCGATATGAAATATTCTGATAGCAGAATCAATATATAAATATTTAACCATTTATATATATGTACACATATATATAATTTCAACTAACTGACTAGCAGTTAAATCAAACAGTCAACACACAGTCAATCAGACAATTTTAAACAGTTCTAAATATACGTTACAAAAATATAACTGTTCAGAGTTGGTGAGTTTTACTCACATTGGCAGTTCATCATTAAAGAGCGATAAACTGTTTGTTTGATTTGAATCAAACAACTTATTTCGCCATAAATTCAAACGAGCTCCAATTGACTCGCGGTCAGCTCCATTGTGTAGTGTCCATCCTTACGATCCCAACGGAACTTGTTTCACTGAATTCTGGTACCGTATGGAAAAGATATAATAGTTATAAGTTAACGTACTTATTTAGATTTAAATAAACTAAATTAAAAATTATAAAAATTGGGCCTTACTATCTATTTTAGCCCAACTATACTTGTCAAAACCATCTGCTCTCTTCCAACTCATCTTCCCCAAACACGACCGCTCCTCCCAGTAATCAATCCTCCAACTTCCCCTTCAAACTGCACCTTCACCATTCAACTACAAATCAAACCATTAATCCTAAAATTTCTATCATGATTTCCTCTACACTTTCATACCCAAAAAGCTAAACTCGAAACCAACTTCTCCATCGCGTCGTTCAGGTATTTCCGAGCAACCCTGTGAAGTCGCGTCACTTTTTGTTTTAGAAATCCACCAAAATTTTCCACTCAACTCGGAAAAACCCCATAAACTCAGGAACGATATCAGATTCAAGTATTAACTCCTTAAATTCCCCAAACACTGACCCTAGAAACCGCGGACAAACTTTGGGGAAACAGGAACGACGTTCGAACTGGCTAAAATGGGTACTGGCTGAAGGAAATCACTTAAGGAACTGAAATATATAGGTTTCGGAATTTAAAAGAATTTATATGATTTTCTATAAATTTTGCAACTCACGATTTGGGTTTAAAGAAGTTTTCTGGTGGCGGCGTAAGGAAAATTGACCAGAGAAATTTTGAGAAGGGTTTGGTGAGTTTAGATAATATATAGGATAGAAATATTTTTTTTATTATTATTATATTTATATTTAAGCTATTGTTGTTTACATTCGTTCTTTAAAAATCTCTGTGATCACATACAATTCCCAAAAATCACGAAACTGGACATGCATCAAGAGCTTGACATTACGGACCCAACGAAACTGGTTTCGTCGAATTCCGACTTCGTTTGCTCACTCAGCTTATTTTTAACCGTCAGAATATCGACTATTTTTCACTCCAAAAATCCGTACGGCCACATAGTGACTCTAAAAATCACGAAACTTGGAATCTAACAATAATTTAATATTACGGATCCAACAAAATTAGTTTCATCGAAAACGGAGGTCGTTTGCAAAACTGGCTATTTTTAAAGCTCTAAATAACCCCTTTTAAATATATAAATATATTTAAAAATAGTTAAATTAAATATAAATAAATATATATTATCGTATATATCCACAATATATATCATACTGCTGTAGAATAAATATATATGGATTTACAGCTCGATATTTCATCATCAGAGTTATATCGATATTCGATTTATATTTAAACCCTTTTATAAAATTAAATAAACCGTTATGGTTTTATGGCGCTGTTTTTCTGAAAATTTGATTTGGACACAACACAAAATCTACACGACGAAATCCCGATTTTTCTCTTCCACTATTCTTGTTTCACAGAAATCCGGCTTAAAACGAATCCTGTACATTCAGTTGAAGTTCGAATCGCCAAATTACGAACTGCAGCGCTATTTCAAGCTCGATTTTAATTATAATATAATTGTACTTTAAACTTCGTTCAAATAATATATTCGTTATTTTAATTCAATTCTAAGCTAAATTATATATTTAGAATTTGCCCAATTCACACCATATTGTCAATTCACTATTTTTGATTATTTCAGAAATTAAATATATTATTTAATTATTATTTTAATTAAGTATTCACAGTTATTTAATTTAAACGACCAATTAAATCACTTAATCACTTTGTAAATAATTAAATAAATTAATTAATACACCATGAAAAAATACGGGTCATTACAAGGCATTAGTAGTGCACCTTCTTTATTTCCTTATTAGAGACAGTATTTTGAAGTTGTAATAATGGTTTGGATCATAAGCTGCATTTTTTATTTATTTCGCTACTTTGATGGTCATGGTTTAGTTTTCAGCTTATGCACTGTCTCACCTGTTTTATGTCAAGTTACGTTACTATTATATTTTATTCCATGTGCTGTGAGATATACTACAGGTTCTTGGTGATTCATAGTTTCAAAACCCTTTTCCTTTGACGACCGTCCCGTGCTAGTCGGGCATTAGCACAGCGCATTTCAAGGAAATGTCGACTGGTTCGGGGTGGGTAGCTACACTTGGTATCAGAGCCTAGGCTGCGTAGTTAACCTAGGGGAAGACATCAGGGAGAGATAGTATACGTATATGAGAGCGCGTATTTGTGATATTTTGGTTTTCAAAAACTATATATATATACACTATTAGTATATCTAAGGATGAAGTCGCACTGCATGGACACCACTACGGGGATGGTTAATCGTTTTTCTCTTTACAGATTGAACAATGAGCCAATATACGAGGAGCACGGGTTCAGGGACCAACAATGGGAATGTACCTGATTTGAAGACGTTTACTGCCTTCATGCGAGAGATGCTTAGGGATGGTCAGGGAGCAGTTCCTAATGCTGCTAACAGTGGTGGTGTAGCGGTGCAGGCCCCTAGGGCCGATTTCGCCAAGCTCAGCAAGGATTGTACTAATCTTAGTGGAAGGTCGTTCCACGGAACGGAATCGGCTACAGAGGTTCAAGATTGGCTTGATAGTTGTGAGCGCATCTTCGAGGATTTGGGGATCGAGGATGCAATGAAGAGAAAGTTAGCATCGCGTCAGCTTCAAGGACGAGCTATGAATTGGTGGAATGCTATTAAAGCGGCCACTCCCAAGGATCAAGTCACTTGGAATCAGTTTAGGACCCGTTTCAGCGACAAGTTTATCCCAGCTGCTCAGAAATCAGAATTGTTCAGGAAGTTTCTGGAGCTTAGGGAGAATGGTAGGGCAGTCTCAGAGTATATTGCTGAATTCGATACCTTATCGAAATATGGATTGTCCCTTATCGATACTGCCGAGAAGAATAACGAGAAGTTCATATCTGGCCTAGATGGGTACTTGGGGGAAAGATTCATAAACCATATCGATGAGACATTCGAATCTATTGTAGGAAAGGCATTGAGGTCTGAGAGCCTTTACCCTAAGTCAAAAACCGAGGTTGTTGTTACATCTGCAGAGGAGCCAAAGCCGCAGGCAAGCTGTGGAGGCAAGAATAATTCCCAGAATAAGAGGAAGCAAAACCAGATGAAGGATGGTCAGAAAAAGAAGAATAAGAAATATATTGAGTGCTTTAGCTGTGGCAAGAAGGGCCACTATGCCAGGAATTGTCAAGCAAAACCGGGGGAAAAGAAGTGCTTCAACTGTGGCCAAGTAGGACATTTTAAGAATGAATGTCCACAACCCCCTAAGGAGAAGCAAATGGTGAAAGCATATGCTATCAACGCTGTTCCTTCTTCGTCAAATGCCCCAACTGCGGCGCAGAAGAGAAAAGGTGTTGTTATTCAAGGTATACTTTCTATTTATTATGTTTCTGTTCGAGTGTTGTTTGATACTGGGGCTTCTCATTCCTTCGTATCTAGTGACCTGGTAGATAGGTTGGAATTGGAACCCGAGATTGTCGATAGACCTTTAGTTGTGACGAACCCGATCGGTGGTTCGACTAACCTTAGTATGGTTTGTCCAAATTTGATCTTATCGAGTCATGGATGTATGTTTGCTTGTGATTGCTTTGTTTTGGGCTTTACTGGGTTTGGCATTATTTTGGGAGTCGATTGGCTCCAAAGGTATGGGGTGGTGGTAGATTGTGAGGGGTCTTTGGTGACCATTAGAGTGGATGATGGGCGAAGGGTGGTATTGGATTGCCTACCTAGTGATGAGGTGATGGCTAGTTTTCTACATTCCCTCGACATCCCATAATATGAGTTATCAGATGTGCCTATTGCTGGCGAGTATCTGGACATCTTCGAGGAAGTGACTGGACTTCCACCACACCGAGAGATTGAGTTTCATATTGATTTAGTGAAAGATGTCAGACTTATAGTGATGCCTCTTCGTCGAATGGCGCCAAAGGAGCAGCGAGAGCTCGAGGTGCAAGTGAGCGACCTTTTGAAGAAGGGATTTATCCGAAGGAGTGTTTCCAAGTGGGGAGCACCAGTTGTATTTGCTACCAAGGCCAATGGTTCCCTTCATTTATGTGTAGACTACCATGAGCTGAACAAGGTGACTAGGAAGAATAAGTATCCTCTTCCACGGATAGATGATTTGTTTGATCAACTGAATGGAGCAAGAGTATTTTCCTAGTTGGATCTCGCGACAGGTTTTCATCAGCTCCGAGTAGCAGTTGAGAGTATACCTAAAACGGCATCGGACGCCGTCTGGATTCTATGAGTGGTTGGTCATGCCATTTAGGTTGACCAATGCACCCGCATATTTTGTGGATCTTATGAATAGAGTTTTCAGAGATCAATTAAATAAGTTTGTTCTTGTGTTCGTGGACGATATCTTGATTTACTCGAGGACAGAGGAAGAACACAAGGAACATTTGAGGACGGTGATGGAGGTGTTGAAAAAACACCAATTGAAAGCAAAATTTTCTAAGTGTCACTTCTGGAGGAGGGAAGTGAGATTCTTAGGCCATGTTGTTTCAGAGAATGGTATTACTATGGATCCTGCGAAGGTGGATACGGTACAAGATTGGTTTACGCCCAAGAATGCAACGGAGGTGAGAAGTTTCTTGGGGTTAGCTGGATACTATCGTAAGTTTATCCAAGACTTCTCGAAGATAGCAGCACCGTTAACTCAGTTGACCAAGAAGAATCAAGCTTTCGTTTGGAACGAAAGGTGTGAGAATGCATTTAAGAGCATAAAGGAAAAGTTAATGTGTGCACCAGTGTTAGTTATTCCTAAAGGAAACGAAGAGATGACGGTATACACGGATGCATGTGGTACCGAACTAGGTGCTGTACTGATGCAAGGAGGTAGGGTTGTAGCTTATGCTAGTCGGCAACTGAAACCGCATGAGAAAAGATATCCTACCCATGATTTGGAATTGGCAGCGATCGTGTTCGCGTTAAAGATGTGGAGACACTATCTCTTGGGAGAAAGGTTCGAGTTGTTTACCGATCATAAGTCATTAAAATATCTTTTCTCTCAGAGGGATTTAAATCTTTGTCAACAGAGGTGGTTAAAGTTCTTGGCTCCACATGATTTCAATATCGCATACACACCCGGGAAGGGCAATGCGGTAGCTGATGCATTGAGTAGGAGACATGCCAGTTTGGGGGCAATGTTTCTGGAATGGAAGCAACTAGAATATATCGCAGGATGTGATTTCAGACCTAAGTGTGAACTAGAACCAGAGATGTTAGCAAGTTTGATGATCAGGCCAACCTTGATTGAACGGATTGGTTCCAGTCAGAGGGACGATCCTAATCTATTGGAAATATCTCAAAGGTAGAGATGGGTATCGATGGCGAGAGAATGAACAAGTATGGTCCTGATCGAGAAGGATGGCTTCGAAAGAATGGGAGGCTAGTTGTACCCAACGTTAAGGGGTTGGGAGATGAAGTGCTTAGAGAGTGCCATCACTCGAAACTGACTATACATCCCAGTTGTAACAAAATGTATTGAGACATGAAGCAGACAACTATTGGGAAGGGATGAAGAGAGACGTTGGGAAGTTTATATCCAAGTGCATGAACTGCCAGTTAGTTAATTCCGAGCAAAAGAAGTCTAGTGGTTTGATACAAGCGTTGGAAATTCCCGAATGGAAATGGGAACAAGTCTCAATGGATTTCATTGACGGTTTTCCAAGGACTAGATCGGGTCATGATAATATTTGGGTGATTGTCGATCGATTGACCAAAAGTGCAAGGTTTATACCAGTCAAGTCGAATAGAACGGCAGCTAAGTTAGCAGAACTGTATATGAAGTGGGTAGTGAGATTTCATGGAGTACCTAAAGGTATTGTGAGCGACCGAGATCCATTATTTACTAGTGGGTTTTGGAAGAGCTTACAAGAGGCTTTAGGATCGGAATTACATCTCAGTACTGCATACCATCCTCAAACCAACGGTCAAACAGAGAGGGTGAATCGTGTATTAGAGGATATTTTGAGAGCTTGTATATTGGATTTTGGAGGGTCATGGGATGACCATTTGCATCTAGTTGAGTTCGCGTATAATAATAGTTATCAGTCCATTATTAGTATGGCTCCATTTGAAGCTTTGTATGGAAGACCGTGCAACTCACCATCTTGTTGGTTGGAAACCGGTGAGAAATTTGTGCTTGGGCCGGATGTAATAAGAGAAACTTCAAATAAAATCAAGGTCAACAATGAATGAAGGCTGCCCAAGATAGGCAGAAGAGCTATGTTGATAAATGACGAAGAGAATTGAAATTCTCCGTTGGCGACTTGGTATTCGTCAAGATCTCTCCGTTGAAGAGTATGATTCGTTTTGGAAGGAGAGGCAAGTTAGCACCAAGGTTTGTTGGTCCATTTCCAGTTCCCGAACAAGTTGGGAATTTAGCGTATAAAGTTGGATTACCAGAAAAGATGGCGGGGGTGCACAACGTGTTTCATGTTTCTCAATTAAGAAAGTTCGTACACGATTCAGATCTGACTATTTCATCAGATCAGTTGGATGATATCGAAGTGGAATCTGACGCAGTTGGGAGCCATAGAATGATTTGTATTGTCGGACGTGGTACGAAGAAACTTCAAAGGAAGACGGTGAACTGGTTAAGGTCCAGTGGGGTGATAATGAGAACGACTGTACTTGGGAAACTGAGGAAAGCATAAGAAAGTCATATCCAGAACTCTTTGCCCGGTAAGGTTTTATTAGCAATATAGTTATTCCGCATGCTAGGATAGGCCTATTGTGCTTATTATGTATGTTTGATTGTTGCAAATGGTTGATAGGAATGCGGGTTGCTTTGCTATTTTCTTAGTTAAGGAATTTCGGGAGCCAAATTTCTTAAGGGGGGAGAATGTAACGACCTGCATTCTACGCATCAAAGGATCGTAGAATATTTATTTCATTTTCATACGAAGTCGTATAGTCGTGTAACTTTAGGAAACGACTATTGGGGTCATTTCCCATGTTCACGATTTTTGCCGAATTTTAAATGATCATTTTGCCCTTGACGAATTTTGTTTCTCCTATAACTTTTGATTGGTAAGGAGTTTTAATCTGAAACCATTTCCATTGGATTTGGATGATGGTTTACCTTCCGTAGAGTGGTTAGGTTAATCAAACGGACATACCGTTTGGAAGATATGGCTGAAATAAGGTTTGGAAGGTGAAAAACAACATAATTGGGCTTAACCGGGTGATTAGCAGCTAAGCCCATAACCCATTTCGGGATTAGGGTTATGGGAGGGCTGATAGGGTTTGGGAAATCTGTTTTTTTTTTCATTTTTATAGCCGCCATTTACCTCCCTCTACCTCTAGCAATGGTCTCCACCTTCTAAATTCATCTCTAATCACTTCCTAATCACTAATTAACCAAAACTACACCAAATCAAGAGAAATTAGCATCAAATCAGAGATAGAGCTGCTGCTATACATTGGAATTCGTGCCATATAAGTCATAGTATTAGATCTAATATTCATTTGTGGCTAAGGTGAGTGATTTGCACTTTTATTCACTAATTACGGCTAATTAGGGGTGATTAGTGATAATTACCGAAATTATGCATCATAAAAATCTGGAAAAATATGTAGAAATTCTTAAATATTATTTCATGTTACAGGTGAAAATTTGGGTTAATTTGGATTAAGTTTGCTAATCCTATAGTTAAAACATGGTTAAGGGGATTAAGGGGAAAATCATGCTTTTTGGGTATGTTTGATCTAAAATATTTCATGTGAATGATGTTTTAATGTTTTTGATTGATTCTATATGTTGGTTACTGCAGTTTGGAATGTTTTGTGATGTCATATAAAGATTAGAATGGTTGAAAACGCCGTCCTTTGGCGAAAATAGCTTGCTGGAAAAAGTTGCAGATTTTCAGGTTCGGTTAGGAGGAAGATCCGAACCGATCCGGATAGGAGAAAGACGTCCGAACCGATTCAGATAGGAGAAAGAGACCTGAACCGATCCGGATAGGAGAAAGACACCTGAACCGATCCGGATAGGAGAAAGACACCCGAACCGAACCGGATAGGAGAAAGAGACCCGAACCGAACCGGATAGGAGAAAGAGAGAAGGAGACCCGAACCGAACCGGATAGGAGGAGGAGACCCGAACCGGATAGGAGGAAGAGATCCGAACCGATCCAGATAGGAGGAAGACCGGAACCGAACCAGATAGCAGGAGGAGACCCGAACCGAACCGGAGGAGACCAAAACCCGAGATGCAAAGGAAGTCCAAATGGTAAGTTATTACTCAGGATCCAGATAAGAACCAACGAGTTAACTTCTAGAGTTTGGCTTTACTGCGGGACGTGTGCAAAGGGGTTATCGATATCTATAATTTTGGTTCCCCGTTGAAGAGAGGGGGCATGTAGACGAACCAAAGCCAGGGAAGTGTGGACTGGTTGGCCCTTAATCTGGAGCCAGAGGTGTGCGGACTGGGTAGAGTTATTGACTATAGACCAAGGAAGTATGGTCATAGCAATAGTCGACGGAGTTGCCGCATTAGCCCCAATGGATTTGGTTATTAAAGCGATGGATATCGTATGTTTTACGCACTGAGTGAGTGATGTGAGGATGACTGCTATGTTTGATGTTTGCTATCACCATGACATGCACACTCGCATTTTACAGTTTATGTTAGTGTTATCTTAGAGTACTGTACATCTTGTTGTGTTAACTCTTTGGTTGCAGGTTCAGGTATGATTATTTATACCTGTTATTGTTTTATTTTGCTGCTATTGCTCATACCAGACTTTTGTCTGACTCAGAGTTTTATGTCTCTTCTTATTACTGAGTGCTCCAAAACGAGCAGACTAGAGACATGTCAGGTGGTTATGCACGAGTAGCTGTCCAGAGACGAGCAGGAGGCTTCCACGTACTATTTATATATATTCTCCCTGTGTTGTTGATGGTCACTGCTTTGGGCATTAGTAGTGCACCTTCTTTATTTCTTTGTTAGAGAAAGTATTTTGAAGTTGTAATAATGGTTTGGATCATAAGCTGTATTTTTTTGATTCCGCTACTCTGATGGTCATGGTTTAGTTTTCAGCTTATGCACTGTCTCACCTGTTTTATGTCAAGTTACGTTACTATTATATTTTATTTCATGCGCTGTGAGATATACTACAGGATTTTGGTGATTCATAGTTTCAAAACGCTTTTCCTTTGACGACCGCCCCGTGCTAATCGGGCATTAGCACAACACATTTCAGAGAAATGTCGACTGGTTCGGGGTAGGTCGTTACAATTTATTACCATAAATGAACATTCAAATCTTCATTTTCATAATTCAATCATATAAATTTTTATTTTCATGAACAATTTACTAATTACTAATTTATTTATTTATTTATGGGATGTTACATTGAAAGGAGCATATGAAAGTAGCATTGTATTAAATTATGCATCATACCCTCGTGTTTGTCAAACGTAGTACTGGTGTTTTCTTTTTCTTTTTTTGACAAAGCGAACTATGTATGTCGACTTGTTCTCCTTGAGAATGAACGCACTCGCTCTAGTAGCAAAAAATAAAAATACCTTAAATTGTAATTTGCAGGGACATCAAATTGGTCAACCTTTCTTTCCTATACTCCATAAAATTGGAGCGGAGATCGTCAAAAGAAGCATTTAGATTCCTCCTTTTGAGGTGGAATGGAGGATTTGTGCCTAAAGCAGACTACATGTAATCGCAGTGGTTGGGTTTAATTTATACATAACACAAGCACAATAAGGCCTAAGCCATACTAACCGGCAGCGAATAATTTTGCAGAAGAGATGAGAAGACCAAGAAATGTAGTAAGAAGAGAAAAAAATATTACCCTGCTCAAAGCATTCTCATTCAAAAAAAGTTAAATTTATTGGATTTCAGTGTGCATAAATCCAAAGATATGCTTTCAAGAATCGTGCGCAACTGACGTTTGTCATTTTAACAAGCAAATCGTACAAAAGGAACATCATAAAACAAAATTAAGATAGACTGCTTGAAAGGTTAGTTTTAAAAATAAGCCTAGAAATCTTATTACAACCTTTGAAAGTGCGCATTTACAAATGCATTTACAAATTTTAACTTGATGATGTGTGTGCACACACATTAATTATGAATCATATGAGTAAGTTTTCTTCATACAAGACTACAACACAACTATAATAAAACAATTAGCTGTGGAATTAAATAAAAAACTGATATACACGAGATGTGATACAGATGCTGAAACCCAGGATATATACATTTTTGACACCGACGAACCATGATGGAGCATCAGATCAGGTTGGTACTTGCTCAGTTCTGTTACCTTTCACTAAATTCTGAACAAACAGTTCGCCTGCCCTATAAGAAGACCGAACCTATACACATAGAGAAAACGGTGTTAGAACAGATGTCACCAACAGATGCACTTATATCTTGATGTTTGCTACTAAACATGTCCGTTTTACATCATTCTTTGGATCATTATCATAAGCCTTTTGATAAAATCAATGTAAAATCTAAAAATTTGCAGTTCTGTACAGCATGTTCCTACATGGGTTTGTTCTATTACCTGTACAATGATCAACAGTTGATTATTGGGGAGTTACCAAGTGTCTCCCGTACATTTTGTAATCATCTAGATTTGGATGACAGGTCAAATTTTATTATTTATGGTTTACTTAGCTCTGAACATAACAGGATAATGCATATTCAAATATGTTTTCCACTATTTCATTTCAGGAATTGGCAGGAGCATGCAAGACACTGGACTTTGCATGTTCCGTTTTATTAGAGACCGTAGTCATGTGCATTCTTCCTTGTAAAATTTATAAAGATATATAGCTTGCATGATACATGGATACTCATCATTGCGACGTTGAATTCTAAGTACATACCAGGATTTAAACATACATGATGGTCAAGTTATATTTTGTTTGTTTGCTTCAATTCTAAAAGCCTAATATGATATCATGTGATAATTTATATATATATATATATATATATATATATATATATATATATATAATATATATATATATATGGTACGGTTTCGTATGTTTTTGAACAAGAAGAGCTTCCATGTAACAATAAAGTACTGTTGTTGCAGAGAATAGAACAGTGACAAACTTGTCATATGCATTCAATTAGTTTGGTGTACGTATTAATAACTGATAATGTGAAAACAAAGATTTATATCACATACTAAATATTAATTTCATCGGCTTTAGATTCATTCGGTAAATTGCATAGTGGAGTGGTAGCTAAAATCGCAGCGGGCCAGGTAGCAATAGTCTTGCTGCATAGTTATGCAGGTTGGTTGTACAGAGAAGGAAGAAGAGGAAGAGGATAAAGAGTAGGATAATGATTTTTGCCTATATCAGTACTCTATAAATTAACTATGTATCAAATTGGATATTAACCTTGTTACAGATTTAGTTTTAGTTAAATTAAATTATATATTTCCGTGGAAAAGTTATATCTCAACTTATGCTACATCAGCTTTATTGCCTTATTTTTCTAACTCAGACGTTTGGTGCGATGATTAAATCCAGAGCAAAATCAAAACACAAACAAAAAGGCGGACATCCCTATGTTTGATTTTGAAACAATTGTGGCTGCAAGTGACAATTTATTATTCATTAATAAATTTGGAGAGGAATTTTGTCCTACTTGCAAGGAGATAACACATTTCTTTTCTATTGAACTGGAAAAACTTGGAAGCCATCAAGAAATAGCATTGAACTGTCAAACACATCAACTCAAGGTTTAAAAGAGTTTGAAAATGAGGTTACACTTATCGCTGAACTTCATCATAGAAATCTTATTCACCTTCTGGGTCGTTGTATTCAAGACGATGAAAAAAAGTCGAGTTAAATTCGAGAAGAGGAAAAAAAGCTTAGATACTTTCCTCTTTGGTAGCTCTAAATTTAGCTAGTCAGCCATCATATATTGGTTAATGTAATTATTAACCGATTGGATTGATATTGTCTTTAAAATTCTGACACAGAAAGAAGCTCGTAGTTGGGTTGGAATACACGATACATTATCATAGGTCGGGTTTGCTTGAGGACTTCTAGGTAAAGAAATGACAAAACTTAAAAAATAATACTAGAGTTTAAAATAGAAGGATGTTGCAAAGCAAAGCTTAAGAAATAGCTGTTGTAGGAAAATACAAGATTGGAACACGGAAACCGTTTTCTCCAGGGAAAAATTATGTTTATCAGTGTAAGTTGATAAACAAGTTAAAGGCAAACTAAAAGATACAGGTCCTGGGTCTCAACAAAGTGACAATGCTAGAAGATACATCGGACAACCCCCTCTCTAGTATCCTAAGAACTTCTCTAAGAAATTTCCCAACATGGCTGCATGAGCTGTCTATTTGTTAGAAAAAATGCTTATTTTTTATCCAGGCAAGCAAATCATAGATAATTTTGCTATAGTTTTTAATTGCGCCACAGCAACTTTGTTTGATTCCCCTTATTTTGGTAATTTGGTTACTTTGTTTCAGTATCCATCTCTCTTTTACTTCACTGCAATGAGGAAACACTCTGTCAGCGCTGTTTTGCTGTATCTCTTCACGATATTAATGATCAAACTGGCTGTTGGCAACCATTATCTTATTCGATTGTGTACTCTATATATATAGGGCTGGGAATTAGAACAAAGAACCGCAAAAACCAGCCAAACCGAACCCGGAAAACCCTAACTCGATCCGAACTCAGAGGGTCTCTGGTCCAGTCTGCCTATGAAAAATACCATAAAGACACGATCAAACCAAAACAAAACTGATCCGACCGAAAAATATTCAAATATATGCATTTAAGTGTTATTACCAAGGATTAAATTTCATTTCCTGTTCCATTCCCTTCATCGATGATCTTAATATTTCTGGTTCCGTTACGGATATTTTGGAAATTCCGCTTTAATTTGGAAATTCCGCTTTAATTTTGATTTTCTAATTCACAACACTTTTCTATATAAATTGCTAAATACCGTAATAAATATCCAATTCTATCATAAATTTATAATATATTTTTTATGCTATGTACGAAATACTTGCTTTAAAAGAACTAAATCATGGTTTATAATTTTGTTTTGTCTATTTGAGATTTTCAAATGTTCGTTCAATTTTGAATTTTTTATAATTTTTGCATAAATTGACAGAAGTACATCAAAATTTCTTTCTCGTCCAACCATTTATCAGTTTATATTATTGAATTCTTTTTTTTTTTTTTTTTTGTCTATGTTTATTGTATTGTTTATTTTCTATGATTTTTTAATATTTGAAGAGAAATCCAGAAATTGACCGAAACCGGAAAGGAATAACCAGAATTTCGTCGACATTTTGAACCATGATTATTACACAACCAAACATGAATCGACCCGAACCGAACCTCGGGTTTGGTTGGGTATAGGTCTGCTTTGGACATGACAAAACTCGACCTGGCTAGAACCGAGACCCGCTAGGTCAGGTCCGAATCCATCGGGTCTAATTGTAAGTCAATCTATAACCACGCATGGATGCATGCAGCCTGACATTATTGTGCCCTTTTCAGTAATTGAAGATATTTGCATGCAATATGACAGTATTGTGCCTTTTTCAGTAATTATGAAACTGATCATTAGTGTCTTGTACCTATTACTTCTGTCATTCTGTGTAACAGTACTCGATGACACTTCTACCAATGGTCATATGTTCTATAAAGACATATATTAATTCCATCAATGATTATTTATTTTTACGAATCTTACCATAATAAATTGCATATTGCAAGATAATCGAAAACAAATACTAGGTCATACGTAAATGAGCGATTCAAGTTAGACACGATCATAAATTCACATTTAACAGTAGCCCACTCAAATATAAAATGTAGGGACTAAAATTAGAATAAAACATACAAAGTTTAACATTCAAAGAAATATTCTTTAGATACACCAGTACAAAAAAATAGAATATGATTTAATATTCACTTTTGAATGAATACGGATTGAATTTGAATTAGAGCAAATGAATATGAAATAACAAATTTTGGTTAAAATAAGTAACATAATTTATAGCAAGTATGCATTTTATTTTCATAAATAATTAGCGTCAAGGAATTTTAGACAACTCAGAAAAGTTTCATAATTTTTCCAGCATATGCATTAAATATTATTTAGATAAATAAAAAGATTATTCATAACCCCACCATATGGTGGTAGGACTAGTGTTTGAAGGATAACAAGATATATGAAGGCAGTCGTGTTTGGTTAAAAAGAGAAACCAAAATGATTTTTCATGGAGTTCATAGGGTGAAAATAATACAAATACAAAATGATTGCCAACACATACAAGGATTTTCTATATAGAGTAATTAATTTAGGAAAAATTTAGTTAAGTTTTAGGATTCTAAAGTAAAGAAAAGATTTCAACGTATCTTTATTAACAGCTGTAATAGTTTTGGCATCAGATTATTTTGACGTCAACTTGAACTACCAAAAATGTCCCTGAATAGTTTTAGCTATTCTCGCCATTACTTAAAAGTAGGATTTAACCATTAAGCTTCTTTTATAAATTTAAAACACCAGTATATAAATTTTTAGCAAATTTTAACGTCATATAAAATTATGATCTAACAAAAAATTGGATGTTTCAACCTAGAAATAAAAATTAAAAAATTAGTTTAGATATACGAGATTTCAACATAAAAATATGGCTTAAAAATAGGATCTAACAAATACACTTTATTTATCAATCCAAAATGGCTGAGACAAGTCCCACATTGGGAAATTTGTAAAATGAATCATGTATAACTATAATGAGTTCACCCTTCACATTACCAATTGGTTTTGTGATAATTTGGGGTTCTCTAACATGGTATCAGAGCAGGTTTAATTCGTGTGCACATGACTGCCACACTTATTGTAATAACCCGAAAATCCGAACCAATATAAAATTTTTATTTTGGCAATTTTGATGAATTTTGAATATTTAAAATGAATTATTTTGAATATTTAAAATGAATTATTTTAAATAATAACGACGGGAAATTTATTTTGAACAGAATTAGAACGTATATATTTATTTGAATCGACGTTAGAATATAAATATTTTATTTTAAATATAAAAGGAATTGAAAATGGCGCGGTAGTTCGAAAATTCAATTTCAAATTTCAAATGAATATACAGGATTCAAAATAAACCAGATTTTGATGAAACCAAAAATATTAGAATCTAATTGAGAATATCTTTCCAACGAATCCGAAAAATTGAAATTTCATAGCGAGGATAAGAAGTTATGCCCAGTTGAAAATTCAGAATAGTCGTTATGGAATTTTGGTCCTTAAAAATGGAAATTTTGCAAACGACCTCCGTTTTCGACGAAACCACTTTCGTTGGAACCAGAATATCAAATTATAACTAGATTCAAATTTCCATAATTTTTGAAATCAATATGTGAGCGTGGCAAAGAAAAACGTGTTTTTACAGTTTCAGTCAATTTCGACCGACCAGAAAATGCTCATTTTTCAAACGGTCTCAGAATTTGACAAAATTAGTTTTGTTAGAACCGTATCGTCAATACGAAGCTAGAAAATATTTTTCGGGGATTTTTAGAGCCCGTATGTGGTCCCGGTAAATCGAAATGTGCGTTCAAATTCAATATATAGATTTATATTTTGATTTAAACGGAAACTGATTGAAACAGTCGAATCAGCTTGCGATACATGTCTCATTGCGTTCGAAATGGGGGTAATTAGCTAGGGGCGATAGTCGCTGGGTCCAATTTCGAGTTCGAAAGAAAAGTCAACTTTTAAGGATAATTAAATATTAAAAAAAAAAAATATAATCATAACCCCCCTCCCTTTTCTATTATCTTCAGACCTAGCCCCAAATTCAAAAGCCCGCTCCCTCCCCCAAATCGCCAGCCTCCACCCTTCCTCCGCTGACGCGTTTCAAGGGAGCCACCGCCGCCTCCGCTTCAGGCGATTCCTCCCTCCCTCATCGCTCTCTCTCCTTCCTTTCCTCTTTAAAGACCCCCGACCCATATCCCCCCCCCCCCCAAATCGAATTGAACCGTCGCGCCTCCCAACGGAGCTCCACCGCACCACCAAACCGCCGTTCGACCTCCCCACGACCGCGCTGCTCCCTCTGGCCTCCTCCTCCCTCCAGGTCGACATCCAGGATAATGACAGTGAGTTTTTTTTATATAAAACATTGTTGGAAAATTAGTTTTGTTTATAGAAAACATAGTAGAAGAATTTGATTTTTAATATATACAACAACGAAGGAAAAATATGATTTTCATATGAATGATTTAAAATAAAGATTCGATTTTTAACATAATAAAGATTCGATTTTTAATATATAAAAAGACTCGATTCTTATATTTAAATAAAAATATAATTTTTATATTATAGGAATAATAAAAATATGATTTTTATATTATGTAGATAATAAAATTATGATTTTTACATTATAGGAATGATAAAATATGATTTTTATATTATATAGATAATAAAATATGATTTTTATATTATAGGAATAATAAAAATATGATTTTTATATTATATAGATAATAAAAATATGATTTTTATATTATGTAGATAATAAAAATTGGATTTTTATAAATAGGCAGCGATAGGGTAAATATACGATTTTTATATATGAAGTGAAGATATAAAAATGTGATTTTTATATATGGATAGTAACGATAAGAATTCGATTTTTACATGTATGGTTAAAGTATAAAGATTTGATTTTTAATAGTAGAAAATTTAGATTTTCATTTTGAAGTAGCGAAAATAAATATTCGATCTTTATATAAGAAGTAGAAAATAAAAATATGATTTTTATATAGAAAGAAGCGTTGTAAATATATGAAGTGGAAATAAAAATATGATTTTTATTTATTAGAATGAAGTGATAGAAATATGATTTATATATATATATGAACAGCGTGGAAAAGACAGCGTTGAATTTCGGGCAAATCCAAGTCATTCGGAAATTCAGAAATAAAATGGCGGAGTGGATCCCAAAGGTGAGAACTCCTCACTTTTATTTTATTTTTCTAGTTTGAAATATATACTAGGATGCAGACGGTGCTTAGCAGCACCCGACATCCGTCGTCCACAGACCATGGATAACTTGTTTGTTTGATTGATGTGTTGTGAAAATTGATTGTGTGATGTGGAATGAATAAATATTTTATAGTTAAAAATATAATTTTTAACGTGTATATATAATAAATATTTATAAACAAATCGGACGATTTGTTTATATACACACATTTGACTGATATTGATTGGAACGATAAATTTTACACAACGCCCAACGGCACAGATAAAACTTGTGTTTGATTGTTTGAAACCTCACACAGATATTGGGATGATATTGGACATACACTAATCCCAATAATTAGTTGTATGTCAATCGATTGGTTGACAAGTTGTGTAAGCGTTAAATATTTGTATTTGATGCTTACACAGTGTAGAATGCACTCTGGATGATGGATTGTTGTTTTCATTGTTGTTATACACATTTGTTGTGTGAAATCCATATAATCAAATTATATGGTAATTGACTGTGTCTGATTCTTGTTCAAAAAGAAAGAATATTTTAAAATAACGAATATTTTCAAACAATATTCAGAAAAGAATCAAAATTTGATTTTGATGTCCGGTTTGGGATGGGCACGAATATATTTAAATATATATAGCCGTGTTGATTAGATTAACGTCATTTTGACGTGAACGATATTTATATCGATTTTATTCGTTTTTATAATGAATATCGAAAAGTAATTGATTTCAAAATATAATGTTTTGAAAATATTATCATTTGTATATTGATGATATGGAATATTCAATTTTGATTTGAAATTGAATATGAAGTTGAAATCGTTTTGAAAACGAATTTAAAACGATTTATAAAATACGTTTTAAAAGGAAATTGACGAAATATATATATTATATTATATATATATAATGGCCTGAATAGAACGCGCCGCGCCGCGGCAGTTCGTGAATTTCGACCATTGACTTCGAACGGACATTACGGGAGATCCGACCGTCGGATTCTCCTAAAACCAGAACAGTTGGGTTCGTATCGAAAAGAGCTTTCTAACGAATGTCAGACATTAGAAATCTAACGGTTGAATTTGGAATTATGTCCAAATCAAATTATGAAAAGGTCGCTGTAAGCGCAGTTCGATGGCAGTTTATGGAAATCGACTGTACGGGCCTTGATAAAATTATTAAAAATATCAATAATTAGTGTAAAATCATAAGAAATGATTTGAGATGAAAAACTCTATATTTGAAAAGATAAAAATAGATTTTTATCGAAATGAACTAGTTTTGAACTAGAATTATACTACATTTTTTTAAAATAAATAAATTGGATTTGAAATGGTTTTAAAATTAACCAGAATTTCCAATATATAAACTGGAAATGGATTTGAATCGAAATTGTCTTTGGAATATTTCGATGTTGGATTTCGTGATTATACGGATATTGTTATGGAAATTTAAAAGATATATTTATATCGTCATTTCCAATACGATATTTGTTGGTCGTAGAATTTGATATTGAATATAAGCCGATATATTTTCTATTCAGAGCCTTGTATTTAATATCAAATGAGATTTGGGTTTGTCGTGAATGACGTCTTCATTAACGCTGTTCTTAAACCCAGTTGAGAAAAAGATTAAATCTTTTTATTTAGATTTAATCAAATGTACCAATTAAATGATATTTAATTGGAACTGAATTGGAATTGATTTTTGGATTTATCGTGAACGGTGTTTTAAATAACACTTGTTCTTTAACTCGATAATTTATGGAATGTGAATTGGGTTTGTTGTGAACTGCGTTTTAACGACATTCGTTCTTTAACCCGATTCACAGTGAAATGTGATTTGGAATTTATAAATCTTTTGTTAAGATTTAAAGGAGATTTTCCAAAGTTTTCCAATTTAAATAAAATAAATTGGAATGGAATGGAATTCGATTTGTTAATAATCGAAGTGAATTTCTGTGGATGAGGACCGCTAATATATATGGAATTTAAAAGGCTTTGTCGTTATTCCATTTATATTGTTAATCGGATATGGAAGTTTATATCGATTATATATATCGATTTGTTTTCCATGAAGATTCCATGGTTAATGGAATATGATTTTGGGTTGTCGTGAATGGTATCTTTAATGATATTGTTCTTAGACCCAATGAAGTTAAGAAAATCAGAAACTAACTGGAGATTAGTTAAGTTGGATAATTTCTTGGGTATTGATCTGATGTTGGTTTCGGCCTTCGGGGTTAACACTTAGGAAATTATTCACTTGCTAATTTACGGTTAAAGGCTGATGGAATAGAATGTGATTTTGGGTTTATCGTGAACCGTGTTTTAAATGACATTGGTTCTTTAACCCAGTTAAAGACATGATATGATTTCCCAAGTTAAACAATCATTAATATTGATTTTTGGGAAGATTAAAACCAAGTGGAGTTTTAATGAATCTTTAATTAGATTGAAATGATCGAGAATGAAGTATCACAAGTTTTGCTCCAGGCGATAGTTAAATCTTTAATTAAATTTGAACGTGAAATGGTAATTGAATTTACCGATAACACCGTGGTGTTAGATATGAAGTATTACCAGTTTTACTTCATGGGATGCATTGGTTGGGATTGGAAAATTAAAACAAATGATTACTTCGGTAAGGTTCGCTAATCCCGGCTAGTTTGGATAAACCATAATATGGTTTGAATTGATATTCAAAGGAAGATTAAAGAATAAATTTAAAGAATTTATCTTTGATAAAATTAATGGGAACCTTTCCCAAAGTAAAAGAATATTTGAATAAAAGAATATTCTGGATTGGAATAAGGCGTATGTTGTGTTTTTATAACACTTGTTTATTATATACGCGAGCTATTCGGAAAGACCGGCTTTATCCCATTCTGAATAACTGAATCGACGAGAAGTCGACGATGAAGACGGTGGTTGAAGACCGGAGGTCTTCACATCGTTTGGATAATTACTGATGATCTTGATTGGGCTGTACACCCAAGAGGAGGGAATCAGTTGGTGATTGTCCAGACGTACTTGGAGATCGATGGATATGCGAGGAATAAGGTTCATCCGTTTTCGTTCAGACCCAGAACGGACTTGTAAATGGATGTGTGTCTGACATTCGATTTTATTCTGTGTTGATTGATTTCTATTAAATATATATCTGTTTGGTAGCGGAAAATTTATTCTCTTGCTTAACGCCCTTCTCTGAAACGTACGAGCTAAGAAGTTATATATCGATAGATATCAGTCGCATGGCATGAATTGCCTGTGTGGCATGCTGAGATGCAAATTATCAAGGCTTCTGTTGAAAAGCAGAGTCTTGTGGTTGATGATCAAAGCACGGCTTTAATACAGTGTAGCTTTGTGTAGCGTTAATTCGCGAGCCTCACACCCCGGTGTGAACCAGAAATGGGAGAATGATCCAGGGAGGGCATGCGTTTCCTTCTAGCTAGGAGTAGCGTTTTGGGTTTTACACGCCCGGACATTTTACTTATGTGGATGGTGGATTGCGAGGCGCCTCGGTTATATCGGTCGATTCGGGACCGATGGAGTCATTTGGCTCATTTATGCCCCATAGGGCGGGAAAACGTATTGTTCAGGGTTTAAGTTTAATCCACATCGAGTGGACCGGCCCTGTGGCTCCTAAGGGACGATGCGTTATGTTCCTGAGGCTCGGGCGAGAGAGTCTCGAAGCGGTAAGGACGATCCATTGCCTTGGTTCACAGATGGAAATCCAACTTCCAATACGAGACATTTGCGGTTTTAATTGTAAACTTATATATGGCGACATATTGGTATGGGGCACTCATGCCGTCTATGATTGATACTTATGATTGAAATTGTTTTGACACTATACACGTATAGTAATAATAAAACATGAAATTTTACGTACCAAGCATTCTTGGCTATTATAAGGTAAAAACTCTATCCTCCGGCTTGCGTTGCATTGTGTGATGGGACCTGAGTCTTAAAATAGCTTCATTGTTCTTTATTTAGCATTGCGGTGTTGTTTTATGCGCTGATATTCTTGGAAGGAAACCCGTTCCGTGTTATACGGCGTGGTTCCTTGATTTACCTAACTTTTAAAAAAAGATTAATAACTGTTTTAGTTCTCACACCAGTCACATGACTGACCTGGAGTTTATTGTTTTAACCTAAACTCTTAGTGCCCCTATTTTCTACACGGGCAGCTAGTAGTTTTAGTTTTGCAGATACAGGATCCTGGTTTACAGCTGAAATGATATTCGAAAAGCTCTGTATCCGTATATCTTCTTCAGTTGTGTCTTGTATTATTTTCCGCTGCTATGTAATGTAATTTAAATCTATGATAATTTATGATGTGTAATATTTATTCAAACTCTGTATATTCTTGTATTCTGATAGAATTGTTGTAATAAGCAATGAAATGTTCTTCTGTTTGTGTCCTGATGTGGTTTGTTCTCAACTCAATCCGTGCTTTCCTTCATGGGGAAGTTCGGGTCGTTTCACTTATCCACGTCACCCAAATAAAATCCACGTGTTAGGCTCATGATATGCCACATGTGCGGAGGCGTGTTGAGACAAGTCCCACATTGGGGAATTTGTAAAATGAATCATGTATAACTATAATGAGTTCACCCTTCACAGTACCAATTTGTTTTGCGATAATTTGGGGTTCTCTAACAGTCATCTACAAATATTTCAAAATCTTAATATCGGTAAAAAAAATAGGATATGGAAAATAAAATTCATTGAAAAAATTACATGCGGAGCGCGTGCGTAACACTCGTGTTTAATTAGGCCAGTCAATATCAAACTCTGATTCAGACACATTATCATCACATAAAGTAAAATTAGCCTGTTATAATTTAGTAAAAGCAATTGGAAAAATTGCATAACAGAACATCCACTATAAATTATATGAAAACCCAATTAGACAGATAAGATGACAAATAAATAAAAGTTTACCAAGGGTCCACTAGCAACATATTTGAATCCGACGGATTCTCCATAGCTCTTCCAGAAGTCAAACTTCTCAGGAGTAACATATTCTTTTACAGTCAGGTGTAATGGAGTCGGCTGAAAACATTACCACAATAAATGGTCATTTATAATATACTAAGAAGAAGTAACTATCAGGTTGATGATGGATAGTCAATAATTAATTTTAGTACATTCTATTGATATGATCCTTCAACATAATTTTCTTCATATAAAAATGTCCCATTAAGGAAATTTCGTTAGTAAAAACTCCCACTTCGCATAACTACAATTTGACTGCTTTCCTTTTTAGGAAAATATATTATTTATTGAAATAGAAATATATTTATATGGAAAATATATGACAGGAAAATGGTTTAGAAAGAATTTCATATTAACAGAGTTTTTAATATTAATAAAATTTACAGTCCTTGCAAGGTCGAAGCGCAATTTACAGAACGGCATACCTGTAAATACTGTCCTAAGGTAAGAATATCAACACCAATGGCCCTTAAATCATTCATAGCTTCTTTTATTTCCTCATCAGATTCACCTAAACCAAGCATAATAGATGACTTTGTAACCATTCCTTCCTTGCAGAGTTTAGCATGCTCCAGAACACTCAAACTTTGCTCATATCTGTAATATAAATTGAAACAGGAATAATTATGGATCCCAACACATACACTTTGTCAGTTTCTCCTTTTTGGAATAGAATATATGGAGATCTTCCAATAAAACAACAAAAATTCCAAGATCATTCAGTTTAAGCCATAGAATGCTGCAGGTATTGGAAGGTTCTTAACTGTATACACAAAGTGGACATTTAACATCATTCTATCACATTGGCACGTTCTTAATAGTGGATGCACATTGCCATAGAAATTCGGCATCTTATTAGAAGTCAGCTAAATGTCTCCGTAACAACATCTCGTACAGAGTTAAAATGGAAATTAAAACACACACGTACACACACACACACACACACATATATATATATATATATATATATATATATATATATATATATATATGTATATGTATATATAGGAATCTTACCCTGCTCGAGGATCTCTAACTAATCTTTGAAGACGTTTGACTGTTTCAATGTTATGTGCAAACACATCAAGACCTGAATGCACCAATGATGAAACAGCTTCAAGGTCACCACGGAAATCAGAAGTAAGGCATTCAACTAGTATCTCAGGCTTAAGTTCCTGCATATTCAAATAGATACATAAGTGATCAAGATTTCTATTAAATAAATAACACAAGAATAACTGACCAACCTAATGACTTGCCTATTTATACATATATCTCATAAGGTTAGCATAATAAGAAATCACATTACGTAAACCACAACAGCAGAAAGATTTTCTGAATGCTTTACATGGTATTATTTTTCTTCATACGACAACAATTTCTTCCCAAAAATCTATTTCAAGTCAAATTATTCAATATGGATGCTACAACTTGTAAACGAATGTTCTCAAAAATTGTACAAAAGACTACTAGGTCCACATCGAAAGAGAGTTCACACTAATTTGACCAAACAAAAATAGTTTGACGTAAAGCAATATACAATTTCTAAGCTCAAAAGTAATAATCAGTCATTTTACAAACCTTCATCACTTTAACTGTCTTAGCAAAGTGGCCACTTCCACCATCAGGCAAGTCATCACGATCAACACTTGTCAATACAATATAGTCAACACTGTGGAAAAGCACATTAAGCAATCAAGACTCAAGTTGTGGATACTCAAACCAAAATGTTATGCATTAATAAAGAGTGTTTGGCATTTATGTAGGAAAAATAGTTTAGAAGTGACATCGTAACTTCAAGTGCTTGGTAACAACATAATTTTTTGGCTCAGTGGTAGCAATAAGACAATTAGAAACCACTTGGCAACAACTTGTTTTAATTCTCCTCTAAATGTGGATAATAACTTTTAAGTAGTATTGATTGAATAGTAGTAAGTGTTTGAATCTAGTTTGATTTTTATGTTTAAAATAAAGTTATTTTTGGTGTTTAGCTAGTATAACTTTAATGCATACATATCAAGTTACAGAACTGGGTGTTTCCACGTAAAATGGTAGTGCGTGCAAAATACTGGCGTATTACATGTAAATTGTTTGATACAAGAAGGTTATTTTTAGCCCAATACCCCATAAACTCTTCTTTTGAAACTATGTTATATATTTATGAGCAATAATTAGTTGCTTCTCTAGTTTTAATTCTAAACCAAGCTACTTCATTATAAGGAGTTTCCAACACCCACGCTCTAATAAGGCACCACAAAGAAATTTTGACATTAAAATAAATAAATTTTTGTTTACGACTAATTTCAAATTTCAAATTCAATTTTTTTTCCAAAATCCAACTAACATCTTTACCTTTTGCAGTTCATTTGTTCTTAAAAAAAAAAGTTGTTGCCACAGGGATCCAAGTCTTCCATTGACACAACAAAAATTTAACAGTAGCTCAAGTTCCCCAAAAAAAGAAGAGGGGGGGGGGGGGGGGGGAGGTAACATGAAGTGCAAATAGAAATTAATTTACAGCATAGCAGCATACAAAGGAAACCTACCCCCAACTAGCAATTGCCCTTGCAGTATTCTCGGGCTCCATTGAATCAGGTGGAGCAGGCGTTCGACTTGTCTTTACAGCACAAAATCTACAACCACGTGTGCATGTGTCACCCAAAAGCATGATTGTAGCGGTTGCAATACCATCACCTTCTCCACCAGCTCCTCCACCACCATTCCAACACTACATACATATCAAGAAATAATCGACGATCAAATATAGCCCTCTAGTCTAGTGGACCACACAACGTCATGAATTACAATGCTATGAGTATGTGAAAAACAATCAGCTAAGGATAACAAAAGTTATCAACGAAAATAATTTGGTGCCAACTCTAAAATCCACCAAAAGAATGTTTTATTAGGTTTAAATGGGGACTCTTTCTGTTGCTAACTTGCAGCAGCAAGATCCATGCTCACTTATTCCCTTTTTTCTGTGAATAAACCCAATAGATATTTGTTACATAAAAATTGAGTACATATGTATGTATTCGTATACACAGTGTAAGGATCATCTACATTCCGCTTTCGTTACACCATATTCTACACCCCTATGGATTTTAAAGCTACATATTCAAAATCAAATGAAACTTTGTGGAAGTTCAACCTGAACTATGATCATCATGCTCACGCAAATGAGATCATTTCGAAACTCCCGCATATTCAAAATGTTAATTCAATTCAGCAGTTAAAACATATATTGTAACCATTAATTTGAAATATCATTTTAAACACGCTAGAATTATCCAGATAAATCAAAATTCTACGAAGATGATTTTGTGTTGTGTAAAAACGCATCTACACATTGATGTATGATCTTGAAATGTATAGCAGTAATATTTATAGGTGTGTAGAAAAAGTGTAGCCGAACTATGACTATGCATGGATGTGTGTGCAAGTGTTCAAATAACCGCCTTATTATGCAGATCACTAGACATATGTCACATGCAGAAGGATTAGCATCAGTTTTGATGCTTCAAGTTAACCATCAAAATATTAGTGAGTTAAAAGTAAGCGAATGAAATCCCTAATCCGATTGCTCTTTTTCACAGATCCCACCTTACTTCTTTTTTCTTTTTCTTTTTAGGACAGTGAAACATAATTTCCAAAAAAAGGGAAAAGTCAAGTGTATTTTTCAATCCCAGCCGGTAATAAACCTTAATCTTGATCCATTGAACTCCAAAAAATAGAAGTATTAATTTCACTTATCACATACAATGCTTTATAAAGTCCAAACACATCCATCTTTACTTGTATGTCAACAATCAAAGTAACATTTTTCATCATCTGAATAGATTAGTGTCCTCCTAACTGCCATGCTTATCTTCTTATCCAAATATATATAAACCAAACTCTTCCAAGACCAATTTATTTTGCAAAGAAAACCGAATCAAACTCATATCATAACAATGTACAAGTAAATAATTTCATTTCATCCTCATGTGCAAAAGTAAGCTGCATATTAAGCAACCTTTTTGGGGAGGTTTTGAGAATCTGTTTAATCTTGGACTACAAAGTGGCTTTAATGTTAAAACCATTTAGTTTCAACGAACACGCACCTGATGTTCATGCTTTCAATGGGTATGCAGCTGCCATCACTTAACAATCCATATATTAGCTCTTATTTGGAAATATATCTATTGTTTAGCTTATCACTAAACCCAAAGCACTAATTCTCATACCTCAAATCAAAACTAAAGTTAAACCACATGGAAAATATTTTATACCTCACCAATATTGGGACACTGAGCTTCAACACAAACAGTATTCAACTTCAACTCCGATATAGACTCCAGCATTTTACTGTACTTCTCTCCTTGTGGCGCTCTCTGTCTTAGCCATTCAGGTTTCTTCAGATTCGGATCCCGACCTGTATGCACGCCCATTCCGCCAGGGTACGATACCGACTTACTCGTCTTTGATTCGAACAGCTTTGTTGGATTCGAATCCGAACACGACTGTTGGGTTTGCTTGGAGGAATCGGTGATTTGGCACCGGACGCTCAAAATAGGTCTGGGGTTTGAGAAGTAAAAAGGAAGAGGTGAAAACAAAGGACTGGAGATGGATTTCTGCATTGTCTACTCTAGTGGAGACTATCTAATTTACGACTCTGATTGATGTGGTTTGGGGAGAGCGGTTGGTCCGGCGAGTGGTTCTGCTACGGAGGTCGTGGACGGGATCTGCAAACTGGGGAAAACGCGATCTGGAACCTTGTAAGTCGCGGGCGATTCTGCGATCTGCTTGCTGAAGCTGGGGAACCAAGGTGTTTCGATGATGCGAGCAGAAGCCGCGCGAGGGGAAGGGATCGCAATGGATGCTTTGTTTCGTAATTGGGGGGAGGGGAGGCGGAAATCGAGTAGTAGAAGGCGGGTCGGTAGGAGCTTCTATTCTGTAATTCTAATGCATTGAGAACTCCGCCGAGAAGAAGAATTGATAGCTCCGCCCTGGCATTTTAGCGAATCGTGGGTGTTACTGTCCTATGGCAGTTTCTACGTACGAGACGTACAGGCTTCGCGCGTGGTGATGGCACGAGCTCCGCGCGTGGTGATGGCACGCATGGAGGCATTCAACAAAATAAAAATATGTCGTTAGTACATGGTCTGGTATATTTTTTGCCCATTTTATTTTTCTGCATATTTATTTGTTCAATAGTTTCTTTTTATTTTCCTATTTTCATTACTGTGCATTAATTTTTTTCTAATTCATGCATGTTAATTCGTGTGACCGTTATTCAAAACATTTATTTATATTTCTAATTTTAAAAGTTCCATTCTTAATACGCGTGCACATACTCTTGAAATAAATATTTACACACATACGCGTGATTTAATTCCATTTACGATGCGCATTTATTTTCGAATTCAAACATACGCGTGATTTAATTCTATTTACGTTACCATTCTAGATTTAATTTTCTGCTTTCAAATTTTAACATTATTCCCATTTACGTCTCTATTAATGTCATTAATGACGCGCATGGCTAATTAAAGGAACATTGCTATTTAACTTTAAATACTTTCCGTTTTTTTTTTGATTTAATTCCTTTTATCATATGTATTTGTTTTTAGTAAAGGGCATTTTCGGTAGTTTGCGTGTACACCAAAAAAGTGTGACACCAAACCTATTCCGATTATTAGTAAAGATATGTGTTTGTTTTTAGTAAAGGGCATTTTCGGTAGTTTGCGTGTACACCAAAAAAGTGTGACACCAAACCTATTCCGATTATTAGTAAAGATTAGTAAAGATATATATATATATATATATATATATATATATATATATATATATATATATATATGAGACGTATAGGCGCGCGCTTCGTGCATGGTGATGGCACGCGCAGAGCCATTCAACAAAATAAAAATATGTCGTTAGTAAATGGTCTGGTATATTTCTTGCCCATTTTATTTTTTCTGCATATTTATTTGCTCGATAGTTTCTTTTTATTTTCCTATTTTCATTACTGTGCATTAATTTTCTTCTGTTTCTAATTCATGCTTGTTAATTCATGTGACCGTTATTCAAAACATTTATTTTTATTTCTAGTTTTATTGAAAAAATTCCATTCTTAATACGCGTGCACATACTCTTGAAATAAATATTTCCACATACGCGTGATTTAGTTTCATTTACGATGCACATTTATTTTCGAATTCAAACATACGCGTGATTTAATTCCATTTACGTTACCATTCTAGATTTAATTGTCTGCTTTCAAATTTTAACGTTATTTCCATTTACGTCTCTATTAATGTCATTAATGACGCGCATGGCTAATTAAAGGAACATTGCTATTTAACTTTAACTACTTTCCGGTTTTTTTCTTGATTTAATTCCTTTTATCGTATGTGTTTGTTTTTAATAAAGGGCATTTTCGGTAGTTTGCGTGTACACCAAAAAAGTGTGACACCAAACCTATTCCGATTATTAGTAAAGATTATTAGTAAAGATTATTAGTAAAGATATATCATACATAGAGCGGAAATTTTGTTAAAACATACATCACTTGATGTATATTGCAAAATTACCTTGATTTTGATATAGAGACAAACATTCATCTGCTATAAATTATACGAAAATGAGGAATCATTGGAGAATGCAAGAGAAAATTTTAGTTCAATCAAATCTAAAACAAACATTACAAAACCTTGTTTATAAGCATGTCACAGAAAATAAAAGTTACAATAATGTCCTTATGACGTTATTATATTAATTTTTTATAAGTTAATCTATGTTCACGCATATAAATTAACATATAATATAACACCCTTTCTTAAATATGTGTTTTTAAAATCTTGGATATTCTTATGCTAACTTGAAGTTGTCCCATTTTGAAGCTTATACGATGGTTGCTCTCTTTGATAATTATTACTATATAGAGCAGCGTTTTGGGACACCCTTGTTTTGCAGCACCCCTGTAACAACCCGGATTTTCAGAACCAATCTAAAATTTTTATTTTAGCTATTTTAGTGGATTTTGAATATTTAAAATGATTTATTTTAAATAATAACGACTAAAAATTAATTTAAATCAAAGTTAGAACGTATAAATTTATTTTAATTATAAAACGAGCCTGAAATGGCGCGATAGTTTGTAAATTCGATTTTAAATTTCAATTTAATGTACATAATTCAATATAAGTCGGAATTGGACGAAACAAGAAACGTAAGAATCTATTTAATAATATCTTTATAACAAATGTAAGAAACTAAGATTTCATGATACAAATTGAAAGATATGTCTAGTTTAAATTTTGAAATATTCGCTATGGAATTTATATATATTTTAATATAATATATAGCCCTTAAAAATAGCTATTTTACAAACGACCTCCGTTTTCTACGAAACCACTTTTGTTGGATCTAAAATATCAAATTATTGTTATATTCCAATTTTAAGAATTTTTGGAATTAATATGTGAGTGTGGTAAATTAAAATGTATTTGGTAATTTCAGTTTGAAATTAATCGACTGGAAAATGACCATTTTTCAAACGGTCTCCAAATTCGACGAAATTAGTTTTGTTAGGACCGTATCATCAAAACATAGCTACATTTATTTTTTTATAATTTTTGGAATCAGTATGTGGCTCCGGTAAATTAAAATGTACGTTGAAATCAATTTTGAACGTCGTATTGATTTATATTGTTTTTTTAACGAAAACTGATCAAAACTATAGAACTGGCTTACGGGACATATCCCATTGTGTCCGGAATGGAGATATTTAGCTAGAAGCGACAATCGTTGGGCTCGATTTGAGGTTTGAAGGAAAAATTAACTTTTTGAAATTAAAATAATAGTAAATATAATTATATAAAATGGGGCCCTAACCATAATCCTCCTTCCCAGTCAAAATCGCGCCCCAAATTGAAAAAAAAAACCGTTCCTTTTCTTTTTCAGTCCGCCGCTCCCCTTCCACCGTCACGCCGCCCCTCCAGCCAGCCGCCCCCGCATTCAGACCCCCCCCCCTCGAAACCTCCATCTTTTTCCTCCCTCCCTTCTTCCACTCTCATCTTCAAGCCTCAAACCGTTCAACCCACCACCGCCGCGGCCCACCACCGTACCAACGTCGCCACCCCCGCTTCCCCTCCACTTGCGCTCACCCGCCGCCCCTCCTCAGCCATAGCCCTGACCGTGGGTCACCCTCTCGCCAAAAATCCAATTTTTATAAATTTCCTGTTTTGCAAATAACACCCTGACGCTATTCAGCCCATAACTTCCAATCCGAGCACTTCTGGCCAAAACTTCACAGTACCAAAATCGAAGAGCATGATTTTCTCTTCGATTTGAGTATATAAAAGTCAGATTTTGGATTGCGGAGTTGTTCAGAAGACGCGTCCAAAGTCTGTTGTCCAAATACTGTCTTTTCGCGATTTCTGGCGAAATGGACCAATTTCGGAAGAAAGACCACTAGGCGAAAGTTGTCCGGAATGGCGCGTTTAAACTAAAAAAATCGGCGTGAAGATTGGAGCTCGTTTGCAAATTCTGGAGTCAGAACAGCGAATCAAAACGTCAGAAAATAACGGCGGAGTGGATCCCAAAGTGAGAACTCCTTCTCGCTCTAATTATTTTATAGTTGAATATATACTAGGATGCAGACGGGGCTTCGTAGCCCCCAACACTATTTAATGTACAAACCATGGTTGCTTGTTTGGATTGAATTATGGTTGTAAATTTGGTTGTGTTGAAAATTGATGTAATGTGGTGTATTGGTTGTATTGATAGTATCGGCGTGAAGATTGGAGCTCGTTTGCAAATTCTGGAGTCAGAACAGCGAATCAAAACGTCAGAAAATAACGGCGGAGTGGATCCCAAAGTGAGAACTCCTTCTCGCTCTAATTATTTTATAGTTGAATATATACTAGGATGCAGACGGGGCTTCGTAGCCCCCAACACTATTTAATGTACAAACCATGATTGCTTGTTTGGATTGAATTATGGTTGTAAATTTGGTTGTGTTGAAAATTGATGTAATGTGGTGTATTGGTTGTATTGATAGTTGTGTATGGCGCGAGCCAGTATCAGGAAAAGGGTAATGCTAGACATTACTCCGGTTCTAATATCGCGCCGTTATAAAGCCGAAATTCTCTGAAATAAATATTTATTCATTAAAAATATAATTTTTAATGTGTATATGAACTGTATAAAATATTCATGTGTTGAATAAAAAGGTTTCAACAATAAAAATATTATTTTTATTGAATGTATGAACTATATAAAATATTCATGTGTTGAAATAAATATTTTATCGTTAAAAATTTATTTTTTAACATATATGTGAACGGTATAAAATTCTCCTGAAATGAAAATAAATATTCATTTACAAATCGAACGATTTGTTTATGTAAACTCATTTAACTAACATGGATTGGGACGATAAATTTTACACATCGCCCAACTACACAAATAATACTCAGTATTTGTTGGCTGAAACCCCACATGGGTATTGGTATGATATTTGACGTATACTAATCCCAATTGTTTAGTTGTATGTCAATCGACTGGTTAACAGACTCTAGTAAGCGTTAATTACTTGTATTTAATACTTATGCAGTTGTGACACTACAACAAAAATACCATATTACAACTGTAGTTTTACAACAGTCAAAAAATGCCAGTTGCAATAAAGGTTTTTTTACAACTGTGATTTCCTGAAACTTGTAGTAAACGTTTTTTCAACAACTCTTTTATTTTTCCAGTTGTAATAGATGCTTATTACAACCTTTCTTTTCTGTTAGTTGTAGTATATGCCTATTTTTAACAACTCCTATTCTTTCCCACTTGTAATAGATGTCTATTAAAGCCTTTCATTTTCAAATAATAATAAACAATATAATCAGTATTAAATAATAATACTTAATTTTATATACAAAATAACTAACATTAAATAATTAATAACCGATATAATAATAATAACTGATAAATAGAATTAATAAATTTAAATACAAAGTAACTAATAAATAGTAAATAATTAGTAACATGTACATAGTAATTAATTTTTAATAATTATATTCAATTGTAACTAAGAATAAATAAGTACTAGCTAATAATAATTATTATTATAAGTAATATATAATGTTTAAATAAAATATAATTATCAAAAAATTCATATTATATTTAATATAATTTTTACTTATTAATTCTGACTTATTATATTTGATTTTATAAATTTGTATGAGATTTTTGTTATAATCTATAATTTATAAATAATTCACTATTGAATGCTGTAATTTATAATTAATTATAAAATTTTATAATAAGTGTTGATTAATTAGACGATAATTAAATAATAATACGTAAAATCAAATTTTAATATTAAAAATGATAAAAATAACAATACATTTTAAGATACTATACTGATATAAAATAATAAATGACAATAATTTTATCTGTTAAATTTTAATTATACTCAAACTATCGTGTGCAAGTGTGACCATATCTGTATTTGTATTTATTTTTCCAATATTAGTTAATTTTTATTTTTCAAATACAGATATAGACGAATTTTTTTTTTGAATATTTATTATAGAATGTTATATGGTGGATATACAAATTCTCTTTTGGCTCCAAATTCAAATTCCTCTTTGGCTCCAAGCCAAAAAATTTGGGCTTTAGATCGATATTTTATTATATATATTTTTAGTCTCTCTCTCCTGTCTCCCTTTCCTGTAACTTCTACACCGCAACTTCTACACCCACTAATCTGGAAAAGCTCTTTCGCCTAATCCGTTATGAAACAAAACCCTAATCCGTAATTTCTTGTTTCTTAATCTCATCCATTTCTCTCCCTCATTTTCCCGTTTGCCTTTCCCCCGCCCTAGCTTTCCTAATCCTCATTAGTTTGCTCCTTTTTCAATTTTGTAGTTCCCTTTTTTGACGATTAAAAGATTCCATTTCAGATCCAATTTTTCGATGACAATCGCCTGAGTGGTAGTGCAATTTCCGTTTGTGACAATCTTTTACGTGCCCTCTTCGCTTTCCTACCCTCGTCGTTTTGCCTTCTCCGATTTTAACAATCGCCTGAGCTGGATTTGCTTGTTTATGTGGTTTCTGATTCATTCCTTTGGTTGCGACTTGGTGTAGAATGTTGGGTCCGAATTATGGTTGGTGGCAAGATCTTTTGTCACCAATCAGGTAATCATCATGTATCAGTTGACAATGGGTTTTTATATTTGGCCTGGTTATGCCTTGTGAAATTTTTACAAGAATTTGTCGAATTCTTGTTCAAAGCTTTTCTTATTTCGTGTTGTGGTTGGTAGATTTTTTTTATGGTTTGGTTATGGTACCTTCTTGTGGCGGTTTCTGGCTTTTCTTTTGGTGTCTTCTGTTTTCTGGGCTGGAAGTTCCAAAAGCTTTTGTTGATTTAGTATATGTAGCCTGATTTTTTATTTTTTTTGAATTCGGTTACTGTGTTTTGTTTCTTAATTTAGAGATATGTTGTTCACTTTTTTTTATAAAAAAAATCAACTAGGACGCATATGGGAGATATATGACTTCTAAAATGATCTCCAGGATATAGATCCAGTTTAATTTTGTGGACAGGCGATGTAACACCCCAAATTTTCTATTAACTGTAAATTAACAAATTAAAGTATAATTAATTCTAAATGAAAGAATTAAGGGAAACAGGTTACGCCATTGCATTCGTCTCGGGATTCTGCTTGAGATAGCGTCCGAGTTTGCGTGAATCGGACTCAGTATGAAGGAGTTACGACCTCTGGAAGTTTCAGAATTCAAATTTAAAATTCAAATAGTTCAAAATTTAGTTCGAATTTCGAATTCAGACCCAAACTGGGCTGGGAGGGAAAATTCCCGCCCATGCACCAAGTCGACCATAGGGTCGACCTGGGTGTCCAGGTCGACCTGGGGGTCGACCTGCCCAGTCGACCTAGTTTGGCCCTGGCTGGCCTGGTCGGTTTCTGGTCGAATTTCTGAACTTGGCTGTGTCACTGGGTTGATTTGTCACATTCTGGTTGGCTTCTCTCGAAGTGAATGGTCTAGATTCATCTATGATCATCTGACGGCTCAAATCAATCTGAAATTCTATATAAACAACTTAACACTCAACCTAAATTCACACAAATAATATAGAACTAGAGCCGCCATGCTGTCGGGAGAAAACTAAGAGGAGCCTCCACTTGTAGAAAAGCTTAGAGACGAGCCAAATTAAAGTTAAAACAAGAATCAAATCAACGTTGTCTACCCAAAGGAAAGCAATTCAAATTCAGAACTCAGAAATCAGAAAACAAGACCGTCGTTTGTTGTAAGTATAGTGATTTTTCCGATGTGAATAAAAGTTAGGATTTGATTCGATGTAAAATGGAAATGGAATTGTGTTACTGTGTAACAACAATGTTAATTCATACCTATGTATTGAAATGATTGTGGTATTGTGATGTTTGTGGTATAGTTGAATTGATATTGATCATATTGTACATTTAGAATCACATGAAAGTTGTATAGTTCATGTTGTAATCGACACCTATATGTTTATGTGATTATATAGGTTATATGTGATTAAGATTTCATGTATATATATGCTAAAACCTCTATGCCTAAGCTCATATAATATGTTTATACAAAAGTTGCAAAGTCAATAATTGGATCCATGCCAAGATCCACTTTAATACATGTTTCATGTGTAGTTGGACATATGATTGGATCTAGTTCACTCATGCGGTGAAATTATATATATACTTTATGAACATGTCATATTCTTATGCTAGTGATGTTCGATGTTATGCCTAGATCTAAACATGTTTAGGCTTATGTTGTCTAAATCATATGTTAATTCATGTGACATCTATTTGGTTAGACCCCTATTTCAATGCAAGTTTACATGTATGTAAATTGATTTAGCCTATGTTGTAAGTTCACACCTATGATGTTCATATTGACTATGCCAAGAATGCCAAGTTTACACCTATGTCATGTTTATGTCTATGAATTCCCTTATGCCAATTTTGTGTGCGCTAAATTAGGCTAAGTTTTTAGCCTAATATTATATGTTAAAAACCATGCGAACGAAAATAAGGCTAAGATTGTTAGCCTAATATTTAGACGGGGTAACGTTGGGAAAATTAGTAACTTGACATAAACTGGTGAAAATATATGAAATTGGCATGTTTGTCACATGCCAAAATTGGTGGCACTTAAATGGTGTAAATCCTTATACCAAAAATGTTAAACTTGGAAAGTGGGCCACAACATTTAATTGTTGACGAATTTACATATAATAAGTAATAAAGACAAATATGTAAATTTAGAAAATACGAGTATGCTTAACACGAGGTTGGATTGAGTTGTGATGTAAACCTGCCCGGACTCGCACGGTTGTCCAGTAGTCACAACAATACATATCCAACGTGGGTGGTTAAGCATTGAGCCCAATAAGGGCCCGAGGTTAGACTGAGTTACGGTGTAAATCTGCCCGAAATCGACCGGCACATCTAGTAACCGTAACAATACCTGTCTAATGTGAGTGGTCGATGCTTTAAAAAGCTAAGGACAGACAAGTCAGGATGGTAGGGTTAAGTTAACTAAAACACTTAACCAATTCAACATGTTAATTAAACTGATGGGTGGGGTTAGGTAAATACAGACACTTAACCACTTAACATGTTTGACTAGAAAACCCTAGTAATGGGGACCCATTTCAGCAGTAACTCAATTAGGTATCATGGTACCCTGAAACTGGGCAGGGTCGGGCACGATTACTGGGCTAATTGTAAGCGGTCAAAAGCGACAGCGGTGGGTGCAATAGTGTGGGTTCTAATGGAGTGCGGGCGTGCACACACTTCGGAGCAGACAAACAGGGCACTGGGGGAACTAGTAGTATAACCTATGCATTCTAGAATTGTGTGTGGCCGCCACCATGGGACTTGATACAACCCATGGTGGGACCAGCATAGGTATATACAATCTTTGGGAGCCGTAAGACACAAATGATTATGCGGGTAGGAGCCGATCTATAGAAAAAGGGGATCACTTCACCTCGATTATGGGGTGCCGGTTGAGACAATACAAGTAGGTGCAGAGATTTAGTGTGGGGTGCGATAGTATATTCGATTCAAACTGCCTTACCTTAGTTTATGATACTTTCCTATTTCCAGTTTATACTTATCATGTCCTTTTTCTTATTCTAATACTGAAGAGTCACTAGACTTACCAGGCTTTATGTCTGACCCTATTTTCTTTCGTCTTCTTTTCTTCCGTTTCCCCCCCCCCCCTCAGGTCCACAGGGAGGAAACAACCCAGCTTAGTCAGATTCTTTGCAAGCTTCAAGATAGTAGATGTACGGTTTGGACTCTCTTTCCTTGGCTATGGCTGTTGGGCACACTCTATGGGGATTATGCAGATTTAATTATGTTTTTATGCTTCTTTATTTAATAACCAAGACAGAAATGATGATGTAATGTTTTTGGAAGTTATTATGTGACAGTTATGGAAATGTTTTGTATGGACACATATTTACGAAATAAAAAGTCTGTTGTTTTCTGCTGCTTATATATATGTGTTTATATCTGTCTTGTGTTTTATCTGTGACTTGTACTTACAAACCTCCACCAAAGTTAAGGCATTCCCTTTGTGAGTGACCTTAATGGAGTGTGGGGTGTTTCACTTGGTATTAGAGCACAGATTTACCAGGCTAGATAAAAGTTTTTGAAACTATTTTCAGAAAGAAGTTTAAAGAAGCATTGATTTCAAGAAAAAGAGTTATTTTTAAAAGGCATAATTCCCCAAAAGCCATGTGCACTATCTCTCTATCCTTTGTCTTGAATATTTTCCTTTTTGTTCCATCATGTCTGAAGATCTTAACCTTCCAGAAGGAGTACCGATCCCTGGCTGGTTCCGAAGGTACCTAGAGGCTAGGGCCAATGGTGCAGGCCCAGCAGACATTCCTCCTCCAACAGTGGCAGCGGTTCCTCCTTCTCCTCCTCGTAGAAATACTTTCGCTAAGACATGTAGAGACTTCAAGGCTATGGGAGGAAAGGACTTTTATGGAACTGAATCATTTGTGGCAGCTAGGAACTGGTTGAAGGAGCCCGAAGATTTGTTCGTCATCTTTGAAGTTGACGACAGGCAAAAGGTACAACTAGCAGTGTGATTTCTTAAAGATGAAGCTTCCTATTGGTGGGAAGTTACCCATGCTGAGATGCCAGTGGAGACTTGGAAGATTTCAGGATGAGGTTTGAGATGAAATTCCTCTCCCAAGCTGAAAGAAGCCTGCAGATGGACAAGTTCCTAACTCTTAAATAAGGAAATATGACAATCAAGGAGTATGTCAATCAGTTTAATTAGCTGGCCAGATTTGGGCTGGATTTGGTAAACACCCAACACAAGAAGGCCCTTCGCTTCGTCAAAGGTCTGAATGAGCCTCTACACAGCCTTGCAATGACCCATATACCCATGGGAGCGACCTATGAAAGCTTGGTGGACATGGCGCTGCTACACGAGGAAGATAAAGGCAAGAAAGAAGCAAAGGTGGAAGTGCCTCAAGAAAAGAAAGAGGGTTTACAGGCTAAGAAAACAGACTTCAAGAAAGGCGGGAAAAACAACAAAACCCGTGAAAAGAGAAGGTGCAATTTCTGTGGAATTGTGGGACATATAGCAAAAGACTGCAGGAAGAAGAAGGCAAAGATGAATGGTGGTTGTTTCCATTGTGGAGAGACTGGACACTTGGCTAAGGACTGCCCAAAGAAGCGGGGACAGGGACAGAGGAATGGATCCACCTCAGGAGGACAAGTTCACGTGGTGGTGGCACCTCCACAGGAACGAGGTAGAAATATTTCCGTAGAAAGCTTAGTTTATCTTTATGATTATCCAGTTCGCACTCTCTTTGATTCTGGTGCATCACACTCCTTTATTTCATCTGCCTTAGTAGAATCTCTGCACCTAGACACTACAAGAAAAACTACAATTAGTAACGTATACTAGCAGCGTTTATACTATAAGTGCATCTGATTTTTTTTATTTTTTTTATTTTTACTTATTTTATTTTGTTAAAACATTGTCAATAATCGTCCGCTTGTACTTGTGGACAAAACCAAATTGTTTTCCATCCATTTTTCGTTTCCCTCCTTATCCGATTTCTCCTTCTCCCGGTTAACCCTAGTTCCATTTCCATTTCCCTCTCTGTCACCTTTCTTCATTTACATCTCCTCTCACACGAAACTCTAAATTCACTTTTGTTTCCCTTTGTATCACGTTTCATCGTTTGTTATCCTGTGAAACCCTGATTTTCTAAAGTATGTGTCATTTTAAATTCATCTAATATTTGGTTAGTCTCTACAAATGCATATGGACTTTTAGATTTGGCAATTTGGGGATTAGATTTGTTTCAGCCCCTAAAATTTATGGTTTCTTTCTTTTGGATGTTTTTGGATCTGGTCGTGGCAATTAATTTTGGATCTAGAGAGCTTAGTTGATTATTGCTTTCAGTGATGGAACCGCACAAGGCATCAGGTGATGGAACCGTACCAGGCGCTGCAGCAGCAGTATCAGGCATCGGGTAGAACTGGGGTTTTGGTGATGAGGCGAAGAGCCTTTGGATTGGAGATTTGCAGTACTGGATGGATCAGAAAGGTAGTACATTTATTTTTGTGATTTGAATACGAATGTGAACTGTTATTTGCTTATTTTGTTAACTTGAACAAAATTTGTTGAGGTCAACGAGTGGTTGGAATATGGCATAAGTCGCTTTGTACTAATCCTTCCTTACATCCTCTTTGTTCATCCCAGGATTACCAATAGCATTGTAGCTCACCCCAAATTTCCGTTAAAAAATACCAGTATCAAAGATTAGGAAATTTAAATGTAAACCCAATTTAAATTGCTATTCAATTTTATACAATCGACAATCATAAACCTTCAAGTCCTAACTTTAACTATTTTGCCAGACTATAGAACCAAAATTTGTTTATAAAAGGGTAGAGTTCAAGTTCTTACTTCATGTTACCGTCTAAAGGTTGAAATATGTGTGGGTTAATTTTGTTTTAGCCATCTTTGGAAACGAAGAGGAGAGTGAATAAATCCATACCTGTATATGTTTTCTATAACGCTAGTACTCAGCTTGGGCATATTTGAGTATTGTCCACAAATTTATTCTAATGAGTTCTATTTGTCTCTAAGTTGCATGCTGCGTGAAAAAGTAAGTTGCAACTGCAAAGTGGATTTTTGGTGATCTGAGTAGCTATAGGCTTTGATGCATGAAATCTGTTAAGAGGGGGGTGGTGGTTTGATGATTATACTAGGATGTTCTTGACATGGATGGATGGTGAAATTATGCTATTACTAGGATCTGCTATTTTATTATCTTGCTTGTCACTTGTGGTTAATAGTTTGTCAGTTCTTTGATGCATGCTTATATTGTAAATTTAGTCCATAACCTGGTACCAACAAATATGACCATGTTGTTTTGTCATTGTCATTCATCGGATGGTCATAAGAAAAAGTTATATGCTTTTCCCAAGGCAGTGCTCACACTGAGTTGGTGTACTGCAGATCGTTAAATGAACTGTACTATAGAGACAGTCATACACACCTGATTTCAAGTTGGAGAAATGAAAATGAAAAAAAAATCTGATACAAAGCTTTTAAAAACATGTATATAAATAATGATAGAGATTGTTTTTTTAATATAATAATAACTTGGAAATTTTAATGCATCTATTATAAATAAATTTATTTTTGTAAGGATTCTCAAATTATTTGATTTTATAATAAATTTTAGTCATATTATTTGTGAGGAACATTGAAATAATATTAGATCTGTATACAAGGGTCATAATAGATTTTCACTTGATGCCATTTATATAATTACATATTGGTGATTGGAAAGAAGTCAACATATCTTTAGTAGTAACATTATGATTTTGAAATTTTAATTTATGTACTCTCTCTTTTTAGTTTTAATTGGATTTCAAATACCAGTTATAAATTAAATTAAATTAAATTTTAAATTTAGAAGAGTTTCTTGAAAAGATAAAATCTTGTATTGGGCTATTAAAGTATGAAATTATTACTAATAATAGGAAGAATAATATAGCTATAACTTTTGCTTTCTTGAACTGTTCTGCTTGGGTATCTTTTACTTCATTATTCGGGTATCTTTTAGTTCATTGTTTTTACTAGGTTATTAAATGGAAATTGATTTTTTGTAATATGTTTTCAGTATTCTTTTTAATGTTTTATGCATTGTGTTAATTAAATTTGTCGTGTATTCTATGTCTTTTATATGTATTCAAGGTTATTTACATATATATTGCATTCATATATATATGCTATACGCTTACATCTTTGTTTAGTGTCTTAGTATTGGGTGGATCTATATGTTCTACTGGTATATACTGTTTCCTTTTTCATGGAATTTTTTGTTGCACATTTAATGATGGACCTTATTTATCTAGGCTAGATTTTGGCCATTTCTTACACAACTTGAAATCAATAGTCTATATGTTAGATAGCAGCACATCAGAACAAAAGATGGTTCATTTAATATATGTCTCGCGTGTTGTAGATTGTTGTAGTTTTGAAATTAATGTAAGCAGCACGTACGCGAGTTTTCAATGCTACATTTACAGCTACTATACTAATATTTGTGTACAGATTTTGAAATTTGCTTCAGTTTTTTTAGGAACCCATGATATAATGTGCAGTATTCATCGGTACTCATTGTGTTTGTGATGAATTTAACATTGCTCCATCATATTCATTGTCTAAGTTCGAAACTCATTTATTTATACATTGTACAAGTACTGGATATCCGTTTGTGATGAATTTTCACTATCATATTCATAGTCTAAGTTCGAAACACATAAGTGAATTACCAGTGTACTTCAAGATAAATTTTTAAGTAAAACTTTTCTAAAATTATAAGCATAATAACTAAAGCATATGTAGAATTGGAGTATACGTAAAATTATAGCATGTATATGACAGTGAAAATTGCACCAACAAATGCATTGTGTTGGATACAGTACTGGATATCCATTTGTGTATATTTATTATATATATGCACTCATGGATAACTAAAAATTTGTACGGATTCATGAATCTAGGCTTTTTTCAGGTTAATTCAGTGCATTTTTTTAGTTAATTATGCTTTACTCAAAATTATTCTGGAGTAGTTTGAAATCAATGCTTTCACCTTGAAAGTGTCATTTAACAGTACTTATATGCTGAATGCTATGACAATAGGTGTGTGCACTAGGAAGTAGAAACACTATACGCATGTAAGCTAGACATTGGAGGTATACACACAAAGTGTGCACATATTGCTTGCATGAATGCACTAACTCAGATGAAACACGATGACTTAGCTACCTATTCATCTTAATTAACCTAAATATTACCTCTTATGAGAAAATCATAACCGTTTTGGTTACTCATCTAAGTGCAGTTATTATAGGGTTTTCTTTTTTCTTAGAATTTTTTTGCTTTGTGTGCTCGAAACATATAAAGCAAAAATAGGATAATATGCTACAATATGATCTATGAAGTTGAAAAGTGAACAGCTGCTCAGCACCTAGTTTTGTTCTTGCAGCCTCCACAGAGCAACCAATCACCATACGCCTCTTAATGACTCGACGGTTGTTCGTCGTCTGTAATGTTAAGAAAAATGGGGGAAACCACGCGGTGGTCAGTTGCACTTAGCTGCTTTTTCGTAGTAATAAACTGAAAATGATCATAACGCACATTGAACCCAAATGCAAGATCTGTTAGCAAGCGCACTACCACTATGAGTTTGAGAACCAGTCATTGAAGTCTTATTTGTTCTTTTTAATTAATTTTGTAGATTAATGCATATACCCATCTTTTTGTAAACATCAAGTTATATCTCAGTTTATTTGTTTCAAACTGTAGACCATTTCGCCTTGTTTGATTGCGTCATACTTGAAATGTGTATGCAGATCCCCCTAGCTTCACAAATTATATAATAATTCATATTTAAAATTATATATCTCTAATATAAATTAACATTTTGAATGAAATAGGTAATTACGTTATAGTAAGAAGGGCCGGGGTAGCGACAGTCTGGGTTGTACTGGAAATCATCTGGATGGCGAGGGCTATAAGGGTAATTATCTTGGCAACCTGAAATTCCACTATGAATTCTTTTTCAGTTGTCTGGCTTTGTCAGGTCTACTACAAGTTAACTGCATGCATGAGGCACAAGACTACTTTGTCATGGTCATCTTTTAAATAAAGCTTTCTTTGTCTTTTTAGCATGACAAAAGGGTACAGTAGCTAATTGCAGTTGTTGGATTTATGAGCACGGTATGTGCTCAAATTATATTTTTCTTTACATGCTGCCTTGAACAGTAAAGTTTGTAACTTTTTTGATGAACGATATTATAATATTATATGCCAGATATTTTCTTTTTCTTGGTTAGGAAATGATTTATTGAGTTACGTAGATTAAATCAGTTCATTTAATGACATTTTCAATGTATACAGGTAAAACACACACATTATGCTTGAAATATTTTATTTTAACACTTTTCAAGTAAAAAATATTAGTTTTAGTAGCTTTTGAAAATGATGATGCGTTTAAAGCCTTTCTTCTTTTACTTAACCAATGAAACTTCCCTACAAATCAGGTACTAGCTATAGCTATAATTTGGATATCATCATATTACATAGGGACACTCGATTTTGGATTAGAATAACTAGATCCATATGGTTTGTATGTTCTGGAGGTGTTTGAAATTAATAATTAAATGATCACATAAAACCACTATTTTTAGACCAATTTATTTCCCTGGTGGTTTTTCTTTTTGTCGAATAACGTAAATAATGCAGATTTTTTTTCTTCTGAAAAAGTGTACACATTTCAGAAAAATGTATTTCTTCCTTAGGGTTGGATTTTCTCAGGGAAAAAAGGATTATTTGTTTCAAAGAAGATTCAATTCTCTTGGAGTATTAGATATCTGTTGATATGTTTCTTTAGGAAAAGTTTGTTTTTCTTCGAGGATGCTTGATTATTTCTAGAACAGTTGCTATTTTGGCTAGTTATTTGATCCTTCTTCTACCAAATAAATTAAGACTTTCTAAAAAAGTTTGATTTTTGTTCCACATCAGGTTTGCCTCCTGTAGAGTTTTTTTTTTCAAGATTTTTTTATAGATATTACCAAAACTGACATTTATTGTTGTAGTAGGCTGTTTAGAAATACTCTCTGCTACCTGTTGCACAAAATAACAAACTCAGCTTGTATAATATAAATTCTACCTTTTCAGTATATTTTTATAGTAATGCGTATAAGGGTCAAGATGTAGAAATTGCTACTTAAGTATTTGCTCATATATCGGTATGAAATTGCTATATAAGACAGTCAAAACTATTAAACATATAACCTAAGAGAAACACAATTTGAAAGACAAAGAAAGACTCATCTCATGTAAAAATATAATGGTGCTAAAGAATTTTAGCATAATATTTATAGAGAGGATTAGATTTTCTGTTGATGGATGCGTTTAAAAAATAAAATAGTTTTATACATGTTAACCAAGATATAGCTTTATAATATAAGGATAAGTTATTGGTTGTGATAGTGAGCTCTATTTGTATACTGATGAATATGAGGTTTGTTTCTATTACATTGAATCAAATTTGTAATTTAATTTGGTTCAAACTCAATTTAACTTTTGAATCATAACTGTGAACTTGTGATTAAGAGCACATATTTTTACTCAGTAGATTGACTACTATTTTACTTAGAAAATATAATGAATGTGGTGTTAAGTTATGCAATTGTAGCCAATGCTAATCAGATAGTTAATGATCAACGTACGTAGCGTCCTTACTGCAATGTCCTGTTAGTTAATCTACAAGTTTTTTCTATGTAACATGAGATTACCGTGTTCAGTATTATCTTTATGAGGTCAATGATGTAGAAGCCATTGAGAGAAAATCCTTAATTAATTTGCTCTGGGTTTTTTAACAAAATGCATACAAAATTGTTTGTCACTAACCATAGAGAATGCATTTTTAGTGTATTGCACCTGAACTAAACCCTTAGTTACAGCAGATTTACAGAAATCCATGTCTGAATTGTTGTTATTGTTGTTGGGTCCCACTTTGGCACTTTCATAAAAAAGCGATTAAAACCTCAGTGAATTTCGTTGGAATATTGCTGTTTACAACAACTTCATCAATATAGGACCACATGTATTGCGTTTGTAATTGGATATGTAGGCTGTATACATCCGTTATCACTTATCACCGTATTTAAGGCCTCTTCATTTTGTAGTATAATTGAAAGAGACTTTATCTTTGCTACGTAGGAAACTTTTACTACGAACTGCAAGATTCAAATATAATTGAAAATAATGACTTTATCTTTGCTATGTCGAATTCTACATTGTCCTCAAGAGTGTGCAGTAACGTAGCTGAAATACAAGTAATATATTTCTGCAAAAAGGAAGTCTTTATATCTTGCCAAATTATAGTAGTCAGAGGTGATTGTTCATGCTGATTCATATGGTTTAGCATTTGTCTTAGTTTTCATTTTTGTTCATGGGTTTAGTTAGTATTTTCTCACACCTTGTCGTGCCATGTATGTATGATGTTTTTTTTCCTATCAAAATCAAAATGGTATTTGTTTGTGTGCAGCAATATTTTTTTCCTCCCCCTTTAGATACCAAATCGTAGTTGTAGTTATCCACACAACTAATCAGTTAAAGATCATTATTTTGTAGGTTTGTAAAGAAAACAATGAACAAACTGAAGAGTGATCCTAATATGAAGTGTAACTTATGCAAAATAGAGAGGAGCCTTACCATTGTTTTGTTCTATTATAGTTACTCATTTTTTGATGATATTCTTTTTCCATATGCAGGCAAAAGATATAACTGTTTTAGGGTCGCTGAAGATAACAGCTAAACTTTTTGTTCCGGGTAAGTATCACCTAGTCTTTCTCTTGTACAAGTTATAGATAATAAACATACAAACTTGCAGTATTTTCTGACGAGTTATTATTCTTTCAATTAATATTTCCTTGAATCCATTGTAAACAATGTTTCATTGTAAGTGATGCAGATTTATATTCAGTGGAAAGCTCAGTATTCTTCTAAGTTTAATGTACGACTAAAATATTCATGAACATCTTTAAACTAACCATTGTTGATCACGTTAATATCATGCTGGCAGGTTAATAATGTTGGAACAGCCATAAAAAACAGAATCATTGATGTAACTTCTAAAGAATACTCAAATTTGTTGACGCTGAACTTGAGGTCAAGCTATAACATATGCCAGCCCACGCATCCCCTTCTCAATGCATCAAAAGCTGGTAACATCATTTTTATTTCCTCAATTGGTGGCAGGTTAGCTTTACCAAAGTTGACACTGTTTGGTATGAGCAAAGATATACCATATACACTTCTGATGGAAACCTGCTTTATTTTTTCTCAACAATATTATGGATACAAAACTTTATAGAAGTTAATCTTAGTTATCAGGAGCGATGGATCAGCTTATACGAAACTTAGCATGCGAGTAAGCCAAAGATAACATCCATGCAAACTATGTTGCACCAGGTGCTATCAAAACTTCGTTATTAGCACAAGTAATCACCGTTTCTTCTTTTAGCCCACAATTTTTTATTATTGCCTAATTGCATGCTTCTTTAATCTGAAAGAAAAACGAAACGTTAGGAAATAACTCTAAAAGATGCACCAACACTTTTCCCCAAACATATATTCAAATATTTTATCAAAAGGATAAATGGAGACAGGTATGTTAATGTATGTGCACAGACAGATGCTCAAGTACATTTATTGTGTATACTAACAAATAACTATCCAATCTATTTCATGATGAAGTTTAAATAAAGTAAATATCATATGCATAGAACACCAGATGTGCTTATCTTACCCTTCTATTACATTGATTTAGAAAAATGCCAAGTTCCGAACATACTGTTTAATTTTTGGCCATTTGAGCTTCTATAACTAATGGAAAAGCATTTTTTTGTGGACAACTTTGTAAGTTTGTTCAATATGCTAGTTGATTTTAGATTTTCAGTTCTTTGTTTATCATGGTTATGCTTACTTTTTTTGTTTCTCATTTACTTTTTCTAATGTATTAACAATGTTAAGTGCACTCATGGTGCATACTTTAATCTTAATGTCATTTTGTTACAACTCAGTTTAAGTCCTGGATAGTCCATCACGTTACTTAACAACCACTTTTTCCTTTAAACTAAAAGAATATATGAGCCATGTCAGTAGATCTTCATAAAGTGTAGACCTAAACCTACAGATGAAAGAAAAGCATGTCAAGTATATTTTTGATGATTCTATGCTGTAAGGTTTGGATTCAATTGATTTAAAGATTATCATTTAGTAATATACTATAGTTGGAAGTTTTTTGTAGGCTGGGTTTGGTTAGTCAAATGGTGCAGATTCTTCGATGAATCCTAATGGACTATTCAATATAGAGTTTGTTAGAGAACCCCGAATTATCACAAAACCAATTGGTAATGTGAAGGGTGAACTCATTATAGTTATACAGGATTCATTTTACAAATTCCCCGATGTGGGACTTGTCTCAACACGCCCCCGCACGTTTGGCATATCCTGAGCCTAACACGTGGAGATCTTATTTGGGTGACGGGGACAAGTGTGGTAGATGCACGCACGAATTAAACCCGCTCTGAGACCATGTTAGAGAACCCCGAATTATCACAAAACCAATTGGTAATGTAAAGGGTGAACTCATTATAGTTATACAGGATTCATTTTACAAATTCCCCGATGTGGGACTTGTCTCAACAGAGTTGAACGTATGGTTCATCTTTTAATTGGTACAGTAATATTTCATTTGTTTATCTGTTCACATATTAATCTGAAATGATTTACTCTGAAATAAAATCTAATATTAGGCTAACGCCCAAAACTGAATACATAGGATATTTCATCGCTTTTTTATTAACTTTTGGCATATGGACTTTGCAGTAAAATAATGCAACTAGCAGACATGTTATTGTTGTCGGTAACTTTGTTTCCAGAATATAATAATAGGTTTCGATGACATGATAGTTATGATGAAGTGGTTCTTGATGACTGGGCGAAGGCCTATGCCTGCCGTGGCAGCTGTTGTTGTGCTTTGAGAATATCTGATTTATTATTGAATAACATATGCTCCCTTATTTTATCGTACACAGTTAACAAATTCATATACTTGATGCACCATATTGAACTTAGTACACTTCTGTTATTATTAAATTCTCTAGATGTTCAGGCCATTTTAATAGTGATAGGTTGATTTCAAAAAACAATAGAAAATAAGATGAATGTCTGGGTGAAGTCAAAATTGGCTTTGAGAATGTGTGCAATGATTTTTATGCAAGTGTTAAGACCACCGCCATTAGATTGAAAGAGCCGGTAATTCTTACCATTATATTTGTATGTAATTATTACCGTTGATCGTTATACTTATGTGCAGGTAATTAGATTTTCAAAGTGAAGAACGCCCGCATCAAAGAACCGGTGGTTATTAAGCTATGAAGTAGACTTCAACTATTATTTTGTTTGTATTAGTCGGGTAGACTTGTTTGTATGCAATTGTGGCATGTGGATTCACTTATTTTGTTGAAATACTACTATTGAGATGATTATGGGTATTATATTTGATATTGTGAGTAATGTGTTTTTTAACTATTTAAATATGGTGATTATTGATTTTAGTTTGAAAATGACACTTCTATAATTATTTGTTTTAATATTAGTAGTATATATAAGTGATTGATGGGAATATTAGAAGCTATTAACTGTAAATAACCGCAATTAAAATGTGGTGTACATCAGTTAGTTTTAGTAGCGTTGAAAAAGTGCTACAAATGTAATTAACAAAAGATATTGTAGCTGAAATGAAACGCAACAAAACAAAATACATATAGTAGGATTGAAAAACCGCTACAAAAAACATATAGTAGGACTGAAAAACCGCTACAAAAAAATTGAAAAATGATGCAAGTATCACTTTAGTAGCATTTTTACAACGCTACTAAAAAACTTTTTGTAGGGTTTCAGAAACGCTACAATATTTACATTTTCGGTTGCGTTTACTAAAACGCAACAAAAACTTTTAGACTTTTAGTTGCATGTCGTATAGCAGCGTTTATTGAAACGCTACTACAAGTTATTGTAGCGTTTTTACAATGCTATTAAAGGCATTTTCTGGTGTAGTGAGACACTAGTATGGTAGAAGATCCCTTGGTTGTTTCAAATCCAATTGGGGGCTCGGCTTATTTGTCGATGGTTTGCTTGGATTTGAAAATCTCTATTCTAAGTGTTGAATTTAGATGTAGTGCCTTTGTTTTGGGCTTCTCAGGATATGGACTGATCTTAGGCATGGACTGGTTATCCAGTAATGGTGCCATTCTTGATTGTGAGAAAAGAGTGGATAGACTCTTGAATCGGCTCGGTAACACTCTAGAAATTTCTTGTAATCCCTTGAATGCTGTTATGCTTTGTTATCTAGAGTCGCTTGACGCTTCTGTTGAGAATTTGCAGTCGGTTAGAGTGGTCCGGGAATATCCGGATGTCTTTGAAGAGGTGAAAGGCTTACCTCCGAAGCGGGAAATAGACTTCCGCATATATCTTATTGGTAATGCAAAGCCAGTAGCTCTGCCTGTTAGACACATGGCTCCAAAGGAGAGAAAGGAACTCAGTAAGCAAGTTAAGGAGCTTCTCGAGAAGGGGTTTATAAGGAGAAGTATCTCGGAATGGGGTGCTCCAGTGGAGTTTGCCACCAAAGCAGATGGTTCACTACGTCTTTGTGTGGATTATAGGGAGCTAAACAAGCTGACTAAAAAGAATAGACACCCGCTTCCCAGAATAGACGATTTGTTTGATCAGCTTGTAGGTGCGTCGGTCTTCTCCTAACTTGATCTGGCTACTGGGTTCCATTAGCTAAGAGTAGCTGAAGATAGTATTGATAAAATGGCGTTCAGAACCCCAGACGGTTTCTACGAGTGGCTAGTCATGCCTTTTGGCTTGACAAATGCACCCTCTTATTTCGTAGACCTAATGAGCAGGGTGTTTAGAGAATTCCTCAATAAGTGCATGGTGGTCTTCGTAGACGATATTTTGATCTTCTCAAAGAATGAGGAAGAACATGCTCAGTATCTGAAGGAAATCATGGAAACTCTTCGAGTTCATCAGCTAAAAGCCAAATTCTCCAAGTGCCACTTTTGGAGAGAAGAAGTAAGATTTCTTGGACATATAGTGTCCAAAGAAGGGTTAGCTGTGGACCCCGCGAAAGTAGTGGCAGTGCAAGATTGGAAGACACCAAGAAATGCAACCGAAGTCCGAAGCTTTCTTGGGCTAGTAGGTTTTTACCGAAAGTTCATTAGGGATTTCGCGAAAATCTCAGCTCCACTCACAAGGCTAACAAAGAAGAATCTGGCGTTCACTTGGGATTTGGATTGCGAGTTTGCTTTCCAACGGCTAAAAAGGGCTCTCACAACAGCCCCAGTTCTGACTTTGCCAGATGGAAGCGAGATGTTCACCGTATACACGGATGCTTGTAGTACGGGACTAGGCGCCGTTCTGATGCAAGAGGGGAGGGTAGTAGCTTATGGTGGAAGACAATTGAGAGTTCATGAAAAGAACTACCCAACCCACGATCTTGGGTTGGCCGCCATCGTCTTTGCGCTTAAGTCTTGGCGCCATTATCTCCTAGGTGAGAAGTTCGAATTATATACTGACCATAAATCGTTGAAGTATCTTTTCTCGCAAAAAGATCTTAACTTGAGGCAGCAAAGGTGGATGGAGTTCCTTGCCTCGTATGATTTTGAGATTTCCTATACTCCTGGCAAAGGCAACGTAGTAGCAGACGCGTTGAGAAGAAAGAAGCTGACCCTAAGCCCTCTCTTTGTGGAAAGGCAAAGCTTGGAGTAACCAGTTTTGACTTTAGGCCCTCCTCTGATTTTATACCTGGTTTATTGGCATCCCTAGAAGTACGGCTCACTCTTTTAGACTCAATAGGGGCCGCACAATGCGAAGACCCTCAGCTTGTGGATGTGATGGTTAAACTAATTAGGGGTGAAACTTCCAGTCACCTCAATAGGTAATCCATCGATGGAAAGGGTTGGCTAAGGCGAGATGGAAGACTATGCGTCCCACAAGCAAGGGATTTAGTGAAGAGGGTTCTCGAGGAAGCACATCATTCCACGATGACAATACATCCAAGTGGAGACAAGATGTACAAGGACATAAAGAGAGTTTTCCATTGGAGCGACATAAAGAAAGACGTGACATATTTCGTTTCTAAGTGCGTGACATGCCAACAGGTCAAGGCGGAACAAAAGAAGCCTGGAGGACTGCTTCATCCTCTAGAAGTCCGACAGTGGAAGTGGGATAGCATCTCAATGGACTTCATTGACGGGTTGCCTAGGTCAAGAAGAGGTAATACTAGCATTTGGGTAATAGTGGACAGGCTTACTAAAAGCGCCCACTTTATACCTATCAAGAGTAGAAGGACTGCTTCGTCTCTAGCTTCTCTTTATCTTAAGGAAATAGTTCGACTCCATGGAATACCCTCCAGCATAGTGAGTGACAGAGATCCCATCTTTACGAGCGAATTTTGGTGGAGTTTGCAAGAAGCTGTAGGCACACAGTTATGCTTGAGCACGGCCTATCACCCCCAAACTGATGGTCAGACAGAAAGGGTGAATAGAGTATTGGAAGATCTTTTGAGACTATGCGTTCTTGACTTCGGAGGGACTTGGGAGGATCATCTTCCTTTAATGGAATTCGCCTACAATAACAGTTACCAAGCCACTATTGGCATGGCGCCCTTCAAGCTCTATATGGAAGAACTTGCCGATCACCAACTTGTTGGTGGGAGTCTACTGACAAGATTATACTTGGGCCAGACATGATTAGAGAGACTTCAGAAAAAGTAGACTTGATACGAAGGAGAATGAAGACTGCCCAAGATAGGCAGAAATCCTACGCAGACAAAAGAAGGACCGACCTTGAATTTGAGGTTGGGGATAGGGTTTTCCTTAAGGTATCTCCTTTAAGGAACGTCGTTCGCTTTGGATCCGCAGGAAAGCTAGCACCAAGATTTGTAGGACCGTTCCCTATCATCGAGAGGATTGGGAAAATGGCTTATAGAGTAGAGCTGCCTGAAAGATTGGCTGGAATTCACAACGTCTTTCATGTTTCTCATCTCCGAAAATGTCTACATGAATCCGCGGAAGTGGTGGAGCCAAGCAATCTAGAAGAAGCTGAAGTGGAACGCGAAGCAACTGTGAGGAGAGTTCCAACTCGAATCGTAGGAACTGAAGTGAAAAAGCTACGCAACCGCGAAGTCAAGCTCGTTAAAGTTCAGTGGAGCGACGCCGAGGAAGACGCAACTTGGGAAACTGAGGAGAGAATACGCGCGGCCTACCCTTTTCTTTTTGAGGGTACACCTTTAATCTCTCTTTTTCCTTAAGTTGTACTTATATCTATCTTTTTAGGTATATCTCCTCGATATTATCCTTTATCCTTAGGTAGAAACCTTTTTGGATGTAAACATGTATTTGAAACATGTTATGATTGATGGATGCAAGTGGTTGCTAGTGGTTGCTCGTGGATGCATATACACACACAACCTAGGTTTTAGATCGGCTCAGTCACTTCATACTGCATATGCATATATGTATTCATATTTGTATGTGGTTGAAACTTGATATGTCGTCTTATGGATGTCGCACTTGTATGAATGATTGCGCACTCATGTAGAATTAGGAGTAGGGAAAATTTCTCATACATAATGGATTCATGGCACTTACATGATTCGTATTAAGGAGGTCAACTGAATCAGTAGACCGCCTAATTTTTGCATTAGATTAGGACATATACACACACTATGCATATGATCATGAAGCATTAAAAGTCTTTTAAGGGCAATGGACGCCTGTGTTTGATGGTTGAGTAGATGGACGATTGGATGTTAGGACTTACATTCTCCTAGACTTGAAGATTTCGGGGATGAAATCCTTTTAAGGAGGGGAGAATGTAACACCCCAAATTTTCTGTTAACTGTAAATTAACAAATTAAAGTATAATTAATTCTAAATGAAAGAATTAAGGGAAATAGGTTACGCCATTGCGTTCGTCTCGGGATTCTGCTTGAGATAGAGTCCGAGTTTGCATGAATCAGACTCCGTATGAAGGAGTTATGACCTCCGGAAGTTTCAGAATTCAAATTTAAAATTCAAACAGTTCAAAATTTTGTTCGAATTTCGAATTCAGACCCAAACTGGGCTGGGCGGAAAAATTCCCGCCCAGGCACCAGGTCGACCTGGTTTGGCCCTGGTTGGCCTGGTCGGTTTCTGGTGGAATTTCTAAGCTTGGCTGTGTCACTAGGGCTGATTTGTCACATTCTGGTTGTCTCCTCTCGAAGTGAATGGTCTAGATTCATCTAAGATCATCTGACGGCTCAAATCAATCTGAAATTCTATATAGACAACTTAACACTCAACCTAAATTCACACAAATAATATAGAACTAGAGCCGCCATGCTGTCGGGAGAAAACTAAGAGGAGCCTCCACTTGTAGAAAAGCATAGAGATGAGCCAAATTAAAGTTAAAACAAGAACCAAATCAACGTTGTCTACCCGAAGGAAGCAATTCAAATTCAGAACTCAGAAATCAGAAAACAAGACCGTCGTTTGTTGTAAGTATAGTGAATTTTCCGATGTGAATAAAAGTTAGGATTTGATTCGATGTAAAATGGAAATGGAATTGTGTAACAACGATGTTGATTCATACCTATGTATTGAAATGATTGTGGTATTGTGATGTTTGTGGTATAGTTGAATTGATATTGATCTTATTGTACATTTAGAATCACATAAAAGTTGTATAGTTCATGTTGTAATCGATACCTATATGTTTATGTGATTATATAGGTTGTATGTGATTAAGATTTCATGTATATATATGCTAAAACCTTTATGCCTAAGTTCATATACATGCTAATATGTTTATACAAAAGTTGCAAAGTCAATAATTGGATCCATGCCAAGATCCACTTTAATACATGTTTCATGTGTAGTTGGACATATGATTGGATCTAGTTCACTTATGCGATGAAATTATATATATACTTTATGAACATGTCATATTCTTATGCTAGTGATGTTCGATGTTATGCCTAGATCTAAACATGTTTAGGCTTATGTTGTCTAAATCATATGTTAATTCATGTGACACCTATTTGGTTAGACCCCTATTTCAATGCAAGTTCACATCTATGTAAATTGATTTAGCCTATGTTGCAAGTTCACACCTATGATGTTCATATTTACCATGCCAAGAATGCCAAGTTTACACCTATGTCATGTTTATGTTTATGAATTCCCTTATACCAATTTTGTATGCGCTAAATTAGGCTAAGCTTTTAGCCTAATATTATATGTTTAAAACCATGCGAACGAAAATTAGGCTAAGATTGTTAGCCTAATATTTAGACGGGGTAACGTTGGCAAAATTGGTAATTTGACATAAATTGGTGAAAATATATGAAATTGGCATGTTTGTCACATCCCAAAATTGTTGGCACTTAAATAGTATAAATCCTTATACCAAAAATGTTAAACTTGGAAAGTGGGCCACAACATTTAATTGTTGACGAATTTACATATAATAAGCAATAAAGACAAATATGTAAATTTAGAAAATACGAGTATGCGTAAACGAGGTTGGATTGAGTTGTGATGTAAACCTGCCCGGACCTGCCCGGCTATCCAGTAGTCACAACAATACCTATCCAATGTGGGTGGTTAAGCATTGAGCCCAATAAAGACCCGAGGTTAGATTGAGTTACGGTGTAAATCTTCTCGGAACCGACCGACACATCCAATAACCGTAACAATACATGTCTAATGTGAGTGGTCGGTGCTTTAAAAAGCTAAGGATAGACAAGTCAGGATGGTAGGGTTAAGTTAACTAAAACACTTAACCAATTCAACATGTTAATTAAACTGATGGGTGGGGTTAGGTAAATACAGACACTTAACCAGTTAACATGTTTGACTAGAAAACCCTAGTAACGGGGACCTATTTCAGCAGTAACCCAATTAGGTATCATGGTACCCTGAAACTAGGCAGGGTGGGGCACGATTACTGGGCTGATTGTAAGCGGTCAAAAGCGACGGCGGTGGGTGTAACAGTGTGGGTTCTAACGAAGTGCGGGCGTGCACACACTTCGGAGCAGACAAACAGGGAACTGGGGGCACCAGTAGTATAACCTATGCATTCTAGAATTGTGTGGGGCCGCCACCCTAGGACTTGATACACCCCATGGTGGGACCAGCATAGGTATCTACAATCTTTGGGGGCTGTAAGACACAGATGATTATGCGAGTTGGAGCCGATCTTTGGAAAAAGGGGATCACTTCACCTCGATTATGGGGTGCCAGTTGAGACAATACAAGTAGGTGCAGAGATTTAGTGTGGGGTGCGATAGTATATTCGTTTCAAACTGCCTTACCTTAGTTTATGATACTTTCCTATTTCCAATTTATACTTATCATGTCCTTTTTCTTATTCTCATACTGAAGAGTCACTAGACTTACCAGGCTTTATGTCTGACCCTATTTTCTTTAGTCTTCTTTTCTTCCGTCCCCCTCCCCCCAGGTCCACAGGGAGGAAACAACCCAGCTTAGTCAGATTCTTTGCAAGCTTCAAGATAGTAGATGTACGGTTTGGACTCTCTTTCCTTGGTTATGGCTGTTGGACCACTCTATTGGGATTATGCAGTTTTAATTATGTTTTTATGCTTCTTTATTTAATAACCAAGACAGAAATGATGATGTAATGTTTTTGGAAGTTATTATGTGACAGTTATGGAAATGTTTTGTATGAACACATATTTATGAAATAAAAAGTCTGTTGTTTTCCGCTGCTTATATATATGTGTTTATATCTGTCTTATGTTTTATATGTGACTTTTACTTACAAACCTCCACCAAAGTTAAGGCATTCCCTTTTTGAGTGACCTTAATGGAGGGTGGGGTGTTTCAGGCGAGCTCGTCAATAAAGTTTCTTATTATTGTATAATTCTCCGTGTAACTGTCTATCTTGTCAGTGCTTCATGTTTTCATCAGAATATAAGTTGTATTTCGATATACACTATATTTGCGATTTTCTAAGATTATTTATGAAGAATATAAATTATGAATAAAAATCAAAAATATAAAAACAAAATCAATGCAAAAGATAACGGAAAGTAGTAAGGAATAAATATTATGAAGTCAATGCTAAAAGTTGTATTGTTCGAACTATTTTCAAATGGATAGGTATACTAATCTTTTTGAAAATAGATTAGAACTGAAAAATATAAGTCAAATGCAAATACATACATTTTTTTAATCCATGTAAAGTCATGAATATACAAATTTTGAATATCACAAACCCAAATGTTTAGTTTCGATGATTTACTGGCATATGATCAAAATTGTCTTGATTCGGATATATCAGAAATTCAAAATTCACAATGTACTGGAAAAGAATGAAGAGTGCAAGAAATATATTTTTTCACAACATAAAAGATACATGGATAAACCCACCGGATTTCTAATTCCCTTCACTCGCGTGTGCTAATCTCACTTCCATTCAAAATTTTGATTTTTGCTAAGCGGGTAATTAGTACAAATCTTGGGATATCGCCTTTAGTTGTATTGGTAATTGGATTGTCAGATAGTCTGATGTCCACCAAGCTTGGGAAGAGGTTAAGAGAATCTACTGAAGAGTAATCCTTGATCTCATTGCATCCTAAAAGAAGGCATTGTAGATTTTCAAAGGGAACTGAGCACGTGTGCAACTCAGCGCTTTATGCTAATTTAGACTCTGAAATATTATCAGCGGGATAGAATATATGCTTTATTTTGTTCTTATTCAGATGAAGTTCTTCCAAGCTTTTCAGATGAGCGAGTTAAACAATCTCATCCCACGAGCTGATGTCGTTGTTCTATAAGTTTAAGAGACGCAATGAACTAAAATTTTATGTAGATTTATGCAAAAAGCCGGGGAGGTCACATTAGTCACCAACTGACTTGCCATTAAATGAAGCTCTTGGAGTGCAGGAAGTGAAGTTTTAAGCATGTCAACCTCCTCCCAAGTGAGCCCACAATGATTCAGAACCTATATACTAATGTTTTTAAGTGAATGAAGTGCAAGGACGTCATGGTCTGTCAAATTGCTTGATAGGTTGAGAACTTCCAGAGCTGGGATAACTTCACATAGGGAATTTATGTCCTCCTATTTTGAAAGATTTCCAGCCAAATCAATCAGCTTAAGATTCAGTACTAGAGCATTAGTCTCACTTGTATCGCCAATTCTACCAACTCCCATATACTCAAGAGTCACACCAATAAGCTGGTCATTAGTCTTCAGCTTATCTTCAACTTTACTTTTACCAACAAGTTGTATAGATACACACTTGTTCCTAGTTGACAACACGTACATTTCATCTTCCCCTTCTTGAGTTGAGTTACTTCTGTATCTCAATAAAAGAGCTTCCATAAAGGAGATCCCGAAGCTTACATTTTTAGAACGAACAAATGCAAATACAGACATAAGGTACAATAAACAGTGTTTTTGTACGCAAAAGTGTAGCTGTATATAGCATTGTACTTTTGAAGTCCACTAGCATGTAATGGTTGTATAAAATTCTAGATAAATATAAGGCATTATTTTTTATGTCCACCACAATGTTTTAGTTATGAAAAAGCACAGAGAAGCATTGCATTCTATCAAGGATGAGTCCTGATAAGAACTTGGTTGGATGAACAATGTGTATAGGAAACATAATTTGAACTATTTCATTTAAGAACATATTATATTATGCAGAAAAGCTATTTATCTTAATGCATTTGGGAATGAAAAAATTTCAGCTGATATGCTTATAAATCAACTTGCAGAATCAATTTTGCAACATTATACTTGAAGATCTCAGTGGACATGATGAGTGCCCTCTTTAAGAAACTTTGAAAGAAGGAAATTTTCAGGAACTAGTTGTTACATGGGTAAGCGAAACTTTTGCTCGCCTCTTTTATTCATTAAGTGCAGTTTGGTCATTCTATAATCTATTCAGTTTTGCACACCAGTTTGGTCATTCTATAATCTATCCAGTTTTGCACTTATTTTATTGTTGTACTATACTTGTTCTATTTCAATCATGTTTTCAGATTGGGCATCAAACTAGAGAAAATCCTAGGATCATATTTCCAACTATCCAAAGAGAATTCATAGGGCAATCCTCGCCCAGTAACTTGTTCATGGAATTCCACAACTAGATGCTAAAGTATTTTTGCAAAAGGAAGGATTGGTCACTATTTCTTAAGGTAAAAATATTATCTCTTCAATATTATATATATATATATATATATATTTGTATATACATTATAAAATTTGAATTCTTCAAATTCTGTAGAAGATTACTGCAGGTATATTGTTTTTTTTCTTATGCTAGAAACACTCTAATTCGGTGTTATGTCAGTAAATATCTCAAACAAAATGAAAAGATATAAAACTTGTTTCATTTATGGTCTAAATTTTTGCAGCAGTGTTAATATATATTCAATGCTTTAGGTGAAATAAAGGTATGATTTCAAAATGACACAAAATATTGGTTAAGCAGATTAAGTTTAAATGTCCAATGCTAATATATATTAAATGCTTTAGGTGAATTTGTGTAGCAGTGTTAATATATATTCAATGCTTTAAGTGAAATAAAGTTTAAATGTTGGTTGAGCTGGTTAATACATATGCATTTCATCTAGTTTATATTTTCAATATTATGCAGTCTTCTTCTTGCCAAGGGTAGTCCTATTTCCTAGAGCATGAAGGGATTCTACTTGTTAAGTGCATATAACATGAGGTATACATGTTAATAGGATTTGAAAACAAGAAAGCAGGTCTATGATATCTTCGCATGGTTCTATGATATCACTACTTGAAGCTGATTTCACAAGGAACTATGTAGCTTGACACCACATAATCCATGTGTTTATTTATTACCTTCTTTGAAATTATGTCCTTTATTTGACCTGGGCACTATTTCAACTTTTAAGCAATCTGTTTTGTTTTAGTAGTTAGTAGTAATATAAATGATTTTTGCATCCATCCATTCTCAACTGCTGTAATCAGCTTTGTTCTAAGTTAGTACTTGAAGAAAAAATAGGTAATATAAGTGGTATCATCCTAGCAGTTTATATATTAGGCATGTAGAGTGCTTGTTAAATGACAGTGCACTGGACACCATGTTGGTGCTATTTGGTATATATTAATTAGACTTTATAAGTCATAACATGTCTATCACCGTTACGATAAAGATTGTGTTCTTCTTCGCGCTAGTTTTGTAATATAGAATCAAACTAAAAATCATAATGTGTGAAATTGGTTTCAAATGCAGGGTATCCACTGATCCTAATTGTTTGATGCACTTTAAAAAAACTTGGATCGGAAGCTCGTACAATTTGGATTGATGTGGCAGTGGATCCAGCAGCTCTCTTGTGGAAGCCGAATTCCAAGATGAGCACTATTGGAGAAGCTGTTGGATTAATCGTGGCTTGGCACAAAGATTTCATTGTCTTCGACTAATGCAGTCCCATAGGGTATGCAATCTTTTGTAGACAAATTTTTTATCTTTCATATGTACTTATTGTGTTGTATCGATGTATATATTATGGGATGACTATGATTTTTGTAACGGTTTAGCTGGTGATATAAATGACTACTTTAGATTGTTTTGTTGGGTATGTATTGTATTTTAATCAAATGCTATGATTATTAATATATGTGAATGAATCCGATTTAGTTATATCTGTTGCGTTGATATATGAATGAATCCGATTTAGTTATATCTGTTGCGTTGATATATGAATTACATTATTACTAATATATGAATGAATTCTATTATTATTAATATGTGAATAATTGGTGTATATATTACTTGTTGGGATTTAAACACAACTGTTAATTACAATTGTAATAAAATGTATTACAAACATCAGAAATAGTTGTAAAATTTCAAAAGCCACAATGGTAAACAACAGTTGTAGTAGCTAGTACTACAACGGTGTATAACAGTTGCAATACTGTATATGACAACAGTAGTTGCAACGGTGGAACACAGTTGTAAAATATTTTAATCTATCACAACTTCTTTAAACACGACGGTGGAATCAACGTTGTAAAAGGTCTTTTACAACTGTTTTCCACCGTTGCAATATGGTGATTCTGTTGTAGTGTCCGACCGTTGGATTCTCCTAAAACCGGAACCGTTGGATTCGTATCGGGAGGAGCTTTCCTACGAATAAAAGAGATTTGGAATCTAACGGTTGGATTTGGAATTATATCCAAATCAAATTTGGAAAAGGTTGTTGTAAATTCAGTTCGATGGCTGTTTATGGAAATCGACAGAAAGGGCCTTAATAAAAAATTTAAAAATATTAATAATTTGTGTAAAATCATAATAAATGATTTGGAAAGAATTGGGATGAAAAATTCCATATTTGAAAAGATAACAATATATTTGTATCAAAATGAATTAGTTATTAACTAGAAAAATAATCCAATGGTTTTAAATAAATAAATTGGATAGGGAAATGGTTTTAATTTAACCAGAATTTTTCCAATGTATGAATTGGAATGGATTTGAATAGAAATCATCTTCGGGATATTTCGGTATTGGATTCCGTGACTATATGGATATTGTAGAGGAATTTGGAAGATAGATATATATCGTTATTCCACATACGATATGTGTTGGGTACAGAATTTATATTGAATGTAAGCCGATATAATTTCTGTTTAGAGCCTTATATTTAATATCAAAGTGGATTTTGGGTTTGTCGTGAATGGTGTCTTAAATAACACTATTTTTAAACCCTACGTGAAAAGAATAAATCTTTTAATTAAGATCATTAGAGTTTCCAATTATATTTAGTAATTGGAATAAAATGGAATGCGAATTGGGTTTATTGCGAACTGTGTTTTTAACGACATTCGTTCTTCAACCCAATTAACAATGAAATGTGATTTGGAATATATAAATCTTGTAATTAAGATTAATGGAATTTTCCAAAGTAAACTTTTCTAATTTGATAAAATAAATTGGAATGGAATGGAATTCGATTTGGTAATAACCGAAGTGAGCTTCTGTGGAGGAAGACTGTTAATATATATATAGAATTTAAAAGGCTTTGTCATTATTCCATTTATATTTTTATTTAGATACGGAAATTGATATCGATTATATATTGATTTGTTTTCCGTGAAGATTCCATAATTAATGGAATGTGATTTTGGGTTTATCGTGAACTGTGTTTTAAATGACATTGGTTCTTTAACCCAGTTAAAGATAGGATTACATGTCTAACATTGTATTTCAAACTGTATTGTTGATCTCTGCTAAATACATATCTGTTTGGTGGTGGAGAATTTATTCTCTTGCTTAACACCCTCCTCTGAGACGTACGAGCTTAGAGGTTATATATCGGTAGAAATCAGTGGTACGGTGTAGATTGTCGTTGTGGCAAGTTTGTGTTTCCAAAGTTAATTAATCATTAAATAATGATTGCTGGAAGATTAAAACTAAGTGGAGTTTTAATGAATCTTTAATTAGATTGAAATGTGAATGTGATAATTTAAATTATCAAATTTGGGAAATGATCGAGAATGGAGTACCACCAGTTTTACTCCAAGCGATAGTTAAATCTTTAATTAGATTTGAACGGGAAATGGTAATTAAATTTTACCGATAACACCGTGGGGTTGGATATGGAGTATTACCATTTTTTCTCCCTAGGATGAATAGGTTGGGATTGGAAAATAAAACAAATGATTACTTCGGTAAGATGCGCTAATCTCGACTAGTTTGGAAAACCTTAATTTAGTTTAAATTGTGAAAAGAATATTTGAATAAAAGAATATTCTGGATTGGAATGAGACGTATATTGTGTTTTTATAGCACTTGATTATAAGATACACAAATTATTCGGAAAGGTCGAGTTTATAACCATTCTGGATAATTGATTCGACGGTAAGTCCACGTTGAAGACGGTGGTTGAAGACCGGAGTTCTTTACATCGTTTGGATGATTAGTGATGTCTTGATTGGGTTATACACCCAAGACAAGGTAATAAGTGGTGATCATCCAGACGTACTTGGAGATCGACTGGATATGCAAGGACCTCTTTCCTGTATTAGACATATGAGACGAGGAATAAGGTGCCTCCGGTTTCGTTCAGTCCTAAAACGGACTAGTAAATGGATGTGTGTCTGACATTGAATTTTATTCTGTGTTGATTGATCTCTATTAAATATATATCTGTTTGGTGGCGGAGAATTTATTCTCTTGCTTAACACCCTTCTCTGAGAAGTACAAGCTTAGAGGTTATATATCGATAGACATTAGTCGCATGGTGTGAATTGTCAACGTGGCATACTGAGATGTAGATGATCAAGGCTTCTGTTGAAAAGCAGAGTCTTGTGGTTGATGATCAAAGCATGACTTTAAATAGAATAACTTTGTGTATAGCGTTAATTCGCGTGCCTCACACCTCGGTATGAGTCAAAAACGGGATAAGGGACAACAGAGAGTGCATGACATTTCTTTCTAGCTATGGGTGGTGTCATGGTATGGAGCCCAGATATTTATTTATTTTTACCTATGTGGATGATGGATTGCGAGGTGCCTCGGATATATCAGTTACTATAGGGCCGATGGATAGGTCCTATAGGACCGAGAAACGTGTGTTCAGGAATTGCCAATCCACTAACGTAAGTGTGGACCGGCCCTGCAAGATCCAAGGGTTTGCTACGGGGGATCCAGAGGCATTTGCTAGTGTGTCTCGAAGCTGGCAAGGAGTACATCCCTTGCCTTGACTCATGATGGAATCCAATTTCCAATACGACCTTTTGGTTTTGATTGTAAACCTATATATGGCGACATTGTAGGAATGGCGACATAGTAGGATGGGGTACTATGCCGTCTATGATTGATACATTATGATTGGAATTGTTTTTGAAACATATAGACACTGTAATAATATCAAAAGATTTTGTTTTATACGTATCAAGCATATTTGGCCATTATAAGGAAAAACTCTGTCCTTCGGCTTGCGTTGTATTATGTGATGGGACCTGGGTCTTATAATGGCTTCATTTTTCAAAGAGCATTCAATTGTCTATAAACTGTTTTATGCACAGGTATTCATGGGGGTAAACCCGTTCCGTGTTATGCGGCGTGGTCCCTTGATTTACTCTATTTTTAAAGTAAAGTTTTAAATAACTATTTTAGTTCTCACACCAGTCCCATGACCGACCTGGAGTTTATTATTTTAACCTAAACTCTGGGTGCCCCTATTTTTCACATGGGCAGCTAGTAGTTTGGTTTTTTGCAGATATTTCTTCTTCCAGGATCCTGGATTTACAGCTGGAGCTATATTCGGAAAGCTTTGTATCCGTGTATCTCTTTCAGTTGTGTTATGTATTATTCTTCCGCTGTTATGTAAATTATCTTAATCTCTTGTATTTTTCCGATGTATATTATTTATTCATACTCTGTTATATTCATGTACTTTGATGTAAATTGTTGTAACAGCAATGAAATGTTCTTCTGTTTGCATTTTGATTTGTCGTGTTCTCATTACAATCCGTGTTTTCCGACCTCCTCGGAGACTAGCGAATTCGGGTCGTAACATTTGTGGTATTAGAGCCTTGGTTTACAAGGCTCGAGAACAAGGCACATTAGAACCAAACGAAAGAATTCATCAGAGACTGGATTAGTAATATCCAATAAAAATGACTCGTTAGAGATAGGATCAGTAGTATCCTAGAATGAGTTCGAAGAGTGTTATTTATAAAAATAAATTTTGTTTTGAAAATTTAAACTTTATTACACATATTTGAGTATTTAATTTTAAATTGATTTCGGACAATTGAGTATATGAAGATTTTGCATATACGCCTTACAAACGTGTATACAAAATCTCAAATATACTAGATGGATATAGAATCACACTCTAGTCGCCCGAAGATAATTCTAATGATGACCATGGCATCATCAGTATTTATGTTCGGGTTTCAAAAGTAAGATATCTATATATTTCCAATTGACTGGTGTGAGAAACAAAACTTAGATAAGATTTATTGTTGTGATTTGACACTAAAAATTGGATTTTTGAGTATATATATTAAAGATATATGATTGAAAAGTTAATCAACTAATTGATTGATGGTTGTGATGTTTGATTATTAGTTTAACTAATAAAAATTGTGGAATGATAATTAATTCAACCAATATGTGAATAAATGGTAAATTTAGCCAAATTGAATCAAATATTGAGCTGAATTGAAAATTGATTTGAATTGCATACATATACATGTATTATATAATGAACAGGTCATATCATGGAAGCTAAAAAGAGGAATAAAATTGTATGCCCAACAAATAGGTACGTGTTTACTGTATTTCTTAGGGTTTGATGATTTTATGAGCCGACTGGCTAGCCGCTTGGCTTTTTCCTTTTCTTTTGGATTGATGAGCGCTCTATGAGGGAAGTTGAGGTTTTAAAGGTCTCCCCATACGAAGGAGGTTATGGCGAAATTTTTCGAAAATTTAGGGTGTTAGCCAAATTTTTGAAGAATTAGAAAATATTTAGAAACTGAAAAGTTGAAGAATGAAAGCTAGAATGAAAGTTGAGGTGGTTAGTTAAACAACTTTTAGCTCCGTTCCTTTTCAAGGACGAAAAGATTTTAAGTGGGAAGATTATAACAACCCGGATTTTCAAAACCAATTAATTTTTTTATTTTAGCTATTTTGATGGATTTTGAATATTTAAAATGATTTATTTTAAATAAGAACAACTAAAAATTTATTTAAATCGAAGTTAGAACGTATAAATTTATTTTAATTATAAAACGAGTCCGAAATGGCGCGGTAGTTTGAAAATTCGATTTTAAATTTCAATTGAATATGCAGAAATCAATATAAGTCAGAATTGGACGAAACAAGAAACGTTAGAATCTGTTTAATAATATCTTTCTAAAGAATGTAAGAAACTGAGATTTCATAATATAAATTGAAAGTTATGTCCAGTTTAAAATTTGAAATAATCGCTATGGAATTTATATATATTTTAATATAATATATAACCCTTAAAAATAGCCATTTTGCAAACAACCTCTGTTTTCTACGAAACCACTTTTGTTGGACCCGTAATGTCAAATTATTGTTATATTCCAATTTTCAGAATTTTTGGAATTAATATGTAAGCATGGTAAATTAAAACGTGTTTGGTAATTTTAGTTTGAATTTAATCGACTGGAAAGTGACCATTTTTCAAACAGTCTCCAAATTCGATGAAATTAGTTTTGTTAGGACCGTATCGTCAAAACATAGCTAGATTTATTTTTCTAGAATATTGGAGTCAGTATGCGGCCCTTGTAAATTAAAATGTACGTTGAAATCAATTTTGAACATTATATTAATTTATGTTGTAATTTTAACGAAAACTGATCAAAATAATGGAACTGGCTTACGGGACATATCCCATTGTGTCCGGAATGGAGATATTTAGCTAGGGGCGATAGTCGTTGGGTTCGATTTGGTGTTTGAAGGAAAAATTATCTTTTTGAAATTAGAATAATATTAAATATATTTATATAAAATGGGGACCTACCCCTAATCCTCCTTCCCAGTCAAAATCGTGCTCCAAATAAAAAAAAACCATTTCTCCTCTTTTTCAGTCCGTTGCTCCCCTTCCACCGTTGCGCCGCCCCTCCAGCCAGCTGCCCCCGCCTTCAGACCCCCACTTCGGTTCTCCTCCTTCTTCTTCCTCCCTTCCTTCTTCCTCTCTCATCTTCAAGCCTCAAACCGTTCAACCCACCGCCGTCGTGGCCCACCACCATGCCAGCCCTGCCATCCGTTCCTTCCCCTCCACCTGCACTCACCCTGCCACCCCTTCTCAGCCCCAGCCCCGACCGTGAGTCCCCCTCTCGCCAAAAATCCAATTTTTATAAATTTCCTGTTTTGCAAATAACACCCTGACGCTCTTCATCCCATAACTTCCAATCCGAGCACTTCTGGCTAAAACTCCACAGTACCAATGTAATGACCGCGGAATTTTTGACCCAGAAAATCAACATAAATCCCCATGTCGACTAATCAAGCATCGAAAATACCGGGTCATTAATAGAAAGAAGTTAGAGGGTGAGAAAGATAAGATAAAACTATTAGAATAGAAGAAGAAGAACTCAACTGAACAGAATTAGAGTAAACACGAATCTCAAAGCGGACTGAACAAAATATATTATATAACATAATCTTGAAATACAAATCTGAATTTGTATATGCATACCATATCAGAGTACAACACATGATATATCACAGCTGAAATAACTCTACATAACTAACAGTGAAGCCTCCTGCTTTGAGCTCCTCCAAGTGTATATGTAAAAGCCTGAAACACTTGACTACCCGTACAAATTTGGGCACCCAAGAGTTTAGGGAAAACAAAACAAAATAAACTCTGGGTCAGTCATGGACTGGTGTGAGTAAACTCCAACCATATTATTTAACTTTGAAAATCCTTTTGAAACAAAAGGGTAATAGTAAGACCAGTCCACACATAAACACGAACTTTTCTTACCTTACTATAACCAAACCATTTTTGATATCAAAATCCAGTGATATTATAGTAATGTCTAATCAAATAAATAACCAAATAGCAGAACGCTTGCATCTCACGCTCCACATACGTAGTATAAAATCAAAACCGCATGGCGCTTATTGGAGATTGGATTCCAATTATGACAAGGTATAGGACCACCTCCCGATCAGTGTACTCTAGAGGGGATACACTAGGGTTCAACAAGAACATCTTGCAGCCTGGCCCACACATAACCGACCACTCATTTCTCTTGAGTGTATCGAATATATTGCCACCTACGGTTGGGCCCACATAACTGTTATCCGAAGATACAGAAACGAAAGAAGAACAAATACGAATTTTCTCTAGATGGTGACAATACACCCTAATGGGAATGACCCACATAGCCATGCTGCCTGCCCGATTTTTGTAATTTCCTAGTTGTGAGGCTTGAGGTTATAATCGCTCCAGAACATCTGATCACCATTCACTCTGAATGTCACATCGTCAAACCCGTCAATTCACTAATCAATTTCCAAAAATATCACGGGTATAAAAAGCTAAGAGGAATGAATTCCTCCGCCAATAGACGTAACACCTTTAAGAGATCAATCGTACGTGATTTGTTAGGTATACTCTGTCAGACACTCGTCCATACAAGTTGTCCTGGGACTGGACAAACAGAAAGCACAATTCTGGAACAGAACGACCCTTGTATTTCACTCCGTCTTCAATTGTCTTCAGCAAAATCTAATTCGCAGCGCTTATGCCTATATGGAGTGGTTTACGGATAATAAATCCAACCGGCCTCCGTATCGACAATGATGGTCAAAACACTTCGATAGTCGGTTATTTAACTATCGAAGTAAAAACAACATCCATTCAAAAGTACAACTAAACATCAAACAATCACTGGCCCTTTTTAATTAATATTAAATTTCCCATTTCTTATATGATCCAGGACAAATGTCGAATGACATTTTATATAAACTCAAATGTTTTTACCACATTCCCATATTTTAAAGAGTTCCCTTCAGTACGGGTAATATATATCAGATCTCAATTATTTATTTCTACTTCCAACTTCGTATAATTCATTTACACTTCTTCGGGGAAAACATAATTATTTTCTTATTACTTAGGATAAGTGAATTTCCAACCTTTCTAGGGAATAGTGCTATATATAATAATCACGCTTAAGCTTAGTTAACAGCATTAATTTTCGTTACAGTTCAAAACTCACAATGCGCTGCGATATCTCCTTTATAACTAATCTCGACATAACAGTCATGCTTAAGTCTAGTCAACAACGTTATTTTATCGTTATAGTTCAAAGACTTACTATACACTGCAATATCCCTTTTCATAACTAATGTCATACGCTGCAATATTCCTCTTTATAACTAATTTCGACGTCTCCGTCCGTTACAAACTAATACAATCCCTCGATACTAGTGAAGTCGTTCAAGTTGGGGTATTTTATTTACCTCTCAGACCTTGATCGACAACATTCTTATCTTAGAATAGATATACGTCTGTAACTCTAATCCCTCATTACTTATAATATTTATCAGACCGTATTTTCTGGTTTAATTTGAAATATGGTTTTATAACACCATATCCTGACTTTGAAACTTGGTTGTTCATAACTATTTATATTAAATATTAATTCTTTGCTTCATCTTACTTATACAATTCTATTTATAACTTCTTTTATCAAAAATCATTAGTGCTTTTTGTCCTCTGACATTTTACTTTCCATTCGAATCATTTCATCTAATTCAGGTAAACATCTCATACCAACTCAATATTATCTTAAATGAATTCCATTTAAGAACAATTACTTGAATTAAAATAATTACATAAATTAACTTCACCATAACTGAAGTAAAACGATTTACTTCATTATTAATTTAACTAGATTTGTTGCTTACTTTATTAAACAATGACTGATTCTACTTATTCAATAATCATTCAAACTTTATTAATTAAAAAGTTAATTAATACGAAATCTTAGTAATTTTGATTAATTTATTTCTAAGCCATTATCATTAGATTAATTAAAGACCGATTAATCTAATAATCAATTTCCAATAGACAGTTGATTTAATCAACTTCAAACCCTCAGTTAATTTGTTAACTGATTTTAATTACTTCTCAGTATTAGATTAATATAACTAATCTAATAATATTTCTTAACTGTTGCTTTAAAATAATTATCCAAATTTAGTTGCCGGATAATTACAGCTTCATAACTGTTTAACTAAATAATATTTTATATTTACTTTATAAAAACGAACTATAAATACCAGTTTATAATAGAACTTCTATTATAATTTAAAACTTCGCTCTAATTATAAAAATAAAATTTTTATAATTAACTTCGTTGGTTTGCCAGACGACCAATCAACTTCTTAACAAAAAGATGGGTTTACGGTCGGTGTTGCCACTTTCTTAATTGATATCGTTTATTTGATTTAAATCAAAATAACGTTGAATTCCCATTCAACATCAATATCCACTCAGGGTTTATTGTCATTTGGGTTCAAACAGTGCATATAAAACAACCAGTTCAGATAAATATCGAGGAATCCGGTTGGATTCCTCCAACCGGTTTCCTGCATCCACAAATGTTAGTCAATACAATTAATATAAATTCCATAATATGGAATATTTTAATCAATAGAATTGGCACCCAACAATGATGTATATGTATATGCAATGATATAAATATATATATATATATATATATATATATATATTATTTGTAACACCCCGTAATTCTGTTAATATTAATATTTACAAATTAAAGAATAACTAATCTCAGACGTGAGAATTGTGGGAAACGGGTTGCGCCATTGTGTTCGTCTCGGAATTCTAGTTGAAATAGAGTCCGAGTTTGCGGGAAACGAGTACCGGATGAAAGAGTTATGGACGAACGAAGTTTGGTGGCAAAGTAAAGAAAAAATGCACTGGCGCACTTGGGAAGTGCGCCAGTACGTATTTACACTGGCGCACCTGCCAAGTGCGCCCAGGCTGAGGCTGGAGCCTGCACATCTTTCTGGTTAAGGCTGACCCGTGTTGTTGAGTCCATTCGGACTCCTTGTCGAGTCATTAGGGCTGACTCATCACCCTATCATAATTGAATGGTTTTGATTAGCCCTAAGAACATACGATGGCTTAAATTAATTTATAACTCTATAAAAAGACCCCTATACACAAACCCTAAATCAGAAAATAAACAAAGACCATTGCCGTCATGCTGTTATTTTGAGACCTAGTGCAGCCGCCATCAAATTAAAGATAAAGAACAACAACCAAATCAGAACTACCCAACCCTAACAGCGATTCTTCATCAAAGGAGCGCTAATTTGACTCTCTTTCTTCTCTAATTGTGAGTATGATGATCTTAACAAGATTATTATTAAACTAATTAGATTAAGTTATGAATGGATTATAAGTAAAAGATGTGGGTTGTCATATATGTTGTTGTAAACCTTATGCTATCATGTGATGATGATATCCTATATGTTGTAAATCATGCTATGATGATATTGTATAGGTTGTAATTTTCTATGCTAAATTGTGATAAATCATACATGTTATAAAGTCATGATGTTGTTATCTATGCTAATTAGTTCATGTTAATCAAATCATAATGTTTGGGCTATGTTGATCTATATGACAAATCATGTATGCAAGTTTAGATTGATTAGTAAAGATTATGAACATATGCCATGACATCTATTTAGATCTAGAATTATGACATCTAGAATTATGCTATGACATATGTGAATTCTATGTATTAGATGCTAGTCCACACCATCATTATGTTGCATAAAACCCCATATGCAAGTTTATACATGAATTTGGGTTATGATCATATCATGTAAATTGTGACATTTAACAAGTTGACACCTTTAGATCCTTAATATGTGTAGTTTTATGCAAGTTTCACCCCTATTATGATTAGATCTATTTTATTTGTCTATATGTTGTGATAAGTTATCTTTGTGCTATGAGTTGGACTATTCGAGTCTACTGTAAATTTTGCGTTGAATAAGCGAACGTATAACGTGAGGTAGGGGTAATATTAAGGATTTAATATTAAGAAATTAGGTGCAATTGATATGATTTTGCATGCCATAAGTGGATGGCCATAATTGAGTCAATTATGGACATCATTAAAATTGGATGTAATTAATGATTTGAATAGGGATATATTCAAAACTGGGGTAAAAGATTATAAGTGATAATCAATGCTTAGGACACGAGGTTGGACTCGTTTGTGACGTAAACCTGCCCGGACCCGCCCGGCAAATCCAGTAGTCACAAATGTCAGCCCAATGTGAGAGGTCCTAGGCCCAAACTAAAGCATAGCAGTTGTAAAGACACGAGGTTAGACTCTTTTATGGTGTAAGACTACCCGGACCCGCCCGGCAAATCCAGCTGCCATAAATGCCAGTCTAATGTGAGAGGTCTTTATGAGGTTATGGCCTGAATGAATTAAGAAATACTTAACCAGATAAACATGTAAGGTGGGACATGGGGGTTAAGTAGGTGCCTTGGGTGGCATGAGGAATCTAGTGGTTGCCTTTAGTGGCATGTGAAATACGATTAGTAAGACTTAACCAAACACACATGTAAATGAACATGACTAAGAGGGTTAAGTGGGATATACTAGTGGTGACAAGCTTAGGTGGGTAGCTTGTGGGGGCCCATTTCAACCAGTAACCCAAACGTATCTTTGTGGGCTCGACCCAAGTCGAGGACGGGACACGCATACTGGGCTTGACTATAAGAGGCCAAACGGGGTAGCGGTGGCAACGCAAGTCCAACGGGTTTCATATGCGTGTGTGGACCCAGGATGGTAGGTAAGACGTTGTTGCATCGTGTAGGTATAAGCCATGCATTCTCAAGTTGTATCGGGTTGCCACTTTAGGGGAGTGATACATCCCACTGTGGGGCCAGCACGGGTATCTACGAGTAGGGAGCCGATTGAAAGTGGGTAGTGGGGTACACCTAGTGGAGTTAGGGGCAGATGGCACCTATGTAGTCAGCTAGGGGTACGCAGGGCTATTTATATAATTTCTAAGTGAAGCAAGCGGGATCAACCATGAGGGTGACTGGTGTGGTGCAGTGTAGTAATTATTCGTTAGTAATTAGGTATGCCTTTAACGTTATCTTTATCTGCTTTTCCATACCCAATAGTTCATAGACATTTCCTTGTTTTCCAGCTTATGCCTTAGTCTAGTTACTTTGGTAATAGTATTGTTAGAATTATCATACTCGCCAGACTTTATGTCTGACCCCCTCTATTTCTATCCTTTTCCCCCTCCAGGTCCTCAGGGTGGACCCAGCTCTAGTGGAGTTTGATTGGATTGCTTTATCTCTTTTGGAAAGCTTGGACCGCTGAAGTAAAGTCCAGCTTGTTATCTTCTTTAATGGCTATTTATGTAATGGGGTTATGTAATTTGTTTTATCAAGAGGATATTGTACTTGACTCTGATTTATGGTTTTATGAGGTAACAAACATGTTTAATTTCCGTTGCAATAAAATGAAGTTTTAGATTTCCAAGTACTACTTATTATCTGTCTTGTTGTAATTTTTCTGTTCTATATTCACTTAAAACCTCCATGGAAGTTAATGCATTCCCTTTGTGAGTGACATTAATGGATGTGGGGTGTTACACGTGGTATCAGAGCTTAAGGTTACCAGAACAGATAAAATGTTTAGAAAAACTATTTTTCTAAAGTATTTTTGGAAGAAGTGTTTTCAGAAACATGTCTTAATGAGTAATTTAAAGAGGAAAGTTTTTATGAAAAACATAATCCCCAAATAGCCATATATCTTTATCTTTCGAATTCTCCATTTTGAATCTTTCCTTTTTCGTTTCAGCATGGCTGAAGATCTTAACCTTCCGACGGTGTAACGATACCAGGATGGTATAGTAGGTTATTAGAGGCTTGGGCCGCTGCAGGTCCAGCCAATGTTCCTCCACCACCAGTTGCACCCGCTCCTCCTCCTCCTCGTGCTAATACTTTTGCAAAGACATCCAAGGAATTTAAGGCTATGGGTGGAAAACCTTTTCAAGGGTCAGAAACGTTTGTGGAAGCTAGAGATTGGCTTAAGGAGGTGGAAGAATTGCTAGAAATCTTTGAAGTAGAAGAAGGGAGGAAAGTCAAATTAGCAGCTTGGTTAATGAAGGGAGAGGCCTCGTTTTGCTGGGAGGTCACTAATGGGGAGCGTCCTGTTGATTCTTGGGCGGATTTCAGACGTAGGTTTGAGGCAAAGTTTCTCTCAAGGGCAGAAGAGAATCTATATATGGAAAGGTTCTTGACATTAAAGCAAGGAATCTCATCAGTGAAAGAATATGTCAACAAATTTAATCAGTTAGCAAGGTTTGGCTTGGACTTAGTGAACACACCGGAGAAGAAGGCTCTGAGGTTCGTTAATGGTTTGAATGAGCCGTTGCAAGGGTTGGCTATGACCCACATCCCTATGGGGGCCACCTTTGAGAAGCTAGTAGACATGGCACTCATGCACGAGGAGAAAGGCACTAAAGCTGATAAGGCACCCGAGAAGAAAGGGGATCAGAAGAAACCACAACAGCAAAACAAGAAGGGTGGTAGAGACAATAATGGCAAGGGAAAGAAGAAATGCTTTAACTGTGGGACAACAGGCCATCTCAGCAAGGATTGCCGAAAGAAAACGAAGACTAGCTGTTTTCACTGTGGTGAAGCATGACATCTAGTGAAGGACTGCCCAAAGAAGGGGCAGAGGGTAGGGTCTACCTCGGGAGGACAGGTGCAGGCTCTTAAGGCACCAGGGCAGGCAAGGGGACAAGTTCTGGCTCTCGCGGTCCCACCGCTGCAAGAACGAGGTAGAACCATTTCTGTTGAAAGCTTAGTTTTTCTGTTTGATCATCCTGTCCGTACTTTATTCGATTCGGGCGCATCGCATTCGTTTATCTCTACATCATTAGTTGAATCACTGCACTTAAACACCAGTTTAGTAGAGGATCCCTTAGTTGTTTCGAATCCAATTGGGGGCTCAGCTTATTTGTCCATGATGTGTTTGGATTTGAAAATTTCTATACTTAGCGTTGAGTTTAGATGTGATGCTTATGTTTTGGGCTTCACGGGATATGGGCTAATTTTAGGAATGGATTGGTTATCCAGAAATGGGGCCGTTCTTGATTGTGAAAAGAGAGTAGTTAGGCTCATGACTCGCCTTGGTAACACTCTCGAAATCTTTTGTAATCCCATAAATTCCGTTATGCTAAGTTATCTAGAATCGCTTGACGCGTCGGTGGAAAATCTACGGTCTGTTAGAGTGTTCCGAGAATACTCAGATGTGTTTGAGGAGGTGAAGGGCTTGCCTCCAAAGCGGGAGATAGATTTTCAAATATATCCTGTGGATAATGTGAAACCAGTATCTTTGCCAGTACGCCACATGGCTCCTCGTGAAAGGAGGGAACTCAATAAGCAAGTGAAGGAGTTGCTGGAGAAGGGGTTCATAAGACGAAGTATATCGGAGTGGGGTGCTCCAGTAGTATTTTCCATGAAGGCGGATGGGTCCCTTAGACTTTGTGTGGACTATAGAGAAATTAATAAGCTTACTAAGAAGAACAGACACCCACTGCCAAGGATTGACGATCTCTTCGATCAGTTAGTTGGCGCCTCAGTGTTTTCGCAGTTGGACTTAGCCACTGGTTTCCATCAGTTGAGAGTGGCTGAGGATAGCATAGACAAGACTGCCTTTAGGACTCCGGACGGTTTCTATGAATGGCTAGTGATGCCCTTCGATTTGACAAACGCCTCCGCATACTTTGTTGATTTGATGAGTAGGGTGTTTAGGGAGTACCTTAACAAATTTGTGGCAGTCTTTGTAGACGACATCTTGATCTTTTCTAAGAATGAAGTAGAGCATGCCCTACATCTTAGGGAAGTGTTGGAGACCCTACGAGCGCATAACCTTAAAGCTAAATTTTCTAAGTGTCACTTCTGGAGGAAGGAAGTGCGATTCTTAGGGCACGTGGTTTCCAAAGAAGGGATAGTTGTGGATCCCGCGAAGGTGGTGGCCATCCAAGATTGGAAGGTCCCCAAAAATGCTATCGAAGTGAGAAGTTTCTTGGGGTTGGCTGGCTACTATAGGAAGTTTATCAAAGACTTCGCAAAAATATCAGCTCCATTGACACGCCTGACGAAGAAGAACCTAGTTTTCACATGGGACGTAGATTGTGATGATGCGTTCCAACGTTTGAAGAGAGCTTTGACCTCAGCTCCAGTCTTAGTGCTGCCAGACGGGAGTAAGCCATTTACTGTTTATACCGATGCTTGTGGGACAGGACTAGGCGCAGTCTTAATGCAAGAGGGTAGGGTAATAGCCTATGGTGGAAGGCAGTTGAGAGCACATGAGAAAAATTACCCTACGCATGACCTAGAGTTGGCCGCTATCGTTTTCGCGCTTAAGTCTTGGCGTCATTATCTTCTTGGCGAGAAATTCGAATTATTACTGACCACAAATCTTTAAAATACTTATTCTCTCAGAAGGACTTGAACTTAAGGCAGCAAAGGTGGATGGAGTTCTTAGCATCCTACGACTTCGAGATAGCATATACCCCTGGCAAGGGTAACGTAGTGGCCGATGCCTTAAGTAGAAAAAGATTATCCTTAAGTCCTTTTTTTGTTGAGCGGCGAAACTTAGAATTCATCTCTATGTTTGACTTTAGACCTTCCGTTGACTTTGTACCCGGTTTGCTAGCATCTTTGGAGGTCAGACCTACGCTTTTGGGACGGATTGGCGAGGCACAGCGAGACGACCCACAGTTGATTGAGTTAGTAGAAAAGCTCAAAAGAGGGGAGTCATCAAGCCATCTCCGTAGGTATACCCTAGATGATAAGGGTTGGTTACGTAGGGATAGTAGACTTTGTGTACCAAAAGACGATGACCTAAGGAAGACCATTCTTGATGATGCACATCGTTCGAAGATGGCCATTCATCCCGGCTGGGACAAGATGTACAAAGACATGAAGCGAGTTTTCTTTTGGGCCGGCATGAAGAGGGATGTGGCCGAGTATGTCGCTAGATGCTTGGTGTGCCAACAAGTAAAAGCGGAGCAAAAGAAACCAGGTGGGTTGCTTCACCCATTGGAGGTTCCACTATGGAAGTGGGAGAGTGTCTCGATGGACTTTGTGGATGGATTACCAAGATCAAGGAAGGGTAATACGGGGATTTGGGTTATAGTAGATAGACTTACTAAGAGCGCCCATTTCATTCCTGTAAAGAGTAAGAGGACTGCTCCATGGTTAGCTTCTGTATACGTCCGAGAAATAATTCGTTTGCATAGTGTTCCTTCTAGCATAGTGAGCGACCGCGATCCTATTTTCACTAGCGAATTTTGGAGAAGCTTACAAGAGGCTGTAGGGACTCAGTTATGTTTGAGCACCGCATATCATCCTCAGACGGACGGCCAAACCGAGAGGGTGAATCGCATTCTAGAGGATCTATTGAGGCTATGTATCCTAGACTTTTGGGGGTACATGGGAAGAGCATCTTCCATTGGTGGAGTTCGCATATAATAACAGCTTTCAATCTAGCATTGGCATGGCACCTTTCGAAGCTCTTTATGGACGACCTTGCCGTTCACCTACATGTTGGTGGGAATCTACGGATAAGATCTTACTTGTGCCCGATATGATTAGGGAGACTTCAGAGAAGATCGACTTGATTCGAAGGGGGATGAAAGCAGCGCAAGATAGGCAGAAATCTTATGCTTACAAGAGGAGAACAGATCTTGAGTTTGATGTTGGGGACATGGTCTTTATCAAAGTGTCTCCATTACGGAACGTTGTTCGCTTTGGGTCCGTTGGGAAGTTAGCACCAAGGTTTGTAGGGCCGTTTCCTATTAAGGAGAAGATTGGACAGATGGCGTATAGAGTGGAGTTGCCTGAGAGACTTAGTGGTGTACACGATGTATTCCATGTGTCTCATTTGAGGAAGTGCTTGCACGAGACCGTGGAAGTGGTAGAGCCGAACTTGCTTACAGAGGTGGAGATAGAGCGTGATGCGACGATTCGACGAGCTCCTACGCGCATTCTTGGGTCAGAGATTAAGAAGCTGAGAAATCGAGAGGTCAGACTAGTCAAAGTACAATGGGGAGATGATGAGAGCAACGCTACTTGGGAGACGGAAGAGAAGATGCGTTCGTTGTACCCTTTTCTTTTTGAGTGTATGTCCTTTAATTTCTCCTTTATCGCTTATCTTGTACTTATCTTACCTTTAGAGTATCCTCTTGCTAGTATCCTTGACCTTTAGTTAGGATAATCCTATGGTTGAAACATGTGTTTGAGACATGTTATGGATGATGGATGCACGTGGATGCAAGTGTTTGCTAGTGGTTGCTCGTGGATGCATATACACACACTATTAGGCACTAGATCGGCTCAGTCACTTCACATTGCATATTGCATATATATGGATGTATTTAGTAAAATGGATGTATGAGGATTTTTTTTATCATATGGATGTTGCATTCAGATGATGATTGTGCACGTATATAGAGATAATATGTAGCATTAAGGAACTTTTGCATACATAATGGACGCATGGCACTATCATGATTTGCATTAAGGAGGTCAACTGAATCAGTGGACCGCCGGATTTTGCATTAGATATGGACATATACACACACTGTGCATTTAAACATGAAAGCATTAGAAGTCTATAAGGACAATGGATGCCTGTGTTTGATGGTTGAGTAGATGGACAATTGGATGTTAAGATATGCATTCTTCTTGACTTGAAGATTTCGGGGTCGAAATCCTTTAAGGATGGGAGAATGTAACACCCCGTAATTCTGTTAATATTAATATTTACAAATTAAAGAATAACTAATCTCAGACATGAGAATTGTGGGAAACGGGTTGCGCCATTGTGTTCGTCTCGGAATTCTGGTTGAAATAGAGTCCGAGTTTGCGGGAAACGTGTACCGGATGAAAGATTTATGGACGAACGAAGTTTGGTGGCAAAGTAAAGGAAAAAAATGCACTGGCGCACTTGGGAAGTGCGCCAGTACATATTTACACTGGCGCACCTGCCAAGTGCGCCCAGGCCGAGGCTGGAGCCTGCACAACTTTCTGGTTCAGGCTGACCCGTGTTGTTGAGTCCATTCTGACTCCTTGCCGAGTCATTAGGGCTGACTCATCACCCTATCATAATTGAATGGTTTTGATTAGCCCTAAGAACATCCGACGGCTTAAATTAATTTATAACTCTATAAAAAGACCCCTATACACAAACCCTAAATCAGAAAATAAACAAAGACCATGGCCGTCATGCTGTTATTTTGAGACCTAGTGCAGCCGCCATCAAATTAAAGATAAAGAACAGCAACCAAATCAGAACTACCCAACCCTAACAGCGATTCTTCATCAAAGGAGCGCTAATTCGACTCTCTTTCTTCTCTAATTGTGAGTATGATGATCTTAACAAGATTATTATTAAACTAATTAGATTAAGTTATGAATGGGTTATAAGTAAATGATGTGGGTTGTCATATATGTTGTTGTAAACCTTATGCTATCATGTGATGATGATATCCTATATGTTGTAAATCATGCTATGATGATATTGTATAGGTTGTAATTTTCTATGCTAAATTGTGACAAATCATACATGTTATAAAGTCATGATGTTGTTATCTATGCTAATTAGTTCATGTTAATCAAATCATAATGTTTGGGCTATGTTGATCTATATGACAAATCATGTATGCAAGTTTAGATTGATTAGTAAAGATTATGAACATATGCCATGACATCTATTTAGATCTAGAATTATGCTATGACATATGTGAATTCTATGTATTAGATGCTAGTCCACACCATCATTATGTTGCATAAAACCCCATATGCAAGTTTATACATGAATTTGGGTTATGATCATATCTTGTAAATTGTGACATTTAACACGTTGACACCTTTAGATCCTTAACATGTGTAGTTTTATGCAAGTTTCACCCCTATTATGATTAGATCTATTTTATTTGTCTATATGTTGTGATAAGTTATCTTTGTGCTATGAGTTAGACTATTCGAGTCTAACGTAAATTTTGCGTTGAATAAGCGAACGTATAACGTGGGGTAGGGGTAATATTAAGGATTTAATAATAAGAAATTGGGGTGCAACTGATATGATTTTGCATGCCATAAGTGGATGGCCATAATTGAGTCAATTATGGACATCATTAAAATTGGATGTAATTAATGATTTGAATAGGGATATATTCAAAACTGGGGTAAAAGATTATAAGTGATAATCAATGCTTAGGACACGAGGTTGGACTCGTTTGTGACGTAAACCTGCCCGGACTCGCCCGGCAAATCCAGTAGTCACAAATGTCAGCCCAATGTGAGAGGTCCTAGGCCCAAACTAAAGCATAGCAGTTGTAAAGACACGAGGTTAGACTCTTTTATGGTGTAAGACTACCCGGACTCGCCCGGAAAATCCAGCTTCCATAAATGCCAGTCTAATGTGAGAGGTCTTTATGAGGTTATGGCCTGAATGAATTAAGAAATACTTAACCAGATAAACATGTAAGGGGGGACATGGGGGTTAAGTAGGTGCCTTGGGTGGCATGAGGAATCTAGTGGTTGCCTTTAGTGGCATGTGAAATACGATTAGTAAGACTTAACCAAACACACATGTAAATGACCATGACTAAGAGGGTTAAGTGGGATATACTAGTGGTGACAAGCTTAGGTGGGTAGCTTGTGGGGGCCCATTTCAACCAGTAACCCAAACGTATCTTTGTGGGCTCGACCCAAGTCGAGGACGGGACACGTATACTGGGCTTGACTATAAGAGGCCAAACGGGGTAGCGGTGGCAACGCAAGTCCAACGGGTTTCATATGCGTGTGTGGACCCGGGCTGGTAGGTAAGACGTTGTTGCATCGTGTGACGGCCCGCCCCGCACCAGCCTGCATTTCCTCCGGAAGTGCGCTGTACACATGCCCGACTAGCACGGAACGGTCGCCAAAGAAAGGAAAGAAGGGAATGAACTAATCAAGGAACCTGTAGAATGTCTCACAGCGCATGGAATAAAATATAATAATAATATACTTGACATAAAACAGGTGAGACAGTGCATAAGCTGATAACTAAAATCAACATCAATCATCAGAGCAGCGGAAATCCAAATACAGCTTATTACAACTTTCCAAATTTACTGTCTCTAAACAAAAGAAAGCTAAAGTAGAAGATGCACCACCAATGCCCAAGCAGTGATCTTCATCAACACAGGGAGAATATTATGTATATTACGTGGAATCCTCCTGCTCGTCTCCGGATCATCTACCCGTGCATCACCAGCTAACCTGTCTCTAGTCTGCTCGTGTGAGCACCCAGAGTAATAAGAGGAGACATAAAACTCTGGGTCAGACATAAAGCCTGGTATGAGCGATAAGCATCTAAACAGAATAATAACGGGTATACTAAACCATACCTGAACCTGGACCTGCAACCAAAGAGTTAGTACCACATACCGTACAATACTCTAAGGTGCCATAATAAATAGTGTAAGAATACGGGGGTGGGGTGTGCATGTCACAATGATAGCAAACAAATCATCCATAGCAACCATCCTCACATCTCTCACTCAGTGCGTAAAGCATACGATATCTACCACTTTGGGACACTAGACAAATGGAGGTAACGACGAATCCCGGCTTGTAGAAACCCTGCTGTGACCAAGCTAAACACATGGAGTCATGACCAAACACTTCATTGACCCACCTCATTGGTCGTAGCCCTTGGTCCGACCAATGCCATAATGGCCCTGAATCCGCCTTCGTACCTCCTACCATAGTGGTCCAAAGCTGTAGACATCGATAACCCCTTAACACGCGTCCCGCAGCAAAGCCCAATCATGAAGCGAACTCGTTGATTCCCATCTAAATCTTGAGCTCTAACTTCCCATTTGGACTTCCTTTGCATCTCGGGTTTTAATCGAATTGGAGTGGGTCTTCAGAAGAGTCATTGCGTAGTAGTAATAGCCCACGTACGGTTCGGTTCGGTGCTCCTCGTCTAGCTTGGTTCGGTTCGGTGTAACCTTCCTGATCGGTTCGGATCGGTGGTCCTCGTCTAGCTTGGTTCGGGTCGGATACTCCACTTCGGTTCGGGTCGGTGTCCTCCTCCGGGTCGGGTCGGGTTACTGTCTTCCTTCCAGTTTTCTTCGATCAGCTTCCTCGTTTTCCATCGACTCCGATCCGATCCGCTCCCGTTTTCCATCCACTCCGATCCGATCCGCTCCCTTCGCCTTGCTCCAGTCGTAGCCTTCCATTCTTGAGTCGATCCGATCTGGTCTCCATTATTCTTCCGATCCGATCCCCTTGTCCACTCCAACTCTAAGTAAACGGCCTTCCTTCTTGCCAAGTCTCGTACGTGCCAAACTCCAGTTCGGGTCAGGTTTTCTTGCCCAGTTCGCATATCCGATCCGAGCCCTCATCCGATCTGATCCGAAGCCCTGCACAACTTTTTGCAACTTTTCCAGCAACTTGTTTACGCCGTTCGACGACGTTTTTGACAAATCTAACTGTTCTAACCAATCACAAATCATGTCAAGTAGCCATAACAACATGTAAGAGCAACCACAAACATCAAACAACAATTCAAATGAATCAAAATGGATCAAAAGTGGCCAAAACCCCACATTTTCCCATAACCTCTCTTAATCGTGTTTAGGCACATACTTAGTAAAACTTAATCAAATCGTCTAAATTTTCTAACAGAGGCATAAAATATTATTTAAGAATTTCTAAACATTTTTCCAGAATTTATTAGTGTATAAATTCGCTAATCTTCACTAATTACCCTTAATTAACTGTAATTAGTGTCAAAACGATGCTATCACTCACCTTGGCCACAACTAAAACCCCAAAACTGAAATATTCTCTGATTTGGCGCTGTTCCCAATCTTACACAGCAGCTCTACCTCGGTTCTCGTGCTAATACTCCTTGATTTGATGTTTGTTAAGCCTAATCTTCAATTAGAAAGTGATTAAGAGGTGTTTTGAAGAGATTTAGAGGGTGGAGGCCATGACTAGGTTAAGAGGAATGAATAGTGACGGCTGAAAAATGAGAAAAAGGTATTCTCCAAACCCTAACAGCCCTTTTAAACTCCTAATCCCGAAATTTCCCTTTGGGCCTAGCTGTTAATCACCCGGTTAAGCCCAATTAAGATGTTTTTCACCATCTGAAACTTGTTTCAGCCATATCTCCCAAACGGTGAGTCCGTTTGGCTAATGTGACCACTCTACGGAAAGAGAAACCATCATCCGGAGCCAATGGAAGTGGTTTCAGGTCAAAATTCCTTTCCAGTCAAAAGTTATGGCCAAAACAGTACCAACTAGGGGTAAAATGGTCATTTAAAAATCGGGAAAAATCATGAACATGGGAAATGACCCCAATAGTCGTCCCCCAAAGTTACATGACCATACGGACTTCGTATGTGAAAGAAATAAATATTCTACGATCCTATGATGCGTAGAATGCAGGTCGTTACACTCCCCCCCCCCCCCCCCCCAAGAAATTTCGTCCCCGAAATTCCTTAACCCAAAATATACAAAGGATCCCGCATGCCTAACAACCACATACAATAATCAAACATGCAAAACAAGCAAACAGGCCTATCCTTGCATGCGGAAAACTAAATCGAAGTCAAAATCTTACCAGGCAAAGAGTTATGTGTGTGTCTTTCTAATGTCCTCCTCTGTCTCCCAAGTACAATCATTCTCGTCCTCGCTCCACTGTACCTTGACTAGCTTCACCGCCTTCCTTCGAAGTTGCTTCATGTCGTGCTCGACAATACGGGCCGGCTTGCGGTTCCCAACCGCCTCGGGTTCTACTTCGAAGTCCTCTAACTGATCAGGTGAAATAGTCATATCCGAGTCGTGAACGAACTTCCTTAGTTGGGAAACATGAAATACGTCGTGAACTCCCGCCATCTTCTCCGGTAAGTCAATTCTGTATGCCAAATTCCCGACTAGTTCGAGAACAGGGAATGGGCCAACGAATCTTGGTGCCAACTTGCCTCTCCTGCCAAATCGTATTACGCTCTTCAACGGAGAAATCTTGACAAACACCAAGTCGCCAACGGAGAATTTTAGGTCTCTTCTCCTCTTATCAGCATAACTCTTCTGCCTATCTTGGGCAGCCTTCATTCGTTGTTGAATGATCTTGATCTTATCTGAAGTTTCCCTCACCACATCTGGTCCAAGCATAAACTTCTCGCCAGTCTCTATCCAACATGATGGTGAGTTGCACGGTCTTCCGTACAAAGCTTCAAACGGAGCCATACCGATACTGGATTGGTAGCTATTATTATATGCAAACTCTACTAGATGCAAATGGTCATCCCATGATCCACCAAAATCCAATATACATGCTCTCAAGAGGTCTTCCAAAATACGGTTCACCCTCTCCGTCTGACCGTCGGTCTGAGGATGATATGCGGTACTGAGATGTAACTCTGAACCTAGAGCCTCTTGTAAACTCTTCCAAAACCCACTAGTGAACAACGGGTCTCGGTCGCTCACAATGCTTTTAGGTATTCCATGAAATCTCACTACCCACTTCATATACAATTCTGCTAATTTAGCTGCCGTTCTGGTCGATTTAACTGGTATAAATCTTGCACTTTTAGTCAATCGGTCCACAATCACCCAAATGCTATCATGTCCCGATCTAGTCCTTGGTAAACCATCGATGAAATCCATCGAGACTTGCTCCCATTTCCATTCGGGAATTTCTAATGGTTGTAACAACCCACTAGGCTTCTTTTGCCCTGCTTTAACTAGCTGGCAATTCATGCATTTGGATATAAACTTCCCAACATCTCTTTTCATCCCTTCCCAGTAGTAGGTCTGCTTCATATCTCGATACATCTTATTACCACCGGGGTGTATAGTCAGCTTTGAGTGATGACATTCTCTAAGCACTTCATCTCTCAATCCATTGACATTGGGTACAACAAGCTTTCCATTCTTCCTAAGCCATCCATCTCGATCAAGCCCATACTTGTTCATCTCCTCATCGATATCCATCTTTAACTTGTAGATGATTTCCAATAGGTTAGGATCATCCCTCTGACTAGAGCCGATCCGCTCAATTAAAGTGGGTCTGATCGTCAAACTTGCTAACATTTCTGGATCCAATTCGCACTTTGGTCTAAAATCAAACCCCGTGATATACTCCAGTTGCTTCCATTCAAGGAACATAGCCCCTAAGCTGGCATGTCTCCTACTCAATGCATCGGCCACCGCATTGCCCTTTCCCGGTGTGTATGCGATGTCAAAATCATAGGAAGCTAAGAACTCTAACCATCTCTGCTGACGGAGATTCAGATCTTTCTGAGAGAAGAGATACTTTAACGACTTATGATCTGTAAACAGCTCAAATCTTTCTCCCAAGAGATAGTGTCTCCACATCTTTAACGCGAACACGATCGCTGCCAATTCTAAATCATGGGTAGGGTATCTTCTCTCGTGCGGTTTCAATTGCCGACTTGCGTAAGCTACAACCCTACCGCCTTGCATCAATACAGCACCCAGTCCGGTACCACAGGCATCCGTGTATACCGTCATCTCTTCATCCCCCTTAGGAATGACTAACACTGGTGCGCTTGTCAACTTGTCCTTTAGACTTTTGAATGCATTCTCGCACCTTTCATCCCAGACAAAAGCTTGATTCTTCTTGGTCAACTGGGTCAATGGTGCTGCTATCTTGGAGAACCCTTGGATAAACTTACGATAATATCCGGCTAATCCCAAGAAACTTCTTACATCTGTTGCGTTCTTGGGCGTAGGCCAATCTTGTACCGTAGCCACCTTCGCCGGGTCCACGGCAATACCATTCTCTGATACAACATGGCCCAAGAACCTCACTTCCCTCTTCCAGAAGTGACACTTAGAAAACTTGGCTTTCAATTGGTGTTTTCTCAACACCTCCATCGCTACTCTTAAATGTTCCTTGTGTTCTTCCTCTGTCCTCGAATAGACCAAAATATCATCAACGAACACAAGGACAAACTTATTCAACTGATCTCTGAATACCCTATTCATAAGATCCACAAAATATGCTGGGGCATTGGTCAGCCCGAATGGCATGACCAACCACTCATAAAATCCGGACGGCGTTCGAAATGCCGTTTTAGCTATACTCTCAGCTTCCACTCTAAGCTGATGAAAACCTGTCGCGAGATCCAACTGAGAAAATACTCTCGCGCCACTCAACTGATCGAACAAATCATCTATCCGCGGTAGAGGATACTTGTTCTTCCTCGTCACTTTATTCAACTCGCGGTAGTCTACACACAAACGAAGGGAACCATCCGCCTTGGTAGCAAACACAACCGGTGCTCCCCATTCAGAAACACTCCTTCTGATAAATCCCTTCTTCAAAAGATCGCTGACTTGCACCTCGAGCTCTCGCTGCTCCCTTGGTGCCATACGACGAAGTGGCATCACTATAGGTCTGGCATCTTTTACCAAATCAATACGAAACTCAATCTCTCGGTGTGGTGGAAGTCCGGTCACTTCTTCGAAAACATCCGGATACTGGCCAACCACGGGCAAACCTGACAACTCACTATGCGGAATGTCGAGGGAGTTTAGAAAACTAGCCAATACCCCCTTACTGGGTAGACCACCAAACACTATCCTCCGCCCATCATCCGCTCTAGCTGTCACCAAAAAGCCCTCACAGTCTACCACCACCCCGTATCTTCGGAGCCAATCTACTCCCAAAATAATGCCAAACCCAGTAAAACCCAAAACAAAGCAATCACAAACAATCATACATCCATGACTCGATAAGACCATATTACGACAAATCATGCTAAGGCTAGTCGAACCACCAATCGGGTTCGTCACTACTAAAGGTCTATCGACAATCTCGGGCTCCAATCCCAACCTATCTACCAGGTCACTAGATATGAAAGAACTGGAAGCTCCGGTATCAAATAAAACTCTAACAGGAACATCATAAACAGAAAGCATACCTTGAATGACGACATTCTTTCCCTTCTCCGCCGCTGTTGGGGCATTCGACGAAGAAGGAATAGCATTGAGAGCATATGCTTTCACCATTTGCTTTTCTTTAGGGGGCTGTGGACACTTGTCCTTGTGATGTCCCATTTGGCCACAGTTGAAGCACTTCCTATCCGTTGGCTTGGCCCGACAATTACTAGCATAATGGCCCTTCTTACCACAGCTGAAGCACTCCACATCTTGCTTATTCTTTTTCTTCTGGCCATCATTAGTCTGACTCTGCTTTCTTTTATTCTGGGAACCACCCTTGCCTCCACCACTTGCTTGTGGTTTTGGCTCATCTGCGGATGCAACCTCAGTCTTCGGCTTAGGGTAGAGACTTTCCGATCTTAATGCTTTCCCCACAATCGATTCAAACGTCTCATCGATGTGGTTAATAAGTTTTTCCCCCAAGTACTGATCCAAACCAGTTATGAATTTCTCATTCTTCTTCTCGGCAGTATCAATAAGGGATAACCCATATTTTGACAAAGTGTCAAATTCAGCAATATACTCCGAGACAGCTCTGCCATTCTGCTTGAGTTCCAAGAATTTCTTAAACAGTACTGACTTCTGAGCAGCTGGAATGAACTTCTCGCTAAAGCGAGCCTTAAACTGCTCCCAAGTAATCTGATCTTCCGGAGTAGCTGCCTTTATAGCATTCCACCAATTCATTGCCCGCCCTTGCAGCTGACAGGACGCTAGCTTTCTTTTCATCGCATCCTCGATACCCAAATCCTCGAAGATACGTTCGCAACTATCCAACCAATCCTGAACATCCGTAGCCGACTCCGTTCCGTGGAATGACTTCCCACCAAGACTTGTATAATCCTTATTCAGCTTGGCGAAGTCGACTCTAGGCGCCTGCACTATTGGACTACCACCATTTCCACCATTGGGAGCTGCCCTCTGTACATCTCTAAGCATCTCTCTCATGAGGTCAGTAAACATCGTCCTCATGTCAGCAGCATTCCCATTATTGGCTCCCCTACCAGCACCTCTAGTATATCGGCTCATCGTCAATCTGAAAAAGGAAACGATTAACGACTCCATAGTGGTGCTAGTGCAGTACGACTTCATCCTTATACTACTAATAGTATATATATATAGCTTTTAAAAACCAAAGTAATCACAAATACGCTCTCTCGTATACGTATATTATCTCTCCCTGATAACTTCCCTAGGTTAACTACGCAACCTAGAGCTCTGATACCAAGTGTGACGGCCCGCCCCGCACCAGCCTGCATTTCCTACGGAAGTGCACTGTACACATGCCCGACTAGCACGGAACGGTCGCCAAAGAAAGGAAAGAAGGGAATGAACTAATCAAGGAACCTGTAGAATGTCTCACAGTGCATGGAATAAAATATAATAATAATATACTTGACATAAAACAGGTGAGACAGTGCATAAGCTGATAACTAAAATCAACATCAATCATCAGAGCAGCGGAAATCCAAATACAACTTATTACAACTTTCCAAATTTACTGTCTCTAAACAAAAGAAAGCTAAAGTAGAAGATGCACCACCAATGCCCAAGCAGTGATCTTTAACAACACAGGGAGAATATTATGTATATTACGTGGAAGCCTCCTGCTCGTCTCCGGATCATCTACCCGTGCATCACCAGCTAACCTGTCTCTAGTCTGCTCGTGTGAGCACCCAGAGTAATAAGAGGAGACATAAAACTCTGGGTCAGACATAAAGCCTGGTATGAGCGATAAGCATCTAAACAGAATAATAACGGGTATACTAAACCATACCTGAACCTGGACCTGCAACCAAAGAGTTAGTACCACATACCGTACAATACTCTAAGGTGCCATAATAAATAGTGTAAGAATACGGGGGTGGGGTGTGCATGTCACAATGATAGCAAACAAATCATCCATAGCAACCATCCTCACATCTCTCACTCAGTGCGTAAAGCATACGATATCTACCACTTTGGGACACTAGACAAATGGAGGTAACGACGAATCCCGACTTGTAGAAACCCTGCTGTGACCAAGCTAAACACATGGAGTCATGACCAAACACTTCAATGACTCACCTCATTGGTCGTAGCCCTTGGTCCTACCAATGCCATAATGGCCCTGAATCCGCCTTCGTACCTCCTACCATAGTGGTCCAAAGCTGTAGACATCGATAACCCCTTAACACGCGTCCCGCAGCAAAGCCCAATCATGAAGCGAACTCGTTGATTCCCATCTAAATCTTGAGCTCTAACTTCCCATTTGGACTTCCTTTGCATCTCGGGTTTTGATCGAATTGGAGTGGGTCTTCAGAAGAGTCATCACGTAGTAGTAATAGCCCACGTACGGTTCGGTTCGGTGCTACTCATCTAGCTTGGTTCGGTTCGGTGTAACCTTCCTGATCGGTTCGGATCGGTGGTCCTCGTCTAGCTTGGTTCGGGTCGGATACTCCACTTCGGTTCGGGTCGGTGTCCTCCTCCGGGTCGGGTCGGGTTACTGTCTTCCTTCCAGTTTTCTTCGATCAGCTTCCTCGTTTTCCATCGACTCCGATCCGATCCGCTCCCGTTTTCCATCCACTCCGATCCGATCCACTCCCTTCGCCTTGCTCCAGTCGTAGCCTTCCATTCTTGAGTCGATCCGATCTGGTCTCCATTATTCTTCCGATCCGATCCCCTTGTCCACTCCAACTCTAAGTAAACGGCCTTCCTTCTTGCCAAGTCTCGTACGTGCCAAACTCCAGTTCGGGTCGGGTTTTCTTGCCCAGTTCGCATATCCGATCCGAGCCCTCATCCGATCCGATCCGAAGCCCTGCACAACTTTCTGCAACTTTTCCAGCAACTTGTTTACGCCGTTCGACGACGTTTTTGACAAATCTAACTATTCTAACCAATCACAAATCATGTCAAGTAGCCATAACAACATGTAAGAGCAACCACAAACATCAAACAACAATTCAAATGAATCAAAATGGATCAAAAGTGGCCAAAACCCCACATTTTCCCATAACCTCTCTTAATCATGTTTAGGCACATACTTAGTAAAACTTAATCAAATCGTCTAAATTTTCTAACAGAGGCATAAAATATTATTTAAGAATTTCTAAACATTTTTCCAGAATTTATTAGTGTATAAATTCGCTAATCTTCACTAATTACCCTTAATTAACTGTAATTAGTGTCAAAACGATGCTATCACTCACCTTGGCCACAACTAAAACCCCAAAACTGAAATATTCTCTGATTTGGCGCTGTTCCCAATCTTACACAGCAGCTCTACCTCGGTTCTCGTGCTAATACTCCTTGATTTGATGTTTGCTAAGCCTAATCTTCAATTAGAAAGTGATTAAGAGGTGTTTTGAAGAGATTTAGAGGGTGGAGGCCATGGCTAGGTTAAGAGGAATGAATAGTGACGGCTGAAAAATGAGAAAAAGGTATTCTCCAAACCCTAACAGCCCTTTTAAACTCCTAATCCCGAAATTTCCCTTTGGGCCTAGCTGTTAATCACCCGGTTAAGCCCAATTAAGCTGTTTTTCACCATCTGAAACTTGTTTCAGCCATATCTCCCAAACGGTGAGTCCGTTTGGCTAATGTGACCACTCTACGGAAAGAGAAACCATCATCCGGAGCCAATGGAAGTGGTTTTATGTTAAAATTCCTTTCCAGTCAAAAGTTATGGCCAAAACAGTGCCAACTAGGGGTAAAATGGTCATTTAAAAATCGGGAAAAATCATGAACATGGGAAATGACCCCAATAGTCGTCCCCCAAAGTTACATGACCATACGACTTCGTATGTGAAAGAAATAAATATTTTACGATCCTATGATGCGTAGAATGCGGGTCGTTACACATCGTGTAGGTATAAGCCGTGCATTCTCAAGTTGTATCGGGTTGCCACTTTAGGGGAGTGATACACCCCACTGTGGGGCCAGCACGGGTATCTACGAGTAGGGAGCCGATCGAAAGTGGGTAGTGGGGTACACCTAGTGGAGATAGGGGCAGACGGCACCTATGTAGTCAGCTAGGGGTACGCAAGGCTATTTATATAATTTCTAAGTGAAGCAAGCGGGATCAACCATGAGGGTGACTGGTGTGGTGCAGTGTAGTAATTATTCGTTAGTAATTAGGTGTGCCTTTAATGTTATCTTTATCTGCTTTTCCATACCCACTAGTTCATAGACATTTCCTTGTTTTCCAGCTTATGCCTTAGTCTAGTTACTTTGGTAATAGTATTGTTAGAATTATCATACTCGCCAGACTTTATGTCTGACCCCCTCTATTTCTATCCTTTCCCCCCTCCAGGTCCTCAGGGTGGACCCAGCTCTAGTGGAGTTTGATTGGATTGCTTTATCTCTTTTGGAAAGCTTGGACCGCTGAAGTAAAGTCCAGCTTGTTATCTTCTTTAATGGCTATTTATGTAATGGGGTTATGTATTTTGTTTTATCAAGATGGATATTGTACTTGACTCTGATTTATGGTTTTATGATGTAACAAACATGTTTAATTTCCGCTGCAATAAAATGAAGTTTTAGATTTCCAAGTACTACTTATTATCTGTCTTGTTGTAATTTTTCTGTTCTATATTCACTTAAAACCTCCATGGAAGTTAATGCATTCCCTTTGTGAGTGACATTAATGGACGTGGGGTGTTACATTATTCAACCAATTTAACTGTAATTTACCTAAACTACCATCACACAGCATTCCACCAATATTATAATATTTTAAAATAGATCAGAATTAGTGAATTTACTCACCTTGGCGCGTTAACCGTTAAATAACGATTTGCGTCAATTGATTCACATCAGTTGTTTTATTTTGCCATAACTTCTGACAAGCTCCAAATGGTTCCGATTTGGCTAGATAATGCAGTTCGCCTTTGTATGGTTCCAACAAAGTTGACGGCTTTAAATTCTGCACAGATCCTTCCATGCACTACCCTTCTATCAGCTTACTACCGTGATAAAATTTCAGGGCCATTCTATAGTTTTAATCATCTTCGCGCCACTCCAGAAACTAGCGTCAACCAGTTCATCATCCTACCGTGAATTCTTTTATGTTTTGGGTCTCATCAATGTTATCCCACCCATCACCATACCTTTAGAAACTAGGCGCACTCCTTCCCCACAACAATACCACACCCTGATTGTTGAAACTTTCATGTTTCCACTCTCTTTTCCATTCCTTCCAGCGTTCCTTCATACGCCACTCTCCATTTTCCATACTGACTTTTCGAACTCCTCATTTTGCCTTAAAGTACTGCTCACTATTAACAGATGTACATATTTCTGATTTTACATTTACAATTCTTGCATAAATCTTACACTTGCAACCATCCTCTTTCTGAAGCTTTTGGATGCAAGCTCCTTTCCTTTTCACACTCCAGTACTGCTACCATCCCATTTTCATTTGAAGAACACCTCCCTTGCTTCATTGTTTCTAACAGACTAAACTACTGGCTTTGTATTTGATTTCTACATAGTATACACACTCTACTAGTGCTTCTTTCCCATCACTATTCACACACAACCACTCTTATGTGGTTTCGAACCACTTCAGCTCCCCAACAGTGACCAGCGTCACTTGTTTTCCGCCCCTCCTTCCCAGAACATGCAACCAAGTGTAAAAACATACACTAAAACCAAACTCAATTCCTTGAAACAAATCATTGAAATGTAAAGCTACACATTACCCTGTGTATAAAAACCCAATTCCGCACATCCTTCTATGGCCTCCAATAGTAACTTGCCATTCTCCTATTCCTTTCAAACAAATTTTGACCTACGTTTTCATCCGTTACCACACCATGTACCACCTACTCCACCTTATTCTTCCATGCGTTTTAATTCATGTGTAGAGAAGCAATTTAAAACACCCACACTCCGCCCTTTTTAAATACTCCATGCATGCTTTTCCTTCCTTCGCCATCTTCATTTACTTTCCATCAAATCACAGCGAGCTCCACCATTTGAAACTTCGGTTACCATTTTCCTCCAGAAAATAACTCACGAGCTCCTCATCATGCGTAAGGAACCAACGTCCGCTACTGTACTTCACCACTAACGTACCCTCCTTCCCAAACATAAGTATATACGCCCTCAAATCCCATCTCAGACGAGTGCGTTCACAACAGTATGCAAGCTACAGTGATTTCATCAATATATATTCTTTTCATTCTAGAGGAATTAACAGTGAAAAGAGGTTGGAGAACTAAGGATTTTGGTTGGGAAATGAACGAGGCAAACTGGGTGCGCAAATAAGAAAAAGAAGAAATGAGCCGGTATCTATTTTAAGTTTCAGAGGAAAGAATTAGAACTGAAGCAGCGTATTATATAGGCTTCAATGCCTTGACATCCACGGAAAAAACTTAACCCCCACGTAATAGCTGTAATTTAGAGGTAGGTTGTTGTCTGTTGATGGGAACCATTCGTTTCATTTTTGACGTGAAATAGTATGTATGCTTAACGTTTAAGAAATCATATATATGTATTTTATTGTTTATTTTATTCTATTTTACCATTTTTGTTCTTCACTATGGATTTGCAAAGTATTGTGCAGTAAACAATTGGGGTAATACTTTCAATATGTTATTGATGTTTGACGTATTGCTATGGCACGTTATCTTTGTCATTGATGTGCTGATTTATGGTCTTGTTTAGAAAAGTTCGTGGTACATCTTTTTAATTGTTTAAAGAATGGTTTACCTCAGTTCCTACAATTCCACTTATGTACGGACAGAAGTAAAAGTACAGTTGTGCCCAACGAGGTGTCACGATCCTAAAAATATAATAATATCGGTAGGTTAACTCATATTGTGAAACCCCAAAATATTGATATATGGTGCAAAATACTCCAAATAAATTGTTTCGTATTTAATTAATTTAAAAATTACACTAAAATTCTAAAAATTAAATTATCACTACGTCTCAAAGGGCTTGTCCAGATTCGAACCAATATTTAATTATATTAAATAAACCGTTATGGTCCATATACGATTTCATAGCGACTTTCTGAATATTTGATTTGGACATATCTTGCAATCTATATGACGAAATCTCCATCTTCCATTTCCGTTAGAAAAATATAGTTAAACAGATTCCACCGTTTCCTGTTTCGAAGAAATCCGACTAATAACGGATCCTGTATGGCCGTTTGAAGTTCAAAACTCCATATTACGAACTACCGTGCCATTACGGGCTCGATTATATTTAATATATATATATATATATTTATACGTTCAACTTCGTTTTAATTAATATATAAATCCATTTATATTACAAATTCAATATTTAAACTGATTTAAATATTCAAATACAAATCGATAAAAATGTGGGACATTACAACCAAAATCGAAGAGCACAATTTTCTCTTCGATTTGAGTATATGGAAGTCAGATTTTGGATTGCGGAGTTGTTTAGAAAACGCGTCCAAAGTTTGCTATCCAAATACTATCTTTTCACGATTTCTGGCGAAATTGAGCAATTTCGGAAGAAAGACCACTAGGAGAAAGTTGTCCGGAATGGCACCTTTAAGCTAAAAAAACGACATGAAGATTGAAGTTCATTTACAAATTCTGGAGCTAGAATAGCGAATCAAAGCATCAGAAAATAACGGCGGAGTGGATCCCAAAGTGAGAACTCCTTCTCACTCTAATTATTTTACAGTTAAATATATACTAGGATGTAAACGGGGCTCAGTAGCCGCCGACACTATTTAATGTACAAACCATGGTTGTTTGTTTGGATTGAATTGTGGTTGTAAATTTGATTGTGTTGAAAATTGATGTAATGTGGTGTATTGATTGTATTAACTGTTGTGTATGGTGCGAGCCAGTAACAAGAGAGGGGTAATGCTAGACATTACTCCGGTTCTAATATCGCGTTGTTATAATGCCGAAATTTCTGAAATAAATATCTATTCATTAAAAATATAATTTTTAATGTGTATATGAACTGTATAAAATATACATGTGTTGAATAAAATGTTTGAGCAATAAAAATATTATTTTTATTGAATGTATGTACTATATTAAATAATCACATGTTGAAATAAATATTTTTATTGTTAAAAATATATTTTTAATGTATATGTGAACGGCATAAAATTCTCCTGAAATGAAAATAAATATTCATTTACAAATCAGACGATTTGTTTATGTACACTCATTTAACTGAAATGGATTGGGCAATAAATTTTACACATCGCCCAACTGCACAAATTATAATCAGTATTTGTTGATTGAAACCCCACACGGGTATTGGGATGATATTTGACGTACACTAATCCCAATTGTTTAGTTATATGTCAGTCGATTGGTTGACAAACTGTTGTAAGCGTTAATTATTTATATTTAATACTTATGCAGTTGTTTAATGCACTCTAGATGATGGTTGATTGTGTATCATGATTGTTGTGTACATATGTTGTATGAAATCCATATAAATATATTATATGGTAATTGATTGAGTCTGATTCCAATTCAAAAGGAACGAATATTTTAAAATAATGAATATTTTAAACTAACGAATATTTTAACATAATATTCAGTAAATGATTAAAATGTGAATTTGATGTCCGATTTTGGATGGACAAGAAAATATTGAAATGTATGTGAAGACGTATTAATTAAATTTGCATCATTTTAACGCGAACGATATTTATATATCGATTTTATTCATTTTTATAATGAATATCGAAAAGGAAATGATTTCAAAATCTGATATTTTGAAAATATTATCATTTAAATATTATAATGATAAAGAGTATTCAATTTTGATTTAGAATTGAAATGAAAGTGAGAATCGATTTTAAAACGAATTTATAAAATACGTTTTGAGCAAAATATATATTATATATATAATATAATGGCCTGAATAGAATGCACTGCGCTGCAACCGTTCGCGAATTTCTACCATTGACTTCGAATTGACAATACGGGAGATCCGACCGTTGGATTATCCTAAAATCAGAACCGTTGGGTTCGTATTGGAAGGAGTTTTCTATCGAAAAAAGAGATTTGGAATCTAGTGGTTGGATTTGGAATAATGTCCAAATCAAATTAGGAAAAGGTCGTTGTAAATGCAGTTCGATGACCGTTTATGGAAATCAATTGAAAGGGCCATAATAAAATTATTAAAAATATTAATAATTTGTGTAAAATCATAATAAATGATTTGGACAGAATTAGGATGAAAAATTCCATATTTGAAAAGATAAAAATATTTTTTTATCCAAATGAACTGGTTACTAACTAGAAAATTAATCCAATGGTTTTAAATAAATAAATTGGATAGGGAAATGGTTTTAATTTAACCAGGATTTTTCCAATGTATGAATTGGAATGGATTTGAATAGAAATCATCTTCAAGATATTTCGATATTGGATTCCGTGACTATACAGATATTTTTGAGAAATTTGGGAGATAGATATATAGATTGTTATTCCCCATACGATATGTGTTGGTTTCAGAATTTGATATTGAATGTAAGCCGATATAATTTCTGTTTAGAGCCTTATATTTAATAGCAAAGCAGATTTTGGGTTTGTCGTGAATGGTGTCTTAAATAACACTATTCTTAAACCCCATGTGAAAAGAATAAATCTTTTAATTAAGATCATTAGAGTTTCCAATTATATTTAGTAATTGGAATAAAATGGAATGTGAATTGGTTTTATTGTGAACTGTGTTTTTAACGACATTCGTTCTTCTTCCCGATTAACACTAAAATGTGATTTGGAATATACAAATCTTTTAATTAAGATTAATGGAATTTTCCAATGTTTTCCAATTTAATAAAATAAATTGGAATGGAATGGAATTCGATTTGGTAATAATCGAAGTGAGCTTATGTAGAGGAAGATTGTTAATATATATGGAATTTAAAAGGCTTTGTCGTTATTCCATTTATATTATTACTCTGATACGGAAATTGATATAGATTATATATTGATTTGTTTTCCATGAAGATTTCATAATTAATGGAATGTGATTTTGGGTTTATCGTGAACTGTGTTTTAAATGACATGGGTTCTTTAACCTAGTTAAAGGCAGGATTACATGTCTAACATTGTATTTCGAACTGTGTTGTTGACCTCTGCTTCATATATATCTATTTGGTAGCGGAGGATTTATTTTCTTACTTAGCACCCTTCTCTGAGACGTGCGAGCTTAGAGGTTATATATCGACATAAGTCAGTGGTACGGTGTAGATTGTCGATGTGGCATGTTTGTGTTTCCAAAGTTATATAATCATTAAATAATGATTGTTGGAAGATTAAAACTAAGTAGTGTTTTAATGATTCTTTAATTTGAAATGTGATAATTTAAATTATCAAATTAGGGAAATGATCAAGAATGGAGTACCACCAGTTTTATTCCAAGCGATAGTTAAATCTTTAATTAGATTTGAATGGGAAATGGTAATTAAATTTTACCGATAACACCGTGGGGTTAGATATGGAGTATTACCATTTTTTCTCCCTGGGATGAATAGGTTGGGATTGTGAAATAAAACAAATGATTACTTTGGTAAGATGCGCTAATCCCGACTAGTTTGGAAAACCTTAATTTGGTTTAAATTGTGAAAAGAATATTTGAATAAAAGAATATTCTGTATTGGAATGAGGGGTATGTTGTGTTTTTATAGCACTTGATTATAAGATACGTGAATCATTCGGAAAGACCGGGTTTATACCCATTCTGAATAATTGATTCGACGGTAAGCCGGCGATGAAGATGGTGGTTGAAGACTGGAGTTCTTCACATCGTTTGGATGATTATTGATGTCTTGACGGGGCTGTACACCCAAGACAAGGTAATAAGTGGTGATCTTCCAGACATACTTGGAAATCGACCGGATATGCGAGGACCATTCTCCTGTATTGGACATATGGGACGAGGAATAAGGTGCCTCCGGTTTTGTTCAGGCCCAGAACAAACATAGTGTTAATTCGCGAGCCTCACACCTCGGTATGAGTCAAAAACGGATAAGGGACAGCAGGGAGTGCATTAAGTTTCTTTTTAGCTGTGGGTGGTGTCATGGTATGGTGCTCAGACATTTATTCATTTTTACCTATGTGGATGATGGATTGCGTAGCTCCTCGCATATATCGGTCACTACGGGGTCGATGGATAGGTCCGATAGGACGGGGAAATGTGTGTTCAGGAATTGCCAATCTACTAACGTAAGTGTGTACTGGCCCTGCAAGATCCAAGGGTTCACTGCGGGGGATCCTGAGGCATTTGCTAGAGTGTCTCGAAGCCGGCGAGGAGTACATCCCTTGCCTCGACTCATGATGGAATCCAATTTCCAATACGATATTTCGGTTTTGATTGTAAACCTATATATGGCGACATAGTAGGATGGGGTACTATGTCGTATATGATTGATACATCATGATTTGAATTGTTTTTGAAACATATAGACACTAGTAATAATATCGAATGATTTTTTTATACATATCAAGGATATTTGGCCATTATAACAAAAAACTCTATCCTTCGGTTTGCTTTGCATTGTGTGATGGGTCCTTAGTCTTATAATGGCTTCATATTTCAAAGAGCATTGCGTTGTCTATAAACTGTTTTATGCACGGGTATTCATGGGGGTAAACCCGTTCCGTGTTATACGGCGTGGTCCCTTGATTTACTCTATTTTAAAAGTAAAGTTTTAAATAATTGTTTTAGTTCTCACACCAGTCCCATTACTGACTTGGAGTTTATTATTTTAACCTAAACTCTAGGTGCCCCTATTTTCCACATGGGTAGCTAGTAGTTTGGTTTATGCAGATATTTCTTCTTCCAGGATTCTGGATTTATAGCTGGAGCTATATTTGGAAAGCTTTGTATCCGTGTATCTCTTTTACTTGTGTTATGTATTATTTTTCCGCTACTATGTAAATTATTTTAATCTCTGATATTTTTCTAATGTATATTATTTATTCATACTCTGTTATATTCTTGTACTCTGATGTAAATTGTTGTAATAGCATTGAAATATTCTTCTGTTTGCGTTATGATTTGTCGTGTTCTCATTACAATCCGTGTTTTCCGATCTCCTCGGAGGCTAGCGAATTCGGGTCATAACAACCCCTTTAGCATCAACACCATATTGTGAATTACACTAATCCAAATCCAACGAATTTTTTTAGATGTTCGATCCACATATATATTATCATATACCCAAAATTTAGGCTCGTTCTGACATTTTTAGAATAAAATATTTGATGTTTAAACTTAACAGTTCGAATAAATGTCTGAACGATAAATAATTGAGTTGAAATTTGGAAAGCGTACGAATATCGGAACGGGCTCAAATTTTGGATAGATGATAATATATATGTGGATTGAACATTTATAAAATCTTGTTGGATTTGGATTATTGTAGCTAACGGTAAGATAGGGGTGCTGCAAAACAGGGGTGCCCCGAAACATTCCTATATACATATACGTGTGTGTGTGTTGGGGGAAGCTTGTTAATGGCGGCAGGCGATTTATCTTCGCCTGTTTTCATCGTGCGAGAGCTTCCCCCAACCTTAATATCATTTTTTTACTTCCAGTTTCCTTCAACGAAAACAAAATCAACCAACCTTCAGCGAAATTTCTCTGTTTCGTTGATAATCTATTAGTAATTCCATTTTAATACCATATTTGAAATGCTAGATCTAAAGTTTTCCCTCAATCGATTTGAGAAAACCCTCGCTACAGAGCTCACAACTATATCATATCTGACAATGATCTTAATTTTCTAGATCTATCGCTAGAGTTACGATTTGGATATGCCAATTTGTTCGGTGTTTGAGGATTAAGCCTTTGGAGATTTGGGGTTTTTTCATGGCTGGCGTAAGTGAAGATTTCACTTCCAGATTATCACAATTGATCCTTCCCGTCTTTTAAATTAGCAGTATTATCCATTCAGAATTCACGGTGAATAAGTATGAAACAAAGCATTCAGAATTGGATGATTAATCTTACATGGGGTTTTTGCTTATGGTTATTATTCTCGGTTGAGTTGGTGAATCCGGGTTTAGATAACTGAAATCTAGTAGTTGATTTAGTCGGTTTTTGGATTTAATTAGTGAAGTGTTTTTATATAGTAAACTGTTTTAATCTTTACCGTAAAACGAGCCATTTGGAAATCCTCTTTTAATTAACTATTGTAAGTGTGAAGCAGCGTAGTTTAATTTGGTTTTTATGTCGGGTATTATCTACGATTTAAGGTTTTGCATCGATCTGATGTCTACTATTTTCGGTTCTTCATTTATGGATTTAAATATGTCCTATTTTAATATGAATTGTGAACTGGACTATGATTGTTTTGAAGTGCGATCTGGGTTTCATCTTTTAATTAACTACTGAAAGTTAGTGGAGCAGAGTAGTGTTAATTGGTTTATTCGTGACTTTCATCCCACATTGTTCATGGAATCCAGCTCCTTGATGTACAGTTTTTACACCTAACGACCTGTTCGAACTTAAATGGTAGGGGTATTATGATTAATTTATTTAATTGTATAAATGGTAGGTTAGTGAATTTAATGGTCGTGGAATTAAATAATGATGAATATTTAATAAAAATAATAAATTAAATAATATATTTAATTCTGAAATAAACAGAATTGGCCAAAAGGACGATATGGTGTGAACCGGATCATATGTGATATTTAATTCAGCTTGAAATTGAATTTGAATAACGAATATATTCAATCGTCGACAATTGAACGTATAGTTTATAATATAATTATAAACGAGCTCGAAATGGCGTTGCAGTTCGTAAATTGGCGATTCGAACTTCAACTGAATGTACATGATTCGTTTTAAATCGGATTTCTGTGAAACAAGAAACGTTAGGAGCTGGTAAAGTATATCTTTCTAGTGGAAGAGAAAAATCAGGATTTCGTCGTATAGATTTTGAGATATGTCCAAATCAAATTTCAGAATAGTCGCTATAGAATCGTTTATCGGCCATAACGGTTATTTCAAAATAACTAGATATCGGGTGTGAATTCAGACAAGGTTCTTTTGGGATATAATGATAATTTAATTTTTAGAATTTTACTGTAATTTTTAATTAATTAAATAAGCAACTTTTTATTTGGAGTATTTGGCACCCTGTATAAACATTTCGGGGTTTCACAATATGAGTCCACCTACCGGTATTTTTATATTTTTGGGATCGTGGGACATTGCTCATCTCACAGGTATTTTTATTTTTGTCGATAACAATTTAAAATGATAAAAATAAACGAAGCTTCGAGGTACCGTAAATAAAACCTATTCCTAAAAACTAAACAAAGACTCCTTGGTAAAAAAAGAAGACCACGTTTCACATTTCTTAGCCGCACAAAGCCTTTCCCTAAATCAAAACGTGGAGAAATCGTAACCAACAGAAAAAGCAAAAAAACTAAATACTATAAGTACCCATTTAGAAAATCCCTTAGGACCTGATACCGTTCTCTTCAGCAAACAAATCCACCGCCAGTTCTAAATCCCAAAACTCGATATTTCCAACTTCAAAATCAAGGAAAAACTCATAGAAAAACTTATAAATCGAGAAACTTATATATCTGAGACCCTGGACTCAATAGCTTCGAGGTCATCTCCGTTTTGGGCAATTCGACGCAGCTGTTGGAAGCTCGTGATGCTCCTGCCGACGCGAGTGATGATGGCAAGGTCGAACTCGAGGAGTGAGTGGAGTCTGGAGTACGGGAATGGTGTTGAGCTGACGGTGCTTTTTGGGTTTGTGGTTTTGTGGAGTATGAGGAGTGAATACTGACGTTGGGTATGGATGTGAAGGGGCATTGCGCCGTTAAAACATGGGTACATGCGGTTACCTTACTGGAGTATGGAGGAGCAGATTTTGGTTTAAGGAAGGGGTAAAATACAAAAGGGGTTGGTGGCGTGAGTCTTATATCAGGGAGGAGCCGGAGTGACATTTTTGGTGAGTTGGTTTCAGTTTTTGTGAAGGATTGGAGGGGTACTTGGGGAAGAAAGGCTGATGAGATAAGTGTGGAGTGGAAGTGAACGTGTTTCCAGCGAAGTGGAGCTGGACAATGGAAACAGTATTCAAGGTTTGGCAGGTTGGTGTATTTGTTGGTTGTGAAGTTTGTAACCGTTTTGAATTCTTGAAAGGGTTGGGGGCCGATTTGTTTATTTACTGGAACTTAAGTGTTGTTTCCTTTTCTCCTGCGTGATGATAGTTTGGTGATACAGGTGCATGAATTTCTAAAGTAAGGAGCGATAGGAAGAAAGTGGTTAGCTTAATCATGGGATTAAGGAAAGATGTGAGTTGAGAGTTATTTTTGCATAGGTTTAATTGAAGATTTTGAAAATGTCGATAGTAGACGGCAAAGCAGCAGACACTGGTTGTTGTTAAGTTGTTGTATGCGAGTTGAATTTTATTGGTAGGGACAAAAAGAGGAAACGATTAAGGGTGTTTCCAGTTGAAGAATCATGGTGAAATGGTTGTCTGAGCTCGCGTTTGTTTTAAACTGTGAAGAAGACACTGTTTTGATATGGAGACGGGTTTGATAAGTGGATGGGCCGAGAATTTTAAACCAGGCCCAGATATACATTTATGAACATGGAGTATAAAGTGTTGGACTTGAGGCCAGTGAGTGGTAAGTAGATTGGAGAAGTCAGTATGATTCGGTGGTGAAACCATTGTGTTAAAGGGGAGGAGCTGAATTTTTGGTTGTGTTCTTTTGAAGACAGTGGATGAATGAGGAAGGACCGGGGGTAGAAATGATCGACTATGGCCATAGAGTTCACGGTACAGCATACTGAACGGGAAAAGGAACAGATGAGGAGCGGGATTAAGCTTTTAAAATGAATTTCGAGAACTTAGTATCGTTGGAGTCCTAGGATCGCAGACTACATGTTGGAATTTGTTCGGAGAGATTTGGGGCTCGTCAGAAATTACAGCAAATTAAAACTGTCTGAATCGAACCCTCAAATGCAAACCGTTATTAAACGGTTAACGCGCAAAAGTGAGTAAATCTCACCAACTTTGAACAGTTTATAATTTCATGTTATATTTTTTAGAACTGTTAGATATTGGCTGATTTACTGTATGTTGACTGTTTGATTGAACTGCTAGTCAGTTAGTTAAATTTTCTATATTGATTCTGTTTAACAGAATATATCATATAGAACTGAAAAGTGATGTTATCTATATTGTTTAACATCTGTGATGCAGGGAGACAGGTTGGAGGAATCCAACTGGATTCCTCAACATTTATTTTACTGTTTTGCATATATTGTGATATATGGCGGGTTATATAATCTGTTATGGATTATGGGCGTTGGAATGATATTGATCATTGTTATATGATATTTTAATATCATAAAAGACCCTAGGATGTAAAAAGAATTTATTTCAATGTATATTGAAATAAAGGAATTTTATAAAATCACAGGATTTTATAAAAGGAAATATTTATAAAACGAACACGGTTTTATAAAAGGGATATTTATTTAGAAAATAAATAGAAGTTATAAATAGGAACTATTTGTAACGGTAAATAGAAGTTATAAATAGGAACTATTTGTAACGGTAAATAGAAGTTATAAATAGGAAATATTTGTAACAGTAAATAGAAGTTATAAATAGGAAATATTTGTAACGGTAAATAGAAGTTATAAATAGGAAATATTTGTAACGGTAAATAGAAGTTATAAATAGGAAATATTTGTAACAGTAAGTAAACGTTATAAAAAGGAAATAGTTGTAACGGAAAACGTAGTTAAGTAAAAGGAGCTAATCGATGTTAGTTAATCGATTAGTGATAAAGTAAAAGGAGTTAATAAAATATAGTTTATTCGAATAAAGTTAGTAAACCGAATATAGTTATTCGAAAGGGGTTAAGTGAATAAAGTAAATCAAATAGAGATCTATTCGAAGGAGGATTAAGTAAGGAAGATAGTAAAAGGGATATAAAGTGAACTTTGCCTATTTCACAGTTAGAAATGTTGTTCAGTTAAGGTCTGAGAGGTAGTTCTACCCCAACTTGATTGGCTTCGTTTTTAACTAAGGAATAGTTAAGGTTCGGTAGTAAAGGAAATGGTTTGAGTTGGCATAGCGATGTTTGTTTAAACATCTGTCTAAGTCCAATGAAGAAGCTTTGGAAATGTTTTCCAAATAAGAAACCCGAAATGTTTTCTAATAAAGAAAACAAGAAATGGAAATGTTTTCCATTGTTAATAACGTATATTTTCCAAATCTAGAAAATAAGAAATATTGAATATAGGGAAACAGGAGATAAGTAGATTAATGAAATAAAGAGATAAATGTTGAATGATGTTTGATCGATATAATTTCCATTTGGAAATAATATCGTTGTTTGCACACTTGTTTTTATTCGATAGTTAAATCACAGACTATCGAAGTTTTGACCATTTTAACGTTGTTAATATGGAGAGACCGGTTGGATTATTATCCAAAGAACCACTCTGTATTGGCATAAGCATTTCGAATCATATATGCCAAAGGAAATTGAAGACGGAGTTATGCAAGGGCTATCCTGTTTACAGAATAGTGCCTTCGGTTCATCCTGTTCCTGGATGACTTGTATGGACGGATGTCTGACAGAGTATGTCCAGACGATCACGTATATTGATTTCTCCAACTGTACCAAGAGTGGAAGCGAAGAAGGAAACTTCTTTAGCTAACACATAATGTATGGTTGAGGACGTCAATCGGTGATTTGATGGATTTGACGATGTGACATTCAAAGGGAATCTGGTGTGATGATAAATCATAGCTTCTAGCCTCACATCCGATAAATGACAGAAATCGGGCAGGCAGCATGGCTAAGTCGGTCGCACCGAAGTAGGGTGTATAATCACCTGATCTAGAGTTTCGTTTACTTCTAAAAATCTATTGTTGATGCTGTCCCATTCGGGAAACGGTTGCTGATCCCAACTGTTGGTGATATACATTCGATACACTCAAGCGAAATGAGTGGTCGGTCATGTGTGGTCGGGTTGCAAGATGTTCTTGTTGAACCCAGTGTATTCCTCTCTAGAGGTACACAAGCGAAAGGTGATTCCATACCTTGTCATAGTTGGAAACCCATTACCCAATACGTGCTTGCGGTTTTGATTTTATACTATATATGTAGAACGTGAGATGAAAGCGTTTCTGCTAAATGGTTATATATACTGTGATTGATAGGCATTATTATAATATCAAAAGGTTTTTGATATAAAGATATTTTGGATTCTCATAAGGGAAAAACCCGTTCCGTTATGCGGCGTGGTCTTATGAGATGTCATTTACTTGTTCAACTGTTTTTAAACTGTTTTACTCACACCAGTCCCATGACTGACCCGGAGTTTACTTTGTTGTTTTCCCTAAACTCTTGGGTGCCTAAATTTGTAGGCAGTCAAGTAGTCGGGATTTTACAGATACACTTGAAGAGTTGGAGCAGGAGGCTTCAGGATGTTATAGCTATAGTTATTTCCGCTGTGTTGTAAGTGCTGTACTTTGATAATGATATGTATATTCAAGTACTGATTTGTATTTCAAAGTTATGTTATGAAATATGTTTATTCGTTCCGCTGTGAGATTCGTGTTACTCTGATGTTGTGTTCTTCTTCTATTCTAAGTTTCTATCTTATCTTTCCTCATCCTCTAATTTCTTTCACTAATTACCAGGATTTTTCGATGTTTTGGTTATCGACATCGTGTTTATGTCGATAACCAAAGTCGTTGAAAATCCGGGTCGTTACAGTTGGTATCAGAGCTTAAGTTAAGAATTACTTGGCTCTGTGGCGTGACTCGGTAGAGATAGGGTTAGTAATACCCTAGACTGAGATTGAGTGTATATATACGAGTGAACGTATTTGTATTTGATATAAAAATTTGTTTTATATTGTGGAGATTCATGGGTTGAATCGTTTATGAATTCTGGTCGATCAGTTTGATCCACTGTATCGGTAGGAGTTACTAAACACTCGAATACGATGAACCATCATGGTATGTTTTGAAAGAGGGTAAACGAAATAGTTTACCCAACGTATATTTTGAATATATTGGATATATTGGCTGTTATTATAATCAAGTAAGATTATAAATTAAATGGTTATGTAAATAACCAATCAGAATTCATATAAGTGAATATACGTGAAACCAGATGAGTTAAATCTGAAATTTAAACCAGAAATTGAAGTTAAGACTCTGGAGAATTGAATAAGTGTTTGTAAATGGATTGGGATTAAAAATAAGGAAAATTTAAGATCCTGGGAGATTTTAAATCGTTTACAAGCAGTGTGAATTATATTCTGAAATGAATTTCAAAGTGGAAATGTTTAGAAATGGTTTTATAGTATTGAACTCACTTCGATCGCTGGAAAATAGATTCTGATGATGACAGCTGCATCATCAGTATTCATTTTCGAGTTGTAAGTGACGAATTACTACCAGAGATACTGTTTTGAAATTTGTTTTGGGAAAGACAAGTGTGTTGAATTTCAAAGTGGGATTTAAAATATAGAATTTGAATAAGAGAATTGAAATGGAATTTGAATATAGGAAATTCAAATAGAATTGAAAAGGAATTCAATTAGTTGATAAACAAGTTAAAATATATTTGAACATGTTATACTCAAATATGAAGGTGAAATGGGAAAACAAGTAATTTGAAAATCACTTAACGGAATAAGTTAAAACGATTGGATTAAGTTGGAATGAATTAGGAAGGTATGGATATACATGAGATAGGTATGGATAAGGATAATGCAAGAGTTATAAATAGAATGCTCGACGAAAAGGTATGTATTTAATTCATATATGAGATTTTATGCGCCGTATCGGCTAGCCGCTTGGCTTTTCGTTTTCTTTTTGATTGGAGAAGGCCTGTGTGGCAGTTTGGGGATTTTCCCGATGCTTCCAGTACAAAGGAGGTTATGGCGAATTTTTCCGGGAATTTAAGGAGTTAGAATATTTTTAAGATAATCTGATAGTTAGAAATCAACGTATCGATATATATATATATATATATATATATATATATATATATATATATAGAAGTCGATAAGGAAACGAACTTAGAAATAGAATAGTAAAATCAAAAAGGAAGACTAGGAATAAAAATCTAGTAAGAATAGAAAGAGGAAGTGTATATGTGTTTAAAAGTGAAGAATTAGTTGTATGGTATTGATTATTCGAGTAAGTAGTCATATCTGTTTTGACGTTATAAATGTTATTCAGTCAAGGTCTGAGAGGTATCTACCCCAACATGATTGATTTCATTATTAACAAATAAATAGTAAGATTTCAGGCTCAAAGATCAATGTTGAATAAGAGTTAGTTGAATATAGTATTTGGGTTGTCGTAACGATGTTTTACACAACATCCGTTTTAACCCAAATAAGTGTAAACTTGGAAATAGAATAATGAATATTTCCTAAGTATAGAAATAAACGAGATTGGAAAAGAGATAGGTAATTGGAATATTTTCCAATTATAAATAGCATATATTTTCTAAAGTTTAGAAAATAAAGGAAGGCGATATTCGGAAATGTTTTCTAAATAACATAAAAGGCCAATATGGTTATTGAAAATATTTGGTTAACAAATATTGATAAAGAAATAGAGAAGTGATTTAACTAATGGAATATTGATTATGGGCTCAGTTGAATTTCAAAAGGGAAAATTTGATTTTTGAAAAGAGTAAACTGTTTGAAAACTCCCTGGGAAAGACTGTTTAAATTAAAAACAAATTTAACAAGAAATTTGTGAAAGCAAAATTTGAATAAAAGTAAAGTTAGTAAAGTGGTAATTGAGATTGAATTAGAATGATATCGAGACAAATGGGATTTGGGAGATTCGAATTTGAAGTGAATTTGGTAACCAAGTTAAGAGTTTGAAATCGAGAATCAAACTCGAGGTTGAAACGATATTTAGCTTGGATATAACACGAATGGTTGTGTTGGAAATAAAAGTGATTCTAGAATTTGATTGGGATAACATTGGTATATGCTGAGTTGATAGCATATGGAAGTGACAGAATTGATTTGCCTGACAAAAAGGTACAAGTTTATATTTCTATTGGATATAAGATTTATGAGCCGAATTGGCAAGCCGCTTGGCTGTTTGATTTTCTTTGGGATGGAGATGGCCCAGAGAGGCAAGTGGTGGTTTGACCGATTGACCAGTACAAAGGAGGTGCTGGCGAAATTTTTCGAAGAATAAGGAGTTAGAAAATTTTCCGGATTTTTGAAATTTTTTGATGATAAGAATTAATTAATAATTTAATTGAATTTAAATTGGTTCGGTTGAAACTGAAGTTAAGAAGTGAACAAATATGTTCTAAACAGTCGATAGGGTCGTCCTCTACCTTTTAGCAATTTCGAGGGCGAAATTATTTTAAGTGGGGAAGATTGTAATGACCCGCATTGGCAGGGGTATTATGATTAATTTATTTAATTGTATAAATGGTAGGTTAGTGAATTTAATGGTCGTGGAATTAAATAATGATGAATATTTAATAAAAATAATAAATTAAATAACATATTTAATTCTGAAATAAACAGAATTGGCCAAAAGGACGATATGGTGTGAACCGGATCATATGTGATATTTAATTCAGCTTGAAATTGAATTTGAATAACGAATATATTCAATCATCGACAATTGAACGTATAGTTTATAATATAATTATAAACGAGCTCGAAATGGCGCTGCAGTTCGTAAATTGGCGATTCGAACTTCAACTGAATGTACATGATTCGTTTTAAATCGGATTTCTGTGAAACAAGAAACGTTAGGAGCTGGTAAAGTATATCTTTCTAGTGGAAGAGAAAAATCAGGATTTCGTCGTATAGATTTTGAGATATGTCCAAATCAAATTTCAGAATAGTCGTTATAGAATCGTTTATCGGCCATAACGGTTATTTCAAAATAACTAGATATCGGGTGTGAATTCAGACAAGGTTCTTTTGGGATATAATGATAATTTAATTTTTAGAATTTTACTGTAATTTTTAATTAATTAAATAAGCAACTTTTTATTTGGAGTATTTGGCACCCTGTATAAACATTTCGGGGTTTCACAATATGAGTCCACCTACCGGTATTTTTATATTTTTGGGATCGTGGGACATTGCTCATCTCACAGGTATTTTTATTTTTGTCGATAACAATTTAAAATGATAAAAATAAACGAAGCTTCGAGGTACCGTAAATAAAACCTATTCCTAAAAACTAAACAAAGACTCCTTGGTAAAAAAAGAAGACCACGTTTCACATTTCTTAGCCGCACAAAGCCTTTCCCTAAATCAAAACGTGGAGAAATCGTAACCAACAGAAAAAGCAAAAAATCTAAATACTATAAGTACCCATTTAGAAAATCCCTTAGGACCTGATACCGTTCTCTTCAGCAAACAAATCCACCGCCAGTTCTAAATCCCAAAACTCGATATTTCCAACTTCAAAATCAAGGAAAAACTCATAGAAAAACTTATAAATCGAGAAACTTATATATCTGAGACCCTGGACTCAATAGCTTCGAGGTCATCTCCGTTTTGGGCAATTCGACGCAGCTGTTGGAAGCTCGTGATGCTCCTGCCGACGCGAGTGATGATGGCAAGGTCGAACTCGAGGAGTGAGTGGAGTCTGGAGTACGGGAATGGTGTTGAGCTGACGATGCTTTTTGGGTTTGTGGTTTTGTGGAGTATGAGGAGTGAATACTGACGTTGGGTATGGATGTGAAGGGGCATTGCGCCGTTAAAACATGGGTACATGCGGTTACCTTACTGGAGTATGGAGGAGCAGATTTTGGTTTAAGGAAGGGGTAAAATACAAAAGGGGTTGGTGGCGTGAGTCTTATATCAGGGAGGAGCTGGAGTGACATTTTTGGTGAGTTGGTTTCAGTTTTTGTGAAGGATTGGAGGGGTACTTGGGGAAGAAAGGCTGATGAGATAAGTGTGGAGTGGAAGTGAACGTGTTTCCAGCGAAGTGGAGCTGGACAATGGAAACAGTATTCAAGGTTTGGCAGGTTGGTGTATTTGTTGGTTGTGAAGTTTGTAACCGTTTTGAATTCTTGAAAGGGTTGGGGGCCGATTTGTTTATTTACTGGAACTTAAGTGTTGTTTCCTTTTCTCCTGCGTGATGATAGTTTGGTGATACAGGTGCATGAATTTCTAAAGTAAGGAGCGATAGGAAGAAAGTGGTTAGCTTAATCATGGGATTAAGGAAAGATGTGAGTTGAGAGTTATTTTTGCATAGGTTTAATTGAAGATTTTGAAAATGTCGATAGTAGACGGCAAAGCAGCAGACACTGGTTGTTGTTAAGTTGTTGTATGCGAGTTGAATTTTATTGGTAGGGACAAAAAGAGGAAACGATTAAGGGTGTTTCCAGTTGAAGAATCATGGTGAAATGGTTGTCTGAGCTCGCGTTTGTTTTAAACTGTGAAGAAGACACTGTTTTGATATGGAGACGGGTTTGATAAGTGGATGGGCCGAGAATTTTAAACGAGGCCCAGATATACATTTATGAACATGGAGTATAAAGTGTTGGACTTGAGGCCAGTGAGTGGTAAGTAGATTGGAGAAGTCAGTATGATTCGGTGGTGAAACCATTGTGTTAAAGGGGAGGAGCTGAATTTTTGGTTGTGTTCTTTTGAAGATAGTGGATGAATGAGGAAGGACCGGGGGTAGAAATGATCGACTATGGCCATAGAGTTCACGGTACAGCATACTGAACGGGAAAAGGAACAGATGAGGAGCGGGATTAAGCTTTTAAAATGAATTTCGAGAACTTAGTATCGTTGGAGTCCTAGGATCGCAGACTACATGTTGGAATTTGTTCGGAGAGATTTGGGGCTCGTCAGAAATTACAGCAAATTAAAACTGTCTGAATCGAACCCTCAAACGCAAACCGTTATTAAACGGTTAACGCGCAGAAGTGAGTAAATCTCACCAACTTTGAACAGTTTATAATTTCATGTTATATTTTTAGAACTGTTAGATATTGGCTGATTTACTGTATGTTGACTGTTTGATTGAACTGCTAGTCAGTTAGTTAAATTTTCTATATTGATTCCGTTTAACAGAATATATCATATAGAACTGAAAAGTGATGTTATCTATATTGTTTAACATCTGTGATGCAGGGAGACAGGTTGGAGGAATCCAACTGGATTCCTCAACATTTATTTTACTGTTTTGCATATATTGTGATATATGGCGGGTTATATAATCTGTTATGGATTATGGGCGTTGGAATGATATTGATCATTGTTATATGATATTTTAATATCATAAAAGACCCTAGGATGTAAAAAGAATTTATTTCAATGTATATTGAAATAAAGGAATTTTATAAAATCACAGGATTTTATAAAAGGAAATATTTATAAAACGAACACGGTTTTATAAAAGGGATATTTATTTAGAAAATAAATAGAAGTTATAAATAGGAACTATTTGTAACGGTAAATAGAAGTTATAAATAGGAACTATTTGTAACGGTAAATAGAAGTTATAAATAGGAAATATTTGTAACGGTAAATAGAAGTTATAAATAGGAAATATTTGTAACGGTAAATAGAAGTTATAAATAGGAAATATTTGTAACGGTAAATAGAAGTTATAAATAGGAAATATTTGTAACGGTAAGTAAACGTTATAAAAAGGAAATAGTTGTAACGGAAAATGTAGTTAAGTAAAAGGAGCTAATCGATGTTAGTTAATCGATTAGTGATAAAGTAAAAGGAGTTAATAAAATATAGTTTATTCGAATAAAGTTAGTAAATCGAATATAGTTATTCGAAAGGGGTTAAGTGAATAAAGTAAATCAAATAGAGATCTATTCGAAGGAGGATTAAGTAAGGAAGATAGTAAAAGGGATATAAAGTGAACTTTGCCTATTTCACAGTTAGAAATGTTGTTCAGTTAAGGTCTGAGAGGTAGTTCTACCCCAACTTGATTGGCTTCGTTTTTAACTAAGGAATAGTTAAGGTTCGGTAGTAAAGGAAATGGTTTGAGTTGGCATAGCGATGTTTGTTTAAACATCTGTCTAAGTCCAATGAAGAAGCTTTGGAAATGTTTTCCAAATAAGAAACCCGAAATGTTTTCTAATAAAGAAAACAAGAAATGGAAATGTTTTCCATTGTTAATAACGTATATTTTCCAAATCTAGAAAATAAGAAATATTGAATATAGGGAAACAGGAGATAAGTAGATTAATGAAATAAAGAGATAAATGTTGAATGATGTTTGATCGATATAATTTCCATTTGGAAATAATATCGTTGTTTGCACACTTGTTTTTATTCGATAGTTAAATCACAGACTATCGAAGTTTTGACCATTTTAACGTTGTTAATATGGAGAGACCGGTTGGATTATTATCCAAAGAACCACTCTGTATTGGCATAAGCATTTCGAATCATATATGCCAAAGGAAATTGAAGACGGAGTTATGCAAGGGCTATCCTGTTTATAGAATAGTGCCTTCGGTTCATCCTGTTCCTGGATGACTTGTATGGACGGATGTCTGACAGAGTATGTCCAGACGATCACGTATATTGATTTCTCCAACTGTACCAAGAGTGGAAGCGAAGAAGGAAACTTCTTTAGCTAACACATAATGTATGGTTGAGGACATCAATCGGTGATTTGATGGATTTGACGATGTGATATTCAAAGGGAATCTGGTGTGATGATAAAGCGTAGCTTCTAGCCTCACATCCGATAAATGACAGAAATCGGGCAGGCAGCATGGCTAAGTCGGTCGCACCGAAGTAGGGTGTATAATCACCTGATCTAGAGTTTCATTTACTTCTAAAAATCTATTGTTGATGCTGTCCCATTCGGGAAACGGTTGCTGATCCCAACTGTTGGTGATATACATTCGATACACTCAAGCGAAATGAGTGGTCGGTCATGTGTGGCCGGGTTGCAAGATGTTCTTGTTGAACCCAGTGTATTCCTCTCTAGAGGTACACAAGCGAAAGGTGATTCCATACCTTGTCATAGTTGGAAACCCATTACCCAATACGTGCTTGCGGTTTTGATTTTATACTATATATGTAGAACGTGAGATGAAAGCGTTTCTGCTAAATGGTTATATATACTGTGATTGATAGGCATTATTATAATATCAAAAGGTTTTTGATATAAAGATATTTTGGATTCTCATAAGGGAAAAACCCGTTCCGTTATGCGGCGTGGTCTTATGAGATGTCATTTACTTGTTCAACTGTTTTTAAACTGTTTTACTCACACCAGTCCCATGACTGTCCCGGAGTTTACTTTGTTGTTTTCCCTAAACTCTTGGGTGCCTAAATTTGTACGGGCAGTCAAGTAGTCGGGATTTTACAGATACACTTGAAGAGTTGGAGCAGGAGGCTTCAGGATGTTATAGCTATAGTTATTTCCGCTGTGTTGTAAGTGCTGTACTTTGATAATGATATGTATATTCAAGTACTGATTTGTATTTCAAAATTATGTTATGAAATATGTTTATTCGTTCCGCTGTGAGATTCGTGTTACTCTGATGTTGTGTTCTTCTTCTTCTTCTATTCTAAGTTTCTATCTTATCTTTCCTCACCCTCTAATTTCTTTCAGTAATTACCAGGATTTTTCGATGTTTTGGTTATCGACATCGTGTTTATGTCGATAACCAAAGTCGCCGAAAATCCGGGTCGTTACAGGCGTGGTCCCTTGATTTACTCTATTTTTAAAGTAAAGTTTTAAATAATTGTTTTAGTTCTCACACCAGTCCCATTACTGACTTGGAGTTTATTATTTTAACCTAAACTCTAGGTGCCCCTATTTTCCACATGGGTAGCTAGTAGTTTGGTTTATGCATATATTTCTTCTTCCAGGATTCTGGATTTATAGCTGGAGCTATATTTGGAAAGCTTTGTATCCGTGTATCTCTTTTACTTGTGTTATGTATTATTTTTCCGCTGCTATGTAAATTATTTTAATCTCTGATATTTTTCTAATGTATATTATTTATTCATACTCTGTTATATTCTTGTACTCTGATGTAAATTGTTGTAATAGCATTGAAATATTCTTCTGTTTGCGTTATGATTTGTCATGTTCTCATTACAATCCGTGTTTTCCGATCTCCTCGGAGGCTAGCGAATTCGGGTCATAACAACCCCTTTAGCATCAACATCATATTGTGAATTACACTAATCCAAATCCAACGAATTTTTTTAGATGTTCGATCCACATATATATTATCATATACCCAAAATTTAGGCTCGTTCTGACATTTTTAGAATAAAATATTTGATGTTTAAACTTAACAGTTCGAATAAATGTCTGAATGATAAATAATTGAGTTGAAATTTGGAAAGCGTACGAATATCGGAACGGGCTCAAATTTTGGATAGATGATAATATATATGTGGATTGAACATTTATAAAATCTTGTTGGATTTGGATTATTGTAGCTAACGGTAAGATAGGGGTGCTGCAAAACAGGGGTGCCCCGAAACATTCCTATATACATATACGTGTGTGTGTGTTGGGGGAAGCTTGTTAATGGCGGCAGGCGATTTATCTTCGCCTGTTTTCATCGTGCGAGAGCTTCCCCCAACCTTAATATCATTTTTTTACTTCCAGTTTCCTTCAACGAAAACAAAATCAACCAACCTTCAGCGAAATTTCTCTGTTTCGTTGATAATCTATTAGTAATTCCATTTTAATACCATATTTGAAATGCTAGATCTAAAGTTTTCCCTCAATCGATTTGAGAAAACCCTCGCTACAGAGCTCACAACTATATCATATCTGACAACGATCTTAATTTTCTAGATCTATCGCTAGAGTTTCGATTTGGATATGCCAATTTGTTCGGTGTTTGAGGATTAAGCCTTTGGAGATTTGGGGTTTTTTCATGGCTGGCGTAAGTGAAGATTTCACTTCCAGATTATCACAATCGATCCTTCCCGTCTTTTAAATTAGCAGTATTATCCATTCAGAATTCACGGTGAATAAGTATGAAACAAAGCATTCAGAATTGGATGATTAATCTTACATGGGGTTTTTGCTTATGGTTATTATTCTCGGTTGAGTTGGTGAATCCGGGTTTAGATAACTGAAATCTAGTAGTTGATTTAGTCGGTTTTTGGATTTAATTAGTGAAGTGTTTTTATATAGTAAACTGTTTTAATCTTTATCATAAAACGAGCCATTTGGAAATCCTCTTTTAATTAACTATTGTAAGTGTGAAGCAGCGTAGTTTAATTTGGTTTTTATGTCGGGTATTATCTACGATTTAAGGTTTTGCATCGATCTGATGTCTACTATTTTCGGTTCTTCATTTATGGATTTAAATATGTCCTATTTTAATATGAATTGTGAACTGGACTATGATTGTTTTGAAGTGCGATCTGGGTTTCATCTTTTAATTAACTGCTGAAAGTTAGTGGAGCAGAGTAGTGTTAATTGGTTTATTCGTGGCTTTCATCCCACATTGTTCGTGGAATCCAGCTCCTTGATGTACAGTTTTTACACCTAACGACCTGTTCCATTTTTTGGAGTATAAAGATTATTAAGAATTTGGCATTTTGGTTCTCTGGTATATTATTATTGTGGAAAATTCATTTAGTCGATTCTGGTACTAAAATAGACTCAGATCTATGAATCGACTCATGTTATTACCGTTCTTCTACATTATATGTACCCTTCTATGACCGTGGGATATAGTTCATAGTTTATAGTCCATTGTTGGTTGATATAAGGGTCTCGAACTGTTTCAATTAGATAATGTGCTTGGAATTGAGAATACTTGTGGGATTTTATTAACAAGAAGTATTTCTTGCTGAATCTAGGTGCCAATTACATCTATTAAAGGGCTGCTAGGTAAGATCATTGACCGGTGTTTTAATTCTAGTCTGGTGATCATTCTTTTGACAAAGTGGTCTACAGCTGGATTGGAGCTCAATGATGATTATGTACTGCTTTGCCTATGGAATGATCATGGACTGGAGATTGATAAGGAGAAGCTAAGGCATGAAAAGGAGATCATGGATAAGTTTCTACATTTGGAAAACTTAGATATTTTTACATAACTGTATGCCATAGTTTTTAAGTCTACTGGAATTTTGAATTTAATACAAAGATACAGAAACTGAATTTCTTTTAGAGGTGAAGTGCAGAGGGATAACATTTGGTGTGGAGAAGTTGACCTGGTCCCTTTTTTTTAAGTTCATGTTTTTAGTTTGGTGTTTTTTGTTGTTTCTCGCATACTTGCTTTTGTATTCAGGTTAGTGAGCTAACCTTGTTTTTGTACTTCTTTTAAGGTTAATAAAGCGTACCAATTTTCAAATATATATTGTCAATTTAGATGATGTCCATTGTCTTATTAAAAACCTCTGTTGTTAAAACCCAACTAGAAAACATTAAATGAGGAAAATTGTGCAACTTGTAAAATCGTAAATATCGTATGTAAATGATATCTTTATTAATAGTTCTCTTGGAACCACAAACTTTTGGTTCGACCGTGAAGTTTTTAAAGAACCCCTTCTGTATTCACCTCATTTAATTATTTTTAAAATAACCTAAATGAAACTATTATTCTCCGTAGATCTACGCCGATTAATTAAGTTATTTTTAAAACAATCCAAATGCAATAATTATTTCTCCGTAGATCTATGTTGAACTGAACAATTCATCGTTACCATCTTTACTAACAATCGGAATAGATTTGGAAAGTGCAAAAAAAGTACCATAAATCACTAGGAGATGAGTATATTAATTAGGATTAGTTAGGAAAGAAGTAAAAAATCATAAGATTTTCTTCCCCTTTTGATATGACTTCAATATTCCATTTTTGATATGACTTCAATATATCCATTACTTATGAATATATCCTACTCGACATATTCATTCTTCGTAATTAGTTAGGAGTAAATAAGGAATCAAATAATACTATGAATAAACGATATTGATTTTACATTACTTAATTTGAAGAGATAAGCTTTAGGAGAAATGCCTATATATTAATCTAAGATGGAAAGTGTAAAAAAAAGTTCCATAAACCACTAGAAGATGAATATACCGATTAGGATTAGTTAGGAAAGAAGTAAAAAATCATAAGATTTTCTTCTCTTTTTGATACGACCTCAATATTTACTTACATTGCATTCAAATGGCAATTGATTTCCCATAAAATTAGCCTTGGTGGATAATTTAGGAAGGAAAATGTAAAAATATTCCATTAATCACCAAGAGATGAATATATCAAGTAGGGTATTTTGGAAAGGAAAGGATTCTGAAATCACGTTGCCATTAATCACGTTTCTGTTCAATGCTAGCACATACCAACATATGCTAGAATTCTGAAATCTCACTATATCCCCAAAATTAGTCCTAATATTTTTTTTTTAAAAAAACATCGATGGGCGACTAATATATTTTTAAACTCTTAGCGATTCATCTATACTTTAGTTGCCTCAGTCAAATATGTGCTAGAGTTCTGTAAGCCTTGATAATAACTGCTAAAATTTCATACTGTACCCCTTATAAATACATTTATTCTTCTTTTCTTTCTCAATCCTACAGAACCAAACTTGCTTCTTTTTTCTTTAGGGCTTGTATTTTGAAAACAGGTAAAATTCACTTTAAATTTGTACTATGCAATGTTCTAAAACTTCATTCTTTCATGTTACTTTGTATTAGTTTAATCTACTCACAACCTTAACCAGTCAACAACTGGATGTTGACACTATAGCTCCATATGCATATTCTAAGACCACACGCATATTCTATTATATAAAAAAGTGGTGACCATAGAGAAAGCATATTTTTTATTTGACCGTGAAGTGTCAAAATTATCCTTTATTTAACAAAAACTATCCCATAAAAATAGGATTTGTGCTTTTGATTTTTTTTTTCAAAACTTTGTTTATGTATGCGTTTGCCCTTGAAAAATGGGTCAATAACACTCCACGTACAAAGCGAGTGCTACGTTCACGCGCGAAGCGCGTGCCATTACGCCTGTTTCTTATAAAGAGTATGATATTTCAAAATCAAAATAATGCCTCGTTAAAACCATCTAAAAAATTCCCAAGGAAAAATCTTGATTAAAAAAAAGGATAACGACATTTAATATCTTATTCCATCAAAAGAAATTTGATGTTTTGAAATCATGATAATGACTCGTTAAAACCTTAAGAAAACCTGACGGGAATATCTTAGTAAAGGAGAAGAAAGTAAACATAGTATGACATATTTTTAATAGTTTAATGCATTAAAAGGTATTTGATACTTGTGAATCAAGATTGTACATCATTAGAACCTTACCAAGAAAAATGGTTGGAAAAATCTTAATAAAGGAAAATGGGTAAATATATAGTATGACATGTTTTAATAGTTTATTGCACCAAAAAATATTTAACACTTCTGAATTAAGAAACTACATGGTTAAAACTTTGCTAAGAATAATACGATGAGAAAACTCTTAATAAAGGAAAAAATTACAATATTATGTCCGTATTTCAATAGTTTATTATATCAAATGGAATTTGATACTTTGAGATCAATATAATGCCTCGTTAAAATATTACTAAGAAAAACCGTGTGGGAAAAATTTTAGTGAAGGAAAAAAAGGTGCATTATGATATACCTATATATATTCTTCCTGATTTTATAATTTCTCCTTTAAGTTTGAATACATTTCATGACAATTTTAATCAGTTGCAAACATTCTGATCCATATAGCTTAGAGAAGAATTGAGAATATTAAAATCAAAAGACAGTAATTCTATTTTCCCTTCTTTATATACTCATCATTTTAGTATAGTCAAATTTTCTAAGATTGTTTCTTTGAAATATTACTTCTATTTTATGCACTTAGTATGTTACTTTTATGAAAACACCCCGTTGATTTCATTTTGGTGCTTTATATAAGTTTTTCTTATTGTAACTACACATTCAATGGATATTAAGAGTTTCATTACAATAATAATTAAAAGCAGGAAGTACTCTATACATCATGAAAGAAATCAAGATTTTTGTTGTAATAATACTTAAAAAAATTATAATCTATACACATTACTCTATTTTTTTGGCAAGGTCGACCGATTTTTAAAGTGATCCGCAACACTTTTATTATATTGAAATAATGATACATTGTAGTCGGAGACATACAACACGTATATCTACAAGACACCCATTATTCTTTGCATTCTTTATAAGTAGTAAAGTTGTTTATATTCTTCAGGAATTAGTAATTTTCACCATTTAATATAACTTAACCAATATTTACAAATCTGTTATATTTTAAGTGTTGGAACACTTCCACTATTTCAAAACAATTCAATTATTTCTAAAATTGTTATAATTTGGGCATTATTGTTGACACTATATGTGTTCCAACAGTCTCGCTGTGCTTCTACACCTTGTACACACACACACTCTCTCTCTCCCTCTCACACACACACATACATATATTTCTGACTACGTATTTCGGACTACATGTCGATATTTCTCTTTTAGTGGAGATTTCATGGTGGTCAGTTATGGTTTGCTCTAATTCAAGATGTTTAATCTATTAATAAACACAAACACTATTATTTATAGATTTATCATCAATGATTATTTATTGTTAGTTCTATACAAGATTTATTGATGAATCATTTTTTATCATGTTTAAGGTACCTAAACCACTTCTAGGGTTTTTTAACAATCTATCATCAGTCTTTTCTAAACCACCATGAGGTGTTTCCTCAAGAATAGCCCGCCTTCTTTATTTGACATTTTTATCACTTACTTAATGAATATTTCAAACTGAATTATTTACCACACTTTAGATGTAGGCTATACATTTTGATCTTTTATGGATTTCAACTTATATTACAACAAGCTTATTTGGGATATAATCGATAAATAATTCTAGTTTCTTATTACTTTGCATCAATATGCATGTTAAAAAATTGTTAACCTTAATAATCAAAATGAACTTACATCCCTTTTACATTCCTCTCAATGTTGACAAACATTGTCACACTGAACAATTACCCTTTTTGGGTTTATATTTTGATCCATTGTGATATTGCTACCACCAAGTACATCGTGTAACACCTCGTAATTTAAAGTACATTAAAACGATAAACTAAAGAATATTTAATTAAATATTAGGAATTGTAAAACGGACTATACCATTGCGTTCGTCTCGGAATTCTGCTTAAGATAGACTTCGAATTTGCATAAAACTGGCATAGTATAAGGAAGATATGGAGGTTAGAAGTTTGTATACATATAAGAGTCTTATGTATAAATAAATTCAAACCAGAATCAAAATATATCGAAAATATGAAGCAGAAAAAAAGGGGTTGCGCAACGCGAATTGGACCCATTATGGGTCGACCCATGCTTGGACCGGGTCGACCCACTAGCGTGGCGCATTCTTCTGTACCCGGTCTGGTTTTTGTGCAAGGTTCGTTGAAGGTAAGCTATATATAGGACAACATTTCTATTGTTTTCCTACACCTAAAACAATAAAGACAATGGAATGTTGCCTCTACTTGGATTAAATTAGCCTGTCTTTTTCAAACATCTGCTTATATTCATAAGGATCTCTTCTGCAACTTCAGCATATTATTCTCTGTACTTTAGATCCAATCTCTGTGAAATCATGTTACTTTTAGATATAAAAATTTAACAAGTAACCCTGACATGTTTATAAATCTGGGTCTAAATATATACCTATTGAGAATCTAATTCATACCTAAACAGTTATACTATTACATGTATTCTTCTATACACCTGATTTGATGTTCAGTTCTTATATGCCTATTTCTGATATGCGTATTTCTGCTATCATATGCCCATCTCCGTTATTATATGTTTTATATGCCTATTTTGTTCTTCTCTCTCTCATTCCCTTTTTATTTTTATAGCCTAGCATACCTTCGAGCCTAGGCCAATATCGCTGAAATATGCGTACAAACGGAATTGGGATAAATTGGGGAATGATAATTTGGGGGCATAACATATACTGTGAAATATGACTAAAATTTTGGGGGCATATGTTATACTGTGAATTATGACTGGAATTTAGGGCATATCTTATACTATGAATTAGGACTTGGGGTTTGGGGCATATGAATCTGTAGGCTTAATTTAAGATTAAGTGAAACATGGTAATGAAACTATAAAGAACCTGTGAAACCTATTTAACCTGTTAGGATTATGTAAACCTTTTTAATCAATGGGGTTGAGTAAATCTATTGGGGTTAGGTAAACCTGTTTAATCTGTTCGGGTTGAATAAACCTGTTAACCTATGAAACTTAACCTATTAATCTGTAGCAGTAAGGTGAACCTGTTAATCTGTATGCTTAACCTGTTAAAAATCCTAGTTAACTGGGGGATACAACTTTAGGGGATTGACTTGTGTCATCTGTTATGTGAGACCCATATCAGTCAGTATCCCATTCTAGTATTAAAAGTGGGCTTGACACTAGGTAGGGGACAGGGCACACATACTGAACTGATTATAAGAGGTTCATATGAAAAGTGGGTGTTTGTGGGCGCATTCCAACGGAGTCATGTGCGTGCATGGGTTCGGCCTGCCTGGGAAAATAAGCCGATATAGCACCAGTAAATAGGTCCGTGTCCATCTGTAGGTTGACACTTTAGGAAGTAATACACCATACCGTGGGGCCGACACAGGGTATTTACGAGTTAGCTAGAGAGTTGATCGATTGGGGGTAGTGAATAGGGTACATCTATTCACGTCTGTTTCTGTGGGGTACCTGTATTTCTGTTTGGAGTAACACCCGTTATTTTTGTTTAGGTACCGGTTATTTCTGTTTGGGGTAAAACCCGTTACTAAAGTACACCTAGAACTACCATTATGTTTCTGTTAAGTAATTAGGGGATACCTAATCCCGTCACATATCTATCATACTAGTACTGGTGTAGAGAAAAGTATTTGAGAAGCATAATCTACTTTGTTTATTCAGTTATTTCTGTTCAGACTGTTTATACATGTTATATCCTACTGTTGTCTCATCCAGTTTATATGCCTGTCAAGATACTTTTACTTATTTATATGCTAAAATTCACTAGACTTGCCAGACATTTTGTCTATCCTGTTTAGTTTAGTTTTCTCTCTTCCTTCCCCCCAAGGTTCTTAGGGTGGGAACACTCAGCCTTGATTAGGATTCTCTCTTCTGTTTCTGCTTGGATCTGGATCTGCTTTGATGTATCGCTTTGACTACTTGTCTACTTGATTATGGCTACTTATAGGGATTATGATTTTTTTTTCATTTCTGTACTCCGATGGTTTTTAGAGCAAGACAGATGTTTATATTTGATATATTTTGTTCTAAGATATCACTCTGAGGTTATAACTCGATTTTGAGACCATGATGTTTTCTATTGGAAAATAAAGTTTTAAATTTCCACTACTATTATATATATATATCTGTCTTGTAAGATTCTGTTCTGTTTACCTATAATGCTTCACTGAAGTTAATGCATTCTGATTGGGGTGTCACATTTGGTATCAGAGCTGAAAGTCAAAAGACCAGATAAAAGGTTTTGAAAATTGTTTTCAAAAGGTTTCAAAAAGAAAGTATTTTCAAAAGAAAAGTCTGTTTTTGGAAAGCATATTCCCCAAAGCCATATAAAATATCTTTCGATTCTCTATTTGAATCCCTTTTCCTTTTCTTTTCAGCATGTCTGGGGAACCGAATATTCCTGAGGGCGTTCAGCTCCTGGCTTGGTTCCGTAGATATCTTGAGGTTACAGTGCCTGCCGGAGGCCAAGCAAACGCCCCTCCCCCAACTGCAGCCATTGTTCCTCCTCCTCCGCGAGTGGATAATTTCTTTAAGATATGCAAGGATTTCTATGTATGGGAGGAAAGCCATTCTGAGGAACTGAGAACTTTATGGAAGCACGTAATTGGGTTAAAGAAACGGAGAACTTATTTGGGTTTTCGAGGTTGATGACCGTAGAAAGATACAGTTGGTTGCATGGCAGCTTAAGGACGAAGTTTCTTTCTCAGGCAGAAGAGAGTATGCAGATGGAGAGGTTTCTAGCACTTAAGTAAGGAAGTATGTCTGTTAAAGAGTATGTCAATAAGTTCAATCAGTTGGTAAGGTTTGGTCTGGAGCTGGTGAATACCCCACACAAGAAAGCTTTAAGGTTTGCAAGAGGATTGAATCAGCCTCTTCAAGCATTGACCTTACCTCACATTCCTATGGGGGGTGCTTTTGAGAAACTAGTTGATATGGCATTGATGCACGAAGATGGTAAGGATGAGAAAAAGGAGGCTAAACTGATGAGACGCAAAACAAGAAAGTGTGGCCTAAGAAAGAACCACAAAAGAAGGGTGGAAAGAACGACAAGGTTCAAGGCAAAATGAAGTGACATGACTGTAGAAATATGGGTCATTTGGTCAAAGATTGCAGAAAAAGGAAGAATGCTTTCTTCTAGTGTGGTGAGGTCGGACACTATATTAAGGAGTGCCCGAAGAAGCAAGGACAGATCCGAAGGGCAGGATCTTTTAGAGGGTAGGTTCATGCTCTCGAGGCCAGTATACCGGACAGAGGTAGGAAAGTTTTTGTTGAAGGTTTGTTTTCTCTTTCCGGTCATCCTGTTAGGACTCTTTTTGGTTCTGGCACTTCTCACTCTTTTATATCTAATTATGTGGTTGAGTCTCTGCACCTTAGTACTAATATTGCTTCTGATCCCGTTATTGTCTCAAACCCTATTAGGGGCACGACTCATCTGTCAATGATATGTCGGGGTTTGAAGATATCTGTGTTGGGCGTCGAGTTTGAGTGCGACACATATGTGCTTGGTTTTATGGGATATGGTATGATTCTAGAGATGGATTGGCTAGCCATGTATGGTGCTATTCTAGACTATGAGAGGAGGGTCGTTAGACTTTTGACTTGCCGAGGATGGACTCTCGAGATTTCCTATGACCCAAAGGGGTCTGTCATGCTTAGTTTCCTAGAATCACTTGATGCTTCTGTCAATGATTTGCGATCTGTACCTGTTGTTTGTGAGTATACGGATGTTTTTAAGGAGGTTAGGGGTTTACCTCCGAGGCGCGAGATTGATTTCCGGATATATTTGGTGAATAATGCAAAGCCAGTCGCATTGGATGTGCACTACATGGCTCCGAGGGAAAGGAGGGAGCTTAGCAAGAAAGTAGGGGAGCTACTTGAGAAGGGGTTTATTAGGCGAAGCATATCAGAATGGGTGCTCCGGTCGTCTTTACAACTAAAGCGGATGGTTCGCTTATGTGTGGATTACAGGGAGTTGAATAAGCTCACGAAGAAGAATAGGCACCCACTTCCGAGGATTGATGAGCTGTTTGACTAGCTTGTTGGCGCATCTGTTTTCTCCCAGTTAGACTTAGCCACGGGGCTACATCAGTTGAGGGTGGCCAAGAACAGTACAGACATGACCGCTTTCAGAACTCCAAATGGTTTCTTTGAGTGGCTAGTCATGCCTTTTGGGTTGACGAATGCACCCTCTTATTTTGTGGATCTGATGAGTAGGGTGTTCCAGGAGTTTCTGAATAAGTTAATTGTGGTCTTTGTGGATGATATTATGATCTTCTCAAAGAGCGAGGAAGAGCTTGCCTTACATTTTGGGGAGGTTTCGAGGACATTCTGAGTGCACCAGCTTAAGGCGAAATTCTCCAAATGTAACTTTTGGTGTAACACCCCACGTCCATTAGTGTCACTCTAAAGGGAATGCATTAACTTCTATGGAGCGTTTTAAGTGAGTATAGAACAGAAACTTAGCAACAAGACAGATATAAACAGTACTTGAAAATCTAAAACTTTATTTCATTGCAGCGGAAAATACATAAATTTGATTACATCATCAAAAACCACAGTCAAAGTACACAATATCCATCTTGACTAAATCAAAGTACATAAAATGAAAGACATAATCCCCAATACAAAATAGCCATAAATAAGATAGGATGAACTTTACTTCAGCGATCCAAGCAACTTCTAAAAGCAAGAGATACAGCTGTCCAAAATCAAGCTCCACTGGTGCTAGTTCCAACCTGAGCACCTGAGGGGGGGGGGGGGGGGGGAGGAAGAAAAGAGGAGGAAACAAAGGGGGTCAGACATAAAGTCTGGCGAGTGCGATAACTTTAACGATATAATTACCAAAATAACCAGGCTAAGGCATAAGTTGAAAAATAAGGAAATGATTGTGAACAATTGAGTATGGCAGAGTATACAAGGAAATGAGGTTGAACTAAGATAATGTTAAAATGCACTTAAACCACTATAAGATAATTACTATACTGCACCACCACTAGTCACTCTAAAGGTTGATCCCGCCTACAAAACCTAATAATGATAATGGTAGTTTCGTGTACCCCTAGTTGCCTTCATAGGTGCCGCCAGCCCCTATCTCCACTAGGTGTCCCTACTACCCCCAAGCGATCGGCTCCCTAACTCGTAGATACCCGTGCTGGCCTCATAGTGGGGTGAAGTGGCAACTCGATACCACCAATAATACATGGCTTTTACCTACACGATGTAATAACGTCTTACCTACCAGCCCGGGCCCACACACGCATATGAACCCGTTGGACTTGCGTTGCCACCGCTAACCCGTTTTGGCCTCTTACAGTCAAGCCCAGTATGCGTGTCCCGTCCTCGACTTGGGTCGAGCCCACAAAGATACGTATGGGTTACTAGTTGAAACGACCCTCATTACTTGACACAAGCTATCCACCTAAGCTTGGTCCCTCTAGTACATCCTACTTAACCCACTTCTTATTCATGTTCACTTACATGTTTCAATTTTGGTTAAGTGTTTCTAATCGTATTTCAAATTCCACCCAAGGCACCCACTAAATTCCACATGCCACCCAAGGCACCCACTTAACCCCCTCATGTCCCACTACATGTTTATCTGGTTAAGTGTTTCTTAATTCATTAAGACCGTAACCTCATAAAGACCTCCCACATTAGACTGGCATTTGTGGCAGCCGGATTTGCCGGGCGGGTCCGGGCAGTCTTACACCACAAGCGAGCCTAACCTCGTGTCTTTGCAACTGTTACGCATTTAATTTAGGCCTAAGACCTCCCACATTAGACTGACATTTGTGGCAGCTGGATTTACCGGGCGGGTCCGGGTAGTCTTACACCACAAAAGAGCCTAACCTCGTGTCTTAGACGATTAATTTCTCCTAATTAATCATTCCCCAATTTGAATTACTTTCCCTATTCAAATTATCAATCAATTCCAAATTTAACTATGGACATAATTGACTCAATTATGTCCATCCATTTATGGTATGCAAATTCATACCAATTTTCATCACAAATTAGTTTTATGTCGTTTAAGGCATTTATGCCAATTCTCGATATTAAATCTTTTAATATTATCCCATCGCCCCACGTTGTACGTTCGTTCGTTTGACATAAAATATACGTTAGACTCGAATAGTCTAACTCATGGAATAAAGAGAAAACATCACAACATACATATAATTAAAGATAGATCTAAACATAAGGGGTGAACTTGCATGTGTGAATGTTGTCCTACATCTAAAATTTTCATAGGCCAAAGTTACAACTTGCATAAAACTACATATGTCATAGATCCAAATCTAAAGGCGTAAACTTGTTTAGGTAATGGTCACAACTTGCATAAATCATGGATGTCATGGATCTACATCTAAAGGTGTAAACTTGCATAGGCAATAACCACAAACTTGCATAACATGATTCATATTCCAAACTCATATATTTATATAAACTTGCATATGCGATTTATGCAACCTAACAAAGGTGTAAACTTACATCTAAACATGCAAACTAGCATGTAGAAATTATCATAGAACTCACACATCTCATAGCCTAACTTTAGATCAAATTTTCACATAAACTAGATGTCATGAAACATGTAAGGTTACATATAATTTTCCCCAACTTGCATATGATTCATGTCTAAATCAAAATCAAAACTTGCATACATACATATTATTTATCATATGAATCAACATAACCAAACTAGCATATGAACAACATGATGATTTGATTATACATAAGCCAATCATAGAATTACAACATAGATGGTAGCATCATAACTTTACTACATAGATGATAACATCACAACATAACATCATAGAATTTACAACATGTATGATAACATCACAATTTTACAACATAATTATAACATGCGGTCAATAATTCACATCATATCCATATAATCCACATCATAACTAAATCCAATTAAATTGCTAATTATTTTATTAAAGAAATCGAACTCACAACTCAAAGAAGGTCTTGAGTTCTGAATTCTGAGTTCTGAAGTTGTATTAGCTTTCCTTTGGAGAAGATTCGTTGTTAGAGTTGAATTGAATTGAGTTTGATTAGCTTTCTTCCTCTCTAATTGGTGGTGGCTAGTCTGAGTTGCAAGGTGACGACATGGAGGCCATGAGTCTTATGTTTATTTTGATTTTAGGGTTTGAGTCTACATGTCTTCTTATAGAGTTTAGGATTAGTTTTAGCCGTCTGATCAACCCAGAATTAATCCCAGCCAATCAGAGCAGATCGGAAGCCCTAATGAGTAAGCACACAGTCACAAACAGGTCACCAAACAAATCTACCCGGGGAGGGGGGGGGTAGGTCGACCCTATGGTTGATCTGGTGAGGGAAGGTCGACCTGGCCCTGGCGGGAATTTTCCCGCCTAGCCCATCTGACTCTGAAAATTTGAAATTTCGAAATCTGTTTTGAATTTTCTGAAACTTCCGATGGCCATAACTTCTTCATACGAAGTCCAATTCACGCAAACTCAGATTCTATCTCAACCAGAATTCCGAGACGAACACAATGGCGCAAACCGTTTCCCTTAATACTCACATCTGAGATTAGTTATTTTTTAATTTGTGAACATTAATATTAAAAATTACGGGGTGTTACATTCTCCCTCCTTAAAGGATTTCTCCCCCGAAATCTCCAAGTTAAGGAGAATGCATATCCAACATCCAAACAACCATCTACTCAACCATCAAACACTGGCATCCATTGTCCTTATAAAATTCCTAACGTTGTATGAACATATGCAAGAAGTGTGTGTATATGTTCTTTATCTAATGCAAAATCAGGCGGTCTACTGATTCAGTTGACCTCCTTAATGCAAACCATGATAGTGCCATGCGTCCATTATGTATGCGAAAGAATCCTATCGATATATATTATTTCTATATGTGTGCACAACCATTCACCAAAATGCAACATCCATATGATAGCACAACCATTATACATCCATTAACTTAAATATGCACACATTTATATGCAATATGCAATATGAAGTGACTGAGCTGATCTAGTGCCTAAAGTGTGTGTATATGCATCCACGAGCAACCACTAGCAAACATTTGCATCCACATGTATCCATCATACATAACATGTCTCAAACACATGTTTCAACCATAGGACTACCCTATCCAAAGGTCAAAGATACAAGCGAGAGGACACACTAAAGATAAGATAAGTACGAGCTAAGCGATAAAGGAGAAATTAAAAGTCAAACCCTCGAAAAGAAAAGGGTACAATGAACGCATCTTCTCTTCCGTCTCCCAAGTAGCGTTTCTCTCGTCATCTCCCCATTGCACTTTGACTAGCTTGACCTCTCGATTCCTCAACTTCTTAATCTCCGACCCAAGAATGCACGTAGGAGCTCGTCGAATCGTCGCATCACGCTCTATCTCCACCTCTCTAAGCAAGCTCGGCTCTACCACTTCCGCGGTCTCATGCAAGCACTTCCTCAAATGTGATACATGGAATACGTCGTATACACCACTAAGTCTCTTAGGCAACTCCACTTTATACGCCATCTGTCCAATCCTCTCCTTAATAGGAAACGACCCTACGAACCTTGGTGCTAACTTCCCAGCGGACCCAAAGCGAACGATGTTCTGTAATGGAGACACCTTGACAAAGACCATGTCCCCAATATCAAACTCAAGATCTGTCCTCCTTTTGTCCGTAAAAGATTTCTGCCTATCTTGCGCCGTCTTCATCCTCCTTCGAATCAAATCGATCTTTTCCGAAGTCTCTCTAATCATATCGGGCCCAAGCAAGACCTTATCTGTAGATTCCCACCAACATGTAGGCGAACGACACTACCGTCCATAAAGAGCCTCGAACGGTGCCATGCCGATGCTAGACTGAAAGCTATTATTATATGCAAAATCCACCAACGGAAGATGTTCCTCCCATGTACCTCCGAAGTCTAAGACACACAACCTCAACAAGTACTCTAGAATACGATTCACCCTCTCGGTCTGGCCGTCTGTCGGAGGATGATATGCGGTGCTCAAACATAACTGAATCCCTACCTCCTTTTGCAAGCTCTTCCAAAACTCGCTATTAAAGATAGGATCGCGGTCGCTCACTATGCTAGAAGGAACACCGTGCAAACGAACTATCTCTCGAATGTATACTGAGGCCAACCATGGAGCAGTCCTCTTACTCTTCACGGGAACGAAATGGGCGCTCTTAGTAAGTCTGTCTACCACAACCCGAATCCCCGTATTACCCTTCCTTGATCTCGGTGACCCATCAACAAAGTCCATCGAGACACTTTCCCACTTCCATTGTGGGACCTCCAATGGGTGAAGCAATCCACCAGGCTTCTTTTGCTCTGCTTTTACCTATTGGCACACCAAGAATTTAGTCACAAACTCAGCCACATCCCTCTTCGTGCCGGCCCAAAAGTAAACTCGTCTCATGTCCATGTACATCTTGTCCCCGCCGGGATGAATGGTCATCTTCGAACGATGTGCATCATCAAGAATGGTCTTCCTCAAATTCTCGTCCCGTGGTACACAAAGTCTACCGTCCCTACGCAACCAACCCTTATCATCTAGGGTATACCTACGGAGATGGCTCGATGACTCCCCTCTTTTGAGCTTCTCTACTAACTCAACCAACTGTGGGTCATCTCACTGCGCCTCACCAATTCGTCCCAAAAGCGTAGGTCTGACCTCTAACGATGCTAGCAAAACAGGTACAAAGTCAATGGAAGGTCTAAAGTCAAACGTAGAGATGAATTCTAAGCTTCGCCGCTCAACAAACAACGGACTCAAGGACAACCTTTTCCTACTTAAGGCATCTGCCACCACGTTACCCTTGCCAGGGGTATATGCTATCTCGAAGTCGTAGGACGCTAAGAATTCCATCCACCTTTGCTGCCTTAAGTTCAAGTCCTTCTGAGAGAACAAGTATTTTAGCGATTTGTGGTCAGTGAACAATTCGAATTTTTCACCAAGAAGATAATGGCGCCAAGACTTAAGCGCGAAAACAATAGCAGCCAACTCTAGGTCATGTGTGGTGTAATTTATCTCATGCACTCTCAACTGCCTTCCACCATAGGCTATTACCCTTCCCTCTTGCATTAAGACTGCGCCTAGTCCTGTCCCACAAGCATCGGTATAAACGGTAAATGGCTTACTCCCATTCGGCAACACTAAGACTGGGGCAGTGGTCAAAGCTCTCTTTAAACATTGGAACGCATCATCACAATCTACGTCCCATGTGAAGACTAAGTTCTTCTTCGTCAAGCGTGTTAATGAGGCTGATATTTTTGCGAAGTCTTTGATAAACTTCCTGTAGTAGCCAGCCAACCCTAAGAAACTTCTAACCTCGGTAGCATTTTTAGGAACCTTCCAATTTTGGATGGCCACTACCTTCGCGGGATCCACAGCCATCCCTTCTTTGGAAACCACGTGCCCTAAGAATCGCACTTCCTTCCTCCAAAAGTGACATTTAGAAAATTTAGCTTTAAGGCTATGCGCTCGAAGAGTCTCCAACACCTCCCTAAGATGTAAAGCATGCTCTTCCTCGCTCTTAGAAAAGATCAGGATGTCGTCCACAAAGACTACCACGAATTTATTAAGGTACTCCCTAAACACCGTACTCATCAAATCAACAAAGTATGTGCGGGAGGGTGGGGGGGTTGTCAAACCAAAGGGCATCACAAGCCACTCGAAGAAGCCGTCTGGAGTCCTAAAGGAAGTCTTGTCTATGCTATCCTCAGCCACTCTTAACTGATGGAAACTTGTGGCTAAGTCCAACTGCTAAAACACTGAGCCGCCAACTAACTGATCGAAGAGATCGTCAATCCTCGGCAGTGGGTGCCTATTCTTCTTAGTAAGTTTATTAAGTTCTCTATAGTCCACACAAAGTCTAAGGGACCCATCTGCCTTCATGGAAAATACTACTGGAGCACCCCACTCCGATATACTACGTCTGATGAACCCCTTCTCAAGCAACTCCTTCACTTGCTTATTGAGTTCTCTTCTCTCTCTTGGAGCCATGTGGCGCACTGGCAATGCAACTGGCTTTGCATTATCTACTAGATATATTCGAAAGTCTATCTCACGTTTTGGGGGTAAACCCCTCACCTCATCGAAGACATCAACATATTCATGGACTATACGAACAGAATGTAAATCATCATCGGATGTGTCAAGGGATTCTAGGTAGTTAAGCATTACTGGACCTCTAGGGTCATAAGAAATATCAAGGGTCTTTCCACAACGAGTCAACAATCTAACTACCCTGCTTTCACAATTTAGGATGGCCCCATACCTAGTTAGCCAATCCATACCTAAATCAAGCCGTAGCCCATGAAGCCAAGAACAAAGGCGTTGTATTCAAACTCAACGCCCAAGATAAACACTCTCAAATCCCAACAAATCATAGAAAGATGAGCCGAACCACGAATAGGATTTGAGACTACTAAGGGATCTGTAACTAGACTAGTATCTAGGTGCAGTGTTTCAACTAATGATGTAGAGATAAACGAATGTGATGTGCCAGAATCGAATAAAGTACGGACAGGATGATCAAACAGAAAAACTAAACTTTCAACATAAATCGCTCTACCTCGTTCTTGCAGCGGTGGGACCACGAGAGCCTGAACTTGTCCCCTTGCCTGCCCTGGTGCCATAAGAGCCTGCACTTGTCCTCCCGAGGTAGACCCTGCCCTCTGCACTTTCTTTGGGCAGTCCTTAATCAAATGTCCTGGTTCGCCACAGTGGAAACAGTCAGTCTTCTTTTTCTTCCTACAGTCTTTGCTTAGATGGCCTGGGGTCCCACAGTTAAAGCATCTTTTCTTTCCCTTACCATTGTTGCCTTTGCCACCTTTCTTGTTCTGTTGTTGCTGTTGCAGTTTCTTTTGATCCCCTTTCTTCTCGCATGCCTTATTAGCATTGGCGCCCTTCTCCTCTTCGTGCATAAGCGCCATGTCAACTAATCTCTCAAAGGTAGCCCCTATGGGGATGTGGGTCATAGCTAACCCATAAAGCGGCTCGTTCAAACCCTTAACAAATCTCAGGGCCTTCTTTTCTGGTGTGTTCACCAAGTACAAGCCAAATCTCGCCAACTAATTGAACTTGTTGACGTATTCCTTCACTGATAGATTCCCTTGCTTCAACGCCAAAAATCTTTCCGTATATAAATTCTCTTCAGCCCGTGAGAGACACTTTGCTTCAAACCTCTGCCTGAAATCTGGCCATGTATCAACTGGACGTTCTCCATTAGTGACCTCCCACCAAAGCGAGGCCTCATCCTTCATTAGCCAGGCAGTTACTGGACCTTTCTTCCATCTTCCACTTCAAAGATTCCAAATAATTCTTCCACCTCCTTTAGCCAATTTCTAGCTTCAATGAACGTTTTAGTCCCACTAAAAGATTTTCCACCCATCAAACAAAAGTCCTTACATATCTTGGAGAAAGTATCTCCACGCGGAGGAATGACTGGAGCTGGGGGAGGAGGAGGAGGAACGTTGGCCGGACCCGTGGTAGCGGCCCTAGCCTCGAGATATTGACGAAACCAACCAGGTACAAGAACGCCCTATGGTATCTCAGATGCTACAGACATGCTGAAATGAAAAAGGAAAGATTCAATACAAAAGAACCGAAGGAAAGATATATGGCTCTTGGGGTTATGCTTTCTAAAATAAGCTTTTCTCTTGAAAATACTTTCCTCAAAACATACTTTTGAAGGTACTTCTTTATAAAAATGTTTTTGAAAAACAGCTTTTCAAAATTCATATCTGTTCTGGTAACCTTCGGCTCTGATACCACGTGTAATACCCTACGTCCATAAATGTCACTCAAAAGGGAATGCATTAACTTCTATGGATCATTTTAAGTGAGTATAGAACTGAAACTTAACAACAAGACAAATATAAACAGTACTTGAAAATCTAAAACTTTATTTCATTGCAGCGGAAAATACATAAATTTGATTACATCATCAAAAACCAGAGTCAAAGTACATAATATCCATCTTGACTAAATCAAAGTACATAAATTGAAAGACATAATCCCCAATACAAAATAGCCATAAATAAGAGAGGCTGAACTTTACTTCAGCGATCCAAGCAACTTCTAAAAGCAAGAGATACAGCTGTCCAAAATCAAGCTCCACTGGTGCTAGTTCCAACCTGAGCACCTGGAGGGGGGGGGGGGGGTGGAAGAAAAGAGGAGGAAACAAAGGGGGTCAGACATAAAGTCTGGCGAGTGCGATAACTTTAACAATCTAATTACCAAAATAACTAGGCTAAGGCATAAGTTGGAAAATAAGGAAATGACTGTGAACAATTGTGTATGGCAGAGTATACAAGGAAATAAGGTTGAACTAAGATAACGTTAAAGCGCACCTAAACCACTATAAGATAATTACTATACTGCACCACCACTAGTCACTCTAAAAGTTGATCCCGCCTACAAAACCTAATAATGATAATGTTAGTTTCGTGTACCCCTAGTTGCCTTCATAAGTGCCGCCTACCCCTATCTCCACTAGGTGTACCCCCTACCCCCAAGCGATCGGCTCCCTAACTCGTAGATACCTGTGCTGGCCCCACAGTGGGGTGTATCACTCCCCAAAGTGGCAACCCGATACCACCAATAATGCACAGCTTATACCCACACGATGCAACAACGTCTTACCTACCAGCTCAGGCCCACACATGCATATGAACCCGTTGGACTTGCGTTGCCACCGCTAACCCATTTTGGCCTCTTATAGTCAAGCCCAGTACGCGTGTCCCGTCCTCGACTTGGGTCGAGCCCACAAAGATACGTATGGGTTACTGGTTGAAACGGGCCCCCATTACTTGACACAAGCTATCCACCTAAGCTTGGTCCCCTCTAGTACATCCCACTTAACCCCCTTCTTATTCATGTTCACTTACATGTTTCAATTTTGGTTAAGTGTTTCTAATTGTATTTCAAATGCTACCCAAGGCATCCACTAAATTCCACATGCCACCCAAGGCACCCACTTAACCCCCTCATGTCCCACTACATGTTTATCTGGTTAAGTGTTTCTTAATTCATTAAGACCGTAACCTCATAAAGCCCTCCCACATTAGACTGGCATTTGTGGCAGCTGGATTTGCCAGGCGGGTCCGGGCAGTCTTACACCACAAACGAGCTTAACCTCGTGTCTTTACAACTGTTACGCATTTAATTTATGCCTAAGACCTCCCACATTAGACTGGCATTTGTGGCGGCTGGATTTGTCGGGCGGGTCCGGGCAGTCTTACACCACAAAAGAGCCTAACCTCGTGTCTTAGACGATTAATTTCTCCTAATTAATCATTCCCCAATTTGAATTACTTTCCCTATTCAAATTATCAATCAATTCCAAATTTAACTATGGCCACAATTGACTCAATTATGTCCATCCATTTATTGTATGCAAAATCATACCAATTTTCATCACAAATTATTTTTATGCCGTTTAAGGCATTTATGCCAATTCTCAATATTAAATCTTTTAATATTATCCCATTGCCCCACGTTGTACGTTCGTTCGTTTAACGTAAAATATACGTTAGACTCGAATAGTCTAACTCATGGAATAAGGAGAAAACATCACAACATACATATAATTAAAGAAATATCTAAACATAAGGGGTGAACTTGCATGTGTGAATGATGTCCTACATCTAAAACTTGCATAGGCTAAAGTTACAACTTGCATAAAACTACATATGTCATAGATCCAAATCTAAAGGCATAAACTTGTTTAGATAATGGTCACAACTTGCATAAATCATGTATGTCATGGATCTACATCTAAAGGTGTAAACTTGCATAGGCAATAAACACAAACTTGCATAACATGATTCATATTCCAAACTCATATATTTATATAAACTTGCATATGTGATTATGCAACATAACAATGGTGTAAACTTACATCTAGACATGTAAGCTAGCATGTAGAATTTATCATAGAACTCACACATGTCATAGCCTAACTTTAGATCAAATTTTCACATAAACTAGATGTCATGAAACATGTAAGATTACATATAATTTTCCCGAACTTGCATATGATTCATGTCTAAATCCAAATCTAAACTTGCATACATACATATGATTTATCATATGAATCAACATAACCAAACTAGCATATGAACAATTTGATGATTTGATTATACATAAGCCAATCATAGAATTACAACATAGATGGTAGCATCATAACTTTACAACATATATGATAACATCACAACATAACATCATAGAATTTACAACATGTATGATAACATCACAATTTTACAACATAATTATAACATACGGTCAATAATTCACATCATATCCATATAATCCACATCATAACTTAATCCAATTAAATTGCTAATTATTTTATTAAAGAAATCGAACTCACAACTCAAAGAAGGTCTTGAGTTCTGAATTCTGAGTTCTGAAGTTGTATCAGCTTTCCTTTGGAGAAGATTCATTGTTAGAGTTTAATTGAATTGAGTTTGATTAGCTTTCTTCCTATCTAATTGGTGGCAGCTATTCTGAGTTGCAAGCTGACGGCATGGAGGCCATGAGTCTAATTTTTATTTCGATTTTAGGGTTTGAGTCTACATGTCTTTTTATAGAGTTTAGGATTAGTTTTAGCCGTCTGATCAACCCAGAATTAATCCCAGCCAATCAGAGCAGATCAGAAACCCTAATGAGTCAGCACACAGTCACAAACAGGTCACCAAACAATTCTGCCCGGGGGGCAGATCGACCCCTATGTCGACCCTATGGTCGACCTGGTGAGGGCAGGTCGACCCCCAGTTCGACCTGGCCCTGGCGGGAATTTTCCCGCCTAGCCCATCTGACTCTAAAATTTTGAATTTTTGAATTTTGTTTTGAATTTTCTGAAACTTCCGATGACCATAACTTCTTCATACGAAGTCCAATTCATGCAAACTCGGACTCTATCTCAACCATAGTTCCGAGATGAACACAATGGCGCAACCCGTTTCCCTTAATTCTCACATCTGCGATTAGATATTCTTTAAATTGTAAACATTAATATTAATAATTACGGGGTGTTACATTTGGAGAGAGGAAGTAAGATTTCTAGGGCATGTGGTCTCTAAGAATGAGTTAGCGGTGGATCCGCGAAAGTAGTTGTAGTTTACGATTGGAAGATTCCAAAGAATCCAATGGATAAGAGGGGATTTCTCAGTTTAGCGAGCTATTATAAGAAGTTTATTAAGGACTTCGCAAACATATCAGCCCCACTCACCAGACCAACGAAGAAGAATCTAACCTTTTTCTTGGAGCACTGACTGTGAGGATGCTTTTCAGCAGTTAAAGAGGGCTCTGACAATAGCCCCCGTCTTTACTTTTGCTGATGGGAACAAAGTGTTCATAGTGTACACTGATGCATGTGGTATAGGACTTGGTGCCATCTTAATGCAAGAGGGAAGGGTAGTTTGTTACGGTGGTAAACAGTTGAGAGTTCATGAGAAGAACTAACCCACCCATGATTTGGAATTGGCTGCTATATTGTTTGCGCTTAAGACTTGGCAACCTTATCTACTTTTAGAGAGGTTCGGTTTGCACACAGATCATAAATCTCTCAAATATCTGTTCTCGCAAAGGGATCTGAACTTGAGACAGCGGAGATGGATGGAGTTCCTAGCGTCCTATGATTTTGAGATTTCTTATACCCCTGGAAAGGATAATGTGGTGGCCGACGCGTTGAGTAGGTAGAGGATGACTTTGAGTCCTCTATTCATAGAGAGGCGAAGTTTAGAGTACATATCGACCTTCGATTTTAGGCCATCTACGGATCTTACACCTGGTTTGTTGGTATCCTTAGAGGTGCGACCTACTCTTATGGATCAGATAGGATCTTTACAGCGAGAGGACCCACAGATAGTAGACATCTTGGACATGCTCAGTAAAGGGGAGACTTCTAGTCACCTCAGTAGATATTCCTCGAATGATAGAGGGTGGTTGCGACGGGATGGAAGGCTTTGTGTTCCCCGAGTTGGGAGTCTGTTGAAGATAGCCCTTAAGGAAGCCCAACATTGGATGACTTTTTATCCGAAAGGTGATAAGATGGATTGAGATATGAAGAGGGTTTTCTTTCGAGCTGGGATGAAGAAAGATGTAGCTGAGTTTGTCTCTCGATGTTTAGTTTGCCAGCAAGTTAAAGCTGATCAAAGGAAGTCCGACGGTTTGCTTTATCCTTTGGAAGTTTCACAGTGGAAGTGGGAGAGCGTCTCTATGGATTTCATCGATGGTTTACCTAGATCGAGGAAGGGCAACCAAAGTATTTGGTTTATAGTTGACCAGCTTACTAAGAGCGCTCATTTCATTCCTATTAAGAGGAAGAGAATGACAACATGGATGGCATTCGTTTATCTTTGTGAGATAGTCCGTTTACATAGAGTACCTTCTTGTATAGTGAGTGATCGTGACCCCATCTTCGCTGGTAAGCTCTGGAAGAGCCTGCAAGAGGCATTAGGTACACAGTTGTGTCTGAGCACCACATATCACCTTTAGACCGATGGGCAGACTGAGAGGGTGAATAAAGCTTGAGGATCTTTTATGGTTGCGTATCAGAGGGACTTGGGAAGCGCATCTTCCGTTGGTTGAGTTTGCCTACAACAACAGTTATCAGGCTAGTTTAGGTATGGCACCTTTCGAGGCATTGTACGGATGACCTTGTAGATCACCTACTTGTTGGTGGGAGTCAGCAGATAGGCTTCTACTTGGACTTGAGATAATTAGAGATATTTCAAAAAAGATTGATCTTATTCAAGACGCATGAAGACAGCTCAGGATAGACAGAAGTCCTACGCAGATAAGAGAAGGACTGATATTGAGTTTGAGGTGGGAGACATGGTTTTCATCAAAGTATCACCTTTGAGGAATGTGGTTTGCTTTGGATCTGTAGGGAAATTGGCGCCAAGGTTTGGAGGGCCATTTCCCATAGCGGGAAGGATAGGACAAATGGACTATAGGGTGAAGCTACTAGAGAGATTAGCGAGTGTTCATGATATTTTCCACGTTTCTCATTTGCAGAAATGTCTGCATGATACAGCAGAGATAGTTGAGTCGAGCATGCCTGAGGAAGTAGAGGTAGAATGGGAGGTGATAGTTAGACAAATTCCCACCCACATACTTGGATTAGAGGTTCAGAAGCTTCGCAACCAAGAGGTCAAGTTGATGAAAGTTCAATGGGGAGAAGACCGCGAAAATACTACCTGGGAGACTAAAGACAAGATTCGCGCTTCGTACCTTTTCTTTTTAAGGGTTTGTTCTTAACTTCTTTTTCCAAGCTTTTATTCATACTTGCTTATGTCATTTGAGTATATCCTATTGATCGAATCTTTGACCTTTAGGTAGGAAAATGAATGGATGTAAACATGTGTTTGAAACATGTTATGTTTGGTGGATGCAAGTGGATGCAAGTGTTTGCTAGTGGTTGCTCGTGGATGGATATACACACACTAGGCACTAGATTGGCTCAAAGCACTCTCAAATTACATATGGATATGCGTGGATTTTAATTTTTAATAGATGGAAATGACTGTATCATCATATAGATGCTACATTTGGATGGATGATTGTGCACACATATAGCGTTTACATGATATACTAGGACTATTTGCATACATATTGGATTCATGGCAGTAACATAAATTGCATTAAGGAGGTCGATCGAATCAGTAGATCACCTGATTTTTCGCATTAGTATATGGGAATATACACAAACCTTTGCATATGCTCGTACAAGCATTAGAATTCTCTTAAGGACAATGGATGGTTGTGATTGATGGATGAGTAGATAGTTGATGGATGTTAGAAGTTTTTATACATATATCAGTCTTATGTATAAATGAATTCAAACCAAAATTCGAAATATTTCAAAAATACGAAGCAGAAAAAAGGGGCGGCGCAGCGGGAATTGGACCCGTTATGGGTCGACCCATGCTTGGACTGGGTCGACCTACGGGTCGTGTAACGACCCGTATTTTTATTGATTTAATAATTAATTTATTTATTATTTAAATATGGTTTGGTAATTTAATTTGGCTTAAATTAAATAATCCTGATTAATATTTAATTAATATAATTAGTGGAATAATAATTGTAATTTTGGAATGGTCGAAAATAATTGATTTTGCAATACTGTGTAAAATTGGATAATATATGATATTTAATCGAATATGAATTCGAATCAGAATAATGAATATATTATTTAAACGACAGTTGAACGTAGTAATTATATATAATTATAATTCAAGATGTAATGTCACGGTAGTTCGTTATTCGATGATTTGAACTTCAAGTGGGTATACATGAGTTGTTATAAATCACATTTCTTCAAAATAAGAAACGTTGGAATCTGTTGAGCCATATTTTTCTAATGAAAGAGGAAAATGGAGATTTCTCTTTATAGATTGTAAGTTGTGTCCAAATCAAATTCCTAGAAAATCGCTATGGATTCGTTTATAAACCAAAACGATTATTTAATTATAATTAAATATTGGTTTCGTATTTGGACAAGATTTCAGAGACGTAGTTATAATTAAATTTTTAGAATTTTACTGTAATTATTATTTTGGAAAAAAAGCATTTTTTATTTTGAAGTATTTTACACCCTAAATCAACATTTTTGGATTTTACAGAATAAGTTAACTAGTCTATATTATTATATTTTTGGGATCGTGGCACATTGCTCGTCACAACAGTGTTTTTATTTTTGTCGATAACAGTCCTTAAATGATAAAATTTTGTGTAGCATAATACACTAAAAATCTAACATTTTTAGGTACACACACACTGTATCGTTTTACATTTAAATAAGACTTGGCAACTAAGAAATCATACCATCTTTCCTTTTATAAACACACTATACACTACCATTTGACGGAAAAGAAAATACATAGCAGACCTATACGCTACTGCCATCACCATCTGCAAACCTACAATCTATTTCTTCACCACGAAGGCTCGACACCGTATAAATATACAGGCACGCCTCATATTCCATGTTTCTTCAGTAAATTGCAATTCTAAAACTTCCCATTTCTTCTGGGAAATTTAATACGAAAGTGTTCTCAACTAATAAACGCATTGTTCCTCTTCTTTTCATTTTACTAACTGAAAGAAAATATAAAATGAAAACAAATCCAAAACAAATAAGTTGATCCTATGATATTTCTGTTCAACACAGCATGTGTTCCGAAGCGTTAGCACCACTGAGAATATGCATGAAGTGCGACACTGTTTTAAACCGCTCGAGGTGTACTGAAGCAAACTTGGGCTTCGAATAGAGACCAGAATGAAGGGGAGTTTGTACGCAAATTCCTGGAACGTTCAGTACCAAGCAGGATGAGGGCCTCCTGTACAGGCGAAGGCGAACTGGTCCGTGCAACGCAAAGTCGAAGTCGTGGGGAGGAGCTCAAGTTGCGGGAACCAAGGGGAGGACATAGGGTTATTGGCGATGTGTATCTGATACCTAGAGGCTGCATGAGAAGGAATAGATAAGGAGCATTGAGGGGTAGTAGGTTGCGTTTTAAAAACCAGGAGGAGTGTGCGGTATGTATAAATGGTGGAGGGGTATACGGTGAGAAGGTGATGTTCTGCATGAGGATTAAGGAAAGTACACGGTGGACTCAATCAATTTGATGGTGGAAGGTTCCTGCGCTGGGCATAATTCTTCTCAGCATTGTGTGTGTGAAGTGGAATGGGAAGCACATGAACAAATACATGCATCAGGAGATTTCGGGTGGAGGGAATATACAAGTATGCTGTAGGAGTAAAATGGCCGAGGTGTATGTTGTTGGGTGAATAGGCCATGGGCCTCGGCACTAAAAACAGGATGTTATGACACACAATCAAAGAAAGAAATCACGTTGTGTTTTAATGAATGTTTTGTGAGGATGCCACTGTAGCATCTGGGCATGGGTTGATTGGGGTAGGAGAGCCGACATTGTGAAGTTGAAGCTCAATGTAAAAAGAGAAAACACAAAGCATGAAAGTGGTTAGATGAGTGTAGGAGCAAGCTCTAGAAGAGTAGCGTTATTTTTGGAATGATGAAGGACCCTGTAGCAAATGGCTTTGAGCACGTGCGGGATTGATGGGCTGAGGTGAGGTCCAAACTATAAATAAATTAATTAAGTTAGGTCTAACTTTTATTTAATAATGTACTAACCGGGAAATTTAAATATCTCTTTCATACGATGTCCAAATCTGACAAATTTGGATTCTTTGGGATCATAGGCTACGTACTGAAATTGGTTGGAAACTAATTGGAGCTCATTACAAATTGTGGCAGATTTAAACGTCTGATTCGAATCATTGACCGTAAATCGTTATTTAACGATCAATGACCAATGTGAGTAATCTCACCAACTCTGGTCTATTTATATTTTTGTAACCTATTTTTAGAATTGATAAATGTTGGTCGATTGTTGTGTGTTGACTATTTGGATGAACTGCAAATTAATTGGTTGAGAATATAGATAACCATATGTATAATATATATTGTTAATCAAATTTTGATTCTGTTTATCAGAATATTTCATATTGAAATAGAATTGATGTTAATTATATTGTTTAACATCTGTGGATGCAGGGAAATAGGTTGGAGGGATCCAATTGGATTCCTCAATATTTAAAATACTGTTTTTATATATATTGTGATATATGATGTGATATATAATCTGTGATTGATTATGATGAAACTGGTCTTGTTATTTGGTATTTTAAATACCATAAGAAATATTGGAATGTTAAAAGGGAATTTTCAAAGTGTATATTGGAAATAAAATATTTATATAAAATCAATGGATTTTATAAAAAGGAATTATTTGGTAAATTAAATAAGAACTTTTGTATGAGATTATTAACAGTTATATGAATGTTTTGAAAGGCCATTTTTGTATAAATACTGAATGAAGGTAATAAGAGGTAAATACGTGAGTATATGGAGTAAATATGTTATTTTGGGAAATTTATAGGATTATAAAAAGAGAATTTTGCATTAGGGAGGTTTAGACCCGTGCTTCGCACACGGGTGTAACATGATATTGATTAAGGGGAATTGGCGAGATATAAAAGAATTATGGGAAGATTAATTTAAAGTAGATTTTGAATAGAATCTGTTTTAACAGATAAATTTAGAAGATTAATTTATAAATAATATTTTATAAATTAAATAAAATATTTATCATTTGATAAATGGAATATATAAGTCTGAGATTTATATAGAAGTAAAATCGGTTCCAACACCGATATTTGAAATCGAATGTAAACATAGCAGTTATAAAGGAAGTTATAAATAATATTTTTTTGAATAGTCTATAGAAGTATAAATAGAACTTGGGTTTGAGATATTGTTTTTAAATACAAAATCAAACTGTTTTGATTTTATAAAGAATTTTTTTCACATTCTATGTGAAAATTAGATTAAAGTGAATATTTTGCTTATAAAATATTTATAAAGGTAATAAGGTTTGAAATAGGAATTAAAATGGAGTTAAAGGAATTAGGAACTGACTGGAGATTAGTTAAGTTGAACAGCTGTCTGGGTATTGATCTGATGTTGGTTTCGGCCTTCAGGGTTAATACTTAGGGGGTTGTTCTCTTACTAGCTTACATTTAGAGACTAATGGTGTAGGAGCGTAGTGATGCGTGAATAAGGAATGGAAATGTTTTCTAATGTTAATAACATTTATTTTCTAAATTTAGAAAATAAGGATTTATGAATATATGGAAACAGGAAATGAATAAATTAATGATAAATTAACTTAAAAAGGAAAAGTGGTGAATGATGATTGATCGGTAAGATTTCCATTTGGAAATACGACCGTTGTTTGTACACATGTTTCCCTTTGATAGTTAAATCACCGACTATCAAAGTGTTTTACCACTTCGTATGGGCATTATTGTTTCGAATCAAATATATCGAAGACAATTGAAGATGGAGTTTATGCAAGGGTTATTTTGGCGATCCTAGGTAGAAATTGCCTAAGATGGATTTACAGAATAATTCCTTTGGGTTGTCCAGTCCCAGGACAACTTGAATGGACGAATGTCTGTCAGAGTATGTCTGATAGATCGTGTAAGTTGACCATTTCAAACGTATTTACGTTGGTGGCGGAGGAGGAACTCGTTTCTCTTAGCTTTATACCCATGATATTTTTGAGGAAATCAATTTGTGATTTGGCGGGTATGACGATGTGGCATTAAAAGTAAATATAGATGTGATCTGTATAATAGTACGTTATGACTTGAAGCCTCATCAACCGATAAAATGACAAAAATCGGGAAGGCAGCATGGCTAATGGGTTGCACATAATTAGGGTATATTGTCACCATATAGAGAATACTCATATTTGTTACTTCTTTCGCTTCTGTATCTCCCGGGAACGGTTATGTTGGTATACCAACCATAAGGTGGTAATATATTCGAAACATTCAAGCGAAATGAATGGACGGTCATGTATGGCCAAGTTACAAGATGTTCTTGTTGAACTCCAGTGTATCGCTTCTAAAGTACACTGATCGGAAGGTGGTTCCATACCTTGTCAGAGTTGGAAATTCATTCGCCAATAAGATCTCGTAGTTTTAGATTGTATATTATATATGTAGGACGTGAGATGAAAGCGTTCTACTAGATTGTTATTTACTTAATTTAGACATTATTATAATATCAGAAGGGTTGTGATACAAAGAATAATTTTGAGTAATCGTAAGGTAAAAACCATATGTGTTTATGTGTGGATCTGTCTTATGATATTCCTTTCTTTTAAAAGGATTTTAAAAGTTAAACAAATGGTTGGAGTTTACTCACACCAGTCACATGACTGACCCAGAGTTTATTTTGTTTTGTTTTACCTAAACTCTTAGGTGCCCAATTTTGTATGGGCAGTCAAGTAGTCGGGATTTACAGATATACTTGGAGAGATGGATCAGGAGGCTTCAGGATTATATAGCTATTGTTATTTCCGCTGTTTTGTAAGTGTTGTACTCTGATAATAGTATTGTATACATATACTTGTTTTATTTCAAAGTTATGTTATGTAATATATTTATTCGTTCCGCTGTGAGATTCGTGTTTACTCTGATGCTATAGTTATGTTCTTCTTCTTCTATTATAAACTTCTTTCTTTCTATTTCTCACCCTCTAACTTCTTTCTATTAATAGTCCATTATTTCCAGTGTCTGAATAGTCGACATGGTATTAAATATCGATTTTCAGAGTCGAAAATCCTTGGGTCGTTACAGTGGTATCAGAGTTGAAGGTTAAGTGATTACCATGGCTCTATGGCGTAACTCAGTAGAGATAGGGTTAGTAATACCCTAGATTGAGTTTGAGTGTATATATACGAGTGAACGTATTTGTAGATTTTACAAAAATGATTTTTATTATGGATATTTAAGTGTTGAGTGGCTTATAAATTCTGATCGACAGTGGGGCACCATAAGGTTGATAGGGGTTTCTAAACACTCGAATACGATAAGCCAACAGAGTATGTTTTTGAAAGAGTATCGTAATGGATTTGGATTTAATATATGGAAATATTAAGATCTTGGGAAAATTTTGAAATATTTTCAAAATGTTGAAAAAGGATATCTTGAATTGATTTTAAAAAAGGAAGTGTTTTAAAATATGTTTTGGAATTGATGTAGTATTGAACTCACTTCGATTGCTAGAAAATAATTTTGCTGATGATTCGGACATCATCGGTGTGATTTTCGAGTTTCTAAGTGATGGATTACTACCAAAGATTTTGTTTTTAATTGTTTGGAGAAAACAAGTTGTTTTGAAATTCTAGAAAAAGATATTTTGGAAAAGCTAAGTTATTTGAAACTCCCAGTTAAAGATTGTTTGAATTAAAAGCAAATTAGATAGAAATTTGTGAAAGCAAATTGGAATTGAAGTGAGACCAGTTAAGTTTTTATTGAATTAGAGATAATCTGGAATGGAATTGAATTGATAAGTTAAGAGTTCGAAATAGAGGTTGAAATTTGAGTTGAAATGGAATTTGGTCTGGATATAAGAGCGATTGGTTTGAGGATGCATTGATCAGAGATCCAAGTTAGAAATGCATGGATATATGCTGATTTAAGGGTAAATAAAAGAGATAGAGTTGAACGCCCGACAAAAAGGTACAAGTTTATATTGTATTGAATATTAGATTTTTGAGCCAGTTTGGCAAGCCACTTGGCTGTTTGATTTTCCTTCGGGGGTGAAGAAAGCCTAAAGAGGCAGGTTGTAGTTGTACCGATTGTGCCGTGCAAAGGAGACGCAGGCGATTTTTTTTTTAAATTTAAGGTGTTAGAAAATTTTAAAGATTTTTGAAAATTTTCGTTAATAAGAATAAATTCATATTGTTAATTGAAATTATTTGGTCAGGTGAACTGAACTTAATAAATAAAACAAATGATTTATAAACCAGTTAATAAAGTTCGTATTATTCTTCCCACTCTAGTAATTTCGAGGACGAAATTCTTTTAAGGGGGAAAGAATGTAACGACCCGTATTTTTATTGATTTAATAATTAATTTATTTAATTATTTAAATACGGTTTGGGAATTTAATTTGGCTTAAATTAAATAATTCTAATTAATATTTAATTAATATAATTTGTGGAATAATAATTGTAATTCTGGAATGGTCGAAATTAATTGATTTTGCAATACTGTGTAAAACTGGATAATATATGATACTTAATCAAATATGAATTCGAATCAGAATAACGAATATATTATTTAAATGACAGTTGAACGTAGTAATTATAATTCAAGCCGTAATGTCGCGGTAGTTCGTAATTCGATGATTTGAACTTCAAATCGGTATACATGAGTCATTATAAATCGGATTTCTTCGAAATAAGAAACGTTGGAATTTGTTGAGCCATATTTTTCTAATGGAAGAGGAAAATGGAGATTTCTCTTTATAGATTGCAAGTTATATCCAAATCAAATTCCTAGAAAATCGCTATGGTTTCGTTTATAAACCAAAACGATTATTTAATTATAATTAAATATTTTCGTATTTGGATAAGATTTCAGAGACGTAGTTATAATTAAATTTTTAGAATTGCACTGTAATTTTTATTTTGGAAAAAAAGAACTTTTTGTTTTGAAGTATTTTACACCCTTTTGGATTTTACAGAAGAAGTTAACTAGTCTATATTATTATATTTTTGGGATCGTGACACATTGCTCGTCACAACAGTGTTTTTATTTTTGTCGATAACGGTCCTTAAATGATAAAATTTTGCGTAGCACAATACACTAAAAATCTAACATTTTTAGGTACACGCACACACTATGTCGTTTTACATTTAAATAAGACTTGGAAACTAAGAAATCATATCATCTTTCCTTTTATAAACGCATTGTATGCTGCCATTTGATGGAAAAGAAAATACATAGCAGACCTATACGCTATTGCCATCACCGTCTGCAAACCTACAATCTATTTCTTCACCACGAAGGTTTGACACTGTACGAATAAACAGGCACGCCTCATATTCCATGTTTCTTCGATAAATTGCAACTCTAAAACTTCCCATTTCTTCTGGGAAATTTAATACGAAAGTATTCTCAACTAAAAAACGCATTGTTCCTCTTCTTTTCATTTTACTAACTGAAAGAAAATCTGAAATGAAAACAAATCCAAAACAAATAAGTTGATCCTATGATATTTCTGCTCAACACAGCATGCGTTCCGAAGCTTAGCACCACTACGAAGTATCAACGCCTAGATTTCAACATGTAGGGATATTCAAGAACTCGTTTCAGTGAGAATGTGTATGAAGTGCGACACTGTTTTAAACCACTCGAGATGTACTGAAGCAAACTTGGGCTTCAGATAGAGACTAGAACGAAGGGGAGCTTGTACGCAAATTCCTGGAATGTTCGGCACCAAGCAGGATGGGCCTCCGGTACAAGCGAAGGCGGATTGGTCCGTGCACTGCAAAGTCGAAGTCATGGGGAGGAGCTCGAGATGCGTGAACCAAGGGGAGGACGTAGAGTTAATTTCGATGTGTATCTGGTACCCGGGTACTGCGTGGGAAGGAATAGATAAGGAGTGTTGAGGTTTAGCAGGTTGAGTTTTAAATACAAAGAGGAGCATGCGGTATGTATAAATGGTGGAGGGGTATACAGTGATAAGGTGATGTTCTGCATGAGGACTAAGGAAAGTATACAGTGGACTTATCAATGGGATGGTGGAAGGTTCCTACGCTGGGCATAATTCTTCTCAGTGTTGTGCGTATGAAGTGGAATGGGAAGCCCATGAACAAATGCATGCATCAGTAGATTTCGGGTGGAGGGAATATACAAGTATACTGTAGGAGTAAAATGGTTGAGGTATATGCTGTTGGGTGAGGGTTTGGGTGAATTGGCCATGGGCCTCGGCACTGAAAACAGGATGCTATGACACGCAAGTAAAGAAAGAAATCACGTTGTGTTTTAATGATTGATTTGTGAGGATGCTCATGTAGCATCTGGGCGTGGGTTGATTGGGGTAGGAGAGCCGACGTTGTGAAGTTGAAGCCCAATGTAAAAAGAGAAAACACAAAGCATGAAAGTGGTTAGATGAGTACAGGAGCAGGCGCTAGAAGAGTGGCGTTATTTTTGGAACGATGAAGGACCCTGTAGCAAATGGTTTTGAGCACGTGCGAGATTGATGGCTGAGGTAAGGCCCAAACTATAAATAAATAAAATAAGCTAAGTCTAACTTTTATTTAATAACGTACTAACCAGAAAATTTAAATATCTCTTGCATATGATGTCCAAATCTGACAAATTTGGATTCTTTGGGATCGTTGGCTACGTACTGAAATTGTTCGGGAACTATTAAGAGCTCATTACAATTTATGGCAAATTTAAATGCTTGATTCGAATCATCGACCGTAAATCATTATTTAACGATTAACGACCAATGTGAGTAATCTCACTAACTCTGATATATTTATATTTTTATAACGTATTTTTAGAATTGATAAATACTGGTTAATTGCTATGTGTTGGCTGTTTGGATGAACTGCAAATTAATTAGTTGAAAATATAGATAACGATATGTATAATATATATCGTTAATCAAATTCTGATTTTGTTTATCAGAATATTTCATATTGGAACATAATTGATGTTAATTATATTGTTTAACATCTGTGGATGCAGGGAAATAGGTTGGAGGGATCTAGCAGGATTCCTCTATTTAAAACACTGTTCTTATATATATTGTGATATATGATGTGATATATAATCTGTGATTGATTATGATGAAACTTCTCTTGTTATTTGGTATTTTAAATACCATAAGAAATACTAGAATGTAAAAAGGAAAATTTCAAACTGTAAATTGGAAATAAAATATTTATATAAAATCAATGGATTTTATAAAAAGGAATTATTTGGAAAATTAAATAAGAACTTTTGTATGAGATTATTAACAGTTATATGAATGTTTTAAAAGGCCGTTTTTTGTATAAATACTGAATGAAGGTAATAAGAGGTAAATACGTGAGTATATGGAGTAAATATAATATTTTTTGTGAAATTTATAGGATTATAAAAAGAGAATTTTACATTAGGGAGGTTTAGACCCATGCTTCGCACATGGGTGTAACATGATATTTATTAAGGGGAATTAGCGAGATGTAAAAGAATTATGGGAAGATTAATTTAAAATAGATTTTAAATAGAATCCGTTTTAATAGATAAATTGAGAAGATCAAATTATAAATAATATTTTATAAATTAAATAAAATATTTATCATTTGATAAATGGAATATATAAGTCTGAGATTTATATAGAAGTAAAATCGGTTCCAACACCGATATTTGAAATCGAATGTAAACATAGCAGTTATAAAGGGAGTTATAAATATGTTTTTTACGAATAGTCTATAGAAGTATAAATAGAATTTGGGTTTGAGATTTTATTTTTAAATACGAAATCAAACTGTTTTGATTTTATAAAGAAATATTTTTCACATTCTATGTGAAAATTACATTAAAGTAAATATTTTGCTGATAAAGTATTTATAAAGGTAATAGGATTTGAAATAGGAATTAAAATGGAGTTAAAGGAATTAGGAACTGACTGGAGATTAGTTAAGTTGAGCAGCTGTCTGGGTATTGATCTGATGTTGGTTTCGGCCTTCGGGGTTAATATGTAGGGGGTTGTTCTCTTACTAGCTTACAATTAGAGACTGATGGTGTAGGAGGATAGTGATGCATGAATAAGGAGTGGAAATGTTTTCTAATATTAATAACATTTATTTTCTAAATTTAGAAAATAAGGATTTAAAAATATATTGAAACGAGAAATGGGAATGAATAAATCAATGATAAATTAATTTAAAACGGAAAAGTGTTGAATGATGATTGATCGGTAAGATTTCCATTTGGAAATACGACCGTTGTTTGTACACATGTTTTCCTTTGATAGTTAAATCACCGACTATCAAAGTTTTTTACCATTTTTGTTACCAATACGGAGAGACCGGGATCAAATTTATTATCTGGAAACCACTCCGTATGGGCATTATTGTTTCGAATCAAATATATCGAAGACAATTGAAGACGGAGTTTATACAAGGGTTATTCTGGTGATCCTAATTAGAAATTGCCTAAGATGGATTTACAGAATAATTCCTTTGGGTTGTCCAGACCCAGGACAACTTGAATGGACGAATGTATGACAGAGTATATCTGATAGATCGCATAAGTTGATCGTCTCAAACGTATTTGCGTTGGTGGCGGAGGAATTCGTTTCTCTTAGCTTTAACCCCGTGATAATATTGAGGAAATCAGTTTCTGATTTGGCGAGTATAATGATGTGGCATTCAAAGTAAATATAGATGTGAAATGTATAATAGTACGTTATGACCTCAAGCCTTATCAACCGAGAAGATGACAAAAATAGGGTAGGTAGCATGGCTAAGTGGGTCGCACCCTATTAGGGTATATTGTCACCATTTAGAGAATATTCATATTTGTTACTTCTTTCGCTTCTGTATCTCCCGGGAACGGTTATGTTGGTATACCAACCGTAAGGTGGATATATATTCAGAACATTCAAGCGAAATGAATGGACGGTCATGTGTGGCTAAGTTACAAGATGTTCTTGTTGAACTCCCGTGTATCGCTTCTAGAGTACACTGATCGGAAGGTGGTTCCATACCTTGTCAGAGTTGGAAATTCATTCCCCAATAAGATCCCGCAGTTTTTGGATTGTATATTATATATGTAGGATGTGAGATGGAAGCGTTCTACTAGATTGTTATTTACTTGATTTAGACATTATTATAATATCAGAAGAGTTGTGATACAAAAAATAATTTTGAGTAATCGTAAGGTAAAAACCATCCGTGTTTACGTGTAGATCGGTCTTACGATATTCCTTTCTTTTAAAAGGATTTTAAAAGTTAAACAAATGGTTGGAGTTTACTCACACCAGTCACATGACTGACCCAAAGTTTGTTTTGTTTTGTTTTCCCTAATCTCTTGGGTGCCCAATTTTGTACGGGCAGTCAAGTAGTCGGGATTTACAGATATATTTGGAGAGCTGGATCAGGAGGCTTCGTGATTATATAGCTATTGTTATTTCCGCTGTTTTGTAAGTGTCGTACTCTGATAATGGTATTGTACACAGATACTTGTTTTATTTCAAAGTTATATTATGTAATATATTTATTCGTTCCGCTGTGAGTGTCATGTTTACTCTGATGTTGTAGTTATGTTCTTCTTCTTCTATTCTAAACCTCTTTCTTTCTATTTCTCACCCTCGAACTTCTTTCTATTAATGGTCCAGTATTTCCAATGTCTGAATAGTCGACATGGTATTAAATGTCGATTTTCAGAGTCTAAAATCCTTGGGTTGTTATAGGTCGATCCAATGGCAACTGGGTCGACCCAAGTGGGGTTGGGTCGACCCAGTCGGGATCTGGTGTGGTGCATTTTTCTGTACCCATATGGCTTCTTTGTAAGGTTCGTTTAAGGTAGGCTATATGTGACATCATTTCTATTGTTTTTCTACACCTATAACAATGAAGACAATGAAATGAGCCTCTGCTTGAATTGAATTAGCCAATCTTCTTCAAACATTAGCTTATATTCGCAAGGATCTCTTCTACAACTTCAGCATATTATTCTTTGTTCTTTGGATCCAATCTCTGCGAGTTCATGTTACTTTTAGATATAAAAATTTAACAAGTAACCTTGACGTTTTTATAAATCTAGATCTAAATCTATACATGTTAAGAATCTGATTCATACCTAAATAGTTCTACTATTAAATGTATTCTTCTATACACCTGATCCACTGTTCAGTTCTTATATGTCTATTTCTGATATCATATGCCCATCTACGTTAGAGTATGTTTTATATGCCTATTCTGTTTTCTCTCTCATTCCCTTTTTATTTTTATAGCCTAGGCTACCTTCGAGCCTAGGCCAATATCGCTGAAATATACGTACGAACGGAGTTGGGAAAATTGGGGAATGATAATTTGGGGGCATAACCTATACTGTGAAATATGACTATAATCTTAGGGGACATATGTTATACTATGAATTATGACCGGAATTTGGGGAATATCTTAAACTGTGAATTATGACTTGGGGTTGGAGGCATATCAATTTGTAGGCTTAATTTAAATTAAGCGAAACATGTTAATGGAACTGTAAAGAACCTGTGAAACCTATTTAATCTGTTAGGGTTATGTATTCCTATTTAATCATTTGGGGTTAAGTAAATCAGTTGAGGTTAGGTAAACCTTTTTAATCTGTTGGGGTTAAATAAACATGTTAACCTGTGAAACTTAACTTGTTGACCTGTAGCGGTTAGGCGAACTTGTTAATCTGTATGCTTAATTTGTTAAAAATCTGAGTTAATTGGGGGTCAAAGTTTAGGGGTTTGACTTGTGTCATCTGTTGTGTGGGACCCATATAATTTAGTATCCCATTATAGTATTAAACGGGGGCTCTCGATTCCGCACTAGGTAGGGGCCAGGGCACGCGTACTAAACTGATTATAAGAGTTTCATCTGAAAAGGGGGTGCGTACGGGCGCGTTCCAACGGAGTCATGTGCGTACATCGGTCCGGCCTGCCTGGGAAAATAAGCCGCTGTAGCACCCGTAAATAGGTCTGTGTCCTTCTGTAGGTGCCACTTGAGGAAGTAATACTGTGACGGCCCGCCCCGCACCAGCCGGCATTTCCTCCGAAAGTGCGCTGTACACATACTCGACTAGCATGGAACGGTCTCCAAATAAAAAGAAAGAATATGGATGAACTAACAAAGAACCTGTAGAATGTCTCACAGCGCATGGAATAAAATATAATAATAATATAACTTGACATAAAACAGAAGAGACAGTGCATGAGCTGAAAACTAAACCATCATAGCAGCGGAAAATCCAAGTACAGCTTATGTTCCAAACTACCATTATTACAACTTTTCAAAACTGTCTCTAAAGCAAATAAGATAGGTATACTACTAATGCCCAAAGTAGATACCAACAGCGACACATGGAGAATAATAGGAGATAATACGTGCAAGCCTCCTGCTCGTCTCCGGACAGCTACTCGTGCACAACCAGCTAACCTGTCTCTAGTCTGCTCGTTGAGCACCCAGAGTAATAAGAAGAGACATAAAACTCTGGGTCAGACAAAAGTCTGGTATGAGCGATAAGCAACAAAACAGAACAATATCAGGTATAATCCAATCATACTAAACCTGGAACTGCAACTAAAGAGTTAGCACTACGTACTGTACAATACTCTAAGGTGCCACTAACACATTATGTGAATAATACGGGGTGGGGGTGTGCATGTCATAGTGATGGAAAACAATCAAGCATAGCAACCATCCTCAAATCTCTCACTCAGTGCGTAAATCATACGATACCCACTGCCTTGGTCACCTAATCCTTTGGGCCATGACGGAATCCAATCCCGTACAACTATCACTACAAGCCCATTATCCATCTCTCAGTGGTGAACCAAAGTTATGAATACCGATAACCCCTTTGCACACGTCCCGTAGCAAAGCCCAATCATGAAGTGAACGCATTGGTTCCCAACTGGATCCTGAGCTCTAACTTCCACTTGGACTACCTTTGCATCTCGGGTTTTGGTTTCCACCTCTTCGGGTCGGTCGGTCAAGCACCTTTCATTCTAGTCGATTTTCATCATCTCTACCCTGGTCGGTCGGTATTTCCCCCCCCGGTCGGTCGAACACTTCACCATTCCTGGTCAGTCGTACTTCACCATCCCTGGTCGGTCGTACTTCATCATCGTATGGCGTCGGTTGAACATCGCATAGTGGTCGGTCTTGCCCAGCCTGGTCGACCTCCCTAGTCGGTCGAACACTTCATATAGGGACGGTCGTGATGTCCTACTTCTATTCGGGTCGGTCGTGAGCTCGGGTCGATCGGTCAAAACCTTCCCCTGGTCGGTCTAACTCGACCCAAAGAAAACCTGCACCATTTCAGCAAGCTATTTTCGCCTCTCGACGGCGTTTTCAACCATTCTAACTTTATAATGCAATCATAGGTCATATCAAACAGTAGTAGCAACATGTATAATCAACCATAAACACCAAAACAACAATTTAATCATAACAATATGGATCAAATGTACTCAAAACCCATGTTTTCCCCTTAATCATGTTTAAGCATAACTAATGATAGGATTAGCAAAACTTAACCAAATTAACCCAATTTTCTATCAGAGGCCTAAAATAATATTTTGGAATTTCTAAATATTTTTCCAGATTTTTATGATGCATAATTTCGCTAATTATCACTAATCACTCTTTAATCCCCTAAATTCCGGGATTAGCAAAATTAGTCGAAATCAACCCAAATTCTCATCAGATGCATAAAATGACATTTAAGAATTTTACAAATTTTTTCAGAATTTAATTACGCATAGTTTTGCTAATTTTCACTAATCACCCCTAATTAGCCATAATTAGTGAAAAACAAAGCAAATCACTCACCTTTGCCACAAAGTAAACTATAGATCTGAAATAATCTGTGATTTGGATCCAATCTCTATGTGTTCCAGTAGCTCTATCCCAATCCTTATGCTAATCCGCCTTGATTTGATGTAGATTAGGCTAATATGTGATTAGAGATGACAAAAAAGGTGTTTTGGAGTATTTTAGAAGATGGAGGCCATTGCTAGAGCTTAAGGAAGGTTTGTGGCGGCTGAGAAAACTGAAATGAAATGATTTTCCTAACCCTTCCAACCCTCTCATAACCCTAATCCCGAAATTCCCCTTTGGTCCTAGTTGTTAATCACCCGGTTAAGCCCAATTAAGCAGTTGTTCACTATCTGAAACTTGTTTCAGCCATATCTCCCAAACGGTGAGTCCGTTTGGCTAATGTGACCACTCTACGGAAAGGTAAACCATCAAACGAATCTAATGGAAGTGGTTTCAGATCAAAATTCCTTTCCAATCAATAGTTATGGTCAAAACAATATCAGCTAGGGGCAGAATGGTCATTTAAAAATCGGCAAAAATCATGAAGATGGGAAATGACCCCAATAGTTGTCTCCCAAAGTTACACGACCATACGACTTCATACGAAAAAGAAATAAATATTCTACGATCCTAGATACGTAGAATGCGGGTTGTTACATTCTCCCCCCCTTAAGAAATTTCGTCCCCGAAATTCCTTAACCCAAAACATACAAAGGATCCCGCATGCCTACCAACCATATACAACAATCAAACATGCAAAACAAACAGAACCATTCTGCCCTAATATGCAGTTTACTAACAAGGGAAGAATCATCGCCGCTAAAATCTTACCAGACAAAGAGCTTTGGATACGACTTTCTTATGTCATTCTCTACTTCCCAAGTACAGTCGTTCTCTCGCCATCGATTCCCATCTCTACCCTAGAGGTAACTTCTAATAGGTTGGGATCGTCCCTCTAACTGAAACCGATCCACTTAATCAAGATCGATCTAATCGTCAAGCTTACCAGCGTTTCTGAATCCAATTCACACTTAGGTTTGAAGTTATATCCCGTGATATACTCTAGTTGCTTCCATTCCAGAAAAATAGCCTCTAAACTGACACGTCTCTTACTCAATGCATCAGCTATCGCACCCAGTCCGATACTATGGCATTCGTCTATACTGTCATTTTCTTAGGTAATCCAAACCTATATGACAAATTTTCAACTACATTCCAAATGCCCTTTCAAGTCCAACTTGAGTCCTTACATTCTTATTGCACGTCCAACGTACATTCACTTCCTAGAGGCAGACTTGACCCATCCGATGACCCTAGGCACTACACCGACATCCGCACTGTACGTCTAACGTACATTCACCTTCTAAAGGTGAACTAGATTCATCCAATGAACCCAGGTACCCTACCCATATTCATACTGCATGTCCAACGTACATTCACCTTCCAAAGGTGAACTAGACTCATCCAATGAATCTAGGTACTCTACCTACATCCGTACTGTACGTCCAACGTACATTCACCTTCCAAAGGTGAACTAGACTCATCCAATGAATCTAGGTACTCTACTTATGAGTCCAAGTCCAACTAAAACTCCTATATCCGTTGAATCTCCAAGACAACGGACGCTCCACAATGCCCAACATACTTCAAGTCTAACGTGAAGTATCTTACACTCGTCATATCACCATGATCAACGAACCTACCCTATTTCCATTCAATAGGATCCTACAGGTGATACTCAAGAGAAGAAAGGTAAGAACAAACACAACAACCATAGCATCCATCAAACAAATCCTATCTATCACCTGCTAAAGCCATGAATACGTCAATACCTATATGTCTCGTCCAACCAACATCAATAACTAATGGAAACTCTGCCTCCAAACGGACTACCGTACGTCCAACGTACGTTTATCCTCCAAGGATAACTAGACCACGTCCAACGGATCCAAGGTAAGTGGGCGTCCCCAGATACCCCTGCTTTTAGTCCGCCTGAAACACTCGAGTCCCACCCAAGTCTATCTATTATCTTGCTGCCCTCTCGAGTCCAACTCGAGTCAATCCAATTCCTTGCAACCTTCTCGAGTCCAACTCGAGTCAATCTATTACCAATAAACTCAGACCCAGTCTTGAGTATCCATTACCTACCAACCCTAGTCCAACATGAGTCGTCCCCCTATTCATTGCAGCTCCTAGATCAACGAATACCTATTTTCTTTTACGAGTTCAAGTCCAACTTGAATCGTCCTAACCTTCGTTGCATCTTCCATGATCAACGAACTCATCCTATTCCGTCAAAGTTCTACTATCCAAAGAGAACATCAGCATAGGGTCCTAAACAATCTATTACTTTGCATCTTTCTCGAGTCCCAGTCGAGTCATCTCATAACCTTATCGAGTCCAACTCGGGGCAGTCCATACCATCGAATAATCTTATCCTGTCACAGCTGCCCATCACTCCTCGAGTAAACCAAGGTATCATCTAATGAAAATCACAACGACTACTTATCCCTCACGCAAACCATCCTAGTCAAACTCGACATTCCCCAAGCACAAGCCCCAAAGGCCTAAACCAATATCAGACAAGCACCTAAGGAACATCTCCTCCGAATTCGGACAATCCACGTGAAGTGATACTAGCGAAACAACTAAGCACTGGAGCACTCATTTGCCTCCCAGAGACAACAATAACCTCTCAGCTTCCCTAACTCCAGTTGTTACCACCATCACTATGTAGGTACCTAATACCACCCCATTCCTTTAGAGTAGATCGACTCCCCAAAATAATGCTAAACCCAGTAAAGCCCAAAACAAAATAATCACAAACAAACATACATTCATGACTTGATAAGACCACATTACGGTAAATCATACTGAGGCTAGTCGAACCACCAATCAGGTTCGTCACTACTAAAGGTCTATCGACTAACTCAGGTTTTGTCAAACAAAACCCGATCAAAACATCTTAAATAGAAAGCATACCTCGAATAACGACACCTTTTTCCTTCTGCACCGCAGTTGGGGCATTCGACGAAGAAGGAACAACGTTGATAGCATATGCTCTCACGATCTGCTTCTCCCTAGGAGGTTGTGGACATTCGTTCGTGTGATGTCCCGCTTGGCCACAATTAAAGCACTTCCTTTCCCCAGGCTTTTCCCGACAATCTCTGGCATAGTGGCCCTTCTTACCACAGCTAAAGCACTCGCCATCTTTCTTATTTTTCTTATTCTGACCATCCATGGTTTGGTCTTGTTTCTTCTTATTCTGGGAATTATTCTTGCCTCCACCGCCTGCTTGCGGCTTTGGCTCCTCTGCAAATGCAATAGAAATCTCAGTCTTTGGCTTAGGGTAAAGACTCTCTGACCTCAATGCTTTCCCCACAATCGATTCAAACGTCTCATCGATGTGGTTAATAAGATTTCCCCCCAAGTACTGATCCAAGCCTGTTATAAACTTCTCGTTCTTCTTCTCGGGAGTATCGATAAGGGATAATCCATACTTCGACAATGTGTCGAACTCAGCAATATACTCCGAGACTGCCCTACCACTCTGCTTAAGCTCCAAGAACTTCCTAAACAATTCCGATTTCTGAGAAGCTGGGATAAACTTGTCGCTAAAGCGAGCCTTAAACTGATCCCAAGTAACCTGATCCTCTGGAGTGGCTGTCTTAATAGAATTCCACCAAATCATCGCTCGCCCTTGCAGCTGACGAGACGCTAGCCTTCTCTTCATCGCATCCTCGATACCCAAGTCGTCGAAGATACGATCATAGCTATCCAACCAATCCTGAACATCCGTGGTCGACTTCGTTCCGTGGAATGGCTTCCCACCAAGGTTAGTGTAATCCTTGCACAACTTGGAGAAATCAGCCCTAGGCGCCTGCACTACTGGACCACCACCATTACCGGCATTGGGAGCTGCCCCTTGCACATCCCTAAGCATTTCTCTCATGAGGTTAGTAAACATCGTTCTCATGTTAGCAGCATTCCCATTGTTGGCTCCTCTATCAGTGCCTCTTGCGTATCGGCTCATCGTTCAATCTGTAAAGTGAAAACGATCAACCATCTCCATAGTGGTGCTAGTGCAGTGTGACTTCATCCTTAGCTATACTAATAATATATATATAGCTTTTGAAAACCAAAGTAATCACAAATTACGCACTCTCATATACGTACTATCTCTCCTTAGTGTCTTTCCCTAGGTTAACTACGCAACCTAGAGATCTGATACCAAATGTGATGGCCCGCCCCGCACCAGCCGGCATTTCCTCCGAAAGTGCGCTGTACACATACTCGACTAGCACGGAACGGTCGCCAAAGAAAAAGAAAGAAGATGGATGAACTAACAAAGAACCTGTAGAATGTCTCACAGCGCATGGAATAAAATATAATAATAATATAACTTGACATAAAACAAGCGAGACAGTGCATGAGCTGAAAACTAAACCATCATAGTAGCGGAAAATCCAAGTACAGCTTATGTTCCAAACTACCATTATTACAACTTTTCAAAACTGTCTCTAAAGCAAATAAGATAGGTATACTGCTAATGCCCAAAGTAGATACCAACAGCGACACAGGGAGAATAATAGGAGATAATACGTGCAAGCCTCCTGCTCGTCTCCGGACAGCTACTCGTGCACAACCAGCTAACCTGTCTCTAGTCTGCTCGTTGAGCACCCAGAGTAATAAGAAGAGACATAAAACTCTGGGTCAGACAAAAGTCTGGTATGAGCGATAAGCAACAAAACAGAACAAAAACATGTATAATCCAATCATGCCTGAACCTGGACCTACAACCAAAGAGTTAGCACTACGTACTGTACAATACTCCAAGGTGCCACTAACACATTATGTGAACAATACGGGGTGGGGGTGTGCATGTCATAGTGATGGAAAACAATCAATCATAGCAACCATCCTCACATCTCTCACTCAGTGCGTAAAGCATACGATACCCACTACCTTGGTCACTTAATCCTTTGGGCCATGCCGGAATCCAATCGCGTACAACTATCACTACAAGCCCACTATCCATCTCTCAGTGGTGAACCAAAGTTATGAATACCAATAACCCCTTTGCACACGTCCCGTAGCAAAGCCCAATCATGAAGTGAACTCATTGGTTCCCAACTGGATCTTGAGCTCTAACTTCCACTTGGACTACCTTTGCATCTCGGGTTTTGGTTTCCTCCTCTTCGGGTCGGTCGGTCAAGCACCTTTCATTCTAGTCGATTTTCATCATCTCTACCCTGGTCGGTCGGTATTGCCCCCCTGGTCGGTTGAAAACTTCACCATTCCTGGTCGGTCGTACTTCACCATCCCTGGTCGGTCGTACTTCATCATCGTATGGGGTCGGTTGAACATCGCATAGTGGTCGGTCTTGCCCAGCCTGGTCGGTCTCCCTAGTCGGTCGAACACTTAATATAGGGTCGGTCGTGATGTCCTCCTTCTATTCGGGTCGGTCGTGAGCTCGGGTCGGTCGGTCAAAACCTTCCCCTGGTCGGTCTAACTCGACCCAAAGAAAACCTACACCATTTCAGCAAGCTATTTTCGCCTCTCGACGACGTTTTCAACCATTATAACTTTATAATGCAATCATAGGTCATACCAAACAGTAGTAGCAACATGTATAATCAACCATAAACACCAAAACAACAATTTAATCATAACAATATGGATCAAATGTACCCAAAACCCATGTTTTCCCCTTAATCATGTTTAAGCATAACTAATGATAGGATTAGCAAAACTTCACCAAATTAACCCAATTTTCTATCAGAGGCATAAAATAATATTTTGGAATTTCTAAATATTTTTCCAGATTTTTATGATGCATAATTTCGCTAATTATCACTAATCACTCCTTAATCCCCTAAATTCCGGGATTAGCAAAATTAGTCGAAATCAACCCAAATTCTCATCAGAGGCATAAAATGACATATAATAATTTTACAAATTTTTCCAGAATTTAATTACGCATAGTTTTGCTAATTTTCACTAATCACCCCTAATTAGCCATAATTAGTGAAAAACAAAGCAAATCACTCACCTTTGCCACAAAGTAAACTATAGATCTGAAATAATCTCTGATTTGGATCCAATCTCTATGTGTTCCAGCAGCTCTATCCCAATCCTTATGCTAATCCGCCTTGATTTGATGTAGATTAGGCTAATATGTGATTAGAGATGACAAAAAGGTGTTTTGGAGTGTTTTAGAAGATGGAGGCCATTGCTAGAGCTTAAGGAAGGTTTGAGGCGGCTGAGAAAACTGAAATGAAATGATTTTCCTAACCCTTCCAGCCCTCTCATAACCCTAATCCCGAAATTCCCCTTTGGACCTAGCCGTTAATCACCCGGTTAAGCCCAATTAAGCAGTTTTTCACTATCTGAAACTTGTTTCAGCCATATCTCCCAAACGGTGAGTCCGTTTGGCTAATGTGACCACTCTACGGAAAGGTAAACCATCAAACGAATCTAATGGAAGTGGTTTCAGGTCAAAATTCCTTTCCAATCAAAAGTTATGGTCAAAACAATATCGGCTAGGGGCAGAATGGTCATTTAAAAATCGACAAAAATCTTGAAGATGGGAAATGACCCCAGTAATTGTCTCCCAAAGTTACACGACCATACGACTTCATACGAAAAAGAAATAAATATTCTACGATCCTAGATACGTAGAATGCGGGTTGTTACAAATACACCTTACTGTGGGGCCGACATAGGGTATTTATGAGTTAGGGAGCCGGTCGATTGGGGGTGGTAAATAATTTACATCTAGCCCTGTCTGTCTCTGGGGGGTACCTATGTTTTTGTTTAGGGTAACACCCGTTATTTCTGTTTAAGTACCAATTATTTATGTTTGGGGTAAAACCCGTTACTAAAGTACACCTAGATCTACCATTATATTTCTATTGGGATCATTTTTTTTCTATTAAGTAATTAGGGGATACCTTATCCCATCACATATCTGTTATACTAGTATTGGTGCAGAGAAAAGTATTTGAGAAGCATAATCTACTTTGTTTATTTTATTATTTCTATTCAGTCTGTTTATACTTGTTATATCCTACTATTGTCTCATCCAGTTTATATGATTGTCATGATACTTTTACTTCTTTATATGCTAAAAGTCATTGGACTTGCCATACTTTATGTCCGACCCGTTTTGTTTCCTTTTTTGCCTCTTCTTCCCCCCAAGGTTCTCAGGGTGGGAACGCTCTGGCTTGATTTGGATTCTCTCTTCTGCTTCTGATTGGATCTGGATTGCTTTGATGTATCGCTTTTACTACTCGTCTACTTGTTTGTGGCTACATATGGGAATTATAATTTTTTTCATTTTTGTACTTTGATGGTTTTTAGCGCAAGACAGATGTTATTATTTGATGTATTTTATTCCAGTATTTTAGTCTGAGGTTGTAACTGATTTTGAGACCACGATGTTTTCTGTTGGAAAATAAAGTTTTAAATTTATGCTGCTATTTTATATATATCTGTCTTGTAAGATTCTGTTCTATTTACCTATAATGCTTCACGGAACTTAATACATTCCGATAAAGAGTGGCATTAACGGATGTGGGGTGTCACACATCGTATATAAATAACATAGTAGGAAAATTATTTTGCTAGTAAATAAGTTACACTCGATGCTATTTCATACTTTAGAATTTGTTCTCATTCATTAATCAAGTCACTTGGAGGAATTTTTTTTATTATATATATCATTTGAATACATAAATATTTTTAGCCCATTCAACTTTAACGCTGACTGAATTTTAAATCATTAAATGATATATGTGCATAATATATATCAAATAAGCTCGTAACAAACTTCATGTTGTTGGTTTAATACCCATATTTATCGATATGTGTGTGTGTTAACACCAAAATTTGCATCGACTTAATGAAAGGAAGTGGACGCTTCGAAACTTGAAGAGCAAACGGCTTAAGGCAATGAAACCAGAACCAAGCAGAAAGAGCCTTGGGAGTAGCTAGCTCAACATCAATAGAAAAAAGGGTTCAGGATGAAATCGAGCATCGACACCTAGAATTATTGGAAGCGGTACCAAAGTTATGAAGGGAAAGTATGGAAGCGACACCCAAAAGCACATACGACAAACGATGAAAGCTAGTAGAATTGGCAATAAAGTAGAGGTCGAAGAAGGCCTTATCGATACCGGACCACGAAGGTGTCGAACCGACATCGGTAGCAAAGGGTTTAGGAGAATCAACAACAATGATACCAAGATAGCAAGTATGAGGACCACCCATAACCCCCGCACTAAACAAGAGGAATAATGAGCAGAAAGGTGTGCACGACAGCTATGGACGATCATCAAGGTAGGTAAACACATCGGAACCTGCCGTAGAACTCACAGAGCAAGGATAAAATATAATAGAACATATACAACAGGTAATAACAGTGAAGCATTATATAGAAAACTTTCCAAAGTTTCACAACGTCCTGAAAGATTATTCCAACATCATAGGAAATATCAAGTATGCATATAAGGCTTCACTACAGCACTCATAGAGCAACTCAAACAGTGGAACTAGAAATACTAGATAGTAGTAAAACTGGTACGTGAGCCTTTTGCTTGCCGTCGATCAGCATCATCGTCCTTACTAAAGCATCACCTGTCACCTGCTACTCAGTCTGCCCATCCACAATCGGATGAACAGCGCAAGGTAATAAGAGAAAACATAAAACCTTGAGTCAGACAACAGTCTTAGTGAGCGATAAAATAGCTAACTAACTTCATCAATAAAGTATATAAGAATAGGTAGATTAACAAACCAATCTACCAAACTCCAGAGAAGAACTCAACTCTCGTTTTGCCCGCATTGGATAGTGATAGCCTTTACGATAAACAATTCAACCATTCATCCATCGAAACCAGAACACACATTCGATCTTGGTAAAACACTCATAACATCCAGATTATATGTATCTCATGTAAACCATCCTAATCGAATTCAACATCCCTCCAGAACAAGCCCCAACGGCCTAAACCAATATAAAACAAGCACCCAAGGAACATCCCCTTCAATGCTGGAGCTACGTGAGACGGTACAAACAGAACAACCAATCATCCATGACTAACTCTGTCTATTACCACCAATCCTGCTTTCAAACCATTGTTAATCGTATGACGGCCAAACTTGCCACATGTCAAGGGCTAATGGTAACCCCAGTTCTAGCATAAACACCATATGCCTTTCAATGATACGTTTGTATGTCCAACCTTGACAACTAGGCCTTTCAACGATACCCAAGGTACTCGACCTACAACTGGTCTTTTGGGTGCCCCATCGTACCTTTGCTTTGAGCCTGCTAGATCTTACGACAACGATAACCTCTCAACCTTCACATCTCTAGTCATCCAACTTGATGACTTTTCACAGCTCAAGCAACCTTCTCGAGCAACCACTATCAACCAACCCACAACCTTTGAGTGGTTACCTCATTTGTTGTTCTACACCGACCAATGAGCACCTTTTAACACTTCGAACCTTCCTCCTTGAATTCACTTCGAAGTTACACCACCACTGCACTACGACACGGGTTCGGGCATTTCTTCCCGAATTGTTTTTTTAAAAGCACTTTTTGCTCAAATCTGGGTCATACCCGAAAAACGTACCTTTTTAGAAAATGACCCTGTGCGACTGACCCTGTCTTGCTCAACCGACCGACCCAACATGGTGCGACCGACCCATACTTCTTGGCTCGACCTGCCACTATTAGTTGGACCATACATCCATGGTTCAGAACATGCACGACCGACCAGCTCATCCTTGCATGACCAGTAAATGACCGACCGGATTAATTCACCCATAGGCTCGCTCGGACCCATCACCCAAGCTTGCTCGAACCAAACAACCATTAAGGAATGCACGACCGACCAACACCAGGAGCAACCGATCACCTGCTTGTTAAAGCCAAAACCCCAGTTTTTTTCCACTTGCACGAACGAGCTTGATCGCTTCTTCTTCGTGCAACCGATCCCTGTTTCTGTCTTGTCCTCGAAGAAACTACTCCAGGTGCGAACGACCCCCTACGTGCGGCCCAAAACCTGCACTTCGCTAATTCCACTCCGATTTCCACCAAAACTTCGCCAAACATTAGATTCGACAAAATCAACTTGTCTAATCCATCAAATATGATCAAAAACATGGTATGAATCTGCTAGCAACACGAAAACAATAGTTTTCCCCAAACCATACACAATCACACCAAAAATCATCCTGAATGAACGTATGAACAAAACTAAAGATCTAACTTGCATAATCATATGGAATAACATAGAATCAATGATTTAAATTTACTAGATGAGATCATAGGGTGATTCATGTGAACATGGACTAAACATGGTGTAGATCCAAGGTAAAACACTAAAATATGATTAAAAAACATGCACAAACACTCATATACTTCATTGCATTCATGTAAGAGATGTAAAACACTCACTGATCCTCCAAAACAAGCTAAAATCAATGGAATATGAATCCAAACAACAAGAACCTCTCACCAAACACCTTGATCTAATAAATCCTTGCCTCAATTGATGTAGATCTAGCCTCCAATGGTGTAGATCTTCAATTTTCCTCCTTGGATTATGATTTCTAATGGTGGAAAGGTGTTAGAGGAAAGAGGAACACAAGGCACCAAATGGGAGAATGAGAAACTAAACCATTTCCCATATCCCTCATCCCTTATTTATACTTTTCATCAACCCACGAATGGGCCTTCCCCAATCAGCCCATTAGACTCCCAAAATCTGGACAGCCAACTGAAAAACCTTAAAACAACGATTTCTCCCAAACCGCTGAGCCAAATCTTTAATGTAACCACTCTATGGAAAGGCAACCTTCAATTCCTTTCCAATGGCACAGGTCTCACCCTCTGATTCGACCTGAGTCAAAAGTTATGCCCTGTACAAGATTGACAAGGGTAAAATGGTCACAAACAAAATTGGTAAAAATTATGGACATGTCTCACATCCCCATAAGCAACATATCAAAAGATGAGAATGATCCAACCCTCAGGGAATAAAATAAAAATATTTTACGATCTTCCAATATGTAAAATGCGGCCTGTTACATCAAGGAAAGAAGAGAACGAAGGTATGGTGTCGGCAGCAACAAGCAATGGACAATCAGCTTGGTCACGACACCGAAACAAGAAGATAAGTATATTAAGCCGACACCAAATGGGGGGGGGGGGTAAAGTCAAAGCGTGGGGTCAATACCGAGTTAATAAAAGCATAGATGAAAAGATAGATGCCAAAGTGATAAGGAAGGAAATACGAAACCAAAGGCTCAAAGGTAGAAACAATGAATTGAGCAATAAAGGCTAAAGCCAAAGGCTGAGATTCAGTATCATAGGGGACGATACCAAACATTGAATAAGAGAGGCAATTAGAACGTCACCAGATATTCAAGAAGAAGGAACAAGGACGAAACTTAATTCATGGAGGAAGTGAGAATCTAGAAACAAGTATTATGGAGCAAAAGGGTGCTATCTATATCAACGGGCTCGATGACGAACCGATACACAAGGATGACACCCATTAATACAAGTAACAAAGGAGGAACTGAATACCGGAAGCCGAATACAAAGAAAAGAAAGTAGTACAGCCGGCATTGAACCCACTATAAAATTCAGATCTGAAACCAAGAAGAATGGGAGCGAGTCGACATTGTTACCGCCGCACCAAAGCAAACAAGCAGTACTGAAGCCAGCACCGAGAAACTGTAGCAAAAGGGGGACCAAAACCTCAATAAATAAGTGTAATGACCACCCCGTACCTCCTGCACTGAACTAAGGAAAAAGTGCTTTATATGACGTGCCAGATCGATACTTGACAATCATCAGGGTAGAATAACTCGAAATGAACCTGTCATATAACTCACAACACATGGATAATATATAGTAAAAAAATATACAACATGATGTAGTAGGTAAGCGTAGCTGAACAGGAAATCAAAAATTCATTATGCCATAGTTACTTGAGTACAACACATCTCAGTACATGAATCTATGAATACAACATGCCTCACTAGTTACCTTAGAGTCTCAATAACATCGACATATAGCGGAAATAGGAAAGAAACACTAAATAGATAGATAGTAATAATACGCCAGCCTCCTGGTCGTCATCGCACAACATCAGCGGCGCCAAACCTACAACCCTGCTACTCAGTATGCACATCAACAACATTGATGAACAACCCAAGGTAATAAGAGGGAAACATAAAACCTTGAGTCAGAAAATAGTCTTGGTGAATAGTAAAATAGCTAACAACATTACACGTGATAATATGAGTATAGGCGGATCAACCATCCGATCTGCCTAACAACCAACAAGTTAACATGTGAAAACCATCCATCACATGTCATTACAGAACAGGAAAGGGCAACCCTTAATCCTGCTCCTTTCCGACATCATACGGTGATAAGCTACCCAGATAAAATAGAGAAGAAAGAATACAATTGACCACAACATCCATAGCATCCAACACCCTAGCTATCACCGCCTACAGCCTTGAATTCACCGATAATCGAACTTTCATTCAACGATCAAAAGGGATAATGGAGAACCCCCATTCTATCCAAACTACCATACCCATCGTGACTCATATGTTTGTCTTTTCCGGTTCTCGACAACTAGGCCCATCATGGCTGCCCAGGGTACACGATCTCTCGAATCTGATCCTATTGGGCCTCCCCGCGATACCCCTGCTTTGAGTTTGCTAGAACACTTCGATTACCAACGATTCCTTGGCACATCAAACTTGTCAATCATTTCATCTCGGCGACTCAATTCATTCTCAAACCATTCCAGTATCATCAATGATTGACTCCTATCTTGTCAATCTATCATCATGCTGGATCGTATATCGAATCACCACCAGTTTCACATCAATCTGGCTCCGATCACTCCATCGTGAGTTCACAATCGAAGCATTAGCCATCTTTGAGTTGCATACCATTCATATGAAGTCCATTCCTAACCAAACTTCACCAGCAATCCCAGGAAGCCAAGACAATTATTCCCACAATGACACAACTCCCCACGTGCCACCCTTATAGGTCGGTGCCGACCCATTATGGGTCGGTGCTAATCCATCTACTTAGCCTATATTGGCTAAGTAGCTCACCTCGATCCTTCCATGCTTCGAGAGCTTCCTACCAGTCCATACTCTAATCGATTCGACACTTCTACAGAAAATTATGTTGGTCCATTCATCCCTCGAGCAATCAGTCTTCAACCCATCCAAAACACATCTGATTGACTTGGAAATTTACCAGTAGCCTCGACTCACTGCCACGATGCCATACACCAGGATTCACGACCACACGGCCCTTCCTCATGGGTCGGTGCCGACCTATCATGGGTCGGTGCCAACCCATGCACTTAATGCATATGGTCACTAAAATTTTCATTCCCCTTTTCTTTGTCTTCCAAAGTGCCTCCGCCAAGTTTCGTCTGAATGCGACCATCTGAACCTCCGATTTGCTCTATTCTATAATCCTATGATTCTACGGCAAACAATCTATACAACTCAAGCAACATAATCATTTCAATCAAAACAAACAATAACTCAACAATATATGATCATATAAATATGAACGAATTCCAACTAAAACATAAATACATCACAATTATGATATCTAGCATGACTCAGATCTTAACATATGAATAAACATGATTAATCTAACAATTATCTGGTTAATATGATCAAATTATGTTTCTTAGGTTTTCCAAATCTGAGTGAAGCATATATGGTCAGATCTGAGGTGATTTTAATATGAAACATATGAATATGATCCTAATTTACCCATATAATCCATAGCTTTCGTGTGAAAGATATCTATCACTCATAAATTTCTAGATTTGATGCAAACTTGATGAATTCAAATCTAGACAACAATGAAATACCCCAAATATGATGCAGTCTGATGTGATCTAATCCCCTTTGATGATGGTCTACTCTTCCGTGATGATGATCTATCTTTTAGATGCAATCTACGATGTATTTATATGAAAAGAATGAAGAAATAGGGCTTTAGGTTGAACCGGAGAATCACAAACGCCTAACCTAAAGTTTAGAATGAAGAGAGTAACCTTAATTCACTCCCCAAACACCCTTATTTACATCTGCTAGTCATAGGTCTAATGGGCTTTGCTGATTAGCCCATTAGTTGCTGACCAATCCGCCTAAACACAAGTTGAAACTTAAAACAGTGATTTTTCCCAAACCGCTGAACCAAATCCTTTATGTTACCACTCTATGAAATTGTAAACAACCATTCTGGTCCAATGAAACTGATCTAAGAACTTGATTCAATCCCTATCAAAAGTTATAGCCCAAACAGTAAACTCAAGGGCAAAATGGTCATACCTGAATTTGGTAAAAATCATGGACATGTCTCACATCCCCATGAAAAACATATCAAAACCTGAGAATGATCCAACCACTAAGGAATAAAATATAGTTATTTTACGATCAGTTGATACGTAGAATATAGGTTATTACAATAAGACCCCAAGGGTCACATTTTGGGGATCCGGTACTTCCACATTCCAAAACCTTCTATTCTATTCTAAGAGCCTAAACCCTTATTTGGAAATCAAATTAAGGATTTCTCATGTAACCTCCACCGTAATAAAATCATCAAAACCCTTAAAGTGGGTGTAGGTTCAATCCGAACCTAACCACTATAAATTGTTGTGTCCATTACTATTTCGCATTATACTATACATCATTATGCTTTTGGATGTTAGTACTTCCTAGTCTAGCATTCCAAGCAATAACCAAACCAACTCTAATGCATATTCTAGCGCCAACTTGGTAACGACTGTTGAATCCTTTATCCTATGGTAATTGTTGATCCTTAAGTCCTGCAAGCGCGTTACTCACCTCTTGAAGGAAGAGTAACTAATCTTCGGACTTAGGATGTGATATCTTTGAAACGACGAATTCAATCAAGCTAAAAAGGGGTTAGATTACCTTAAACCCACAACCATAAACCTATATTTTGGTGTTGACAAAAATTATCATTAATATTTTGGTGCTAGAAGGAGGGCTTGAACCTCCTTCCTCATTTCTCATTTTATCATATCAAAATACCCTAAAAGCCAATTAAAGGTGGATAGATCAAGAAAGAATTGTGAAGGAAATTCCAACACATTGTCTGCCTTAGAAAATGACGTACTTTCAAATTTTAACTTAGCAAAACTAGAAACTGAGAACCTTCAATCTTAACAAAAGAAGCAAATAACGAGTTGGAGATATTACACTTGGCTTCACAGATTGATACCACCGGAAGATTTATTGGAGATGAATTGGCCCACAGGTCCCCTGAATTAAGACCCTATGAGGTGGAATAAAAAATGTTGGCACCTCAAGTGTTTAGTAGCCAAATTAGATCCCATCAAATCTACATAACAACCTAGTTTTGCGAGGAAGCAATCAAGTGTTAAAAGAGATGGCTTTCGGACGAAAACGAAAGCTTAATGTTGTTGAAATGCAGGAGGTTACAAGGGATCTCCTTTTCCAAGGAAATAATGAATGTTAAAATTTCATATGATATGAAAGTGCCACATCTCATATATAATGGGACTACTGACCCCGAAAACCACCTCTACATCTTTGAGGAATACATGAATCTGTATAACATCCCAAAAACACTTCAATGTAAGATCTCCCTAACAACTCTTTGTGAAGAAGCTATCAAATGGTGCAGACATTATCATGGCCTGGTCATCACAACCTGGAAACAATTATCCCACACAATTCCATGTGCGGAAAGACCGAACGATCATCGTTTATGATCTAGTCAGTATCAAACAGAGACCAGAAGAGTCATTTGACCATTATCTGAAGAGATACCATACCGAGTAGCTCAAAGTAAAAGAGGCAATAGATAGAGAGAAGCTAATAGCTGTGCGTTCAACATTACTTGTACCACCCCCTTTGGATGGATCTTATATTAAATGAATGTGAAAGCTTGAGTGATTTTTATTCTAGAGCCGAAAAATTCATTCATATGGAAGAAATAATCAGCATAAAGAAAAGCTTGAGATAAGGTCAGAAGGCAGGAGAGCCTGATTCTTATATAAAACCAGTCGATGACATGATTTGATAAAAAGAAACCAAGTCAAAAGGTAAAGAAAGTCTATTCTAGAAGGTTGAAGGAAGATCGGTGGAAAGATTGGTTAGAAACACTACAACAAAAGATTATAATTTAATAATAAGTTTTCTATCTCAAATGATTACTTTCGTTATTTGTCTAAACTTTTACTTTTTACTTACAATTGAACCAATATTAATATAAGTTTAAGTGTTATTACAGGTAAAAACCAAAACCTGTTTAATCTTGCGCATACAATGAAAGCTCAAAAGGGAGAGCTTAGAGAAGGCAATGCATGAGTAATGGTGTTGCAAAATTGTCAGCCAATGACAAGTTTCGATAGAAGCCACCCAAAGAAATATACAACGAAAAAAATGATCAAATGCATATCATTGCTCGACTTAAATGAGATTTCTTAGAATCTTATCTCCTTTGTCTTAAAAATAATAATAAATAGTTCTCGTTAAATGCATTATATTAATATATCTGAATACCCCTACGAAAGGTGTGGAGCATACCTCTGATGAAAAATATCAATAAAACCGCCGGAAGAAAAGGCGAATCAATAAAGCCTTTAAAAGAAAAAGTGAATCAATAAAACATTTAAAGTAAAGGTGAAAAAATAAAGCTTCAAGGAAGAGAAGCAACAACAAATAAAGCTTCAAGATGGAGAAGTGACAAATCAGTGTAGTTTATGACCCTCTATTACCCTATCATATCCCCGCTATATCTTGCAGCATATTTCTACCTCTACGCTATTTCCAAATAGGCTCGAAAATAGTCTTTCCTCTTTAAGCCCCGCTATATTCCTATATTCCCGATATATCTCATTGTTTTATCTATATTCCGCTATTTCCGATGTATCTTCCATAAAAGAAATGAATTAAATACAGACATTTTTACATTATATTTTTTTTAAAATTAGTATTCTAACAGAATTTTTTGACATATATTTTTCAAAGTAGAAAACACTACAACATTCTATTAAATTTAATCAAAATAAAAAACAGTTTACATTTATCTACATATATTTGCACATACTTTTATATAAAATTAAGAATGTACTAGTTATAATTATAATTAAATTAAATTTTAATTCCTCATTTATTTATCATTTGTATATTTGTAAAAGCATTAAATACAAGTCTAATATGTTATTTTAGACTCATCCGCTATATCATGCTATTTCCTCACTTTATCACAGCTATAACTTTTTTCACCTTAGCCACATTGGATCTACTAAGCACTTTGACTGCACAACGAAAAATAAAGCTTTAAGACGGAGAAACGACAAATAAAGCTTCAAGGAAGAGAAGCAACAAGAAATAAATCTTCAAGATGGAAAGAAACAAATAAAGATTCAAGGTGGAAAAGTGACAAATAAAGGTTTCAAGGAAAAGAAGCAACAATAAATAAAGTTTCAAGATGGAGAAGCGACAAATAAAGCTTCAAAATGGAGAAGCAACAAATAAAGCTTCAGGACGGAGAAGAAACAAATAAAGCTTCAAGATGGAGAAGCGACAAATAGAGCTTCAAGATGGAGAAGTGACAAATAAAGCTTCCAAGAAGAGAAGCATCAACAAATAAAGCTTCCAAAAAGAGAAGCAGGCGCATAACACCTCCAAGAAGAGAGGTTACAAACTCATACTCTACCAGGTGGAGTGCCTCCACAGTGGGGCTAACAATAACATTAACACCTCCATGAAGTGAAGTACCCCCTAAGTGAGGCAAATAATAGTAAGTGTATCTTCCCATATAAAGGGATCAGTGTCACTCTTTTAAAGAGTAATCATTCATCTGCACATCCTAGGGTTCAGAAACATTAGATACCCGATAGCCCAATAATCAAACGGAACTTCTATTGGATGACTAATCAGCTCAGGATAGGGTTAATTCATTTCGAAAGCAGTCTTTTATATATACACATTAAAAAATTATTTCTCAGGATATTTAAGACTCTTTCACCCTAAGTGTTTTCTCTGGATGTTCTTAAACAAGCCTCCGAGGAATCCACAATTTATATATATTTGCTTGTTCATTGTCAATGATACTTGGATTGTTTAACATTATCTGTTGGATGATCTTTGAATAATTTTTGATGGTTCTTCTATGCTTTTATTGGGACATTCTACCTATAACATTTCCTAGTAAATTTCAATTGTGGTATGATTCTTTGAATGATTATTCCTATCAATTTAACATATGGATTTTTGATTTACTATTTACCCGAGTATGAGTCTCAACATCTTTATTATTTTCAGGTGTGAATTTCTAATCTTCTATTTTACCCGAGTGTGAGTCTTAAGGTTTATATTAATTTCAAATATGGATATCTGATTTACTATTTATTCAAGTGTAAGTCTCGGGATCTTTGTTATTTTTAGATACGATTTTTTGATCTTCTATTTTATCCGAGTGTGAGTTTCGAGGTTTCTATTAATTTCAGATATGGATTTATGATTTACTTTATACCCGGGTGTGAGTCTCGGGATCTTTATTATTTCCATATGTGAATTTTTGATCTTCTATTTTACCTGAGTGCGAGTCTTAGGATTTCTGTTAATTTCATATATGGATTTATGATTTACTATTTACGTGAGTGTTAGTCTCGGAATCTTTATTTATTTCAAATGTGAATTTTTGATTTCCCATTTACTGAAGTATGGGTCTCGAGATCTCTATTATTTTCAGATATGGATTTCTGATTTCCTATTTACCCGAGTATGAGTCTCGGCATCTTCACTATTTTTAGATGTGGATTTTCTATGTTACTCGAATGTTAGTTTCGGGATTTCTACTAATTCAGATATAGATTACTAATTTTCTATTATTAGTACTCAAATATGAGTTTTGAGATTGTGGTTCTTACTTCCTAAATAATGGATTTCCATACTTCTGTTACACAAACTCAAGCCGGAGCTTTGGACCTTTCCCTTATATTTCTAGATGGATTATTCTGGACTTATGATAATTTCAGAGATAAATCCTTATATTTGCATTATTCTAACATCCGAATCTGGTTATGGATTTTCTACTCTTATTTCTAGGAGATGATAGAACAGTGTTGGACTTCTGTTATCACATCCAAGTATAGAATTCTGGCCTACTACCTTATTTCCAAAAAGAGAATTTTTGAATCAATACTCGGGTTGGTATCACAAGTCTTCTACATGAAATCTCCAAGCAAAGATTATGATTCCTCGACACCCCACATAGGAAGAATTTCTATACTTGTGTTAGTCAAGACAATCATGTTACTTTAACCCCTAACTTCATTACTCTGTGTTTTTGATCAAAACAATGCTTGACACCTCATGAGTGAAATATTAAAAAAACTATGAAAGAAACCAACGCAAGAAATGTTAGTGTTCTATTTTGTACAGAAAAATGTAGAAGGAGTGCACATGAAGGTCAGCGTAATTTTGTCGGGTCTCCTATTATAAATGCTTGGATCTGGACTTCAGGATTTCTATTACGAAAAGTGGATTTCTGGATATTTATTTATTTATATATCGCAAGCAGCCAAATATGGATCTTGGGTCTACCATCTCACGTTTTCAAGAAGGGATTCTTGATCTTAAATATCTAAATTAGAACCTCAGGTTTCACATTCTTGTTAACAGAAAAATCCTAAGTCTTAGAACTTTTAATATGAGGATCCACATGGTTACATTATTGGGTTAGCATGTCATATATTTAAGCTCATGAAAAATTCATAATTTTGGGGTTTGAACTAGAAAACTGCCATTTAAGAAAATCTAATGTTCTTTCTTATATCCTTATTACTATACGAAACTAATAACAAAAATTTCTCTAATGCTTCTTGAGTTACAGAAAAGCAGTGCAGGAATTATAGGATTTTTGTCCTAGAAAACAGAAGCCTCTTTATACTATGAGGCTAACTATTAACATCAAAATTTGCATCGACTTAATGAAAAAAAGTGGAAACGTAAAAATTAGAAGAACAAAGAGCCTAAGGCAATGAAACCGAAACCAAGCAGGAAGAGCCTTAGGATTAGCTAGGTCGACACCAATAGCGAAAAGGGTTCAGGATGAAACCAAGTACCGACACCTAGTATCGTTGGAAGTGGTACCAAAGTTATGAAGGGAAAGCATGAAAGCGACACCCAGAAGCACGCATGATAAAGGATGAAAGCCAATAAAATCAACACTAAAGCAGAGGCCTAAGAAGAGCCGATCGATGCCGGAGCATAAAGGCGTCGAACCGACAACGATATCAAGGGATTTAGGACAAGCAACAACAATGATACCAAGATAGCAGGGAAAGAAGAGAACGAAGTTATGGTGTCGGCATCAACATGCAATGGACAATCAGCTTGTTCACGACACCGAAAACAAGAAGATAAGTAAGTATATTAAGCCAACACCAAATGGGGAATGTAAAAGCGTAGGTCCAATACCAAGATAATAAAGCATCAGATGAAAAGACCGACACCAAAGTAATAAGGAAAAAATATACGAAACCAAAGGCTCAAAAGTGTAAACATAGATTTGAGCAATAAATGCCAAAGCCAAAGGCTGAGATCCAGTATCGTGGGGGATGATACCAAGTATTGGGTAAGGGAGCCAATTAGAACATCACTAGATATTCAAGAAGAAGAAACAAGGCCGAAACCAAATTCATGAAGGAGGTGAGAATCTAGAAACAAGTATGATTTAGCAAAAGAAAGCTATCTATACCAACGGACTTGATGCCGATATTGATACACAAGGATGGCACCCATTAATACAAGTAACAAAGGGGGAAATGAATACAGGAATCTGAATACAAAAGAAGAAAGTAGCTGAGCCAACATCGAAGCCACTATAAAATTCAGATCTGAAACCAAGAAGAATGGGAGCAGTTGACACCGAAACCGTGACACCGAAGCAAAGAAGCATGTACTGAAGCCGGTACCGTGAAGCTGCAGCAAAAGGGAGCCCAAAACCTCTATAAATAAGACCTACGGGTCACATTTTGCGCATATGATCTTTCCACATTCCTAAACCTTGTATTCTATTCTAAAAGCCTAAACCCTAATTAGAAATCAAATTGGGGATTTCTCATGTAACCTCCACCATAATCAAATCGTCAAATACCTTAAAGTGGACGTAGGTTCAATCCGAACTGAACTACTATAAGTTATTGTGTCCATTACTATTCCACATATTATACTGTACATCATTATGCTTATGGATGTTAGCACTTCCTAGTCTAACATTCTAAGTAATTACTAAACCAACCCTAATGCGTATTCTAGCTCCAACTAGTAACGACTATTAAATCCCTTATTCCAAGGCAACTATTGATCCTTAAGTCCCACAAGCGTGATGCTCACCTCTTAAAGGAAGTGTAACTAATCTTCGGTGTTAATCCCCCAAAAATCCATATGCACATTGAGTTACAAAGACCGGGCAAAGGATATGAAACAGACATCATCATGGTCGGTCATGCACAATGTTATCGGAGGCACTTAAATGACTCACAATGCATAGGACGCAACCGTGTAGAGCGAGATCCAAACATCAAACAAAGGACAAGTCAATCTCTAGTACGAGTGAGAATAATGGAACGACATATTATGAGTAGTGCGGCTCAATAAAGATAAAGGCCGCATATTATATATAGGCCACCCACAACGCGGAAGACACTTGGCTTGATGTCAAAGTTCGGCGGTACGTATCAAAACGGGAAGTCAAGATCGCACGTATATTTGACAAACCACGCATGGGTGACAACTCCTATCGCTTGTGTGCCCTTACTAATCGAACACCAACACTTTGGTCAGATACCACGTGCCGCTTGGTCATACGTCAGTTATTAGAAAGAGCACGCTTACATATAAAAATGCAAGCCTTAGTTAGTCACCTCCAAGCAAAAAGGATCGTCGCCCGCTTACTCCGTGTTTAACTGTCAAAAGGCCGAGCATGTCATAGAACTGCAAAACAGGCACCCACAACATCTTAAATGACCATGTCTTCAACCAAAGTTGGATGCAAATCGTGATTCAGGCGCGGAGGCAAAGGTCGGTCGTTCATACTGAAACAAAGCCGCTCAAATACCAAAATAAAGCAAGTCGTCCATTCAACATAGGCGGGAGCGACCTCACAACACAGCCATAAGGCTGAATGGCGCCATACAAAGGCGGCAATAGGACGAACGCTCTCGAGCCAAGAAGGTCGGTCGCGCAGGGTACAAAAGAGAATTAATTCCAGTCCCGCATTTTGCTCTTATAAAGCTACCCAAAGCGTTCGCTCCTATAAAGTCGCCCGCTCAGCTATCCAAAGCACTCGCTCCTGTGGAACCGCTCGTACACGACAACTGGATACAACTACGGACAGCTGGCTATAGATAGGCAAGGGGTATGATTGCAGTTAATGGGATAAGCAACCCACAGCCTGCATATACAAATTTCAGATCATTTCCTGAGGGGAGCTCACCTATAAATATGTCATAGCTGCCAACATAAAGGGGATCCAATCTTGGAAACTACAAAGTGCTGTTAAATTCTGTCCTCAATCACTCCCTAAACATTCTGAAAAGGAATCATCATTTCCATGCCTCGAAGTTCCATCACTCATCTGGCCATGGCGTCGAGCACAATCTTGTAATCAGAGGAAATGGGAATATCTGCATTCTCAATCACTTACCCATCCTTTTCTTTTGCAGACTCCACTATTCTCTTGCAAAACTCTGGGATTGAAATCTGTGAATGAGAGTATGTTGGTTGGACATAAAGGTGTATGAAAAGAGAGAGTTGATATTTTGTAATCCTCATTATAAGAATGCAAGCTATCTTCATAGTGGACGTAGGCCTAGTTTACGGCTGAACCACTCTAAATCTCGTCTCTATTTTAACTTCCTCGCATTTTCATTTTCAATTGTTGTTAAACACGGCTCCATTTATTTCCTTACCACATTGGTGAAGTATAGCTTTAGTACCTTCAGTGTTTAGACCAAATTTGGTGTAAACATTTTGGCGCCCACCATGGGGACGTGTTTGCTTCTTTCCCCATTCAAATTCGATAAGATTTTCTGAGAAAAACTGTGTTTGGAATCATGAACATGCCCAGGGAAGTCACTGACAAAGTCAACAGCCTTGACAACAGTATTAACACCATCACGCCATCTGCCACCGACTCCGTGGCAGGAGGGCCGCCTGAAATTGAAGAAACTGTAACCAGGTAGGAAATGGAAGAAGCGATGACAGGATTGACGAGTCGAATAACTATTGCAAACAATGTGATGATGAAGAAACTCGAGTCAATACTCGCTATTCAAGGTGCCACCACAAAAGCCACGCATAGTGCCACTTGTTCCTCGCCAGCCCGAACGAACTGCGAGCTAGATGCGGAATTCTCTGCTTCAAGCTCAAGACAACAAGATTCCATTCAGAGAGTTGCGCGTCGCACCAATTTGAATTATGAAGAGGACAAAGCACCTGTGCACAGTCACTCTGACAACGCAATCGCGAAACGGAAAGACAACCCCACTGTCATAAGGGTGTTCCTTCCAAAAGAATGCCCAAACTCCTTGACTCCAGTTCACGAGGACACATCTAAATAAAAATTTGGTAATGAAGAAGGTGCTCAATCCGTGGAACATAGCAAGGAGCAAAAATACATCTTAGGAATGGCGCGAGTAATTGTGAAGGAAAGCCTAAAGAAAAAGGATGATAAAAAAGAATGGGAATCCTTCCCAACAAAAACCCTACTCACTTGAAAGGGTTAAGAAGACTGTATATCAACAAAAATTCGAACCTCTAACATTACAGTCCTATAATGGGACAAGCGACCCTAATATATTCCTATGTAAGTATGACTAGTATATGAATGGGGCATGCACTACTGATGAAATCAAGTGCTTATACTTCCCAAATTATCTAGAAGGGGTGACTTATCTATGGTTCACAAAGCTGCCGCCATAGTCTATGGACAATTTCACGCCCCTAGCTAAACTATTCAACAAGCAGTTCAAATCCCAAGCGCTCAAAACTCGGGATGTTATGGAGCTAAGTGAACTAAAACAAAGACCAGTAGAGTCCATCAAAGCCTTTCTCACTCGCGTTGATACGGCAGTAGCTGAAGTCAAAAATTTCGAACCCCGCTTAGTCTTAATGGCCCTGAAGCGGGGCATATGTAAAGAAACCGAATTGGGGCGGTGGATCAAGAAGAAGAAACCAAGTACACTTGAACAATTACTCAACAAAGCTGGAAAATATGCAAGTATTGATGAAAAATCGAAATATGGGTAGATAGAGACAAAAGGAAATGCGCAAAGTAGCTCTGATAGTCAAAAAGGAGCAATGAAGGAAAAGACAATCGACCAAAAAAGAAACTACTCTTTTTCATGAATTTTGAATTCACTCCCCTTAATGATACCGTTGGAAATATCTTTATGGCAGCTAAGAACACCGAGAGATATCCGGTCCTGAAATAAAGGCAGGTCAAAGATGTCGATAAGAAGTCAGGAAGATTCTGTCAATTCCACAAACAACCAGGATATGATACCAACGACTGCAGGCACTTGAAGTTAGTAATCGAGGGATTAATCAGAAAGAACCATTTGCAACAATATGTACAAGATCATGAATGTTATTCTAGCTCTCCGCAAATAAGGGGCAACATGCCTTGAAGAAAAGGGCTAAACCGATCAGAAGCGGACGCTTACCTTAAATACCGACCACCAATGTCTTGATAATGGAACATTAAACTAAAATTCCCATTACCTTGCTTTACTACCCTGGTTTTATCTTGTTACTAAAATTGTTTTATCCTGCTTTGTTATTCACTATGTTAATGTTAAGCAATGGTTTACTTGTAAAAACTTTGAGCATCTGAAATCCATTATGTGTCTACCTGAGTAGCATGATTATTGGTCCATACTAAACAAATGATCTCTTGGAATGTAGGCATGGTGAAAGCAATCCATCATACATAGCAGAACTGTGATGAAAAGTCCTAGGACATACCTTACACAAGGCAGCATGGGAATCACAAACGTCAGGCAAGATCAAATAGGAGTGAATAGACACATCACCTCAAAATAAAAGGCTATTCTAAGGCAAACGGCAAGTCGAAAGGCTGCACCTCTCATTATGGAATATGCTGAATTCTTAGCAAACGCCCATTCAAGGGATTTGCATTGGGCTTCGTTGAAAATACAGGAATATCACCAAATCTGTCCCTCGGATAAAAGTTGTTAGTCCCGAAGAGGCACCTTGTTAGGTGTAGGACACAAATTCCTTAAAACTAAAACTAAATTTGGTGACGAGGATTAGTGTCCACCTCCTAAGGGCAATACAATATAAAAACACCTGGGCTGGAAAACACCAGTCCTGGTGTTGGAAGGTCCCATAAACATACTGGAAAGACCAGCACAAACAAATATCCTAGCCGCAAGGGGGTAACAGAAATCCTAGCCGAAAGGGGGAATAGAAATCCTAACCGAAAGGGGGTATCCAACAAGGTCTTTTCAGTCCTGGAAAAATTAGGACTAACAAGACCAAACTTGGATCGAAAATTGGAACCCAAGACCTCCCATGGGGCACCCCAAAAAATACATAATAATCACGTGCTTTTAAAAAAAACTAATCTCCAAAAAAAACTTGTACAACCAAGTTAGTAGGAGATGTGGTTGAACATCAACTCTGAAATCACGAACTGATCAAATGAAATCGTGATTCAAATCAACAAAATCTATTAAATTATAAAGAGATTTGGTATGGGGACATCACCATTGTGTAAAAATCACCAATGCCCACTCAAAACATACCACATACTCATCATAACTTTATTGCGAGAATTATTCGAACGATAAGATTCGCGCGACCAACAAAATAAATTCCTCATGAAGTGCGATCACTCATAAGAGTGGGGTAATAAAACTATTATAATATCCAAATGATACAAACGTAAGCGTACGATAATAAGCGAGGCGGGCTCCCGCATACACAAGCCAGGCTAAATGTATCATCCTAAATTAAAACCAAAAATAACAAAAGGGTAAAACATCAACAAGCAACAACATTCAGATGAGGTAAGCAATGATCTTCTCCTTGGATTCAAGAGCCTTGACAAGTTCGAGCCTGTCCTTTTCTAAAGCATGAAGTCGATCAATATTTTCTTTATTTGTCGTATGAAGATCTTCAACAAGAGAATGCCAGACACCTAATTGCTTTACAACATAATCTCTGACATTTACGATAAGGTCTTTGACCAGACTCGGACATGCCTCCAACTGATTGAACTCAGCTAATATGCAATCCTTCATGGCATCCATTTTGCTTGCAATAATCTATCTATCAAATGGGTTTATGTAAACATCAGAATGCGTGCTAGCTGGGCACCAACCCTCCAATTGCTCAGCAAGTTCAGGATGGCAAGGGTTGGGAACACAAAGAGGTCTATGAACGGTTGCAGGATCTGGAGTGATAGACGAAGAAGCCACAAGTGGACGACCAAGAGCAATATGAACATCTGGGACAGGAGGTTCATTCAATGAACGATGACTTTGAATATCAGCTGCACCATGGATCTTTTTACCTTGAAGCATCCTTTTGCTACCAGCCCTCCCCATCGACTTCTTCTTAAGCCTCTTGGACATGAAGAATTCCATCTTCGGACGACCTATTTCAAAGAAAGATCAATATGGGCTCAAAAAACAACCATAAAAAAACAAGCATGGCCAAGCCAGACTCAGATAATGGAAGCATTTCAACCAGAGAATCCTAGGGCATTTCATCAAACAACTTGTGAGCAATATCGGTATCAAGATTTCAAAAAACCATCAGACGGTTTGGGTTCCTCAAGATAATTACAGAAACTCCAAAATAAAGGGAAAACTCACCCAAAAAGATCATGGCGTCTCGGAACCTAAAGGAAGTTGCTCAAGATAAACAGGTGTTACTGCGAACACTAGGCAAATAATGAGATAGGGAAGCCAAAACCTTCTGAAGAAAAGTCATGGCAGAAACAACAAACAAGGATTACCTGGTAAAACCTTTGGGGAAGCACGACTACGATCGAAAAATTTCTCGAAGAAGATAAAAGTAGAATATAGAAGGTTAAAAGTAAATAAAAAGGAAGATTAAAAGGCGTATATCCAGAGTATTCTCGCCACATCAGCTTAGTGCTTGATCGCACAAATAGGTGTCCCATCAAGTTCCAACTGGCATCCCGTAATTCAATTATGTGTACAATAAAGAAAAGATACATCAAACTTCTCGCTCACAGAAAGGGACAATACCAGTCCACCATAACGGAACAATCCAAAATCTCCGCACGAACGACCCTTCAATGAACCAAGGGAAACCTACCAAGCCACATTGCGATCAGCCATGTCGAAACCAGTAATTCATTAATAAAAGGAAATTATGGACTTCGAGGGGCAAGTGTTAATCCCCCAAAAATCCATATGCACATTGAGTTATAAAGACTGGGAAAAGGATACGAAACGGAAATCATCAGGGTCGGTCATACACAATGTTATCCGAGGCACTTAAACGACTCACTATGGATAGGACGCAACCGTGCAGGGCGAGATCCAAACATCAAATCTAGGACAAGTCAATCGTCCAGTACGACCGAGAATAATGGCACGACATATTATGAGTATTGCGGCTCAGTAAAGATAAAGTCTGTATATCATATAAAGGCCGCCCACAACGCGAAAGACACTTGGCTTGATGTCAAAGTTCGGCCGTACGTATCAAAGCGGGAAGTCAAGATCACGCATATATTTGACAAACCACGCATGGGTGACAACTCCTATCGCCCGTGTATCCTTACTAATCGAACACCAACACTTTGGTCAGATACCACCTATCGCTCGGTCAACGTCAGTTATTAGAAAGAGCACGCTTACATCTAAAAATGCAAGCCTTAGTCAGTCACCTCCAAGCTAAAAGGATCGTCGCCCGCTTGCTTCGTGTTTATCAGTCAAAAGACCGAGCCTATGATAGAACTGCAAAACAAGCACCCGCGACATCTTAAATAACCATGTCTACAACCAAAGTTGGATGCAAATCGTGATTCAGGCGCGGAGGCAAAGGTCGGTCGTTCATACTGAAACAAAGTCACTCAAATACCAAAATAAAGCAAGTCGCCCATTCAACATAGGCAGGAGTGACCTCACAACACATCCATAAGGGTGAACGACGCCATACAAAGGCGGCAAAAGGACGAACGCTCTCGAGCCAAGAAGGTCGGTCATGCAGGGTTTAAAAGAGAATTGGTTCCAGTCCGGCATTCTCCTCTTATAAAGCTACTCAAAGTGTTCGCTCCTATAAAGTCACCCACTCAGCTATCCGAAGCACTTGCTCCAGTGGAACCGCTTGCACACGACAACTGGATACAGCTACAGATAGCTGGCTACAGATAGGCAGGGGTATGATTGTAGTTAATGGGATGAGCAACCCGCAGCCTGCATATACAGATTTCAGATCATTTCCTGAGGGGAGCTCACCTATAAATACGTCATAGCTGCCAACGTAGAGGGGATCCAATCTTGGAAACCACAAAGTGCTGCTAAATTCTGTCCTCAATCACCCCTTAAACATTCTGAAAAGGAATCGTCATTTCCATGCCTTGAAGTTCCATCACTCATCTAGCCATGGTGTCGAGCACAATCTTATAATTAGGGGAAACAGAAATATTTACATTCTCAATCATTTATCCATCCTTCTCCTCTGCAGATTCTACCATTCTCTTGCAAAACTCTAGGATTGAAATGTGTGAATGAGAGTATGTTGGTTGGACATAAAGATGTATGAAAAGAGAGTTGATGTATTTTGTAATCCTCATTATAAGAATGCAAGCTATCTTCATAGTGGACGTAGATCTAGTTTACGGTTGAACCACTCTAAATCTCATCTCTGTTTTAACTTCCTCGCATTTTCATTTTCAATTGTACGGCTCTATTTATTTCCTTACCACATTGGTGAAGTACAACTTTAGTACCTTGGGTGTTTAGACCAATTTTGGTGTAAACATTTAGACTTAGGATCTTTTTATCCAGGAAACAGTGAACTCAGTCAAGCTTAAAATGGGCAAGATTACCTAAAATCCAAAACCATAAACCTATATTTTGGTGTTGACGAGAATTATCGTTAGCGGTGTGTTTACATATATATATATATGTATATATATATGTGTGTGTGTGTGTGTGAGTGTGTACACACACATATATATATACACACACATGCATCCATGTATTATATACACTAATTTTTCATATTATCTCTCATTTGAGTTAGTTAATTTGTTACAAGGATCAAACTATCAATTTGTATTTATTGATCAATGTCAATGTGAATTCTTTAAGATTGTATAATAATATTCAAAAAATATGTTTCAAAACAATATTGTTTTCTAATTCTAATAAATTACATGCATAACTTCAACTTGCTAAGTTTTATTCCTCAGTCATATCTCAAAGATCATTTTTGAACAACAGTCATAATTACTTATCAGAGAATAATACATATTTGTTAGTCTACTTTATGACTAGGCCACCCCAAAGTCCAGACAATCACGATCACTTGCACAAGGAACCAAGAATCGATTCGATCCAGGAACACAGAATCGGGTGGAACAGGGCGTGAGAGGCTCAGGTCAAATAAATACGGTTCCGGTTTTATGGAAATCGGGTCGAATGTACTCAACCCGACCTGGACATCAACTTCAATACTTCATGCTATAACTAACCACTCACACCACTATCTCTTGTTTCATCAGGTCGACTGGCACGTGTCCATGATCCGCAACTCACAGACTCCACAACCACCACTCCACTCGCAGGCTACAAATTCGAATCTGATGCCATATCACATAACTGCTTCAGCCTAGACTTGCTCCACCTACACCTATAAATATCTGATACGAGCTCACAGAAAGGATCTTTTGGCTCTCCAATATTCGAAGCATCATTATTCTACCACCGTTAACATTCGATCCGCATCCTGTTTCATTCATTTCAAGGGTAATTCCACAAATTTGAGAGGAAATAGATTGTATTCGAGTGTTTGAGTGATTCAAAGCATTGTAATTGTAATTCTCTACTGAATTGAAGAATTATAATGTGGACATCGGCTCGTTTACACCGTACCACTATAAATCTCATATGTTTCCTGGTATTTTCTTGTTTTTAGTTTATATCTCTTTAAAATCTTGTCTACTGGGTGTTAGTGCTATTTTTGGTCTAACATTTTGGTGCTTTAACTGAGAAATTGAATTCTCAGCTTTCGGGATTATTAGTCTACTACTTGGATCACCAAGTCCAAAGATATAATCCTTGTTTTCATCACTTTTGACGCTTTCAACAATTTCAACAAGTTTGGTGACCATGGCTCAGAGAAAAGATAAGAACCAGTAAGCTTCTCAGGGAACTGGAGTTAGCAATGAGCATCAAGACACATTGCAAATTGAGCCAGCGACAGGAAGTGCCCCTGGGTTGAACAACCCTAGGTTGAATGTACCTAGGTTGAATTCGACCTGACCCGACCCAACCAAGGGACTTCTGGACCTTCTGCGGCTATTGCCAATCATCATCCTACTTCAAAGCCCATTTCTTCTGTTGACTTCGCGCGTTTATTCTCCAAGTTGGAAGAAACAAATGCAGCCTTAGAAGCTCAGAGAAGGGATAGTGCTGCCATTCAGAATAATATGAATGCAATGGCTAGACAAATGGATGAACTTCGGAAACAAAGGACACCGTCACCTCCTCATCATCAAATAATAGAAGGATTGACTTGATTCGAGGAGAATGAGTGGCCATCACGTCAGAGGAGACCTCTTGAAAGGCCTGAGAACTTTCAACAACTTGATTTGGTTCACTCGGTTCTCGAGAAGATATGGAAATCCGTCTTGGTGCTAATGATGCTAGCCTTGCTGAGATGCTATTACCAATGCATGGACCCCACATTCTTCCTAGGGACCAAGACATTTCCCAGCCCACTCAAGCTCAACTCCTTAAACCCACTCGTCCTGTGATTGACCGAGATCAAAGGGGGGGGGGGGTTAAGGAAACTTTGTTTGGGCAATGAATCAGGCAACGCTGCCTGAAATGAGAGCTAGAGGATCTCGAAGATCTGAAAGCACTGAACCAGAGCATACATTAACCAATATAGAGGTAGTCGCGATGGTGTGTCAGATAATAAAGGATGGTAGGGGCTATAGCAATGAAGATTGGGGTATAGATCGTAGCCATACACCTTTCATGGATGACATGTTGGAAGTACAATTTCCGAGGAGGTTTAATTTACCCACTATGAACCGTTATTTAGGTAGAACTGATCTGCGACATCACTTGATGCGATACTCATGGTATATGAGTGCAACAATGGCTCCTGATGCTATAATATGTAAAGCATTTCCAATATATCTTGGGATGTCATTATGATGTGGTTAACTAGGCTTCCACCTTGGTCGATTCCTAACTTCAAGGATTTGAGTGAAAAGTTCCTGAACTAATTTCGACTGCATGCCAAGAAATCCAAGCATATCATAGAGCTCTTGGTGATTAAGCAGGCTTCTAGAGAAACCTTAATGGGATATTTGGATCGTTTCCATACAGCTGTCACAGAAGTGAGCAACCCAAATCCCGAGACTATTCTAATGACGGCGATAGACGGGGTAGACAAAGACACCGAATTCAGAAGATATTTGGTCGGAAAACCCCCTACGACCATTGAATTGTTTCATGAGAAAGAAAATATACACTTGCGATAGGAAGATGTGTAATTAAATCGTAAGAAAAGGTCTAACAAAGTCGTAAGGGAAGAAATCTAGAGCAATGTCACCATAAAGCAGTGCAGTGACAATTACAGTAAGATTGAAGTCAATGTCGGTAATTAGAATGAAGGAAATGCTCCTTAGGGCAAGAACGACAACAAAAGGAACATGAATAAAAGGGGTGATTCCAAGAAACGACCCTAGTTCCAGTCCTTCAAAAGTTCCACACTGTTAAATGATACGCTGGAAAACATCTATCTGGATGCTTGTAATGTGATGCAATGCAAGAAATCTCTACTTAGAGATTCAATAGAAAAAGAATGCGAGACTGGAAAGTTTTTCCTGTTTCATGAAACCTACGGCCACTCAACAAACGAATGCCGACACCTGAGATATGTGATGGAAAGACTACCGCGAGAAGGGAAGCTTAATGAGTATAAAGTTGCCCCGATCGGGGGACAAGGGGCAAGGAGGTTTTGCTCTGAAACAGGGGCAGGCAGCTCCTAAAGCTACGACCCAACAGAAGGGAAAAGGAATAGTCATTAACACCATCACTGGAGGGCCTCACCCGATGGGTTTCAGTACCTGAACCATGAAACAATAGGTCATGCAACAAAGCATCTTGACATAGGGGAGTGCAGTGTTCCCGAGGATGCTACACCAATTAAACACCAGAAGACAATGATGGACGGTATTGTATCCGCAATCGAGAAAGCGTGGGAGTGGAAACTTCGAGTATAGATCCCTTGGTGATATAAGCTATGATTGGCCTAAAGACGGTACATAAAATTTTGATCGACTGTGGAAGTTCCGTTAACACCCTATTCAAAAAAGCTTTGACCAGATGAAGTTAGAAGCCAGGGATCTAAAACCCTGCATAGGGTGGATGTATGGTTTTAACGGTTCGACGACTACACCGGTAGGAGTAGTTGAATTGCCAGTGGAACTTGGCGAGGGAGGCTATAGAAGGGTATGGAATCTCCTATTTCTTTTGATGAACATAGACTCTACTTATAATACATTTTTAGGACGGCCGTCTCTGGCAGAGTTTAGAGCCAGCACCGCTACTGCTAAAGTTCCCAACTGAAGCTAGGATAGGAATGGTCTGTGAGGACCAAGTGACAGGGAAAGCTTGTTATTTAGCAGAATGAAAGGCAGTCCTCCAAGCAGATGATGTAGAGTCCAACAACACCTCCTCTCTCACTAGGGAGGCCTCAATGTAGCAAGTAAAGGAAACATCCTGGCCAGAGTCGCCAGAATATCAGTCTAAGGATATGGATCCCAGAGAGGATGAGGAACCGAGATGCAGAAGTGCGACGCCAAACGAAACAACTGTGGATATTCCAATTGATAACGACGACCCGATCAAGATCTTGAAAATCAAATCTCATTTAGATTCCCTTCGGACGTGGGAATTGACGAACTTCCTGTGAGCCAATTTGGACGTATTTACGTGGACCCATGCTAACATGTGTGGGATTTCTCCATCTATTATCAGTCACTCTCAAAACATCAACCCGAAGAGTGTCCCAGTTAAACAAAAAAGTTTTGAATATGTGATTTTTTGTTTGATGATAACAACCACATTTTACTTTATAAATGTAATTGAATTTGTACTATTCTATATTTCATATCATACAAGAATAAAAATTATTATTGATTGATAATACTGCTACACAGAATTTAAATATTCATACAAGTATTTATAACTCAATAATAATTTTTTATTTCACATTCAGAATAGTACATCTTTTCATAACTCACTTATATACATTTAGTTATTACATTCACTTACATATAATGCTCACTACAATTCTCACTTAGTTACACACACTCTATCTCTCACATACATCTATTCACTCTTGTTGAATCTTCATGTACTTCAGATTTTGTCCAGTTATCTACAAACCTACCATAGAAACACACACACACACATAGAGTAAACCAGAACAAAACAGATATAATTTTGAGAAAATATAAATTTATTTTAAAAATTTTATTTGCCTCAGATTTTTTTGGTGTGTTTCTCATCACATTTGTTGACTTGGTCTGATATGTATATACATCCATCTTCATCCAGACTGCTTGTGATATTCACAGTGATTCACTTTAAATACCATAAGCTAGACAATATCTCTAGTGCTCACATATATAAACTTCATGTGCACAATGCATGTGTACACATACATGTGTATGTATATACACATATTCTTTTTCAAGTATACAGGGGCACTTTAGTCAAATTCACTTCTGCACAAAATCAAATATTTCTGCATGTACATGGACAAATCTTCGGCACAAACAATGCATAAAGACATTAAGATCTAGTGAAAGCATTCAAGAAGCACGTTGCAACAACTAGAAATGGTGCATGCACACTACTGGACTAAAAAACATGCAGCATCACTGGAGATGGTGCATTCAAGAAGCATACAACAGCCCAAACCAGTGAAGTAAGTGTGCATTCAAGAAATGGTACAGACTCATGAATAAGAAATGGGTCGGTATAAACAAGATATCTGGGTGTAGTTCAAATGAAAACACAAAGTGGAGCATTAATGCATAGAGGCAGTCAAGTGTACACAAATAAGCAAAATGGACAGAATATATATATATATATATACACACACACACACACGTATATAGTGCAACATTGCTGCAGCATGCACAAGAACATGCACAAATACACAAAGGCAGGTTGAAACTGATATTAACATAAACGTGACACAGCAGGCAAATGAGATGGTTCATAATACACAACAAAACACACAAAAATGGGCAATAATATTTCAGAGCACAGTAGCAAGGAACTCAGGGACATTCGACATGCACGATGTGCAAGTACACACAAAAGCCAGAGCCACAACCATCTGCATTTCATCAACACACTGTAGCAAAAGTTCTCAAATTAGTGTATTACAAAGAAACAAGACAATGCACTCCATTAATATACATATACACACATAAACCATGCGTATATAGGTATATATGAAGACATGGCAAGACATGTGTGATTTAAAGTCCAGATGAAATACTCCAACATGTACATATTTAATCAAGACAAGTCAAGCAATTGTTCAGCACACAGTTGAGCATCATAAAACAAAATAGAGTATCATGCAATAAGGCATCAAGAATTGATATGTATATGCACACACACTTGTGTGTGTGTGTGTGTATATATATATATATGCGTGTGTGTGCATGTGTGCGTGCACGTGTGTGTACCAAATGGAAAGATGAAATGATCATGCCAAGCCTTAACATAGAATTCAAATGCCAAATCAATGCTCGAATTATTTCAGGAAATCTAATGTGTGAAACAATGGAAAGGGTACAAGTTTTCATAGCTGGCACAAACTATTTTGGAAAGAATAAATTACATTTATTCCAAATTCACTGTGTATCCAAAACTCAACCAAGTGCATCAAAATGTTTTGGGAAAGTATTTATCAAGAAAATCGAAGGAACAAAGTATGGATATAAATTAATTTACAATTCAAAATTTTTACAGAAATACACATGTCGATTTCAAGGGCCATAAAAACAAATCGAGGGTTTCCACAATTCACAAAATCAAACAGTACAAGTCAAACATAAAAATCAGATATTGTAGGGGACAAAAATTCCTATATAATGGCACCTATTTCCACATTGGCGAATATCTCAATCCATAGAAAATAATTCAAGTATTCAAACAAAATTAGAGATCTTATTTTGTTAGATCAAGCTAGAGATTGGGGTTCGAGATTGCAGAGTCTATCAGCATCCATCAATTCGAAGATTTCCTGAAGTAAAATCGTATTCATCGACATCGATTTGGAGCCAGCCATGTGAAAAACCCTAGTTCACGAATTTTCTAAGGTATCATTTAAAATAAGTCAGCCAAATATATCAAGTGACAAAGAGATACAAAGGGAGGCAAGTTTCTTTTATAAGTGTTTTATTTTTAAAGTTTTTTTGTTTTCTAGTTTTAGAGTTGTTTTTAATTTTTGTTGTAAACCAATTCATATATTTACAAGTTTTCTAAACTAGGGATCTTTAGCTACAAGATTTTGTGGTTAAGAAAATCACAACTTAGGATTTTAAGTCATATCAAGATTTTGAGCATAGGATTAGAGCAATACCAGATTTTGCGAGTTTACAGGGTCTTATAAGCGGGAATCTATTTTAATACCTAGTAGAAATTTTGGGAGTGCAGCAGCAGGCAGGGTTTTTCTGATGTTGGGTAATTCTTTTGTGTGATTTTTCCTCCCTGCAATATCTTTATTATTATGTGTTTGTTTTTATTTTAAAACATCCAATAAACCCTATTCACCTACCCTTTAAGGTTAATCTAGATACAACAAGTGGTATCATAGCTAGTGTTTAATTAACTCTAGAGTCATGAATTCATCTAATTATGCTTTTTCTGAGGGCCAGTCAACTGTTAGGCCACCTATGTCTAATGGAACAGACTATGCATATTGGAAAGCCAGGATAAAGATTTTTTTGTCAGTTGAATATGAAGTATGGAATATTATTGAAACAAGTTATAAGTCCCCCACTATGATGATTAATGATGTTTAATTTCCTAAACCAAATGATTGATGGGATGATTCTAATAAAAATATTGTTTTCATTAAATGCTAAAGCTATGAATGCTATTATATATGCTCTTGACAATACTGAATTTAGCAGAATTACTCAGTGTAATACTGTATAGGAAATCTGGCATATTTTGGAAGTTACTTATGAAGGAACATCTCAAGTGAAAAAAATCTCGACTTGCTCTATTATGCAATGAATACGAAAACTTCACAATGCCAAAGGACGAGAATATAAAGGACATGTATGGTCGATTCTCTGTGCTGGTCTGCAATGCTAAAGCTCTTGGGAAACTTTATACTGAAGTGGAACTAATAAGGAAAATCTTGCGAGTTCTACCAATGAATTTCGAGGCTAAAGTCACAGCTATTCAAGAATTAAGATCTAGCAAATTGAGGATTGAAGAGCTGATTGGAAATCCAATGACATATGAAATGAAGTTGAAGGCAAGAGAAGAATGCAACAACTTGGATTCTAAGAAGAAGTCAATATCCTTGACTAGAACTATAGACAGCGATGACGATATAGAAGGTCCTACCGAACATATTGCTATGAATATGAGACATCACACGAATTGGAACAAATTACAGCCACGAAGGAACAAACCAAGGAACTCTGAAAATTTAGACGAGGAACCAATCTGCAACAAGTGCAAGAAGCCCGGGCATATGAAACCAAACTGCCCACTGCTTAAAAACCAAAAGAAGAAAGATTTTGTAACAACATGGGATGATGGGGAAGGAGAAGATGCATCTGATAGCAGCGAGGAAAAAGCTAATCTACGCTTTACGGCACAATCAGATTCAGGAGACAACAAAAAAGAATCTAGTGAGGTGTATAGTCACAAAGATTTACTTTTAATGTGTCAAAATATTTCTGGAATTACTGAAGCTCTAGAATTAGAAATGGAGAAGTTGAAATCTGATAATTTGAAGCTAGTTCACAATAATGATAGGTTAGAATCAAAGCTTGAAAAGGTTTCAAATATTCAAAACCTAGATTATGAAATGTGTAACTATTTGAATCTAGGGCTATCAAAACTTAAGTCTAACATATAAGATCTTGAAAAGGAAAACTTGTTTTTGAAAGAGAATGATGAAAGTAAAAGGAAGAATTACATAAACAGATGCACCTCACTTGTGACTGAAAACACAACACTAAGAACTAAAGTCCAGGATCTTGAGATTACTCTGAATAAGTTTTCAATTGGTGAAAGATCTCTTAAAATGTTGTTAGTAAATCAGTTTTTTGCTAACAATAGAGAGGGACTAGGTTTTGGAAACATAAAATGATGTGAACGATAGTGCAAAAGGTTGAAGCATCTTTCCTAAGTGTGTAAAATGTGGGGTAATTTGGCATAGTTTTGAAAATTGTAAGAGTATGAGCAAAACTAGAAAATTCACTCAAGTTTGGATTGCTAAGCACTTGGCATACAATTTTCATAACTATTGGAACATAAATAAATAGACAAAACAAATCTGGGTTCCAAAAGGTACTTTTATCCATAATGATTTAGTCACTGATATTCTTGGACCAATGAGCTTCTCTTGGTCATCTTTTCCTCTTCTTGTGTAGGTATGTTGGCGAGCTAAGGAGCAACAGAAATAGTATTTGGATTCAGGTGGCTCTAGATATATGACAGGAGACAAGAGACAGTTCCTTAGCCTAGAGAAATATAAAGGTAGGAGTGTGACATTGGGTGACAATACCAAGTGTAAGATTATTGGTAAAGTTAAAGTAGGTAATAATATTTTTGCCGTAGCTGATGTCTTATACGTTGACAATTTGTATCACAATCTCATCTCTGTAAGCCAACTGTGTGATAAAGTAATGAATGTGGTCTTTGATAGTGAGATTTGCAAAATCATTGAAACATCCACTAACAACATTGTTTTTACAGGAAAAGTAAAAGGAAATATTTACACACTTTCATTTGAGGATGTAACTGTTTCTAGATGTTTGGTAGCCACAGAAGAAGTGGCAATTTTGTGGCATAGAAGACTAGCACATGCTAGTATGGGTCTCTTAGAAAAATTGGAATCAAAAAAGCTTGTTAGAGGTCTACCATATCAAAAATTTAAAAATAACAAAGTGTGTAAAGCATGTTCCATGGGCAAATTTAGTCGTTCATCATTTCATCCAAAAAATGTTATTAATACTCCTTGGGTTCTTAAGTTAATTCATATGGATTTGTTTGGACCAAACAATATTTCTAGCTTAAATGGAAAACGTTATTGTTATGTATTTGTTGATGATTATTCTAGATTCACATGGGTTTATTTTTTAGCCAAAAAGTCTGAAACGTTTGATTATTTTTCAAAGTTTTCAAAACTAGTTCAAAACGAAAAAGGTGTTTTAATTAAAACTTTGAGAAGTGATCATTGAGTTGAATTTGAAAATTTAGACTTTGAAATTTTTTGTGAAGAAAATGGTTTTAGACATGAATTTTCCGCTCCTCAAACACCTCAACAAAATAGGGTGGTCGAAAGGAAAAATCGTACATTACACAAATTGGATAGATCCATGTTGGGTGAGTATAAATTGTCTCTAACCTTTTGGGCAGAGGTAGTTAATACTGCTTGTTACGTAATGAATAGAGTTATGATTAGACCAATAATTAATAAAACGTCATATGAATTATGGTCTGACAACAAGCCTAACATCTCATATTTTAGAGTTTTTGGATGTCTGTGTTATATTCTTAATACAGGAGATCAACTTGGAAAATTCGAATCAAAAGCTGATGAAGGAATTTTCATGGGTTATTCTTCAAGGAGCAAAGCATACAAAATCTTAAATAAACGATCAAGAACAATTGTTGAAAACATTAATGTGAAGTTTGATTAATCGGTCTTGGAGATGGCTTGTGAAAAGGAAAAGGATGACGGTGTTGTTCAAGAAGGTGAAAAGGAAAGCAATGAAGTTGAAGCTGGCATTGATGAGGTCACATAAGCAACAGTTGAAGCTAAGAAGTTGAAATTCAGACCCAAACATCCTCCAGAATTGGTAATTGGAAGTCCAACAAAAGGTGTTCACACTCATTCCTCTCTCAATAAGAATGTTTGTGCTTTCTGTATCCACAATGGATTTATTTCTAAAATTGAACCAAATTCTTATGATGTTGCTCCTGAAGTTGAATGATGGATTTTAGCAATGCAAGAAGAACTTAACTAATTTGAGAGGAATAAGGTCTAGAAATTGGTTCCTAGGCCAAATGACTATCCAATTGTTGGAACGAAATAGGTGTTTAAAATTAAACTTTATGAATTTGGAAATGTAATTAGAAACAAAGCTAGGTTGGTAGCAAAAAGGATACAATCAAAATGAAGGCACTGATTTTGATGAAATTTTTTCCCCGATTGCTAGGTTAGAAGCAATTATAATTTTGCTAAGTTTTGCATGTTTTAAAGGCTTCAAGCTTAAGCAAATGGATGTTAAGAGTGCCTTTCTAAATGGAGAGCTAAAAGAAGAAGTTTTTGTTGAACAATCCCCCGGTTTTGAGAGTCACGAGTTTCCAAACCATGTGTACAAACTAGATAAAGTATTATATGTCTTAAGCAAGCTCCTAGAGCTTGGTATGACTATATTTGTAAATATCTTTTGGAAAATGGTTTTAAAAAGGGATGTGCTGACAAAACTCTATTTCTATTGCATGATGGTCATGATTTCTTGATTGTTCAGATTTATGTTGATGACATTATCTATGGTGCTACTAATGATGTTTTGTGTGAGAAATTTGAAAAAGTTATGTGGGACAAATTTGAGATGAGCTTAGCAGGGATCCAAGTCAAGAAAAGTGGCAAAGAAATTTTTATTTCTCAAACAAAGTACATTATGGAGTTGTTGAAAAGATTTGGAGTTAAAGATGCAAAACAATGAGAACACCAATGAGCCCAACAACCAAGCTTGACAAGGATGAAAACGATGTTGTTGTTGATCAAAAAAAATATCACGGTATAATTGGTTCACTTCTCTGTCTCTCTGCTTCTTGACCCGATATTACGTTTTTTGTATGTTTATGTGTTCGTTTTCAGTCGAACCTGAAATAATCTCATTTAAAAGCCACAAAACGAATCTTGAGATATTTGTTGCATACACAAAAACTTGGTTTGTGGTACCCCCTCTTGTGATAATTTTAATTTATTTGGATTTTCTAATGTTGATTATGTTGGCTCACTCGCTGATAGGAAAAGCACTAGTGGAACTTGTTTCATACTAGGACACTCTCTAGTTTCTTGGTCAAGTCGAAAACAAAATTGTGTTGCATTGTCCACTACTGAGGCTAAATAAATTGCCTTAGGAATTATGGATGATGCAAACTTTCTCTGATTTTGGATTAATTTATAAACAAGTACCTCTGAAATGTGATAGTAAGAGTGCAATAGATTTATCAACTAATTTTGTACATTATTCACGTGCAAAACACATTGATGTGAGACAACATTTCATTAGATATCATATTGCTGGTAAGGATATTTGTATAGAATTTATTCCAACTAAATCTCAACCTGCTGATATTTGTACTAAACCCCTTCCTAAAGGTAGATTTTCCAGATTACATTTGAATTTAGGAATTATTGAAATTCATTAATCCCTCTTCTTCTTGTTTAAAATTTTCTTGGGTGTTTTGTTGTCTAATTCATTTTCTGACAAGTCTAACCATTATGGAAACCATTAAGGAAAGAACAGTTTTTAATTTTTTTTGATAGAATTGTAACTGTATTATTTTTCAAAATATGAGATAGTTGAAAATTCCCAAAAAAATGCTGGTGTGATTGAATATATGTTTCATAATGATTAATTTAAAAATTTATTTCACAACCATTTCTATCTCTACCATACTTCTATCATCCATTATGGTTTTATAAATTAAGGGGATTTTGTATATAATAAGTGTTTCTCTAACCTCATTTAAAAATCCAAGATCTGGTCATGCATGGGTAGAGATTACTTATATTTTATACTGCGGCTGATCCTAATTAAAAGTCCTAATAGGATATGCATGGTTATTGTGATCTTAAATAATAATAAAGATGATGATAAATAATAATATATGTGAAATCCTCCCTGGTATGTAATAACTAACCCATTGATCCACCCTCTGATTTGTGAAATGCATTTTTTATCTTATGATTTTTTTTATTATTTTGGGATTTGCAGTATTTGATTATGTCACTTGATTTGAATTTATAATCATAGTCCAAATCCTTTGCTATTTTCCGATTCTATCCATCTTTTGTTGATAACAAAAGGAGGAGAAGCGTTAAGATTTTGATAAGTATGCAAACATATATAGATTTTTTTCTAGATTTTCTAAGTGTTCAATTGGATTCTATGTTTCTCAGATTTCATAAAAAATTGTTAAGTCTGCTTTCAGTTATAGGGGGAGTTCTGTGCGGGGGAGCACATATATAGGGGGAATTCTCATATTTCATTGTCAAACACATTTGTTATATTCAAAATCTTAAGTGTCTGTTTGTCATCATCAAAAGGGGAGATTGTTGAATATGTGATTTTTTATTTAATGATAACAAACATATTTTATTTTATAAATGTGTTTGAACTTGTACTACTCTATGTTTCATATCATACATGAATAAAAATTATTATTGATTGACAATACTACTACATAGAATTTAAATATTCACACAAGTATTTATTATTAAATAATAAATTACTATTTCACATTCAGAATAGTACATCTTTTCAGAACTCACTTTTATACATTAAGTTATTACATTCACTTACATATAATCCTCACTACAATTCTCTCTCACTCAGTTATACTCTCTCTCTCACACATATATCTATTCACTCTTGTTGAATCTTCATGTACTTCAGATCTTGTCCAGTCATCTGCAAACTTGTCACTAAGACGCACATATAAATTAAACTGGAACAAAAAAAATATAATTTTGAGCAAATATAAATTTATTTTAAATTTTTTGCTTTATATTTTTTTGGTGTGTTTCTCATCATATTTCTTTTTTTGGCAAAGAAACTTTTTTGGCAAAGCTGTCTGGTTTTTAAGGTGACCACAAACATCTTTTACTATAACCAATAATAAAAAATACAGTATAGTACTGGTGATTGTGGTTCATAATCGACTAATTCGGTTTTAAGGTGGACCGCCTACCTCTAACGGAATTTTAAGTGTTTCGTCCACTCTACCTAACAGGCTAAAAGCACTAAACTAGCTAATACACTAGACTACAATTCATCTCCATACAGTGAGTGCATTACATAACATTACATACTACGCAGAGTAGTGAGATTACATTCGTGAACTAAATAAACAATGCAGCAGGTAAAAGTACACTACATAAAGTAAATTAACACAATAGTCATGAAATTGACTCGAGAGGCTGCAAAAGAAGCTCCAAAGTGTGCAAAATATACTGCTATAGGGAAGGCACAGGATATTAAAGCAGCTCTAGCAGTGTGAGACTTGCGCTCCACACCAAGATGAAGCACATTGCTGGTTGGATCAAACATGCTAAACCCAACAAAACTGTTAAGATGGCTCGAGAGCAGGCGCTTCTATTTTGTGTAAACAGTGAGGCCGTGCCACCACGTTGACCGACCGCCAACAGAATATTCATAGATGTAGATGTTGGTGCGTTAAAGGTGGAAGGATATGGAAAAGACTCTGCAATTTCAGCAAAATTCGAGCTCGCGCTTCACTTGTATTGCCAAAATTGGAGAGCAGTACAATCAACTAGAGCAACACCATTAACAGACACAATAACACTACACCAAACAGTAGTGTAAAGATAGATCCAAGCACCAAGTTCCAAAATAAAAACCAAACATTTCAACCGTAACGTAAACCACTAAGACACAACACTGTCAAAAAATGAACTACCAACAAGTCGACCACATAGAAAACATTGAATACCTAGCAGCAGAACTGTACCATCACAGACATAACAGAGCCACCATCGAGACGTGAATACAACAAATATTGATAGTAGTTACTGCTCACTGTGAAGTACCACGTTGGTAATAGATTTCACACCTTCACCATGACCTTCCGTTGAATAGCTCGAAGTCCAGTTCCACAGATTCGAAGAACAGAGGAAAAAGTCGTTGCCTGAAGAAGTTACGACACAATGGGTAAGATTTGACAGTAGCAATTTCGAGGATTTAGGTTTAGTGGAGATGAGGGTGGAGAAAAAGGAGAAAAGGAGATCAGATTTGTACCATGAGAAGCGAATCCATGGCAAAAGCTTAGATCTAGAGATGTATAGTGATTTGCGGAGGACAACACGACAAAAGCAAAGAAGGAAAGGGAAAAAGTTACCAGGGAGAAGGGCGGATGGTAGAATTGTTATGGGGTAGATTAAAGTTGCAGTAAAGTAGAAAGGAAGAAAAGGGCATACTTTGTCGCCATTAATGGTTTCCACTTCAAAGAAGCTTTTATAAAGCTTTTTTTTACCTCATCATATTTCTTGACTTGGTCTGATATGTATATACAGCCATCTATGTCTAGACTGCTTGTGATATTCACAAAGATTCACTATAAATACCATAAGGTAGACAATATCTCTAGTGCTCAAGTATATAAACTGCCTGTGCACAATACATGTATACACATACATGTGTGTGTATATACAAATATTCCTTTTTAGATATATAAGGGCATTTTGGTCAAATTTACTTCTACACAAATATTTCTGGCAGCACTTATATACAAAACATATACACACACACATATGTGTATATATATACATGTATCTATACATGGAGAGCATGGCAGCTTGCATGTATATGGACAAACCTTCGGCACAAAGAAATGAACAAAGACATCAAGATCAAGTGAAAACATTCAAGTAGCATGCAACAACAACTGGAAATGGTGCATGCACACAACTAGACTCAAAAACATGCAGCATCACTGGAAATGGTGCATTCAAGAAGTGTACAACAACCCAAACTAGTGAAGGAAATGCTGCATTCAATAAATGGGACAGACTCATGAACAAGAAATAGGCCAGTATGAACAAGACATCCGGGTGCAGTTCAAATGAACGCACAAAGTGGAGGATTAATGCATAGAGGCAGTCAAGTGTACACAAATAAACAAACTAGATAGAAATTATATATATATATATATATATATATATATATATATATATATATAGTGCAACATTGCTACATCATGCACAGGAACATGCACAAATACACAAAGGCAGGTTGAAAGTGATATCAACATACATGTGGCATAACAGGAAAATGAAATGGTTTAGGGTACATAACAGAACACACAAACTTGGGCAATAATATTTCAGAGCACAGTAGCAAGGAACTCTGGGACATTCAACATGCACAAATGTGCAAGATGTAATACACACATGAGGTAGAGCCACAACCCTCTGCATTGCATCAACACACTATAGCAAAAGTTCTCAAATCATTGTATTGCGAAGAAGCAAGACAGTGCAGTACATTAATATACATATACACACATAAAACATGTGTATATATGTATATATGAACATATGGCAAGACATGTGTGATTTAAAATGCAGATGAAACAGTCCAACATGTACATATTCATCAAGACAGGTCAAGAAATTGTTCAACACATAGTGGAGCATCATAAAACAAAACATAGTACCATGCAATAAGGCAGCAAGAATTGATATGTATATACAAACACTTGTGTGTATATATACACATATGTACCAAACGACATGCTGAAACGATCATACCAAGCCACAAAAAAATAATTCAAGTGCCAAATCAATGCTCGAATTGTTTTAGGAAATCTAATGTGTTCAACAATGGAAAGGGTACAAGTTTTCATAGGTGGCATAAACAATTTTGGAAAGAACAAATTACCATTTATTCCAAATTCACTGTGTACCCAAGACTCGACCAGGTGCATCAAAAGTTTTGGAAAAGTATTCATCAAGAAAATTGAAGGAACAAAGTTTGGAAATAAATCAATTCGCAACTCAAAAGTTTTCCAGAAATACACATGTCAATTTCCAGGGCCATAAAACCAAATCGTGGGTTTCCACAATTCACAAAATCAAACAAGGCAAGTCAAAAATCGAAATCAAAGATTTTAGGGGACAAAAAACCGTATATAATGACACCCTTTTCCTCATCAGCAAATATCCCAATCCACGGAAAACAATTCAAGTATTCAAACAAAATCAGAGATCTTACTGCATTAAATCGAGCGAGAGAATGAGGTTTAAGATCACAAAGTCTATCAGCATCCATCAATTCGAAGATTGCCTGAAGTCAAGTCGCATTCATCAGCATCGATTTGGAGCTAAGTGAAAAACTCTAGCTCACGAATTTCCTAAGGCATCATTTAAAAGAAGTCGGCCGACCATATCAAGTGACAAAGAGGTAAAAAGGGAGGCAAATCTCTTTTATAATTGTTTTATTTTTAAAGGGTTTTTTGTTTTCTAGTTTTAGATTTGTTTTTAATTTTTGTTGTAAACCAATTCATATATTTACTAGTTTTTTAAACTAGGGATCTTTAGCTATAGGATTTTGTAGTTAAGAAAATCACAACTTAGGATTTTAAGTTGTGTCAAGATTTTGAGCGTAGGATTAGAGCAGTAGCCGGGTTTGCGAGTTAATAGGGTCTTGAAAATGAGAATCTGTTTTAATACCTAGTAGAAATCTTGGGAATGCAGCAGTAGGCAGGTTTTTGCCGAAGCTGGGTAATTTTTATGTATGATTTTTCTTTTCTGCAATATCTTTATTATTCTATGTTTGTTTATATTTTAAGTTCCCAGTAAACCTTATTCACGCCCTCTCTAGGGTTAATCTAGATCCAAAAAAGGTGTTTGCTTGGCCTAGAGAGGTCTGCGGCCTTACAGGAAGAAGTTGGAAAGTTGGAAAGCAATGGCTTCATTCTAGATTCGAAATATGCTGACTGGATATCGAATCTAGTTCTTGTCCGGAAGGCCAATGGAAAATGGGGAACGTGTGTTGACTTTTTAGATCTGAATAAAGCCTGACCAAAATATAGCTTTCCAACTAATTAGTAGATTCGACAGCGGGACATGAACTACTTTCACTTATGGATGCATACTCGGGATACAGCAAATTCCAATGCATGTGCCGGACCAGAAGCATACCAGTTTTATCACAGACCTTGGGTTTTATTGTCATATAGTGATGCCAATCGGATTAAAGAATGCTGGGGCAATATACTAACGTCTCGTGAATCGCATGTTCATAATAATAAAATTGGGAAGTCCATGAAGGCATATGTGGATGACATGCTTGTGAAGTCCAAGCAGTCAGCTGATCATGTCTCATATTTGGCAAAAATGTCCAATATCCTCTAACATAATGGGATGAAACTCAACCCTTTGAAATGTTCCTTCGGTGTCGCATCAGGAAAGTTTTTGGGTTTCATCGTCAGCTCACGCGAAATCGAGATCAATTTAGATCAGATTGCAATGATCAGGAATATTTGTGAACCAAGAAGAATTAAGGATGTGCAAAGCTTAGCTCATGGCGTTAAGTAGATTTATATCAAGGGCCACTGACAAGTACATACCTTTCTTCGACTTTATAAGGTGAGGAAAGCATAACTTCAAATGGAACCCGAATTGCATTGAAGCCTTCCAGAACTTGGTATTCACTTGGAGAAACCCCCGATACTGTCCAAACTGGTGGATCACGAAGACCTATTTGTATACTTGGTGGTATCATCTCATGCAATCAGTTCAACACTCATTCGTAAGGAGGATAAGATTCAAAGATCGGTATATTATGTAAGCAAGAGGTTGGTTGCGGAGGAACATAATTACCCAAAGATCGAGAAGCTGGTATATAACATAATATCACTTCAAGTAAGCTACACTATTACTTCCAGGCTTATCCAATTATGATATATATCGACCAGCCGCTATGACAGTTCCTTCTACGACCTGAGGCGTCTGGAAGACCGCTTAAGTGGAACATTGAACTGAGCCAATTCGACCTCACTTTCCTCTCATGGAAATATATCCGGGGGCAAGTGCTATCAGACTTTTTAGCCGAATTCACTGTCCCTGAGGAGCATATGTTAAATGAGGAAGCTGACACCTCGAAATCCAAAGTGGAATCGGGTTCTTGGAAAATGTATACGGACAGTGATCGCAACGATCGACAATCCGACACTGGTGTCGTACTGGTAACTCCTGAGGGACGGTCGATCTGCTATGCCTTATGATTGAATTTTCCTGCTACTGACAATGACTCCGAGTACGAAGCCCTGAATGCCGGGGCTGAAACTCACGAAGGAATTGGGAGTAGTAGCGTTGGATATTTACTGTGACTCTTAGATTGTGGTGTTTCAAGTTCGTAAGGAATTCCAGACGAAGGGACCAGAACTCATAGCCTACCTAAAACAGGTCGAGGAGCTATTAGATAGATTGGAGCATTATAACATCTCCCATATACCACGAAAAGAGAACCAGAAGGCCGACAGACAAGCTAAACTAGCTAGCTCCGATAAGTGCTAGAAATTTGCGAGGATTCCCAGAGCTGACTTAACTCAATGATGAGTTCATGGCTATTTTCCGTGTGGGGAATTGATATCATTGGGAGTCATCGAATCGCTAAAGGCGGAGCAAAGTGCGCAATCATGGTTGTGGATTACTTTAAGAAGTGGGAAGAGGCCAAGCAAATAACCAAAATCACGACGTAGCGAGTGATCAATTTCATTGTCAGAAATATTATATGTTGGTTTGGAATCCCGGAGACTATCATAACCGACAACGGGACCAATTCGACAGTGCGGAGTTCAGAGATTCATGTCAACGATACCTCATCGAGAAGAGAAACATCGCTGTGGCACATCCGTAATCGAATGGACAAGTAGAAGTTGTGAATCAAATCATCAAGTCCATTCTAAAGAAGCAATTGGAGCAGGCGAAGGCCATGTGGTTTGATGAGTTACCTTTGGCTCTATGGGCATACCGAACAACCTACAATACATCAACAAGCCCTAATCTATTCTCACTAGCATATGGATCTGAAGCTGTCATCCCGGTAGATCTTGAAGTCCCCTCTCACCGGGAATCATATTATGATTGTATGACGAACAAAGCTCTTCTCCTTGAGTCTTTGGACATGATTGATGATAAGAGAGACAAGGCAGACTTGCAGGCCTCGAAGTATAGACATTAGGTTACCAGATACTACAAGTAATGGGTCCGTCCAAGGACTTTAGAACATGGTAACTTGTTATGAAGCGTGTCTTGCCAACCCCAGTTTTCATGTGTTTAAGTGGGAAGGACCATACGTCATTCTCCGGAAGCTTGATAATGGAGCTTTTAGACTAACGACCATTGATGGCGATTATCTCCCTAGGGCATGGAATACCGAGCATCTTCGGTACTACTTGACTTGAGCTTGTATTCCTTTTTTTCCAGACAATGTAATGAGGCACGACTTTCTCAGGACCATTTAGTCAGCATAAACAAAAGGTTATAAAGTGGACGTAGGCTAAGACTTAGCCGAACCAGTATAAAAATATCGTGTGTCTCCAGTTAATTCTTGCATTTTTTCTTTGTGCCTTGTGTTTGTGAGGATGTTACATGTGATTAAAGCTCTTCCCATGCTCTATCTTTGTCGATGCGTTTGGCTAGTGCCAAACCCAAAGGAAAGAGATGATTCACCTATTAACGATGCCTATTTCCTCATGTCTCTATGAGCAAGCTCAAGTCTATGACTGATTGGACTTAGACTGACTAAAAACGAACTAGACACCAACGCTCGGTGGGTGTGATTCTCACTTTGTTGACCAAAGTGAGAATGCAACACCTAGACATCGTATGAACTCTTCCACATGATTCGGCGAAGTAAGTATAAATGACAAAGACGCGGTTTGATCATCCCTGAAAGCAACCTCTTATCGTGACACAGGGGCAAAGGTGGCATGCTTGAGCTAGTGTGACCTGACCACTTGCTAGGTCATCTCTATTCCTCAGAGCATGGAATGGAGTGCGGAATGAATCTAAGCTCGATGTTGACGCTCGATTCTGCAAAACTCCCGCTCTAATAATTGGAGTGTAGTTGGAATGCTGAAGCGAATGACATGACCATTCACATGAAAAAAATATCAAATTCTCTCGATTTGAGAGTGAGTACAAAGACAGGGTAGGCTTGAAATGGTGCACCACAACTTGACACTGCCTTAACCTAAAACTCTAACCCGGACTTACTATAGGAGAGTATAAAAGCACTTGGACTGAGTGCTCAAAGAACATGGTTCATACACCACAGATTGATTGGGAGGCATGAATACGAGCCGATCCTGAAATCCCCATTGATACGAGGGGCAATGCTATGTCATTACTAATCAATCTCAAATTATCCTGCCAGGCATTCTATTCAAGACTAATTGGGGTCATATACATACACATCCTATCCCTTAGCTGAATACAATATGGTTTACTATTTAGTTACTTGGTTTAGTAATGCTTTGATTGCAGGGATGCTGAATTGCGATGTGTTTTATTTATTGTTACTTAGCTCAGTAATACTTTGATTATGGATGCATCATATCGGAAGCAATAATAAAACCTGCATATACACGACATTGCAGGAACATTGCTTTATTTACAGATGCAGGAATACACAAGACAAAAATCCGAGGGCCACACTCGCAAAAACCACAGTAATCCAGTGGGAATTACAACATCAAGCAAAAAGAAATCAAGAGAAGGTTTCACTTCAGCTTTGGAGTAGATTTGGATTTCTTGGACTCTTTAATATTTTTCTGCTTCTCCTTCTCGGTCTCTATGAGGATGCGCTTCTTCTTCTTGATTTTATCAAACGAGGGATCTTCTGGATCCATAAGGCATTAGGAAGTCGCGTCCATGGTGATTGATCTAGGAGGCTTAATAGAAGCCTTCATGCCAGGAGGAGGAATCACTTGGAGGGCTTCAAATGAGATGGGCACTTCCAAAAATTCAGTCTTTGCGTTCAGAAGCTGTTCAGTCTTTGCTTTCATCTGTGCAAGGGTAAGATCATCGACTTCGATAGATGCTCCAGTGATTACATTGTATGCATACCCTTCACCTTCCTTGCCATCAAGATCCTTTAGAGCATCAATAATTTCTCCGTCCTTGGGGCATTGACACTGGGGAGCTCTATGGACTTGTCAGTTGACTCCTTTTGCTTTTCTTTTGTGATGTCAACAGACTTTGTACCTAATTCAGGGAGAGCAAAGTTTATTATCTATGAAGAAAAAATAGGACTTTCAATTGGAAGCTTCATAATACGACGACATGCTTGAATAGCTTTGAAAAATTGTTGAGAAAAAGTGGAAATACCTTCACCTGACTGATCTCCGGGAGTAGCAGGTGTCGCACCTTCAATTATAGGAGAGAGAAGTGCACTTTTGGTAATCCTCGGACGTTTGTCATACTTCACTACCTCTACAGTTTCAGGCATTGCGGAGAAGAACTGGAGCCGCCTTCAACAACGTTTTTGCCCTTAGCTTGGCACTTGGTAGCTTCCTTGGCTTCTTTGATCAACCTCCTCCCCTCTGCCAGACGCTTCGGCTCCTTGCCCCTCAGATATGTCCTCATTAGTTCCTCCTCTTCAATGGTATATATCTTAAGTCTGCGTTTCTCCTCATCAACAAGCTCATCCCACACATTGACTAAGGTTGTTTCATAGTCCTGTATCTAAGATATGCCTCGGGTCCGTAGAACTTGGGCGAAGAAGGATACTAAGAGATGTCTAAAATCATCTAACTCTTCTTGGACTTCGATGAGCTATGCCTTGGAGGAAGAAGCAGATTCAAGAGTAATGTTAGCATTTCCCTCAACAGTTACGACCCTCTCCTCGGTATCCGCTAGGTTTGCCTTCAGATTGGCAATCTCTTTTTCAAGACCAGTCTTTTCCTTCTCAAGATGGGAACATGACAGTTTCAGTTTGGTATTCTTGGTTGTGATGCCCTCAACTTGGGTTTTAACGATTGTACACTCTTTACTATTATTGTCAAGTTCGGTGTGGAAACATTATTGCAGCTCGTTGTGCAATTTCTTATAGCTCTCGGCATCATGTTATGCAAGGGCAAGCTGGCCTGAGCTTCCTCACATTCTTTGATGGCAGTCTTCCTAGCAGACGAGTCGTATTCAGATATGAGCTTTTGATTATCCAATTCCTGCTGAAGCTACGTAATAATCTTGGACAATTTTAGAGTATACTTGCAAGTCTCTTTATATTGAGTATCCACAAAGTCTATTTGATCTTTGATGGGATCAGACAAGTTGGCTGGGACCAGTTCGAGATTGGGCATGAAATGCATGTTCCCGAAGTGATAGTCAGGGAACTGCTCCTTCAAGATCTTGATTCTTTGTTCAGTGGAGGGGTCGAGCACCACAGGTTTAGTTATAGTAATATCAATGGATTTGCGCTTGGTGGGAACAATAACCGCGCTACCCTTATCTTTGTCCTTGTTTTTGGATTTCTCTTTCGGCTCATGTTGCTTCTTAGATTGTTTTTCTTGAGGATATTTTCCTTGGGAGAGACTGAAGCCCTGGGAATATGCCTCTCCTCTTCACGATGACCCGAGTGACCTTTGTACTTATAAGAATCTGAACGAGCTGGAGAACCAGTTGGTGAGGATCGAGGGTAACTCGATTTATACTGCCTTATGTCGTCCCCCCACGGTCATCTCTATAATCATGTTCAACATTAGATTGAGATCTAGGAAAACTGTAATGAAATTTGTAGGAGTCATAGTGTCGGAAATACATTATACCTATAATTTAACACAAGATAGTTTTAGAATCAGAGAATAATATATCACACATGTGTTGCGACGTGTGGTGTCAGTGTGGTGTGTGTCCTAAGTGATCCCCCCGACGGACCAGAGCTCGGAGTTTGGCTCGAGGGTGTCATCCTCTCGGTCTTTGAAGGTGTAATTTCTTCTTTAGAAGGAGAAAAAAGAGAGCCAGAACTGATGTCTTGAGAAGTATATATATATCTTCAGGTAAAGCGAGATCAGCCAAGCCTTTAAATATGGATTCTTCTTGTTGAGAGTCGTATGCCAGTGACTTAGCTGGAGACAGAGTCTTGGGAAAAGGCTGCCCTTCAGGAATAAATGCATCTTTCGGGGAGCTACCTCATCATTCCTCATTAGGTGTTCTTTCCAAAAGTTCCTCGGTAGGAATGTTTATTAGAAAAGGATTCTTGGGAATTTCGATGGGTTCTCTTTCAGGAGTTTTCTCTTTCTCTCCCAGTTGATGTCCTTGACTTGACCCAGAGGATATTTTCTCTTCGAGTCCTGACCAACTTCAGATATTGTTGTTGTTTGCCCCTCAGCTAGCGACATGCCCTCAGTTCCCGCGAGTATGAGAGGAACTTGGACTGGGGGTACATATATATAAGCACAACCTCCATCACCTATACTCCGCCGCATGTCAAGTAGATGATGCTGATGAAGGAACATGTCCGTTATGCACTTTCTAACACTTATGAAATTTTTGTTGGCATTCAGTATAGTAGTCAAGCGATCTTGATATACTTGGCCCTGTATTTTCTTTAGATTTGGAATGGAAAATAAGAAACAAAGGTCAACAAATCTGTAAGTATAGTTGAATCGAAAAAGCTAAAATCTGAAACTCACTAGATTGCAGCCACCTCCTAGCACACCCGGACTGGTGTCGAATATAAAACCACTAGGGCCTTATGTCACATACATTGCTGAATCCATCACCGATGATCTTTCTCTTGGGAATATATTCAAAATAAAGAAAGGAAGGAGTCACTTTTTGGCGATTCTTGAAGTGATAGCAAAATTTACGTCTTTGAAGGTAGGATCTACACCAAGAACCTCCATGTATGCTATGTACAGTGTATATAGCTAGGAGTAAGCTGTCGGTTGAAATTGCATTGGAGCTATCCTCAATCGTCTTAGAAAATCGACGATGAAAGGAGGGAATGTAGGAATGGCTTCGACTTAGCACATTAGCCTTCTAATTTCCATGTACCCCTCTGACGAATTGTGAGGTCTGTCTAAGATATTCATGGCCACTCTGACTTCTTCCTAGGATATTCCATGACTTAAGCATAGTCGTATGAGTTTAGGTTCATCTGTTGTAGAAACCTAGGAGTCAGGAAGTTCTTGTAGAAAAATTACATCTTTAAATGCATCAGGATCTCGATTATCTCCCACTCCTCTGTCCTCTTCGTCCATATAAGTCTCTCACTCAGATGATCCTATATCTTCGTGAAGTTCAACTGTGAATTCAAGATCGTTACTATTGGAGTTAGAATCTGACGGAAGAACGTCAGGATTAGATGAAGAATCTGGAGCCTTTCACTTATCAGACTCTGAATATCTCTTCGGATATCTCCTAGGCATGTTTGGTGTGCTATCCAAGAAATGTCAAAGATTAAAGTATAGTAGCCTATGTCCCCCTGTGTGTGTATTCTAGTGTGTGCAGTGTAGATATGATAAATTGCGTAAACATAAGAGAAGCAGTAATAGCGGGAAGTTGCTTGATATATGTCACAATATTGAAAAATCTTATGTTATTCATCCCAGAATCTCTGAAGTAAAGATGTTGTGCCATTTTCAAATTCAAAATCGAAAAGGCTATGTCCTAACTGTTCACGAGGTCGCGTAATATGTTAAATTTAGCCAAGTTATACATACGTACGCATGATGGATTGGGGCTATTATGCTCTTCTTGTTGACTAAGTTATGCAAAATTATGCAAGAATTGTGTTGATTGCATTAGATCGATTCAAAACTCTTGGGATCATATATTTGGATCAAAATTGACACCGGATCGGAATAACTCGACTGGACCCACTAAGTATAACTTTCCCTCTCTTCTTCCCTCATACTTTCAAAACTGTTAACCCTCTTTTTGGTAAAAGAAGCAGCTAGCCAAATCAAAGCCCAAACGCGCAACCAATCGAGTTAGACAGATCGTATTCCAGGAAGCCCCGCAGAAGCTCGGCCCGAAGTAGCCGCATATCGGGCCAATCAAGTCGATATCTCACCCCGAAAGACTCGCTCTCCAGTCAACCGAGAGAACTGCTCTCGCACAAGGCGTATCGACCGAATATTTCAGGTCTACATGAAATATCCAGGTGAGTTGTTCAAACATTTGGCCCTACTCTTAAGGAAGAAAAAGTGGTCAACCATATCCGGACAAAGCTCTATTTTTGATATACCTCACCGTGGATGCCACGTCAGCCACAACTTCCGAGGATGCTATTTATGAATAGTGGAATCAATCTTCAGCTGCTATTCTAACCAAGTGATGGACTCCAAGTGTCCGAGCTTTCCCGGAAAGGCCAGGCCAAGTCACTACAGCCCCGGCTGCTATCCCCGCCTATAAATACCTCAAAGCTTAAGGAGGATGAAAGAGAGACTTGTCTAACCTTTCTTTTTCGGCTCATACTTCTTCTTCTTCCCAGGAAAACATTATCTGGAAGAGAAAATGGCTGCCTTCTCTCTTTTCTCCAAATAGAAAAAGCATTGTACTTGTAATCAAAAGAAAAAGTAATATATATATAAAGTGGACGTAGGCACTGTTTTTGCCGAACCACTATAAAATTTTTGTGTGTTTTCCCCATTTCCTCTACTTTTTCTGCATTTTATAATCAGTATTCATGTGATCTACACATAATTGGGGGTTGATCGTCACTAGTGACCAACTTTTGACGCCAACACTTTGGTGCTCCAGGTGGGGGCATTTGCCTTAATCCATGGTGAACAAACGAAAGAAAGATACAACATCCTCTCGTCCCGCAAACCCGATGTCGCCGATACTAATGCTACAGAAGCCAGTTACGAAATTTCCTCTCATGAAGATATGTCTCGATTTATTACCCGGGACGACATGGATAAAATCATGGTCGAATTCAGAGACCATATGACATCTCATGATAAACTCCTTGAATGACAGCAGCAGTTGATGGATCACCTTCTCGGTCGACTAGAGACAGGATTGAATGCTTCAACATCAATTCCTCCACCAGCCAAGACTGTGGCAACAATTGATCTTCGGTCTGTATAGAATCAGGCCACTGATTAGGCTACACCTTTATTTGATCCCGGTTTGGTCCCACCAACCGATCGATCCCAGCCGGGAGTATCGCTTCCAGTGACCAACGCAGCTGTAGCAGCAGTACCTCAGGAGCCTCGCGATCAAGATCTAGATCGATTGAACACTTTGCGTCCACTCCTGGGAACAGTTCGACCTATCGAACCAGTCGAGCAGCCACCGGGTCCCTCAAAATCAACTCCATTCCCATTACAACCCGGAATCTTACCACAGACCAGTATAATCACTCTTCACCCTCAACGAAGAGTTGGTGCGGCCTTCCTTTCAAACCAGGGAAGCCATCCCGCCATACCGGTCCTCACAACGGTAGAAGAAAACGCTACCGAAGACCCTACTAACCTCGCTCCTACCAGGGGCACCTTCGAGCTCCGAACATGACATGCTATGCTAGATCTGCCTAGGCCCTCCGTTGCGGGTACGGCTCGACCCACTACTCCTCATGTTCAAGAGGGGCCATTCTCCCCAGAACGACCTACCAGAACTCACATTCCCTCACGCCTTCAATCAACTCTTGGAAGACGGGCCCAGCCAACGGCCGCCCTTCCAAACATGCTTTTTCCAGATCCTCGCACTGAAGCTTCCCCAGATACTGAACTAAAATCATGGCAACGACTCCTCGGAGATGGAAGCCAACTTGCAAGCATCATCCGATGCTTTACTCGGGGCACTTCCTAGCAGCAAGACATAGATAATGTCAATCGCAGACCTTTCAATAGGGAAATCAGAAACTCCTGAAACACTATGGACTTCAAGTTCCCAGCTATCGAGCCATACAACGGTCGCATTGATCCAAGCATCCACCTCACGCAATATATGCGACATATGGAAGTACTCGGCGCATCGAACAACGTCATGGCTAAGTGCTTCCCGCTCTTTCTCACTGATATAGCCGGAATGTGGTTTCGACAGCTGACATCATAATCGACCAGCAGCTGGAACACTCTGGTCACCCACTTCATCGAACAATTCAGAGTACATATCTCTCGACCGAAGAGCATTATGTTCTTATCCACCATCAAGCAACGATCAGGAGCAATAGTTAGATCCTTCCTCGAAAGGTTCAATACGACAGTAGCATCAGTCGATCGGCCTGAGCCATCGATGGTACTTATGGCTGCCATTGCAGGAGTTTAGAACCGATTGGACTTCTTAATCTCTTTAACTAAAGATACCCCCAAGGATATAGATGACTTCTATTCCAAGGCTGAGCGATTCCTCAGACAAGAAGACGCCAGCATTGAGATGGAGAGCCTTGAGGTCCTAGCCGCCAAACAGTAAGGTCTACTCAACAACAACGACCAGAATAAAGGAAGAGGAAATGTAATGTCCCAGATTTTTCGGCCTTGAACGATTTACTGATTGATTAGTTATCAATTCTAAATTATACAGTAAATTTACATGGAATGAGATTCTAAATAATGTTGTTCACAACATTTGATAAACGATTATTATTTAATCCAATGTACTAATGTTATCACTAGTTTATATTTATAATATGAATGGTTATCCATATATTATACAAATCAAATGATTATATAAGAAACCCATATTATATTAGTATTGGATTATACTATCTGCTGTGAACGACCCGATAAACGAGTGTTATAATTCGAACTATATATTCGAATGAAAATAGGAATGCTAAGTACTAAGCCAAGGTTATACAGTATGAAAACTAGACATTTATCAATACAATATGAACATGAAAAGAGAAAAAAAAAGAGAAAAGGAAAATATCCAGAAATTTACATATATATAATATAAGTTGAGTACAATAAAGAACATTATAAAAATAGCAAAACACATTTTATATATAATGTTTTCAAGTACAAATCCTTACAAGATATCCGGCCATACATCAAACAATGTATACAGCTATTCTACTTTTTTCTCTTGTCTTCTCAAATCAACTGAAAACTCAATACACACCTATTGACAACTCGTGAAGTACAAGCGCAGCCCTATTTCTACATCTGATGTCTCCCTCCTGTTCCCTCCAGCAAGAAAACGATTTCCAATATGGTTGTACAGCAACCCCAAAATGATAATACATGGCCGATCTAAAGATAGCACATTGGGATAAACAAATAAGAGAAAAATAGTTTTTAAGAATTTTACAAAGATAGAGAAAGTATCAACATTGTAAATCAATGTCTTCATATGGATCCGAGTTGTTCCCGTTCCCATCAGGTTTCTACCTGTGAAAAAGAAAAAAAACTATCAGTATAAATAAAAGAGAAAAATATACTTTGTACAAAAAAACAAAACATTCCATTTTAAAATCACAATGCCATGTTCCTTCTGTACGCCTTGTTTCCTTTTGAAACAGTAACAAGAATTGATAAAAACAAGAAAATAGTAGTAAACAGCTAATATATATATAAATTTATACATAACTAGGTATATTCATATAAACAATTAAGTGACAACTAATGGACAACTATGGAACAACTAAAGAAAGGATATGTAAGGATTTCTACATCAAATCTGTATGGGAAAATTGCTCAAAATATATGGATTTGTGTTATCAAATCTGTCAGAACCCAAAACAGATAGAAGATCCTCATAGATATTCTGAAATCAACATGTACAAGCAGATATTCCACATTTACATTTCACTGCTCAAAATATTAAACTAAAAGGAAGAGTTGAACAAACAATAAGAATTAACAAAAAGGGAATAAACAAATCAAAAGTTTCATGTGCACTGACCATTTGAACAGACCATTCGAATAGCTATAGAAGCTAAGGGAGTTAATCAAACCACTAAGAAAGGAAAAACAAATATATTTGTACATCAACTACAGTTAAATCGAATAGATAAATATATATTTTGACAACAGATCCAGGCAAATCTAAAACCAACAGTACCAATATCTGATTGAAATAACAATGCATAGCGTCACTAGCACCTAGCCCGTACAAATTCTATCAAATTTCCATTCGAATAGATCAACAAGTGCTGAGAAATCTTTTACGAAATCCGAACCATAATCTAAGTATAGATTGGAATCGTGATTGAAATAACAATACGATTTTGACATTGGTTCTATCCTATCACCCACAACTATAAATACGTATCATCACAGTGATGTTTTACCATTCCAAACAAACACAGTAAACCGAGAAGAAACCCCAATTCGAAACCCAGAAAAAAATCAAATGAAAATAATTCAGTAGTTAAAAATTGAGTAAAAGAAAACTTAGCTTAAGGGAGGAAGACGCTTCGTTCTGGGGGAGTTTGGGGCTGTAGTTGCTGAAGGGGGGTCCGCTGGATCGTCAAAAGAAGGCGAGCGAAGGGACGAGGCGCGGAAAGGAGTGGAGCGACGCCGTGTGTCTCGAGATGGCTGAAGGAATTGGGGACTTAGGGTTTTCGGGTTTTTGATCAAATTGTGAGGCGGCTAAACTAATGAAGGAAAGGGATCAATGGATTAGGTTTTAACAAGGGAAACAGGTCTGGTCGGTTGCTTTAAGGTAAAGGCCCAATATTCTTTTTATTTTTAGGTTTAAATAATTGGAATTCTTTGTCAAATTTGTTTTTACGATATTTCACACGTACGTTGTCAGATTCAAGCGCGGTCAGTTGCGTTGGGACCGTGGAGACGAGTACTTCGAGATGGAGTGGGTCTAGTCTGGGTCTGAAGGAACTGGAAATTTTATTCAAATTAAACGTCAGTTTAGTTTGATCAAATAGACTGTTCATCGACGGATTTGAACCCAGGTGAGTTAAACTCACTCAGCCCTTCCCGTTTATATTTTATAAAAATTGGGTTTTTGTTTTACGTGTTCTGATTGCTAGTGGTTGGTTGTTTGCTGGTTATATATATATATATTGTTGATTCAACAAATGTAATTAAACGGTCGTTTAATTTCAGAAAAATACCCACTGTTTTGAGTTGACCCAGATAAAATAATTTCCCTTGACTGGTCACGTTTATAAACGTGTTTGAAATTTGTTTGCAATGTTTGAATGGTCTGTTAATTATTTGACGGTCGTTATGGAAATTATCAAATAGAAATGAATGATTGATGTTGATTATTGAACTATGTTTCAGTATTTGTTTTGACGGGTAGTGTGGTTGGGAAATTGGCATCAACTGGCATATAAATCAGTCGATTTATAAAATATGGGTTTTATCGACAGTGAATCGATAATATTTAAGTTATAAATATATTTCATAACGGAAATAGATTTTGAAAGTTATTACATTGAAAGGTTATTATAAAAGGAAATAAATATTTAATTATTTATTTCAAGATTATAAGGAATTATGAAATTGTTTTATAAACCAAAATTCTTATGTTGATAAAGATTATAAACAAACAAGCAAGTGATAACCTAGGGGTTGGGTATTTCATTAATCACGTCAAATGAAAAATTAAATGGAGTTATTTAAATTAATTGTATTTTAATTAATTTAAAGAAGGAATTTACTAGAGTTAGTTAAAGAGATAATCGTGTTTTAAAGTGACTGGGTCGACCATTGTAACAAAGTTAGACTTCTTATTAGTTTGTTGTTAATGAACTGAAATAAATGACCCGACGGATAATTGGAAAATTTTAAGAAGATTTTAAATGAGATTTTTATTATTTATCTTTGTAAATAAAACTGATTTTTACAAATGTAAAAGTACATTATTTGTTTAGTTTGATTTATTACTTCTTAAATGAGATATATTTAAGTAAGTAATTGTTTTGAGGGGTTTAGGTTAAACATGAGATGTATAAACATAGTTATAAAGGGAACGTGAGATTTAAAGAGTTGTTTTGAATTGAGAATACTCGAGAATGGGATTAAGTTAAGGAAATTGGAAAGAGATTTCCCGAAAGAAAGAAGGTTGGAAAAGGGATTGAAATTGAGCTGGGTAACGAAGTTGAAAATGGGATTTGTAATGATAAATCTAGGTTAAACCAAAGTTATTTTAATAAGTCGAGAATAATAAAAGAGATGTTTAATAAGCAAATAATTTAAAGGAGTTTTCCAAAAAAAAAGAAAGAAGAAGAACTATAAAGCGATGTCTTAAATAAACAAGATAAGTGGGATGTGTTTTGATTAAATATCGGTTCTTGGATTACAACTCGTATGTAACTAAAGTTAAGAACGTTGTTGATCAAGGTCTGAGAGGTAATTTAAAATACCCCAACTTGAACGACTGCAGAATTATCCGAGGATGATACTAGTTGGTAATGTCAAGAAAGGTTGATAAGATTTCCAAAGTAAAAGAAATGATATGAGATTATATTTTCCCTAGTAACATAATTAAAAGGAGATTGGGCAATAAGTTTAAAAGCCAAGTGATGCTGAGTACCAGACCAGTAAATCTATTTTTATGATTTCATGGGTGTTTACTTGATAGTTAAATAACCGACTATCAAGTCTGACCTTTACGATTGTTGGTATGGAAAGACCGGTATCGATTATATATATTCGAAAACCATTCCAACCAACAAATACGAAATATATAGAAGATATCAGGCGACGATCGAGATGGAGCATGTGAAGACCATAGATCTTCATAAAGCGGAAGAACCACTTACAATCTATGATTCGACCCGGAGATATACTGAGGTTCTGTCGTGGTTGAAACTGTGGGTTGCAAGGACTATCGCTACTGATCCATGGGGTGATTCCTATATTGGATGCAGTAGGAGAGTACCTTCGGTTCATCCTATTCCTGGATGAATTGTATGGACGGATCGATGTCTGACAGAGTATTTCCAAAGGAATTACATGCGTTGATTTCTCCAAACATACCATAGTTGATGGCAGAGAAATGGTTATTCTCTAGCCAAATAAACTAGAATATTTTTGTGGACGTCAATCAGTGTGATCTGGCGGATCTGACGATGTGGCATTCAAAGTGTATGATGACCAGATGTGTTCTGACCTCAAGCCTCATCAACCAGGAGATGACAAAAATCGGGCAGGCAGCATGACTATGTGGGTCGCTCCCATTAGGGTGTATAGTCACCTATCAAGAGAAATTCCTTTTGTTTCTTACTTTATCGATTCTGCCCATTCGGGAAACAGTGGTTTGAGTACAACCGTTGGTGATATACATTCGATACACTCAAGTGAAATGAGTGGTCGGTCATGTGAGGGCCGGGTTGCAAGACGTTCTTGTTGAACCCAGTGTATTCGCCTCTAGAGGTACACGAGCGGCAGGTGGTCCCATACCTTATCAAAGTTGGAATCTAATCCCCAATAAGCGCCTGCGGTTTAGATTGTGTACTATATACGTGGAGCGTGAGATGCAAGCATTCCACTAGATTGATATTTACTTGTATTTAGACACTAGTATAATATCAGAAAAGATATTGATTTCGAAAACTGTTTTGGGTTATCGTAAGGTAAAAACCGTCCGTGTTTATGTGTGGATTTGGTCTTACGATTATCCTTTTCATTTGAAAGGATTTTAACTTTAAAATCAAGTTGTGTGATACCTTAATACTGTGCGAGTTTTTCTCACTCTGGTCCACCAGACTGACCTGGTGTTTTGTAAATGCTCGGGTTAGGCCGAGGTGTACAGGTTCAAGTTAGCAGGTACTGAGGAATCCAGAGACGGACTGAAGGTGTTCAGACGAATGATGTTCTGCTGTGTGATTATATATATGAGGACAGATTATCAAAACTGTCCAGATGTGTGTTGTACTCTGATATTGTAAGTATTTTCAAAAGCTCTCAATAAAGATTATTTCTGTATTTTATTTTGTTCCCCTGCGATGTGAGACTCTGTGTTGGTTCTTCTTCTTCTTCTATTCTAATATTTCTTTCTTTCTTATCTCACCCTCTAAATTCTTTCTAATAACGTCCTGTGTTTTCGGTGCTTGGAGGATCGGCATGAGTTACGGTAAAGGTATTTATGTCGATTTTCGAGGCCGAAATCGCTGGGTCGTTACAGTGGTATCAGAGCAATTGGTTGAGTAGTAACCTTGGCTCTGTGGCGTAACTCAATAGAGATGGGGTTAGTAATACCCTAGATTGAGTTGAGTGTATATATATGAGAGCGTATTTGTAAAATTTTATATAAAAATGTTTTGTATTGTATTATTTGACTGGTTCAAGTGTTGAGAAGCGTTGAACTAGTGAATGGATACAATATTGTTTATAAAAGAGGGTAAATGAAATAATTTTACCCAATATATATTTTTACATATAAAAAGGAATTTATTTTCTATACTATAGTAATGTGGGGTGTTTGTTTGTTTGTTTTGATTTGAAATCAAATTGAAATATGAAATAAAGTTGAACTAATTAATCAATGGAATCAGATATGAAAGTGAAACTGAACCTCATTACGTAGAATCAATTTAAGAATGAAGTAATGATTTTAAAATAATATGGTTTGAAATATTCTTCTTACTTTGCAATTTCGAGGATGAAATTATTTTAAGGGAGGAAGAATGTAATGTTCCAGATTTTTCGGCCTTGAACGATTTACTAATTGATTAGTTATCCATTCTAAATTATACAGTAAATTTACATGGAATGAGATTCTAAATAATGTTGTTCACAGCATTTGATAAACGATTATTATTTAATCCAATGTACTGATGTTATCACTAGTTTATATTTATAATATGAATGGTTATCCATATATTATACAAATCAAATGATTATATAAGAAACCCATATTATATTAGTATTGGATTACACTATCTGGTGTGAACGACCCGATAAACGAGTGTTATAATTCGAACTATATATTCGAATGAAAACAGGAATGCTAAGTACTAAGCCAAGGTTATGCAGTATGAAAACCAGACATTTATCAATACAATATGAACATGAAAAGAGAAAAAAAAGAGAAAAGGAAAATATCCAGAAATTTACATATATATAATATAAGTTGAGTACAATAAAGAACATTATAAAAATAGCAAAACACATTTTATATATAATGTTTTCAAGTACAAATCCTTACAAGATATCCGGCCATACATCAAACAATGTATACAGCTATTCTACCTTTTTCTCTTGTCTTCTCAAATCAACTGACAACTCAATACACACCTATTGACAACTCGTGAAGTACAAGCGCAGCCCTATTTCTACATCTGATGTCTCCCTCCTATTCCCTCCAGCAACAAAACGATTTCCAATACGGTTGTACAGCAACCCCAAAATGATAATACATGGCCGATCTAAAGATAGCACATTGGGATAAACAAATAAGAGAAAAATAGTTTTTAAGAATTTTACAAACACAGAGAAAGAATCAACATTGTAAATCAATGTCTTCATGTGGATCCGAGTTGTTCCCGTTCCCATCAGGTTTCTACCTGCGAAAAAAAAACTATCAGTATAAATAAAAGAGAAAAATATACTTTGTACAAAAAAAAAAACATTCCATTTTAAAGTCACAATGCCATGTTCCTTCCGTACGCCTTGTTTCCTTTTGAAACAGTAACAAGAATTGATAAAAACAAGAAAACAGTAGTAAACAGCTAATATATATATAAATTTATACATAACTAGGTATATTCATATAAACAATTAAGTGACAACTAATGGACAACTATGGAACACCTAAAGAAAGGATATGTAAGGATTTCTACATCAAATCTGTAAGGGCAAATTGCTCAAAATATATGGATTTGTGTTATCAAATCTGTCAGAACCCAAAACAGATAGAAGATCGTCATAGATATTCTGAAATCTCATGTGCAGGCAGATATTCCACATTTACATTTCACTGCTCAAAATATTAAACTAAAAGGAAGAGTTGAACAAACAATATGAATTGACAAAAAGGGAATAAACAAATCAAAAGTTTCATGTGCACTGACCATTTGAACAGACCATTCGAATATATATAGAAGCTAAGGGAGTTAATCAAACAGCTAAGAAAGGAAAAACAAATATATTTGTACATCAACTACAGTTAAATCGAACAGATAAATATATATTTTGACAACAGATCCAGCAAATATATATGTACAGGCAAATCTACAACCAACAGTACCAATATCTGATTGAAATAACAATGCATAGCGTCACTAGCACCTAGCCTGTACAAATTCTATCAAATTTCCATTCGAACAGATCAACAAGTGATGGGAAATCTTTTACGAAATCCGAACCATAATCTAAGTATAGATTGGAATCGTGATTGAAATAACAATACGATTTTGACATTGGTTCTATCCTATCATCCACCACTATAAATACGTATCATCACAATGATGTTTTACCATTCCAAACAAACACAGTAAACCGAGAAGAAACCCCAATTCGAAACCCAGAAAAAAAAATCAAATGAAAATAATTCAGTAGTTAAAAATTGAGTAAAAGAAAACTTAGCTTAAGGGAGGAAGAAGCTTCGTTCTGGGGGAGTTTGGGGTTGTAGTTCCTGAAGGGGGGTCCGCTGGATCGTCAGAAGAAGGCGAGCAAAGGGACGAGGCGCGGAAAGGAGTGGAGCGACGCCGTGTGTCTCGAGATGGCTGAAGGAATTGGGGACTTAGGGTTTTCGGGTTTTTGATCAAATTGTGAGGCGGCTAAACTAATGAAGGAAAGGGATCAGCGGATTAGGTTTTAACAAGGGAAACGGGTCGGGTCGGTTGCTTTAAGGTAAAGGCCCAATATTCTTTTTATTTTTAGGTTTAAATAATTGGAATTCTTTGTCAAATTTGTTTTTACGATATTTCACACGTACGTTGTCAGATTCAAGCGCGGACAGTTGCGTTGGTACCGTGGAGACGAGTACTTCGAGATGGAGCGGGTCTTGTCCGGGTCCGAAGGAACTGGAAATTTTATTCAAATTAAACGTCAGTTTTATTTGATCAAACAGACTGTTCATCGACGGATTTAAACCCAGGTGAGTTAAACTCGCTCAGCCCTTCCCGTTTATATTTTATATAAATTGGGTTTTTGTTTTACGTGTTCTGATTGCTAGTGGTTGGTTGTTTGCTGGTTATATATATATATTGTTGTTTCAACAAATGGAATTAAACGGTCGTTTAATTTCAGAAAAATACCCACTGTTTTGAGTTGACCCAGATAAAATAATTTCCCTTGACTGGTCAAGTTTATAAACGTGTTTGAAATTTGTTTGCAATGTTTGAATGGTCCGTTAATTGTTTGACGGTCGTTATGGAAATTATCAAATAGAAATGAATGATTGATTGATGTTGATTATTGAACTATGTTTCGGTATTTGTTTTGACGAGTAGTATGGTTGGGAAGTTGGCATCAACTGGCATATAAATCAGTCGATTTATAAAATATAGGTTTTATCGACAGTGAATCGATAATATTTAAGTTATAAATATATTTCATAACGGAAATAGATTTTGAAAGTTATTACATTGAAAGGTTATTATAAAAGGAAATAAATATTTAATTATTTATTTCAAGATTATAAGGAATTATGAAATTGTTTTATAAACCAAAATTCTTATGTTGATAAAGATTATAAACAAACAAGCAAGTGATAACCTAGGGGTTGGGTATTTCATTAATCACATCAAATGAAAAATTAAATGGAGTTATTTAAATTAATTATATTTTAATTAATTTAAAGAAGGAATTAACTAGAGTTAGTTAAAGAGATAATCGTGATTTAAAGTGACTAGGTCGACCATTGTAACAAAGTTAGACTTCTTATTAGTTTGTTGTTAATGAACTGAAATAAATGACCCGACGGGTAATTGGAAGATTTTAAGAAGATTTTAAAAGAGATTTTTATTATTTATCTTTTAAATAAAACTGATTTTTACAAATGTAAAAGTACATTATTTGTTTAGTTTGATTTATTACTTCTTAAATGAGATATATTTAAGTAAGTAATTGTTTTGAGGGGTTTAGGTTAAACCTGAGATGTATAAACATAGTTATAAAGGGAATGTGAGATTTAAAGCGTTGTTTTGATTTGAGAATACACAATAATGGGATTAAGTTAAGGAAATTGGAAAGGGATTTCCCGAAAGAAAGAAGGTTGGAAAAGGGATTGAAATCGAGCTGGGTAACGAAGTTGAAAATGGGATTTGTAATGATAAATCCAGGTTAAACCAAAGTTATTTTAATAAGTCGAGAATAATAAAAGAGATGTTTAATAAGCAAACAATTTAAAGGAGTTTTCCGGAAAAAAAAAGAAAAACTATAAAGCGATGTCTTAAATAAACAAGATAAGTGGGATGTGTTTTGATTAAATATCGGTTCTTGGATTACAACTCGTATGTATCTAAAGTTAAGAACGTTGTTGATCAAGGTCTGAGAGGTAATTCAAAATACCCCAACTTGAACGACTGTAGAATTATCCAAGGATGATACTTGTTGGTAATGTCAAGAAAGGTTGATAAGATTTCCAAAGTAAAAGAAATGATATGAGATTATATTTTCCCTAGTAACGTAATTAAAAGGAGATTGGGCGATAAGTTTAAAATCCAAGTGATGCTGAGTACCAGACCAGTAAATCTATTTTTATGATTTCATGGGTGTTTACTTGATAGTTAAATAACCGACTATCAAGTCTGACCTTTACGATTGTTGGTATGGAAAGACCGGGATCGAATATATATATTCGAAAACCATTCCAACCAACAAATACGAAATATATAGAAGATATCAGGCGACGATCGAGATGGATCATGTAAAGACCATAGATCTTCGTAAAGCGGAAGAACCACTTACAATCTCTGATTCGACCCGGAGATATACTGAGGTTCTGTCGTGGTTGAAACTGTGGGTTGCAAGGACTATCGCTACTGATCCATGGGGTGATTCCTATATTGGATGCAGTAGGAGAGTACCTTCGGTTCATCCTGTTCCTGGATGACTTGTATGGACGGATGTCTGACAGAGTATTTCCAAAGGAATTACATGCGTTGATTTCTCCAAACATTCAATAGTTGATGGCAGAGAAATGGTTATTCTCTAGCCAAATAAACTAGAATATTTTTGTGGACGTCAATCAGTGTGATATGGCGGATCTGACAATGTGGCATTCAAAGTGTATGATGACCAGATGTGTTCTGACCTCAAGCCTCATCAACCAGGAGATGACAAAAATCGGGCAGGCAGCATGGCTATGTGGGTCGCTCCCATTAGGGTGTATAGTCACCTATCTAGAGAAATTCCTTTTGTTTCTTACTTTATCGATTCTGCCCATTCGGGAAACGGTGGTTTGAGTCCAACCGTTGGTGATATACATTCGATACACTCAAGCGAAATGAGTGGTCGGTCATGTGAGGGCCGGGTTGCAAGACGTTCTTGTTGAATCCAGTGTATTCGCCTCTAGAGATACACGAGCGGCAGGTGGTCCCATACCTTGTCAAAGTTGGAATCCAATCCCCAATAAGCGCCTGCGGTTTTTATTGTATACTATATACGTGGAGCGTGAGATACAAGCGTTCCACTAGATTGATATTTACTTGTATTTAGACACTAGTATAATACCAGAAAAGATATTGATTTCGAAAACTGTTTTGGGTTATCGTAAGGTAAAAACCGTCCGTGTTTATGTGTGGATTTGGTCTTACGATTATCCTTTTTTTTTCGAAATGATTTTAACTTTAAAATCAAGTTGTGTGATACCTTAATACTGTGCGAGTTTTTCTCACTCTGGTCCACCAGACTGACCTGGTGTTTTGTAAATGCTCGGGTTAGGCCGAGGTGTACAGGTTCAAGTTAGCAGGTACCGAGGAATCCAGAGATGGGTTGAAGGTGCTCAGACGAATGATGTTCTGCTGTGTGATTATATATATGAGGACAGATTATCAAAACTGTCCAGATGTGTGTTGTACTCTGATATTGTAAGTATTTTCAAAAGCTCTCAATAAAGATTATTTCTGTATTTTATTTTGTTCCGCTGCGATGTGAGACTCTGTGTTGGTTCTTCTTCTTCTTCTATTCTAATATTTCTTTCTTTCTTATCTCACCCTCTAAATTCTTTCTAATAACGTCCTGTGTTTTCGGTGCTTGGAGGATCGACATGAGTTACGGTAAAGGTATTTATGTCGATTTTCGAGGCTGAAATCCCTGGTTCGTTACAGGAAAGGCCCTGGAAAAGAGCGAGCGTCATATGCAACCTCGGATCAAAAGTAAGTATGACCAGTATACCAAACTCAATTCCTCTCTGCTCGATATCTACCTTGACATACGAGGGTCCCTGCCCACTCCAAGACCACCTCGACGAGAACCAACCCAGATGGAGCTCGATTTTGGCAAACATTGTGTGTTCCACAACGTAGCTGGATATAGCACCGACGAATGCTGCCATCTTCGCGATCTCATTGCGGATCGAGTTAAAAAAGGGGAGCTTCCCGAATATGTCAAAAGTTATGCCCTGGCCTTGCCGTCACGGCCTTCTGCCCACGCTCCTCAGGTCAATCCACGAGCTCCAAGAAACGGAAGGGACCCTGAGACTAGCACTCGCCGCATTATCATTAATTGGATTTTTTTTTCCGATGTATTTCTTTCAATAAAAAGGATGCCTTGATGTACACATGTATGGGGTAAGGATTTAGCTCTTAGGCATGCTCTGGAATCAATCGATGTCCCCTTAGAATTTTTTTGCAATAATTCATTAATTGCTATGGATGTTCTTTTTCAAGTATGGATAATGTTTGGGAAACTCTAAAGCCGAGCATGGATAATGCTCGCCCCCCTCTTTTAATGTGGTCAGCGCAAAAGCTTATGGCTATATCTTAATACATACTCCCCTAGCCGAGTGTAGTATACTTCTTTAAGAGGAGTATGGATGATACTCACCCCTTCTTTCTCTACACCACGAGCTTCTACCGCTCGCTGGATGCACTAATCTAACATGAGTCGAGCATGGAAAACACTTTCCCTAAGCCGAGTATGGTTAATGCTCACCCCCTCTAAGCCGAGTATGGTTAATACTCGCCCCCTCTAAGCCGAGTATGGTTAATACTCACCCTCTATAAGCCGAGCATTGTTAATACTCGCCCTTTCTAAGTTGAGTATGGTTAATACTCGCCACTAAGCTGAGTATGGTTAATACTTGCCACCTCTCAAAGCCAAGTGAAATAAAATGCTCGATCCATTAGCCTTTTCTAAGCCGAGAATATTTTTTTTCTTTGCAGGAAAAAACTCTCATGAAGGCGATCATCATCTCGACCTTAACACGGTTTCCAATAGTTATCAGTTTTCCGGCCTTAATACGACCCAGTTCGGTCTTCGGTTTTCTGGCCTTAATACAACATCGGAACCATCGGATTTCTGGCCTTTACATGGTCCGGTGCGACCATAGTTGCTCGAGCAATTGTGCTTCGATTCATATTTAAGAACACACCTCCCTCTATCAAAGAAGATGCATTCTGAGGAGCAAAGTGATAACCCTCTTTTTGGTAAAAGAAGCAGCAGGCCAAATCGAAGCCCAAATGCACAACCAATCGAGTTAGACAGATCGCATTCAAGGAAGCCCCGCAGAAGCTCGGCTCAAAGTAGCTGCATATCGGGCCAATCAAATCGATATCTCACCCCAGAAGACTCACTCTTCCATTCAACCGAGAGAACCGCTCTCGCACAAGGCATATCAACCGAGTATTACAGATCTACGTGAAATATCCAACTGAGTTGTTCAAATACTTGGCCCAACTCTCAAGGAACAAAAGGCAGTCAACCATACCCGGACAATGCTCTACTTTTGATATACCTCACCGTGGATGCCACGTCAGTCACAACTTCCAAGGATACTATTTATGAATAGTGGAATCAGTCTTCAGTCGCTATTCTAACCAAGTGATGGACCCCACATGTCCGAGATTTCCCGGATAGGCTGGGCCACGTCACAACAGCCCAAGCTGCTATCCTCGCCTATAAATACCTCAAAGCTTAAGGAGGAGGAAAGAAGGACTTCTCTAACCTTTATTTTTTCTGCTCATACTTCTTCTTCCCAAAAAAACATTATTTGGAAGAGAAAATAGCCATCTTCTTTCTTTTCTTCAAACAGAAAAAGCATTGTACTTGTAATCAAAAGAAAAAGTAATATATACAAAGTGGACGTAGGCACCGTCTTTGCCGAACCACTATAAAAATTATGTGTATTGTCCCCGTTTCCTTTACTTTTTTTGCATTTTATAATCATTATTCATGTGATCTACACACGATTGGAGGTTGATCGTCACTAGTGACCAACTTTTGATGTTAACAAAAACCCTATTGTTTTCTCTCATCTCCTCTAACGCATCGAAATAGGAAAGCAACCCGCATGCCAATGCCTCTAACATTGCCAGTGAACTAGAGGCACAGTGGACACCGCCAGTGGCGACTCTGACGTCGCTGACGATGTTGGTAACTTTAGATTCGAAGGCGTCGACGTCAAAATGGCGAATTAAGAAAATCAATGGTCATTAAACTACGGTATTTGGATTCATGATGAAATTTTGATACGTTTTCATGTATAATATGTTGAAAACGAAGTCCGTATGAAGAAATAATAATTTAATGAAGTCATACGGTAAATGTATGCATATAAGTGTTTGAATTAATAATATATATAAATATCTGTGGGATACAAGGGAATAATTAGAATAATAAAACATTCCCTTAGGTGAATTTGAAATTCAAACTAATAGATAAAATCAAGGGGACATGAATATATTACATAATGAAAGGAATTAGTAATATAAGGTAATTTATAAATAAATTAAAAACACACGCCACCAGGCTCATTGGGCGTTTTCACCATAGAGCGGTCGACACCCCCGCTTGGTACAGCCCAAGCAGGGTGAGGGTGGGTTAGGTTAGTGTTTAGACTGGTTTATAGGAAATGGACAGTTAAGATTAATCTATATTAATATAACGGTTGTCATTCACTTACACTCCTATAAATACAACCTCATTCACCTACAATTCCCTAAACCATCTCATTCTCTTGGGCCTCCTTTCTCTGCTGATATTCCAAAACTTTGGTTTGAAATAGGTTTCAATTTCTTTTCTACTCTATTTCTTTTTGGTTTTTTATTCTGGAATTTCTATAATCTATATCTGAGACTCAAATTTCTAGGATTCTCTTATATAGATTTGTAGTAAGATTGAAGAACTACTTTGATTTCTAATATAAAACATTCCAATCATTGTTATTTCCTTTGCCCCAAGCACTGTGAGTGGAAATAGTATTTTCTTAAACTAAACTCCATGTTTTGTAGTCTTCACACTGATTTGTATGCCTAAGTAGGTTTAGGTTTCCACGATAATATCATAATAAAAAACTTCCAAATATCCTATCTTTATTTGTCAAAAAATTTGAGGAATGATTTGGTTTAATTTCAAAATTTGGGTTTATGAATCAATTAGTTATGTTTGAGAAATGATTTGGTGATTTTGCTTTTGTTTGGTTGGATTTGCCTATTTCAATGGAAAAATTAATTAAAAATGTTTGCGGTATAAAAGAGTAAAGATTTTGTTTGATTTCAGAATTTGGATAGATCTAGATCTCCATTATTAATGGAGAATTTAAACATATTTGGATTTAAAATAATCAAATATTAATGTTTTTATGTGCAACAATGAAAAAGGTAAATTTAATTCAAACAGAAATTTATGTATATATATATATATATGTGTGTGTGTGTGTGTGTGTGTGTTGAATGTGTATATATGTGTATAGTGCCTTGATTCTCTTTCATTATCTAAATATTTCTAAGAAGTCTAGGATATAAGTTTGAATAATTTATGTTGATATTTTCCCGTTTGCTGATTGTTATTAACTGTGCCATGAATTAAGTAGTTTTATACGAGAATTAGGCTTGTATACCTTATATATGAATATGATTGACGAAATTCACTGTTAGAACGTTTCTCGAATACGAACGAAATTTGCGTTTATAGCACGTATTAAATTATATATTTATATAGAGTAATCAAACGTAATTATGGTGTAATAAATTAGTTAGGATAAGGTTGGAAATTTGTAAATGTCACCATATTAATTGTTGCTTGTGCATGTTTATAAATGACTTATATATACATACATATATATATATATTAAATAATGACATACATACATGAGGTTAGTCGTCATTTGTGGTAGAAGATTTCCTGGAACTAATCGGCAAACCCAGCAACCACAAGTGAGTTTGGCTAATGCGAGAGGTCTGGGTGCCATGGGCCATTAAACTTAGTACACTATGAGACGAGGTGAAGCCCGCTTGTAGTAGAAGTCTACACGGAACGAGCCGGCATATCCAGCGTCTACAAGTAACCGGTTTAATGTGAGAGTTCTAGTGTGTCTATATATATACATACACACCCCTATTATGTGTGCGAATAGTCAGGCTTACTACTCGCCTTGAGAAGGTCTTAAGTGGCCGACTTTCTTCTTGTCTAATTTGAGTGTTAAGTGGTTCCGACTAGGCCCATTCCGAAGGTTTATTCCTTAGATTTGGGCCAAAGTCATGGGACCCTTCCTTATAAGATTCGTAGTGGTCTATGGGTTCTCTTTCTCTAAAGTAGTCCAGTTATGGCGATAGTGGAGTAGGGTAGTTCACTGGAATGTCCACTTCCTCTAGGATCTATGTGAGGGCCAACGTAGGAATGAATTAAGTATACGTGGTACGTGGCATGCAATTTAATTAACCACGTCTAAGGGAAGTCTTAAGCGGCATAAGTCTACTACCATAATATCAGTTAAGTAGTAACATGAGGCTTCCTCCAGAGGGGTCTTAAATGACTATATACGAGCCTACCTTAAAACGATACTAAGCGGTGAAGTACTACTTCTCATATTACTTGTGGGAATATATATAAACTTATGACATTGACGTGTTAGGATGGGGTCTCAAGTGGCTAGGGTCCGCCTTAGGGTCATAAGAGATCATAAGAATCACTGCTAATAAATATACTAGAATAGGCCTTAAGTTACCAAGGATGTCCTTCCCGTTGGATCTTAAGTGATCGTTGATCCCCCTAAATACGTTAATGAAGGTCTTAAATTATTGATTCAGATACCTACCTCATTAATTAAAATATATCTTTGTGTGCGCATTCCTGTGTGTTTCGTAGACATACTTTGAAGTAAATAACCTGCTAAATTTAGAGTATAGACTTTAAACACATGTTATTTTCATTCACTAGAACTTTATGTTCTGACCCCTCTCCTTAACATACCCAACAGGGCAGTAGGTGAGGCGTAAACATGGTGGACGAGACGATGATTAATCCTGAAGAAGGCAATGATATTATATTATGTTATTAGTTGTTATTGCTCTTTTATTTTTGGAAGCACTTGATGGTGAATAATGATGATGCACCGTTGTAAACATGTGGTTTGGTATTTTGTGTGCTGAACATGTGGTTTGAATAATGGTACATCTTATTTTGATTATTATATTTTCTCGTTCCGCTTTGTGAGATTCCATCTCGTTATATTATTCTGTTATGCTATGCAAATGTAATTCCTTATAGGAACCAATGACCTGTTTAGAGTGGCTCTAAGTTCCAATGGACCTTTTCTAGGTCGAATTTAATCCCACTCCGAGCGAGTTGTTACAAAGAAGATGGCTGAAGCTATAATCTTTACTTACCTGTCTTCCTATCATTTGGTTTAAAGCTATTATGAAATGCCTCAAACTGAGTTTCAAGAATAGTTTTGGATTCTGCTTCCAATTGTTCAGCATTCTTCACTCATAGATTATAGTTTACTTCCCTATTATCCATATCTATTCACCTAGTAATATTTAAAATATTGATAAAAGTGTGATGTTTAGGGCAACAATATATGTAGGAAACAAATGTAACTACCATATTAAAGTGACGATGTCTTTTCATGTTGATGACACATTAAAGAAACATGTAGATTAGGTCCTTGACACTGACAACACATTGTTGTGTACACAATATATGCTATTGATGATACACACTACACTCGATTAAAGTAGTTGAAATGACTAAACACTGCAAAATAGTAAAGATTCCCTGTTGAAACATTTTAGTACAGATGAGGACTATGAATTAAGGCATGACCCTAGCTATCTAACTCATGCAATACTTCATCCATGATGTATTTGCATCCATGTTTATTTGAAATTATATAAGAGTGAATTAGTAATTATTAATTTTAAATAATGTTAAACGAAATATTTATATTCAATTAATTCGAGCTCGTCCCATAGCGACGGTTCTTAAATTTCTAGTTTTAACTTCAAATTAATATATCAAATCAAATATAAATCGAAATTCTATGAAACTAGAATCTACCTGATCTTCTACAATTTGGTTTCGTAATAAAAGATAAAAATCAAGATTTCATCGTTTCAATTGTGAGATATGTAAAAAAATGAAAAAAATTGTGGTATGGTAGTTCATGAATCTAAACCAGCTATCATATATTAACAGAAGATTTAGGATAATAAAATACTTCAAACAAGTAATACAACAAATAACAGTTATGAAATTGAAATACAAACTACCATTACATCAACACAACAAACATAAAGTGCAGATTGGAACAATAAATTCAAAAGAAAATGCACCTGGACACCATATTAAATAAAACAGTAAAGCTTAATATGAGCCATAGTGTGGAACCCAACTATAACGATGTTCATAAGTGTCATGATCAATGAATTTTATTCCATGTTCTGATAGGTAACCCAATCAAAAGTAGAACGATTTTTTTAAAATCATCCTCATCTTCAACAACTCGATAACCTCACAGTAACATTCACAACCGTCCACAAAAGCGCTATCATTTTTATTAATTTCTACAGTAGACCTCCTCGAGGGGCAGTTGGGATGGTTGTTGTTATAATCTTCAACCATGTTCCAGATCATTTCATGGCTTAGACCCCTGCCATTTTGCAGCATAATATCTGTTTTTGATCAACGTCGGTATATGTTTCAACAAGTACAAGTAACTCGGAAGAAAACCAAGTAATGACGGTCATCTTCCCCTGTCAGTTTAAGTTAATGCTACAACGATTGCAGGAAACTATTTATAAGCGATGAAGCAAAGTAGAATCAATAAAGTGACTACTACATGTAATGATAACTTTCATTAACTACATATTCAAAACTACTACATGTTTAATAATGTAACAATTTGGAAAATTAGATGCCTAAATTTCGACACTAATACATTACTTGTATCTACTTTCCAAAACTCAAGTATCAAAAACCCGGATGGTTAAATGAAAGAAGTTAGAGGGTGAAAAAAAAGAAATGTTAGAACAGAAGAAGAATAATATCAAAACCACAAAACCAGAGTGGAATAATATCTCACAACAGAATGAATAAAATATAATATATCAATACTCTTTGCATAAAGAGAATACTGTGTGTATATATATATATATATATATGATTATACAATCAGAATACACAAATAAAACAGCTTATACAATGCTTTTTAACACAACACATAGCGGAATTATACATACCAGGAAATACAGGAATATGTCTCTCAACTCCGTCTCCTTTCTTGAAGCTCCAAGAAAACCAAATGCAACATGGAAAATTTATTCAGTCTTACTAAGCCCATTTTGTGGAAATTAAAATTATATGGATTGTCAGTCTGGGATACTTCCGGTGAGAAAACACACATCACAAACAACTTGCTTAATTTTTAGAAATCCTTTAAAAGAATAGAATTGTTATGTGTGTATGGCGTGAGCCAATATCAGGAGAGGGGTAATGCTAGACATTACCTGATTTTGATATCGTGCCGTTATGCCGCCAAAATTTTCTAAAATATGTTAAAACAACAAAAATATTGTTTTATTGTATAAATGAATCGAATAGAATATTCATATATTGAATAAATAATTTATCGTTAAAAATATAATTTTTAACGTGTATATGAATAAAATAAATACTCATTTACAAATCGAACGATTTGTTTATGAACACCCATTTTACTAATATGGATTGGGACGATAAATTTTACACATCGCCCAACTGCACAAATAAAAAATCTTTATTTGTTGATTGAAAACCCATACGGGTATTGGGATGATATTGGACATAAACCAATCCCAACTATTTAGTTGTATATCAATCGATAGGTTGACAGACTGGTATAAGCGTTAAATATTTATATTTAATGCTTATACAGTGTAGAATGCACTCTGGATGATTATTTATCACTATTGTTGTATACATGTATTGTATGAAATCCATATAACCAAAATTATATGGTAATTGACTGTGTTTGATTCCAGTTCAGAAATAATGAGTATTTTAAACTAACGAATATTTTAAAAATAATATTTATTAAAGGATCAAAATCTGATTTTGATGTCAGATTTGGGATGGATACGAATATATTTAAATATATAGAGCTGTGTTGATTAGATTAACATCATTTTGACATGAACGATATTTATATCGATTTTATTCACTTATATAATGAATATTGAAAAGGAATTGATTTCGAAATCTAATGTTTTGAAAATACTATCATTTATATATCGATGATATGGAATATTCAATTTTGATTTAAAATTAAATATGAAGTTGAAACTGTTTTGAAAACGAATTTAAAATGATTTATAAAATGCATTTTAAATGGAAATCGACAAAATATATATTATATATATAATATAATGGCCTGAATAGGACGCGTCGCGCTGCGACAGTTCGCGAATTTCGACCATTGACTTCGAATGGACATTACGGGAGATCCAACTATCAGATTCTCCTAAAACCAGAACCATTGGGTTCGTATCGAAAAGATCTTTCTAACGAATATTAGAGATTGTAAATGTAATGGTTGGATTAGGAATTATGTCCAAATCAAATTTGGAAAGGTTGTTGTAAGTGCGGTTCGATGGCCATTTATGGAAATCAACTGTACGGGCCTTGATAAAATTATTAAAAATATCAATAATTAGTGTAAAATCATAAGAAATGATTTTAAAACAATTGGGATGAAAAATTCCATATTTGAAAAGATAAAAATATATTTTTATCGAAATGAACTAGTTTTGAACTAGAATTATATTCCGATTGTTCTTAAAAATATATAAGTTGGATTTGAAATGGTTTTAAAAATAACCAGAATTTCCAACATATAAATTGGAAATGGATTTGAATCGAAATTGTCATTGGAATATTTCGATGTTGGATTTCGTGATTATACAGATATTGTTATGGAAATTTGAAAGATATATTTATATCTTTATTTCCAATACGATATTTGTTGGATGTGGCATTTGATATTGAATATAAGCCAATATATTTTCTATTCAGAGCCTTGTATTTAATATCAAATGGGATTTTGACTTTGCCGTGAACGGTGTCTTCACTAACACTGTTCTTAAACCCAATTGAGAAAATATCAAATATTTTTATTTAGATTTAATGAAGTATACCAATTAATTAATATTTAATTAGAATTTAATTGAAATTGGTCTTTGGGTTTATCGTGAATGGTGTTTTAAATAACACATGTTCTTTAACCCGATTAACAAAGGAATAAGAATTTGGGTTGTCGTGAATGGTATCTTTAATAATACTGTTCTTAGACCCAATGGAGTTAAGAAAATCAAAAACTAACTGGAGATTAGTTAAGTTGAACGGTTTCCTGGGTATTGATCTCATGTTGGTTTCGGCCTTCGGGGTTAATACTTAGGGAATTGTTCACTTGGTAATTCACGGTTAAAGGCTGATGGAATGGAATGTGATTTTGGGTTTATCGTGAACGGTGTTTTAAAAGACATTGGTTCTTTAACCCAGTTAAAGACAGGAATAAGATTTTGGGTTATTGCGAATGGTATCTTTAATAATACTGTTCTTAGATCCAATGGAGTTAAGAAAATCAGAAACTAACTGGAGATTAGTTAAGTTGAATGGTTTCCAAGGTATTGATCTGATGTTGGTTTCGGCCTTCGGGGTTAATACTTAGGGAATTGTTCGCTTGCTAATTTACGGTTAAAGGCTGATGGAATGGAGTGTGATTTTGGGTTTATCGTGAACCGTGTTTTAAATGACATTGGTTCTTTAACCCAGTTAAAGACAGGATATGATTTCCCAAGTTAAACAATCGTTAATATTGATTTTTGGGAAGATTAAAACCAAGTGTACTTTTAATGCATCTTTAATTAGATTGAAATGATATCCAAAGGAAGATTAAAAAATAAATTCAAAGAATTTATCTTTGATAAAATTAATGGGAACCTTTCCCAAAGTATAAGGATATTTGATTAAAGGAATATTCTGCATTGGAATGAGGCGTAAGTTGTGTTTTTATAACACTTGTTTATTATATACGCGAGTTATTCAGAAAGATCGAGTTTATCCCATTCTGAGTAACTGATTCGACGATGTGTCGAGGATGAAGACGGTGGTTGAAGACCGGAGGTCTTCACATCGTTTGGATGATTACTGATGTCTTGATTGGGCTGTACACCCAAGACGAGGTAATAAGTGGTGATCGTCCGGACGTACTTGGAGATCGACCAGATATCGAGGACCTCTCCCCTGTATTGGACATATGGGGGAGGAATAAGGTGCCTTCGGTTTCGCTCAGACCTAGAATGAACTTGTAAATGGATGCGTGTCTGACATCGGATTTCACTCTGTGTGATAGATAGACATCGGTTGCATAGCGTGAATTTCCTGTGTGGCATGCTGAGATGCAAATGATCAAGGCTTCTGTTGAAAAGCAGAGTCTTGTGGTTGATGATCAAAACACGGCTTTAGCATTGATTCACGGGCCTCACATCCTGGTGTGAACCAGGAACGGGAGAGGACATCAGGGAGGGCATGTGTTTCCTTCTAGCTAGGAGTGGTGTCAGCGTTTTACTAGCCCTGACATTTTACTTATGTGGATGATGGATTGTGAGGCGCCTCAGTTATATCGGTCGATCCGGGGCCAATGTAGTCATTTGGCTCATTTACGCCCCATAGGGCGGGGAAACGTAGTGTTCAGGCATTTTAATCCACATCGAGTGGACCGGCCCTGACGATCCAAGGGCCCACCTGTGTCTGGGTCCTGAGACATGGGCTAGATTGTCTCGAAGCGGTAAGGACGATCCCTTGCCTTGGTTCACAGATGGAAATCCAACTTCCTATACGACATTTTGCGGTTTTGATTGTAAACCTATGTATGGCGACATAGTGGTATGGGGCACTTATGTCATCTATAATTGATACTTATGATTGAAATTGTTTTGACACTATACACTTATAGTAATAATAAAACATGAAATTTTATGTACCAAGCATTCTTGGCAATTAAAGGTAAAAATTCTATCCTCCGGCTTGCATTGCATTGTGTGATGGGACCTGAGTCTTATAATAGCTTCATTGTTCTTTACTTAGCATTGCGTTGTTGTTTTATGCACTGGTATTTTAGGAAGGAAACCCGTTCCGTGTTATAAGGCGTGGTCCCTGGATTTACCAAAATTTAATATAAAGATTAATAACTATTTTAGTTCTCACACCAGTCACATGACTGACCTGGAGTTTATTGTTTTAACCTAAACTATGGGTGCCCTTATTTTCCACACGGGCACCTAGTAGTTTTGGTTTTGCAGACTTATATTCACAGGATCCTGGTTTACAGCTGGAACAATATCCGGAAAGCTCTGTATCCGTTTATCTCTTTCAATTGTGCATTGTATTATTTTCCGTTGCATTGTAACTTGTAAATCTCTGATGTTTAGTAAATGTGTAATATTTATTAATACTCTGTATATTCTTGTATTCTGATGAAATTATTGTAATAAGCAATGAAATGTTCTTCTGTTTGTGTTATGATTCGTCTTGTCCTCAAAGCAATCCGTTCTTTCTTTTCTCTTCAGAGACCGGGGTAATTCGGGTCGTTTCAAATCCAACTGGATTCCTAAAAATTTATTTTACTGTTTTTCATATATGGTGATATATGATGTGATATATAATTTGTTGTTGATGATGTGTGTTAGAATGATATTGATCATTGTTATATGGTACGTTAAATACCATAAGGGATACTGGAATGTTTAAAAGGAAAATTTCAATGTTATATTAAAAAGGAATATTTATAAAATCAAAGGATTTTATAGAAAGAAACATTTTCAAAATAAATATAGATAATTATAAAAGGAAATATTTGTAAAACATTTACAAATAGAATTGAAAAGGAAATATTTGTAAAACAAATAGAAAAGGAAATATTTGTAAAACAAATAGAAAAGGAAATATTTGTAAAACATTTATAAATAGAATTGAAAAGGGAAATATTTATTAGTTAAATAAATAGAATTGAAAAGGAAATATTTGTTGAACAAATAGAAGACAAAAGAGATATATATTGGCAAAATAAATAGAAAGATAAAAGGAATATTTTATTTAGAAAATAAATAAGATATCATAAAAGGAAATATTTGGAGAGCAATTAGGATTATAAAATGGGATTAGAGTTAATCAATTAGAGTAAATCAAATAGAGTTAATTTAATAGAGTTAATTGATTAGAGTTAATCAAGAAGGAGTTAATCGAATATGGTTAATGCAATAGAGTTATTTGAAGAGAGTAAATCGAATGTTAGCTTATTCGAAAGGGAGTTATCGAATAGAGTTATTCGAAATAAAAGTTATCAAATATAGTTATTTGAAAAATAGAGTTAATCAATTAGAGTTAATTAGTTAGAGTTATCAAATACAGTTTATTTGAAAAAGAGAGAATATCGAATATTAGTTATTCGAAGAGAGTTAATCGAATATAGTTTATTTGAAAGGAGTAATTGAATATAGCTTATTCGAAAGGAATTAATAGAATATAGCTTATTCGAAAGGAATTAATAGAATATAGTTTATTTAAAAGGAATTAATCAGATATAGTTTATTCGAAAAGAATTAATCGAATATAGTTTATTCGAAAGGAATTAATTGAATATAGCTTATTCGAAAGGAATTAATCGAATATAGTTTATTCGAAAGGAGTTATCGAATATTAGTTATTCGAAAGGATTATTGAATATTAGTTATTCGAAAGGAGTTAATCAAATATAGTATATTCGAAGAGAGGTTAATAGAATATAGTTTATTCGAAAGGAGTTAATAGAATATAGTTATTCGAAAGGAGTTAATCGAGTATAATTTGTTCGAAGAAAGGAGTTAATCGAATATAGTTTGTTCAAAGAAAAGAGATTATCGAGTATAGTTTATTCGAAAGAGAGATTATCGAATATTAGTTATTCGAAGAAAGATTATCGAATATAGTTTATTCGAAAGAGAGTTTATCAAATATTAGTCATACGAAAAGGGGATTAATCGAATATAGTTTATTCGAAAGGAGTTATCGAATAGAGATTTTTCGAAAGAGAATTATACGTTGAATTCGATTATATCGAATTCGAGAAAGTATTATTCACTTTTCATTTTTAATCAAGATTTATTTATTTATAAATAAATTAGTTGTTTGTTTATTTATCCAAAATAATAAATATGTTTATTTATCCAAAATAATAAATAAAAGTTATACTTAAGTTATTAAATCTCGGAAGCATGGGATTATAACACTATTGTTATAATCAAATGTTTTCTGTAAAAGAAGTGGATTCGTAAAAAGAATCCGAGAGTTGCATAAGGAAATTTGTTAAAAATTTAGAAGGTGAACTTTGTCTATTTCGAAGTTAGAAATGTTGTTCAGTTAAGGTCTGAGAGGTAGTTATACCCCCAACTTGATTGGCTTCGTTTTTAACTAAGGAATGGTTAAGTTTCGATAGTAAAGGAGTTAATTGAATTTAGTTAATAAGTGTTAACGGTTCGAGTTGGCATAGCGATGTTTTATTTAAACATCTGTTTAAATCCAATGAATGAGTTTTGGAAACATTTTCCGAATAAAATCAGAGATATTTTCTAATCCTAGAAAATGAAATGTTGATGATAAAGAATACTGAAATGACAGTGATACGTGAAAAAGAGATGGAAATGTTTTCCAATGATTAATAACGTATATCTTCTAAATTTAGAAAATAAGGAAGGTTGAATATATGGAAACAGGAAATAAATTAATGAACTAAAGAGATAATGTTAAATGATGATTGATCGATATAATTTCCATCTGGAAATAATATCGTTGTTCGCACACATGTTTTCTTTGATAGTTAAGTCACCAACTATCGAAGTTTTTGACCATTTTTCCATTGTCAATACGGAGAGACCGGGATCAGATTCATTATCTGAAAAACCACTCCGTATGGGCATTAGTGTTGCGATCAAATATGATGAAGATAATTGAAGACAGAGTTATGCAAGGGTTGTCCTGTTTGCAGAATAGTTCCTTCGGTTTGTCCAGTCCTAGGACGACCTGTATGGAAGAATGTCTGACAGAGTATGTTTAGTGGATCGCGTAAGTTGATCTTTTCAAACGTATTTACGTTGGTGGCAGAGGAATTCGTTTCTCTTAGCTGTATACCTGTTGTATTTTTGGGGAAATCAATTTGTGATTTGGCGGGTATGATGATGTGACATTCAAAGTGAATAATTGTGCGATTTGTCAGAGATAAGCATGGCCTCTAGCCTCACAGCCGGGAAATGACAAAAACCGGGCAGGTAGCATGACTAAGCGGTTGGCTGCCAATTAGGGTGTATTATCACCTGTCTAGAGATATTCATTTCATTCTTTAATTTAATCGATGTTGTCCCATTCGGGAAACGGTTGTTGATCCCAATCGTTGGTGATATACATTCGATACACTCAAGCGAAATGAGGGGTCGGTCATGTGTGGCCGAGTTTCAAGATGTTCTTGTTGAACCCAGTGTATTCCTCTCTAGAGGTACACTATCGGAAGGTGGTTCCATGCAATTTTGATTATATACTATGTATGTAGAACGTGAGATGAAAGCGTTTCTGCTAGTTGATTATTATATTGTGGTTGATAGACGCTATTATAATATTAAAGAATTTTGATATGAAGACTATTTTGGATTCTCATAGGGGGAAAACCCGTTCCGTTATACGGCTTGGTCTTATGAAATATCGTTATTTTCCCAAACTATTTTAAATTGTTTACTCATATCAGTCCTATGACTGACTCGGAGTTTGTTTTGTTTTGTTTTCCCTAAACTCTTAGGTGCTCAAATTTGTACGAGCAGTCAAGTAGTCGGGATTTACAGATGCTCTAGAAGGAGGCTTCAGCAGCGTTTTTATAACTATTGTTTATTTCCGCTATAATGTAAGTGTTATACTCTGATAATGTTACTGTATACATATACTGATTTTATTTCAAAGTTTTGTATCTATTGTATATTGTTCGTTCCGCTGTGAGATTCATGTTACTCTGGTGTTGTATGTTCTTCTTCTTCATCTTCCATTCTAAGTTTCTATCTTATCTATTATTACCCTCTAATTTCTTTCATGGACTATCCGGTGTTTCCGATGCTTGAAAAGTCGACATTGTGTTGTATGTCGATATCCAGGATCACAAATTTCCTGGGTCGTTACAGTGGTATCAGAGCTTAAGGTTAAGTTATCACCTTTGCTCTGTGGCGTGACTCGATAGAGATAGGGTTAGTAATTCCCTAGATTGAGTTGAGTGTATATATACGAGAGAGCGTATTTGTTATTTGATATAAAAATGGTTTTATATTGTGGAGATTTATTGTTTGAGTTGTTTATGGGTTCTGGTCGATCCGCTTGATCCACTGTATCGGTAGGGTTTATAAACACTTGAATACAATGAACTGACACAGTATGATTTGAAAAAAGGTAAATGAAATAATTCTACCCAAAATATATTTTGATATAAACAAAGTATAGATATTTGAAATATTATAGTATATTGGATGTGTTGGTTGTGATTATAATTAGATAAGATTATAATTAAAATGGTTATGTAAATAACCAAATAAAATTCGTATAAGTATTACGAAATGAAGTAAATCTGATTTTAAATCAGAATTGAAATTCAACCCTAGAAAATTTGGAAAAAAGTGTCTGCAAATGGATTTGGATATAAAATATGAGAATTTTAAAATCTTGGGAGATTTCTAATTTTTTAACAAGGGTTTTGAATGATATTTTGAAATATATTTCAAAGTGGAAATATTTAGAAATGGTTTTGAAAAGTGATATAGTATTGAACTCACTTCGATCGCTGGAGAATAATCCTGATAATGACTGCAGCATCATCAGTATTCATTTTCGAGTTTTAAGTGACGGATTACTACCAATTTTTTTGTTTTTGGAAATGTTTTGAGAAAACAAGTTGCTTTGATTCCACGGAATATTTTATTTTTGATATGGTAAATGGTTTAAAAATTCCCAGGGAAAGATTTGTTTGAATAAAAATGAATTGAATTGAAATTTGTGAAAGCAGGCTGGAATTGAATTAAAGCTAGTTAAGTTGAAATTGAACTGAATTAGCATATAATGATATCGAGTAAGTTGGATTGATGTCGTAAGAATTTGGAATTGATGTTGGAATTTGAGTTCAGAATGGAAATTACTTAGGTATAAGCGAATGGTTGGATTTGTGGACAAAAACGGATTGGAATTTGATTGGGATAACATTTACATATGCTGAATTGGCAGCAGATGGAAATGAGATAATGTATGCCCGACAAAAAGGTACAAGTTATATTTCATATGGATATGAGATTTTTATGAGCCGATTTGGCAAGCCGCTTGGCTGTTTGATTTTCTTTTGGGCTGGAGAAGGCCCAGAGTACAATAGAGGTGCTGGCGAAATTTTTCAGAAATTTCTAGTGTAAGAAAATTTCCAGGATTTGTGAAAATTTTCATGGACAAAAATAAATTAATATTTAATTGAAATTAATTGGTTCAGTGAAACTGAAGTTAAGAAGTAAATCAATAATTTTAACCTAGTTAATAGGGTTTGTTTTCTACCTTAGCAATTTCGAGGACGAAATTATTTTAAGGGGTTAAGAATGTAATGCCCCGTATTTTTACGATACTATAATTAATTTATTTAATTATATAAATAGTGATTTAGAGAATATAATGGGTGTTTAATTAAATTATATGGATTAGTTAATTAATATAAATAATAGAATAATATATTTAATTCAAAAATAATCAAAAAATAGTGGAGTTCACAATATTGTGTGAATTGGATTATTTAAAATATATAATTCAGTTTAGAGTTGAATTATATTCACGAATATATTATATAAACAAAGCTTGAACGTATAATTATATTATAATTAAAATCGAGCTTGAAATGGCGTGGTAGTTCGTTAATTGGCTATTTGAACTTCAATTGAATATACAGAATCCGTTTTAAATCGGATTTCTGTGAAATAAGAAACGTTCAGATCTGTTGAACGATATTTTTCTAGTGAGTGTAGATTTTGATTTATGTCCAAATCAAATTTTCAAAAAGTCGCTATGGAAATCCTCTATAGTTTATAACAATTTATTTATATTATAAATGAATTTTTCAATATAAATTGAATATCAATTCAACCGGGATTTGAATATCGAGTTATAAATCCAATTGGAGCTGTATGATATTCTATTGTGAATATATACGATAATATTTATTTATAAATATTAAATTCAATTATTTTTAAATATATTAATATTTAAAATGGTTTGTTTAGAGCTTTAAAAATAGCCAATTTTCCCGACGACCTCCGTTTCCGACGACACTAATTTTGTTGATCCGCAATATTAAAATATTATTAGATTTCAATTTTCATGATTTTTGGAGTCAGTGTGTGGCCGTATGGATTTTTAATGTGAAAAACAGTCAGTATTTTGACGGTTAAAAATACGCTGTGTGAGTAAACGGAGTCGGAATTTGACGAAACTAGTTACGTTGGGTCCATAATGTCAAACTCTAGCTGCATGCCCATTTTCATGATTTTTGGGTATCATGTGTGATCACACGGATTTTTCGAAGGAAAAAAGGGAATAAACTAAGGTAAAAAAATCATGAAGCTTCTATAACAAGCCAAATTTATTTCTATAAATACCCTACCTTTCTCCTTTAACCTAAAATTTTCATTCCTCAGTCAAACAATTCTGCGTCGCTGTTCTATCTTCTAGGAAAAAACGATTTCAACTTCAAAAAAATTCTAGAAAATCAAATCAATTCCTGTAAATCCTAAAGTATATATATTTGGATCCATATGCTAGTTCTCTTTGATATCGTATGCATTTTACATGGTTCGATCATCATTGCGTATCGCTGGAATTGGAAGCGATGTTCTTTTTGATTAGGGTTCAATCTTTCGTGAATTTGAAGGAGTTGTAAATCATTTTGAGTTTGTTTTGGGATTTAAGAGGTGATTCCGCACCTGAGTGCGAAGTTTTGTTGGATTCAAACAAATTATGTGTCGATCTTCATCTGTAATGTGGTTCGAAATTGGAGAACACGCATGGAAGTTTGGGGATTCGAGTTCTATGTGATGGAGAGGAAGGTGTAGAGGTTTTATAGGATATTTCATTGGTGAATTTTATTTGGGTTTTCATGTAGTGGATAAGGGGTTAAAGATGGAAGAAGGTGCGCCATGTTTTGGGAAATACTGGAGTCGCGAATTCAATCGGGGAAGAAGGAGGAGGGAATAGGAGCGGGTCTGTTGAATTGAAATGGTCTTGGGTCTTAGGTACAGGGCGAGGCCCGGATTTTAGTTTGTTTTAAGTTTAATTTAAATTTAAATACTAGTGTAACTTATAAAATGTGTAATTATCTCATAGGATATCAGAATCAGACGAAACGAGATCTGTTGGGATCGTATGGACGATGGCTACAACATGGAACTGACTGGGAGTGAATTGGAGCTCTTTACAATTTATAGCTAAATAAAATGTCCGTTTGAATCAAAGATAGTTAATCATTATTTAACGATAACTGTCCAATGTGAGTAAAACTCACCAACTCTACCATTTCATATTTTTATAACGTAATTTTAGAACTGATAAATGATGATTGATATCTATGTGTTGACTGTTTGATTGAATTGCTGATTGATTGTTTGAAATTATAGATAACGATATATATATAAATTGTTAATCAAACATTGATTCTGTTTATCAGAAATTTTCATATCGAAATGAAATCGATGTTAATTATATTGGTTAACTTCTGTGGATGCGGGGAAACAGGTCGGAGGAATCCAACTGGATTCCTCAACATTTATTTTACTATTTTTCATATATGGTGATGTATGATGTGATATATAATCTGTTGTTGATGATGTGTGTTAGAATGACATTGATCACTGTTATATGGTAAATACCATAAGGGATACTGGAATGTTAAAAAGGAAATTTTCAATGTTACATTGAAAAGGAATATTTATAAAATCAAAGGATTTTATGAAAAGAAACATTTTCAAAATAAATAGATTATAAAAGAATTAATTATTTGGAAAATAAATATAGAGAAATATAAAAGGAAGTATTTGTAAAACATTTACAAATAGAATTGAAATGGGAATATTTGTAAAACAAATAGAAAAGGAAATATTTGTGAAACATTTATAAATAGAATTGAAAAGGGAAATATTCATTTGTTAAATAAATAGAATTGAAAAGGAAATATTTGTTGAACAAATAAAAGAGAAAAGAGATATATATTGGAAAAATAAATAGAAAGATAAAAGGAATATTTATTTAGAAAATAAATAAGATACCATAAAAGGAAATATTTGGAGAGTAAGTAGGATTATAAAAAGGGATTAGAGTTAATCGATTAGAGTAAATCAAATAGAGTTAATTGAATAGAGTTAATTGATTAGAGTTAATCAAAAAGGAGTTAATCGAATAGGGTTAATCCAATAGAGTTATTTGAAGAGAGTTAATCGAATATTAGCTTATTCGAAAGGGAGTTATCGAATAGAGTTATTCAAAATAAAAGTTATCAGATATAGTTATTTGAAAAATAGTTATTCTAAGAGAGTTATCAAATTTTGTTATTTCAAATTAGTTATTCAGTTGGAGTTAACCGATTAGAGTTAATCAGTTAGAGTTATCAAATACAGTTTATTCGAAAAAGAGAGATTATCGAATATTAGTTATTCGAAGAGAGTTAATCGAATATAGTTTATTCGGAAGGAGTAATCGAATATAGCTTATTCGAAAGGAATTAATCGAATATACCTTATTCGAAAGGAATTAATCGAATATAGTTTATTCGAAAGGAATTAATCGAATATAGTTTATTCGAAAGGAATTAATCGAATATAGCTTATTCAAAAGGAATTAATCGAATATAGTTTATTCGAAAGGAGTCATCGAATATTAGTTATTCGAAAGGATTATCGAATATTAGTTATTCGAAAGGAGTTAATCGAATATAGTTTATTCGAAGAGATATTAATCAAATATAGTTTATTCGAAAGGAGTTAATCGAATAAAGTTATTCGAAAGGAGTTAATCAAATATAGTTTGTTCAAAGAAAGGAGTTAATCGAATATAGTTTGTTCGAAGAAAAGAGATTATCGAATATAGTTTATTCGAAACAGAGATTATCGAATATTAGTTATTCGAAGAAAGATTATCGAATATAATTTATTTGAAAGAGAGTTTATCGAATATTAGTTATTGGAAAAGGAGATTAATCGAATATAGTTTATTCAAAAGGAGTTATCGAATAGAGATTATTCGAAAGAGAATTATACGTTGAATTCGATTATATCGAATTCGGGAAAGTACTATTCATTTTTCGTTTTTAATCAAGATTTATTTATTTATAAATAGATTAGTTGTTTGTTTATTTATCCAAAATAATAAATAAAAGTTATGCTTAAGTTATTATATTTTGGAAGCATGGGTTATAAAATTATTGTTATAATCAAATGATTTCTGTAAAAGAAGTGGATTCGTAATACGTAAGGAAGTTTGTTAAAAATTTAGAACGTGAACTTTGTCTATTTCGAAGTTAGAACTGTTGTTCAGTTTAAGGTCTGAGAGGTAGTTATACCCCAACTTGATTGGCTTCGTTTTTAACTAAGGAATGGTTAAGGTTCGATAGTAAAGGAGTTAACTGAATTTAGTTAATAAGTGTTAATGGTTCGATTTGGCATAGCGATGTTTTATTTAAACATCTGTTTAAATCCAATGAATGAGTTTTGGAAACATTTTCCAAATAAAATTAGAGATATTTTCAAATCCTAGAAACTGAAATGTTGATGATAAAGAATACTGAAATGACAGTGATACGTGAAAAAGAGATGGAAATGTTTTCGAATGATTAACAACGTACATTTTCTAAATTTAGAAAATAAGGAAGGTTGAATATATGGAAACAAGAAATAAATAAATTAATGAACTAAAGAGATAATGTTAAATGATGATTGATCGATATAATTTCCATCTGGAAATAATATCGTTGTTTGCACACATGTTTTTCTTTGATAGTTAACTCACTGACTATCGAAGTTTTTGACCATTTTTCCACTGTCAATACGAAGAGACCGGGATCAGATTCATTATTTGAAAAACCACTCCATATGAGCACTAGCGTTGCGATCAAATATGATGAAGATAATTGAAGACGGAGTTATGCAAGGGTTGTCCTATTTACAGAATTGTTCCTTCGGTTTGTCCAGTCCCAGGACGACCTGTATGGAAGAATGTCTGACAGAGTATATTTAATGGATCGCGTAAGTTGATCTCTTTAAACGTATTTACGTTGGTGGCGGAGGAATTCGTTTCTCTTAGCTGTATACCCGTTGTATTTTGGGGAAATCAATTTGTGATTTGGCGGGTATGACGATGTGACATTCAAAGTGAATAATTATGTGATCTATCAGCGATAAGCGTGGCCTCTAGCCTCACAATCAGGAAATGACATAAATCGGGCAGGCAACATGGCTAAGTGTTTGGCTGCCAATTAGGGTGTAATATCACATATCAAGAGATATTCATTTCATTCTTTAATATATTTGATGCTGTCCCATTTGGGAAACGGTTGCTGATCCCAATCGTTGGTGATACATTCGATACACTCAAGCGAAATGAGTGGTCGGTCATGTGTGGCCAGGTTGCATGATGTTCTTGTTGAACCCAGTGTATTCCTCTCTAGAGGTACACTATCAGAAGGTGGTTCCATACCTTGTCATAATTGGAAATCCATTATCCAATAAGTGCTCGCGATTTTGATTGTATATTATGTATGTAGAACATGAGGTGAAAGCATTTCTGCTAGTTGATTACTATATTGTGGTTGATAGACACTATTACAATATCAAAGAATTTTGATATAAAGACTATTTTGGATTCTCATAAGGGAAAAACCCATTCCGTTATATGGCGTAGTCTTATGAAATATCGTTATTTTCCCAAACTGTTTTAAATTGTTTACTTATACCAGTCCCGTGACTGACCCGGAGTTTGTTTTGTTTTGTTTTCTCTAGACTCCTGGGTGCTCAAATTTGTACAAGTAGTCAAGTAGTCGGGATTTACAGATGCACTAGAAGGAGCTCGAGCAGGAGGCTTCAGCAGCGTTTTTATAACTATTGTTTATTTCCGCTGTGATGTAAGTGTTATACTCTGATAATGTTACTGTATACATATACTGGTTTTATTTCAAAGTTATGTATCTATTATATATTTTTCGTTCCGTTGTGAGATTCGTGTTATTATGATGTTGTATTTTCTTATTCTTCTATTCTAAGTTTCTATCTTATCTATTCTCACCCTCTAATTTCTTTCATGGACTATCCGGTGTTTCAGATGCTTGAATAGTCGACATAGTGTTGTATGCCGATATCCAGGATCGCAAATTCCCCGGGAGGTTACATAACCAAATCACTTTTTATTATAAAATCCAGTGTATAATAATGTCTAAAATCCACAAACAAAATAAGAATATAACTGAAAAGCTTGCATCTCACTTTTCGACATAGTTGGTTTACAACTAAAACTGTACAACTTGTATTGGAGTTTGAATTTCCATACATGAATAAGTAAGGAACTACCTCCCGATTGGTGTTCCTCTAGAGTTAAAAACACCGGGGTTCAACAAAATTATCTTACAACACGGCCACACAGAACCGGACACTCATTGAACTTGAATGTACCTAATATATCATCACCATTGTTATGGGCCATCCAACCATACTCATTCCAAAGCATACATAAAAGAGATAATCGAGTTCTCTGGATCCGATGATGATACATCCAAATGGATATAACCCACATACTCGGTGCCTACCCGAAAACTGTCATTTCCCGATTGACGAGGCTAGAGGCTACGATTACCTAATTCGAAATACCATAATCAACTTTGAATGCCACATTGTCAGATCTGTCAATCACTAATTGATTTGCACATAGATACTCTGTATGTTAAACTAGAAGAAATTACCTTCTCCACCACCATACTTGGTATATTTGTAAAAAACAACATATGTAATTATTGGAAATACGCTGTTAAACATTCGTCCATACAAGTTGCCTAGGATCAGGACAAACCGAAGTTACTCTTTTACTACATCCTATCGGGACAACCCATAGGATTAGTAACAAGAAGTTCTTGCATCACGTAAACTTAGAACGTAGGGATTATCGCCACAAGTATAATCTTGTTTGTTAACCAGAGACATCAACGAGCACCCCTTTTTCTCTGAAGGTTTACGCCTTCAAATTATCTCAATACGCATACGCATCCTTGGAAATTCATTTTCTAAACGCAAAGTCGGTTCAAAGTGGTTTCGGGTCCAGTTTCCATCCTGGACTCCTCGAACTAACACGTCATAAGTTAAAAAAAGAAATTTATTGATAGTTGGTTTTTTAACTATCAAATCAAACAATACGTTCAAGTACATCAGCCGCACCGACCCTTTAATTAAAACCTTTTATTGGATCACTTCATCGATTCTTAAAAGTCGATTCCATATACGTATCTCAACGGAGTAAGTATATTCACAAATCTTTATTTTCGTTACTTTGAAACCATAACCAATACGCTTATCTCTTAAATTAAGTGTATTCACAAAACTATATTATTTTCATTACTTAGAAAAATGCTATATACTTGACAAATGGCATAAGTATAGTCACACATCATAAATGGCCCAAACAATGTCATGTGATGCATTGTTTGCTATAAAACTCAACAACTTCAATTAACTTATAAACTTTGTAAATTAAAGTTTATAACATCACTTATAGAAATAATAAACTAATTTCCTACCCCACTTCCCTTTTAGAACTAGCACTACCCCTCAGACAGCAAAAAATATGTTCAAATTGTGGTATTTTTATTTACCTCCCAAACCTTGTCTCGACAACGTTCTATTTTAAAAGATAGATCAAGTTCGGTGATCCAAAAATCTGATATTAACTATATATCGCATATCCTACATACTATACAATTCACATGTGGTTTTATAAACCATCCCGCGTAAAATCTCCTTTCAACTATAACCTCTTTACTTAATTCGTTTGTTAAGTAAACTCTTACTTAAATCACAAACCTTTAGTTTCAATCATCTTTAATACAATTCATTTACAACTTCGATTTATTTTAAAAATCCATTTACCAAATCATTTACACCAATACATTAAACATTCTTTCTTTGAATTTTTGAAAGTCTCCTTTTCAATTAAAATCCTTTTAATTAATTCAACCATTAAGTAAATGCTTATTTAAAAACCATTGCCTTATCTTATATCTCTCTTATAAACCTTGTTTATAAAACTTAGATTTTAACTTAAGATCCCTTTACAAAACCCTTACAAAATTCAACTACATTCCCATTATAAACTTGATTACTTTCTTGAATGAATTCCAATTAAAAAGGTTATCACTTTAGTTATTATTAATTATAATAATAATTAACTTAAACATTTAACTAAAGTAAAAGTAATTAACTTCATTTCTAACTAAAAGTAGAATGGTTAACCTCTTTTTAAAACCTTATTAGAATAATAACTAACTTCATTTGTAAATGACAGCTTGATTATTATCTTCATACATAGTTAATTAGGTTATTAATCACTTTTAAGAAATATTATTAAGTTTAAACAACTATTTGTCAAAAACTTTTACAATTAAATTAATTGAAAATGAATTAATTAAATAACCAATTTCAATTAAAAACACTTGACTTAGTCAACTTGAAATCTCAGTTAACTTGCTAACTAATTTCAACTAATCCTTCCCTTTTGATTTAATTAATAACTTAATTAATTTAACATCATCAGTTAGTTGTTCCTTCAAAATAGTTATTCCAGCCTATTAACCCTTAGGTTAATTTCTAACTTACTTGCTTATAGAACTTACCTAAATAAAGGAATTTGCTATATAAAATATTTTTTAACTACTTTATAAAAGCCAATTAAAAATATTTGATTTATTAATAAAACTTCTATTTTGTATATCTTATACAAAATATAATTTAAAACATTGCTTCAGTTATAAAAATAAAATTTTAACTTTAACTAAGTTAATTCGCCTAACAACGAATCAATGTCTCAAAAAGGTGGATTTTAGGCCATTTGTTGCCAACCACTTAATCAATACAGTTTATAGATTAATAACCCACCAATGTCGAGTTTCAATTTAACAATCAACATCCAAATAAAATTTAATACTTAAGTTATCATATATGAATAATATAAAAACAAGTAACAACTAAAATATTTGTGGAATCTTATTAGACCCTCAACGTGTTCTCCCTGCATCATAGCTCATAATTATTTTATATATGCATATGAAATAGAATTTCAATATAATTCAATTAAGATGATGGACATATAAATTTCCACAATCACCAAATAAGAAATAATCATTCAAAGCACCCAATCACAAAATTTATACCAATAACAATGAATATTATTATATGAAATAATAATATTCAGAAGTATCCCTGAAAAAGTGAGATTTAACTCACCATCCAACTTCGATTGACGATTTCGCTTCGTTTTATCTAAATCCAAACGAACATTTAAAATTAGATAACATTCCAGTGAGCTCCAAATCACTCCAATCATGTTCCTACGTGTACTTTCATCAATACGATTCCAATGCATTTCTGTTTCGTTGAGATCAGATCAAGTATGAAGGTGTTATGATTTTTACAAGCATGTACACATCTTAATATAATTAAACACCATTAAGAATTTAGTTAAAAATTTATTAACCATAATCACTTTCATTGACCTTTTTCCCTCTCGAAATAAAATGTTCGAAGCATGTTGCGAACTTCCTCACCATTCCCGTAAACTTCAACTTCATCCCTCCCTCTCGTTTTAGCACAAAACCCACATCCCACTTCACCATCGATCATTTAGCGACCTAAAAAATCATCGAACCCCCTTAAAAAAACTCCATCGAAGCCCCTTGATACCATAAACCCAATGCACCCATCGCTTCCATCTCTGGTCGTCCCTGCTCACCAACGCCATCCCCTTGGTCATGCTGCTTATTTTTGGAGCGACAATTTTTTTAAGAGAACCTAACTTTGAACATACTGTTGCGAAGCTTACGAATATATGATTTTGACGGATACAAAACCCCTTGATTTCATTAAGATTTTGATTTTCTAAAATTTTCGGAAGATTAAGAAAGATGCGACTACGATTTATGTTTGCTGGTTTCGAATGGAAAAGAATGAAGGGCAACTGAAGTTTTAAAGTCAAGCTTCCCAATCAATCAGTCACGAAAATGTTGAACCAAGTAGGAATATAACTTTTATTGAAGACATGTAAAGACTTAGAATTGTTACCCTGATGTGCTGAATATTGAAAGTGTTGATATTTGTTTTATAATATTATTTAACTCCAACATATTTCGTGGCTCTGAACTCCAATTAAGAAGCCGCGACAAACAATTTTTGGCTTTTACGACTGTTTATACACACTGAAACAATTTTTGAGGTCTACTTCTATCGTATGGAGGAGATATCAATTTATAGTCGATGATTTAAATTGATTTCGATTAAATTATTTCTAGGCTACTTCAACACATACGGCGAAATAGTAACTCCAATGTAACGACCGGGAAAATCTGAACCAATTTAAAATTTTTAAATTGGCTAAAATAGTTGATTTTAAATATTTAAAATAAATATTTTAAATAATAGCAATGAAAAGTGAGTTTGAATCGACGTTTGAAAAAGAATATAATTAATTCTAATTATAAACAAGGCCTAAAATGGCGCGGTAGTTTCAAAATTTGAATTCAAACTTCAACTAACTGTACCGGGTGCAAAACAAAACAGATTTGAGTGAAACAAAAAATATTTAAATCTGTTAGTGAATACCTTTCTAACGAATCTGAAAAATCGAAGTTTCATAGCGGAAAGCAAAAGTTATGGCCAAATGAATTTTCAGAAAGGTCGCTATGGAATTTATATAGCCCGTGAAAATGGTCATTTTGCATACGACCTCAGAATTCGACGAAACCACTTTTGTTGGATCTGCGATGTGAAGTTATTACTAGGTTTCAAATTTCATAATTTTTGAAGCTAGTATGTGAGCGTGGCAAAGGAAAATGTGTTTTGGTCAATTATAGTTAAATTGGATCGACCAGAAATGGGCCTTTTTGCAAACGGTCTCAGAATTCGACGAAACTAGTTTTGTTGGGACCGTATCATCAAAACATAGCTAGATTTTTTTTTCTGGAATTTTTCGAATCAGTTTGTGGCCCTGGCAAATTGAAATGTACGTTCAAATCAAATATTGAATGTTATATATTTTAAATTGAATGAAAACTGACCGAAACAATCAAATGGGCCTACGAAACATATCCCATTGTGTTCGGAATGGGGGTAAAACGCTAGGGACGATAGTCGTTGGGTTTGAATTAGTATTCGTGTGTGGAAGAGGGTATTTTAGAGATTTTAAAATTTATAAATAAATAAAAAAAATTCATTGGTCAATGCTTTTCTCTCTCCCCGCTCCTCTCAGAACCCGAGGGCGGAAATAGCTCAAAACCTTCCCCCTCATTTTTCGATCAATCCACGCAAAATTAGCCCCGCCTCCAGTTGAAGATTTTGTAGAGCTCCTCGAGATCTTCAAATCCATATATAGTTTGGAATTTTTCATGGCCTGTGGAGTGCGAATCGACGCCAGGAAGTCTGGGCGTTCAAACCGCCGCCGCGCCGCTTATAAGCCACCGAAGTGGGCCCCGCTCTAGGCGCCAGCGCGCCTCTCCACCCTCTTCGTCGCAGCGAAGGCCGATCGTCCAACCACTTCACCGTTTGCACGAAAATTCCAAACCTAGTTTTGAATGAATTAGCTGAGGTACGGCTTGTTTTATTTAAACTGAAATTAACACTTTTAAACCATTTCAAACTTGTAAAAATCATATCTTTTTCGTTTCTTGACGAAATCCAGTGAAACAAGAGACAGTGGACTCGTGTGGACGTCTTCTACATTCTACAAGAGACCGCATATTTTTCTGAGTCTTCTGCTATTTTTGGTGGAGTGGAACCCAATGTGAGATTTCTAATTTATAAACGATATGGAAAACGACAATGTATAAATTATATAGTCGATGTATGAGTTATATAAGCATTGTACACCTCTTGTATAAGCATTGTATAAGTTGTACGTTCGATGTATAAGTTGTATATGCGTTGTAAAAATTATATATGTGTTGAAATAGAAGTGAAATGCTATATATATACATATATACATATATATATATATACGCCCCTCATCCACAAACCATGGACGATATTTATTGGTTGTGATTGGTGTGAAAATTGATTGATAGCGAATGGTTGATTGGAATTATTTGTGGTTGAAATTGATTGATAGTGGTTGAAAAATACCCGTTTGTGGTTGAGAAATATTTGGTTGAAACCACATAGGATTAGTTTGTGGAAATGAAAAAAATATACATGCCGCCTGCGTGCGAACTAGAAGCATGATTCCCCATTGTCAAAAGCTGCGAGGCTTTAAGGTAGAGCGAGGAGCCGTACTAGGGACGGTCCCGGTTTTAACTACCCTGTCGTTATGCTGCCGAAATTTTGAATAATATTCATGTGTTAGAATTATTTTCATTTGTTGAAACTATATTTATTCGTTGAATAGAAAACCTTCATGTGTTGAATTAAAATTCATTCGTTGAATAGAATTCATGTGTTGAATGGTATTCGTGTTTTTAAATATAAAAATCACCTTTTTATCTATATATACAAACTATAGAAAACCTTCATGTGTTGAATCGAAATTCATTCGTTGAATTGAAATTCATGTGTTGAATGGTATTCGTGTTTTAAATATAAAAATCACCTTTTTATCGATATATATAAACTATAGAAAACCTTCATGTGTGGAATCGATATTCATTCGTTGGATAGAAATTCATGTGTTGAATGGTATTCGTGTTTTAAATATAAAAATCACCTTTTTATCAATATATATAAACTATAGAAAACCTTCATGTGTTGAATCGATATTCATTCGTTGGATAGAAATTCATGTGTTGAATGGTATTCGTGTTTTTAAATATAAAAATCACCTTTTTATCGATATATATAAACTATAGAAAACCTTCATGTGTTGAATCGAAATTCATGTGTTGAATGGTATTCATATTTTGAAAGAAAGTGTTTTATAATAAAAATCCAATTTTTATCATCGATATGAACTATATAAAATAATCTTGTTTTGAAAGAAATTGTTTTATAATAAAAATCCAATTTTTATCAACTATATAAAATAGTCGAGTTTTGAAATAAATTGCTTTACATTAAAAATCACATTTTTAGTATATACACGAATTGTTTAAAATAGTGAAGTATTGAAATAGAAAACAGTTAGATAAAAATATCAATTTTATCAAACGTATGAAATTCATATGGTTTTGAAATCGAAGAATCGATATATATATTTAATAGAATTGAAATATATCGAAAAACGAAGCTGTAGTTCGTATTTTGAAACCGTGATTTCAAACGATTAGTGCGGGAGATCCGACCATCGGATTTTCCCGAAATCGCAACCGTTGGGTTCGCTTTGGAAATATCTTTCCAACGGCACCAACTTTATAAAAATCCAACGGTTGGATTGTCTGGAATGTTCAAATCAAATCTGAAGAAAAACAGCGCCACGGCCGCGTTATGGCCCGAAGCTTCGTTTTGAATAAATTGGCTATTTTAAAATAAATAAAAATAGCGATAAATCGTTATAAAATATTATAAATGATATGGATGTGAAATTTAGAAACTGACTGAAGGTTGGCTAAGTCAAATGGTTTCTTGGATATTGATCTGATGTTGGTTTCGGCCTTCGGAGTTAATATTTGGGAAATCGTTCTCTTACTGATTGACGGTTAGTGACTAATGAATTGAAATGATACGTATGTGTATTTGTGTTGCACTTGTTTATCATATATGAGAGTTGCTCAGAAAGACCGGGTTTATCCCATTTTGAATAACTGAATCGACGATAAGAAATCGAAGATGAAGACGGTGGTCGAAGACCGGAGATCTTCACCTCGTTTGGATGGTAACCGAGGTCCTGATTGGGAGGCATCCCGAAATATGGATAATGAGTGGTGATCTTCCAGATGTACGTGGTGATCGATGGGTTTGCGAAGTATATAGTGCCTCCGGTTTCGTTCAGACCCAGAACGGACTTGCAAATGGACAGTGTGTCTGACATTGGAGTTTATTCTGTGTGATTGATAGCCATCAGTTGCACGGTGTGAATTGCCTGTGTGGCATGCTAAGATGCAGTGATCAGGGCATCTGTTGAAAAGCAAAGTCTTGTGGAGATGATCAAAGCCCCGCCTGTGTGGCGTAGCTTTGTGTATAACGTGAAATCGCGAGCCTCACACCCCAGTATGAACCAGAAACGGGAGAGGACCTCAGGGGGGACGTGCGTTTTCTTTCTAGCTAGAAGTGGCGTCAGTGGTTTTACATTCCCTGACGAGTTTGACTTATGTGGTTGTTACTGTTGCGAGGCGCCTCGGGGATATCGGTCGATCCGGGACCGATGGAGTCATTTGTTGGCTCATTTACGCCCCAAAGGGCGGAGGAATGCATTGTTCAGGCATTATAATCCACTTCGTGTGGACTGGCCCTGACGATCCAAGGTACGGTTGCGGCTGTGCCTGAGACTCGGGCTAGACAGTCTCGAATTCAGTAAGGACTATCTTTTGCCTTGGTTCAGGACGGAAATCCAATTTTCAAAATACGACATCGTGCTGTTTTGATTGTATACCTATATATGGCGACATAGTGGTATGGGGCATTAATGTCGTCTATGATTGATAGTTATGATTTGAAATTGTTTTCGAAACATATAAACACTAGTAATAATATTAAATGCCTTTGTTTTATTCGTATCAAGCATATTTTGGCCGTTATAAGGTAAAAACTCTATCCTCCGGTTTGCGTTGCATTGTGTGATGGGAACTGAGTCTTATAATGGCTTCATTTTTGTAAAAAGCATTGCGATGTTTAAAAGAAAGATTTGTTTTTAAATCACTGGCAATCCAATGGAGTAAACCCGTTCACGAAAGTGGCGTGGTCCTGTGATTAGCCATATTTTAAATGTGTTGAGTAGATTTCTCATACCAGTCCCATGTCTGACTCGTAGTGTGTTTCACTTTCAAACTCGGGTGCCCCTTTTTCTACACGGGCAGCCTTGTGTTCAGGTTTAGCAGGCTTTTCTGGATAGCTGGAGCTGAAGAGGGATTCTATCATTTATCTCTTTTTATGCTGTTCAGCTCCTGTTGTACATATTATGTTTGTTTCCGCTGTAGACATTTATGTATAGCTGAACTGTATTTGTACTAAGTATGATCCTGTATACTGTGTAACTCTGATGTTTATGTTTATCCAGTATATTCTATTGTTCATTATCTGGTGTATTTATTTAATTCTGTTCTGCTATTATCTGTTTCTGTGTTATATTCCAAAGATTACCCTTGCCACCGTCAGTACGGTGTTTGGGGTCGTCACATCGTGGTATCAGAGCTTTGGTTAAGCTTAATTCTGGAATATAACATATCAACGAACTCGTCAGAAATAGAACCAGTAGTGTTCTAGGACGAGTAGCTCAATACAGATAGGATCAGTAATATCCTAGTATGAGTATAGCAGAATCAGAACAACTCGTTAGAGATTGTCTCAGAAGTGCCCCAGAACGAGTCGAGAGTTATATGTTTTTAAATAACGTATTTGTGATTATATTTATAGTCTGGTTTTAGAAATATAATTTTTGAAGATATAAAAGATATATATTTGAAAAGTAAAGGAATATATGAATTGATTAGTATATTTTTGAAAAGTAAAAAAAACAATTTGATTGTTGTTTGTGTTGTGTGATAGTAGATTTGATTAATTAAAATTATTAAAACGATAGTTAATTTAATCAATAATAGAATGAATGGTAGAATTTATTCGATTATATCACACATTGAACTGATTAGAAAATGGATAGAAATATATACATGTGCATTATATATGTTTGAACAGGTAAATGGATAGCTGTTGAGTAAAGATTTTATTTGCGTGCCTGACAAATAGGTAAACCTTAATGAGTTGGATGTGAAATATTATTATATCGACTCCTGTGAATGCCATTGGATGCGGAGTGCTGGTTGTTCTGTGTGAAATAATAAACGTCGCCATAGGATAGTAACAATTAATTTTGAACTACACTGCATGGCATACTTCTGAAGATAGGCATACTTCATCATATACCACATAAGCATTTGGAGCTTGTGTGACGAGGTGGAAGATTTACCATACGAGCGAGAGGCTTGTATGGCGATGACTATATTTTACAGGTTGAACTGATGACTGATATGGACTATCTAATTTTTAACGATAAAATTTCCAGATTAATAAAAACCCCACACGGGTCTAGAGTTGACAATAATCATGTCTCTCTAGTTATTAGATACGGCACATGGACTATTTATTTCCCACACGGGATGAGGTGACGAGGATTTATCCTCTGGAGCAATTAAAATACACACTCCCTCAGGCTTTGACACGGTGACGAGAATTTATTCTCTGGAGTTATTATCAATACACGCTCCCCTGTAAACACCAGAATATATTACTATAAATATATGTATGCTTATTAGGATTTATTGGGTACCTAATACGGCCCAATAAATTTCCAAACCTCTCCCCGTACAAAGGAGGTTATGGCGAAATTTTTCGAAAATTCCGGGTGTTAGCCAAATTTTTGAAGAATTTGAAAATTCTCAGAAACTGAAAAGTTGGAGAATGGAAGCTAGATTGAACGAAGAATTGATTAATCAAACCACTTTCGACTTTGTTCCTTTTCGGGGACGAAAAGTTTTAAGTGGGGGAGATTGTAACGACCCGGAAAATCTGAACCAATTAATTTTTTTTAAATTGGCTAAAATAGTTGATTTTAAATATTTTAAATAATAGCAATGAAAATTGAGTTTGAATCGACGTTTGAAAACGAATATAATTAATTCTGATTATAAACAAGGCCTGAAATGGCACGGTAGTTTCAAAATTTGAATTCAAACTTCAACTGACTGTACCGGGTGCAAAACAAAACGGATTTGAGTGAAACCAAAAATATTTAAATCTGTTAGTGAATACCTTTCCAACGAATCTGAAAAATCAAAGTTTCATAGCGGAAAGAAAAAGTTATGGCCAAATGAATTTTCAGAAAGGTCGCTATGGAATTTATATAGCCCGTGAAAATGGCCATTTTGCATACGACCTCGGAATTCGACGAAACCACTTTTTTTGGATCCGGGATGTGAAGTTATTGCTAGGTTTCAAATTTCATAATTTTTGAAGCTTGTATGTGAGCGTGGCAAAGGAAAACGTGTTTTGGTCAATTACAGTTAAATTGGATCGACCAGAAATGGGCCTTTTTGCAAACGGTCTCAGAATTCGACGAAACTAGTTTTGTTGGGACCGTATCGTCAAAACATAGCTAGATTTATTTTTCTGGAATTTTTCGAATCAGTTTGTGGCCCTGGCAAATTGAAATGTACGTTCAAATCAAATATTGAATGTTATATATTTTAAATTGAATGAAAACTGACCGAAACAGTCAAATGGGCCTACAAAACATATCCCATTGTGTTCGGAATGGGCGTAAAACGCTAGGGACGACAGTCGTTGGGTTTGAATTGGTGTTCGTGTGTGGAAGAGGGTATTTTAGAGATTTTAAAATTTATAAATAAATAAATAAAATCATTGGTCGATGCTTTTCTCTCTCCCCGCTCCTCTCAGAACCCGAGGGCGGAAATAGCTCAAAACCTTCCCCCTCATTTTCCGATCAATCCACGCAAAATTAGCGCCTCCTCCAGTTGAAGATTTTGTAGAGCTCCTCGAGATCTTCAAATCCATATATAGTTTGGAATTTTTCATGGCCTGTGGAGTGCGAATCGACGCCAGGAAGTCTGGGCGTTCAAACCGCCGCCGCGCCGCCTATAGGTCACCGAAGTGGGCCTCGATCCAGGCGCCAGCGCGCCTCTCCTCCCTCTTCGTCGGTGCGAAGGCTGATCGTCCAACCACTTCACCGTTTGCACGAAAATTCAAAACCTAGTTTTGAATGAATTTGCTGAGGTACGGCTTGTTTTATTTAAACTAAAATTAACACTTTTAAACCGTTACAAACTTGTAAAAATCATATCTTTTTCGTTTCTTGACGAAATCCAGTGAAACAAGAGACATTGGACTCGTGTGGACGTCTTCTACATTCTAAAAGAGACCGCATATTTTTCTGAGCCTTTTGCTATTTTTGGTGGAGTGGAACCCAATGTGAGATTTCTAGTTTACAAACGATATGGAAAACGACGATGTATAAATTATATAGTCGATGTATGAGTTATATAAGCGTTGTACACCTCTTGTATAAGCGTTGTATGAGTTGTACGTTCGATGTATAAGTTGTATATGCGTTGTAAAAATTATATATGTGTTGAAATAGAAGTGAAATGCTATATATAAATATATATATATACGCCCCTCGTCCACAAACCATGGACGATATTTATTGGTTGTGATTGGTGTGAAAATTGATTGATAGCGAATGGTTGATTGGAATTATATGTGGTTGAAATTGATTGATTGTGGTTGAAAAATACCCGTTTGTGGTTGAGAAATATTTGGTTGAAACCACATAGGATTAGTTTGTGGAAATGAAAAAAATATACATGCCTCCTACGTGCGAACTAGAAGCATGATTCCCCATTGTCAAAAACTGCGAGGCTTTAAGGTAGAGTGAGGAGCCGTACTAGGGACGGTCCCGGTTTTAACTACCCTGCCGTTATGCTGCCGAAATTTTGAATAATATTCATGTGTTAGAATTATTTTCATTTGTTGAAACTATATTTATTCATTGAATAGAAAACCTTCATGTGTTGAATTAAAATTTATTCGTTGAATAGAATTCATGTGTTGAATGGTATTCGTGTTTTTAAATATAAAAATCACCTTTTTATCTATATATACAAACTATAGAAAACCTTCATGTGTTGAATCGAAATTCATTCGTTGAATTGAAATTCATGTGTTGAATGGTATTCGTGTTTTAAATATAAAAATCACCTTTTTATCGATATATATAAACTATAGAAAACCTTCATGTGTTGAATCGATATTCATTCGTTGGATAGAAATTCATGTGTTGAATGGTATTCGTGTTTTAAATATAAAAATCACCTTTTTATCGATATATATAAACTATAGAAAACCTTCATGTGTTGAATCGATATTCATTCGTTGGATAGAAATTCATGTGTTGAATGGTATTCGTGTTTTTAAATATAAAAATCACCTATTTATCTACATATATAAACTATAGAAAACCTTCATGTGTTGAATCGAAATTCATTCGTTGAATTGAAATTCATGTGTTGAATGGTATTCATATTTTGAAAGAAAGTGTTTTATAATAAAAATCCAATTTTTATCATCGATATGAACTATATAAAATAATCTTGTTTTGAAAGAAATTGTTTTATAATAAAAATCCAATTTTTATCACCTATATTAACTATATAAAATAGTCGAGTTTTGAAATAAATTGTTTTACATTAAAAATCACATTTTTAGTATATACACGAATTGTTAAAAATAGTGAAGTATTGAAATAGAAAACAGTTAGATAAAAATATCATTTTTATTAAATGTATGAAATTCATATGGTTTTGAAATTGAAGAATCGATATATATATTTAACAGAATTGAAATATATCGAAAAACGAAGCTGCAGTTCGTATTTTGAAACCATGATTTCAAACGATTAGTGCGGGAGATCCGACCATCGGATTTTCCCGAAATCGCAACCGTTGGGTTCACTTTGGAAATATCTTTCCAACGGTACCAACTTTGTAAAAATCCAACGGTTGGATTGTTTGGAATGTTCAAATCAAATCTGAAGAAAAACAGCGCCACGACCGCGTTATGGCCCGAAGCGTCGTTTTGAATAAATTGGCTGTTTTAAAATAAATAAAAATAGCGATAAATCGTTATAAATATTATAAACGATATGGATGTGAAATTTAGAAACTGACTGAAGGTTAGCTAAGTCGAATGGTTTCTTGGGTATCGATCTGATGTTGGTTTCGGCCTTCGGGGTTAATATTTGGGAAATCGTTCTCTTACTGATTGACGGTTAGTGACTAATGAATTAAAATGATACGTATGTGTATTTGTGTTGCACTTGTTTATCATATACGAGAGTTGCTCAGAAAGACCAGGTTTATCCCATTCTGAATAACTGAATCGACGATAAGAAATCGAAGATGAAGACGGTGGTCGAAGACCGGAGATCTTCACCTCGTTTGGATGGTAACCGAGGTCCTGATTGGGAGGCATCCCAAAATATGGATAATGAGTGGTGATCGTCCTGACGTACGTGGTGATCGATGGGTTTGCGAGGTATATAGTGCTTCCGGTTTCGTTCAGACCCAGAACGGACTTGCAAATGGACAGTGTGTCTGACATTGGAGTTTATTCTGTGTGATTGATAGCCATCAGTTGCAGGGTGTGAATTGTCTGCGTGGCATGCTAAGATGCAGTGATCAGGGCTTCTGTTGAAAAGAAAAGTCTTGTGGAGATGATCAAAGCCCCGCCTGTGTGGCATAGCTTTGTGTATAACATGAAATCGCGAGCCTCACACCCCGGTATGAACCAGAAACGGGAGAGGACCTCAGGGGGGACGTGCGTTTTCTTTCTAGCTAGAAGTGGCGTCAGTGGTTTTACGCGCCCTGACGAGTTTGACTTATGTGGTTGTTACTGTTGCGAGGCGCCTCGGGGATACCGGTCGATCCGGGACCGATGGAGTCATTCGTTGGCTCATTTACGCCCCAAAGGGCGGAGGAACACATTGTTCAGGCATTATAATCCACTTCGTGTGGACCGGCCCTGACGATCCAAGTTACGGTTGCGGCTGTGCCTGAGACTCGGGCTAGACAGTCTCGAATTCGGTAAGGACTATCTTTTGCCTTGGTTCAGGACGGAAATCCAATTTCCAAAATACGACATCGTGCGGTTTTGATTGTATACCTATATATGGCGACATAGTGGTATGGGGCATTAATGCCGTCTATGATTGATAGTTATGATTTGAATTTTTTTTCGAAACATATAAACACTAGTAATAATATCAAATGCCTTTGTTTTATTCGTATCAAGCATATTTTGGCCGTTATAAGGTAAAAACTCTATCCTCCGGTTTGCGTTGCATTGTGTGATGGGAACTGAGTCTCATAATGGCTTCATTTTTATAAAAAGCATTGCGATGTTTAAAAGAAAGATTTGTTTTTAAAGCACTGGCAATCCAATGGAGTAAACCCGTTCCACGAAAGTGGCTTGGTCCTGTGATTAGCCATATTTTAAATGTGTTGAGTAGATTTCTCATACCAGTCCCATGACTGACTCGTAGTTTGTTTCACTTTCAAACTCAGGTGCCCCTTTTTCTACACGGGCAGCCTTGTGTTCAGGTTTAGCAGGCTTTTCTGGATAGCTGGAGCTGGAGATGGATTCTATCATTTATCTCTTTTTATGCTGTTCAGCTCCTGTTGTACATATTATGTTTGTTTCCGCTGTAGACATTTATGTATAGCTGAACTGTATTTGTACTAAGTATGATCCTGTATACTGTGTAACTCTGATGTTTATGTTTATCCAGTATATTCTATTTTTCATTATCTGGTTTATTTATTTAATTCTGTTCTGCTATTATCTGTTTCTGTGTTATATTCCAAAGATTACCCTTGCCACCGTCAGTACGGGGTTTGGGGTTGTCACATCCAATCCTCACGAAATCTGATAATATGCTACATTTAAATATTTCGGACTCGATAAAACTGATTTCGTCGAATTTTGAGATCATATGCAAAAACACTACTTTAATTTCAAACTGTAATTTGATTTGCGTTTATATCGCACTAGATCATCCACTAACACCAATTGACATGAAACTGGAAATATTACAATAATTAACCATTACAGATTTTGCTAAATTAGTTTCGTTAAAATCAAGGTTGTTTGAAAAATGGTTATTTTTATGTGCTAAATAAAATCGGTAAAATGTAAATCGATTTCAAAATAATCAAATCCATTTAAAATAACTTATTATTATCATATTTATTCAAATAGTATTTCGTATAATTTCAAATATAAATTTAACTTCATTTTAAGTTCGGTATTCAAATCTCGGGTTAATTTAATGTTTAAATTCTCACTTGAATAAATTTCAAGTTGTTAATTCTTAAAATTAATCATTTTAAATATTTAAATTAATTAAATATTTTTACATAAAAATCCGGGTCATTACCTTCTTCCCCCTTAAAAGGATTTCGTCTCCCAAATCAGAAATTAAGAAGAATGTTACAAATTGATTAATTTTACTTCCAAAAACATTCCTTACAAAATTTCTATTAAATCTTTTCTAACAACTGAAATTTTTGGAAAATTTCAGCAGCACCACCCTCGCATGGCTCGATCAAAAAAATCACAAATGCCTCATAGGGCCTCACTCAATCCAAAAAGAAAACAAAAGCCAAGTGGCTACCCATATCTAGGATATAAAATCACCCAAACAAATCATAACATAAACATGTACCTATTTGTCGGGCAATTAAACTCTTACTTATGAAACCAAAACCTATAACAAGCTAACCAGCTTTTGTCTCCATATACTTGTATATACTTACATAACCCAAAAAGAGTTAAGCAAATAAATAAGTAACATAACAACGACAACCAATATATGTATAAACAAACATATCAATGATAGCTACAACCAAGTACGATGCAACATGCAGTAATGTTGTAATTCAGCAAACAGCACATATGTAACATAACATTACATGCAACCATAATCAATCCATACACATCATTATCATATAGTGTTATAAATACTAATTTTTTTAACTCATGATGTACTCATAATATAAACCTTATCATCACACAAGGATGATAAACAACTAGTTAAGTGTCACCATCCGCTCAACAGTGTAACGACCCAGCGGGAATTCGATGCTCGAATTTTGACAATAATACATAATCTAGAATTACCTGACAAAACCCAAGTATCGAAAACACCAAATAGTTAATAGAAAGAAATTAGAGGGTGAGAAAAGAAAGGAAGAAATATTGGAAGAAAAGAAGAAGAAGAAGATAACAACACAGAATCAGAGTCTCACACCGCAATGGAATCAATATAATATGGAAATATTTTTTTATAAGGAACTTGTATAAATACTTACATTTCATTAGAGTACAACATTCAATCAATACATCCAAACAGTTATAACTACCTGTCTTATATACAACGCATAGCGGAATAAAACTAAATACATGTGGACTCCTCTAGCCTTTCTTCTGAAGTTCGTAGCATCCTAACATAAACCTGTAAACTAGGTCTGACCCAAGCATTGCAAAACGCACAGATTAGTCTGGTGAACCAGTGCGAGAAAAACATACTAAGTTTATAGTTATTATCCAACTTGCTTAACTTTAGAAAAATCCTTTGAAAGAAAGGATAATTGTAAGACCAATCCACACATAAAAATGGATGGTTTTTACCTTACGATAACCCAAAATATTTTTGATATATCAAATCTGGGGATATCATAATAGTGTCTATTAAATCATAAGTAAATGACCATCTTGTAAAACACTTGCAACTCAGGCTCCACATATTTAATATATAATCAAAAAACCACATGGTACTTATTGGAGAATGAATTTCCAATTATGACAAGGTATGGGACCATCTTCCGTATGTGTATCTCTAGAGAGCAATACACAAGGGTTTAACAAGAACATCTTGCAACCAGGCCACACATGACCGACCACCCATTCAGCTTGAGTGTATCAAATATGTTTTCAACCTATTGTTCGCGAACCACTGTACTTCCCGAGAGATACAAAAACGAATGAAGAACAAAAATGAAATTCTCTAGATGGTGACAATACGTACTAATGGGAATGACCTACATAGTCATGATGCCTGCCTGTTTTCTGTCATTTGCCAATTGATGAGGCATGAGGTCATGATTACCTTCGAGATGACATCTTCAATAACTTTGGATGCCACATTGCGAGATCTGTCAAAATCACTAATTGAAGTCCATAAATACACTCTGGGTGTTAAGCTAAAAGAATTTTCCTTCTTCGCCACCAAACTTGGTATATTTGTAAAAATTAACGAACATGATCCTCAAGAAATACATTTTCAGATATTCGTCCATATAAGTCATCCAGGAACAGGATGAACGGATGGTACGCTCCTACCACATCCTTATATAGGAATCACCCCAAGGATCTGTAGCAAGAAATCCTTGCAAATCCATATATTTCAACCATGATAGAATCACAGTTTATCTTATTTTGGGAGCTACCCAGAGATTATAAGTAGTTCTTCCGTTTATGAAATTCAACGGATGTTCAAATACATCATCTTGACCATCTTTTGATATCATCCACGTTTACATATTTGCTGGTCAAAATGGTTTTCAAATATAAGTTCAATCTTGGTCTTCCCGTGCCAACAAGCGGTAATAGGCCAGATTTGATAGTCGGTTATTTAACTATCAAATAAAAATCCATTCAATCATAAAAGTAAAAATGGATTCCCTGGTTCGGTATAAAGCATCATTTGGCCTTTATAATTATCCATTTGTTAAACTTATAAATCTTTCAATATTTGGAACATAGCATTTTACTTATTATTTTAAAATAAGAGTATTCTCAAGACCACGTTGTTCTCAATACTTAGAAAATATCTCATAGCTATATCCAATTTTCCATGTAATAACATCATTCGCAAAACCTTTGCTAAAACCATTATTCAATATCTAAAACTAGGAACAAAGTTCCTTTTTATAAAATATAAACTAACTAACCAAATCAGTTCATCTTAGCACATTATGGGTTCTATTTCCAATACCATTATTCATTATCAATAACTGGGAAGTGAACTCATTTTATGCAAAATTATATTTATTAACCAAATTAGTTCAACTTAATATTTCTAACCATCGTTATGGACTCTATTTCCAATATCATTAATCCTTTTCTTATTTTACCAACACCTTTGCAAATATTTGAAAACGTGTCCTTTCAACCAATTTAAAATTCCGTCTAACAATCCCTTTAATTATAGGAGAACCAATTTATTACTCTTCCCTATATAATTCAACTTATATGTCTTCCACTTATAAGTCTAATATTGAAAACCATACTATTTTTATTACTAAGAAGATAGTGCTATATACTCAGCCGAATGGTATAAGTACAGTCACACTTCATTCTTGGGTCAAACAATGTTAAAATATACCTTGTTAATTTAAAAATCCAATAATTCTAATCACATTTCAAAATCTAGTAAGCATGTTGCAATGTTCCTTTTATGGAAATAATAAATTATTTTAAAATCTTCTACCATTACAAACTAATACCATCTCTCGATAATAGTGAAGTCGTTCAGGGTATTCTATTTACTTTTAAGACCTTGATCGACAACAATCTTATCTTAAGATTGATAAAAGTTCATATCTCAAAAACCGGTATTAACAAAATAAAACTCTTATTTACCATCTGACTTCAAATATGGTTTATAAACCATTTCTTACATTTGAAATCCTCTCTTTAATTATAATCTCTTTACTTAATTCGTTAAACTATTAATTATCCTACCCTTCTTATTTGAAATCCTTATTCCAATAAGAACAGTTTACATAATTCAATTTTTAAGTAAACATTTATTTTTAAAATCATCATCTTGGATTAAAAGCCCATTACAAACCTTGTTCAGATTTGTTTTCAAATCTCTTCTATGCTAATCCATTTTGGCATTTGATAATAACTTTACCTGGTTTTATTTCAACAATCTATTTACCAACCCTTTTCAAAATTTTCATTTAAACAACAACCCTCTAACACTTTGGAAATATCTTTCCGTTTTGATCGACTTTAGTTAACTTAAAATACAAAGTAAATATCTAATTAAATTCATTTCTTTTACTTAAAATCCCTTTATATACCTGATTATATACTTGGATTTATTCTAAGAATTTATTTATCAAATCCTTTACGTCAATTCATTCCATATCTATTATTTTGGAAATCCCGTTTATTACATCATCGTTACTTAATTCAATTATTAAGTTAATGCTTATCTTAAAATATCGCCTTAGCTCGAGATTTCTTTTATAAACTTCTATTTATATAACTTGGATTTACAACAAATCTCTTTCATAACTCTTCAATTATGATCTCATTATCAATCCATTACTTTTTAATAGGAATTCAATTAAAAAGCAACCAATTTAATTATTACTAATTAAAAAAATTATTAACTTTACATTAATCCAAATAAAAGTAGTTTATTTCATTTATAACTAAAAATAGAAAAATAAATCATTTTTAAAAGGTATTGAATAATAATTAACTTAATAAATAATAAAAAAATTGGATAATCACTTTTAAACATAGTTAATCAATGATTAAACTCTAAGGAACACTCGATTGTTCGGAAACTATTACTATTAGATTAATTGTAAACAATTTAATCAAATATCCAATTTCAATTAAATCAATTAACTTAGTCAACTTGCAAACATCAGTTAGTCTATTAGCTAACTTCCACTAATCCTTTCTATTAAATAAATTAATAATATAATTAATTTAATATAATCCCACTTAATTGTTTATGAAAAACAATTATTCAACTTACTAACTCGTAGGTTAATTTCCAGCTTTCTATTCATAAAATCTTATTAAAAACAAAGAATTCGCTATATAAAGGTTTAATAATTTCTTTCGTAAAACTCAATTATAAATATAAATATTTCCGAAACTTCTACTTTAAATGAATTATATAATATAAACTTGAAAACTTCAATTCATTCATAAAAATAGATTTTATAACTTAAACTTCGTTAATTCGCCTGACGGTAATCAACGTCTCCAATAAAGTATATAATTGAAAACATTTCAGATTTGATTTAAAATCGATTCAATGATTTTTTATTTTATCGTTGGTATTAAAGGGCTAAACTACAGCTAAAATACCAAACTGTGAAATAAGGGTTTATTTCATCTAGTTTCACATCCAATCAAACATATCCTGTAACGACTCGAATTTCGCCCGGACCTAATCGATCACAAAATCGACCAAGATCGTTCAAAACCTAAATATGCTAACTCTGGGAATACAACACATCAGAACAAACAACAGTAGACTTTTATAAACATCATGATAATGTTACATCAGAGTACAGAATATCAGAGTACATCGAATATAATAATACAACAACGGAATATGACTTACATTGAATTTAATACAATGCAGCGGAAACTAGCACAGCAGAAGACTATCAATGCTCTGGACACAGCTTTAAGCTTCAATCCAGAATCCTGCTCAATATAACTGAAAAATAAGCTACTCGACTGCTCGTATGAAAAGAGGGCACCCGAGTTTGCAAAGTGAAATAAACTATGGGTCAGTCATAGGACTGGTATGAGAAATCTTTACTTAACTTAACTAGTAATAAGGCTAATCATAGGACCACGCGGCTAACGCGGAACGGGTTTACTCCATTGGATTGCTAGTGCATGATATAAAGTAAATCATTAAACAACGTAATGCTTTTTAGAAAAATGAAACCATTATAAGACTCAAGTCCCATCACACAATGCAATGCAAACCGGAGGATAGAGTTTACCTTATAATGGTCAAAAATGCTTGATACGATAAAAATGGATTTGATATTATTATTAGTGTATGAATGCATTAAAAACATTTTCAATCATAATGTATCAATCATAGACGGCATAGTACCCCATCCTACTATGTCGCCATACTAGTTCTACAATCAAAACCGCATGGTGTCGTATTGGAAGTTGGATTTCCATCCTGATTCAAGGCTAGGAACGATCTCCTTACCGATTCGAGACACTCTAGCAATGTCTCAGGATTCGGACGCTGACGAACCCTTGGATCCTGCAGGGCCGGTCCACAAATACTTTAGTGGATTAGTTATGTCTGAACACATGCTTCCCGGTCCTATTGAACCTATAAAATGGTCACTATCGACCAAATAACCGAGGCCTCGTAATCCATCATCCACATAAGTAAAAAATGTTAGGGCTGTAAACGTTGACACCACTTCAGCTAGAAAGAAACGTGTGCACTCCCTGCGTTCCCTTTCTCCGTTTTTGACTCATACCGGGGTGTGAGGCTCGCGAAGTAATGCTATACACAAAGCTATGCCTAAACAGGCCGTGCTTTGATCATCAACCACAAGGCCATGCTTTTCAACAAAAGTCTCGATCATTTGCATCTTGGCATGTCACATTGACAATTCACGCCATGTGATCGATAACTACTAATATATAACCTCTGAGCTCGTGCGTCTCAGAGAAGGGTGTTAAGCAAGAGAATAAATACTCCGCCACCACAGATATATATTAAATAGAAATCAATATACATGGAATGAAATCCAATGTCAGACATACATCCATTTACAAGTCCGTTCTGGGTCTGAACGAAACCGGAGACACCTTATTCCTCGTTCCGTATGTCCAATACGGAAGAGTGGTGCTCGCATATCTGGACAATCAACAAGTACGTCCGGACAAACTACCACTTTTAACCCTTTACTGGGAGCTAACCAATGCCGGGCATCAGTAGTCGTCCATTCGATGTAAAGTTCGCCGGTCTTCAATCATGTCTTCAATGTCTTCGACTTTAAATCGCCGTATAATTATTTGAAATGAGATTGAACTGGTCTTTTCAAATAATTCCCGCATAGTTATAATTTAAAATCATTTCATATCGTTAATATTATTTTATAACGATTTATCGCTATTTTTATTTATATAAAAATAGCCCAATTTAATTTAACGACGCTTCTTGTCAATAGAGGACCCTGGCGCTGTTTTTACCTAAATTTGATTTACACATTTCCGGAAATATAACCATTGGCTTTTGACGAAATTTATATCGTTGGAAAGATCTTCCCAAAACGGACCTAACGGTTCCAGTTTTGGGAAAATCCGATGGTCGGATCTTTCGGTATAATCGTTTAAAGTTACGATTTCGAAACGCGAACTACCGTGCGCGATTCGTTTTAATTTATATATATATATATATAATTATATATAAAAATAAACTATTCGACGATTCATCTAACGTATTTAACACGCTAAATAAAAGAATGTTTATTGGCATAGCACATCTAAATGTTCATAATGTCAAATAAATATGTATATCATTTGCGTGACATCTTTGCTAATGACGAATAAAAGATAATTTTTATTTTCATTATTTGTATGCAATTTCTATTTTATACCTTAACAAATAAAAGAAATATTTTTATTTATTTATAGTTTCAATGTGTGACACGACACACATAAAAATGTTTATTTTAATTTGCATACAAATCCTAATATATATTCTGACAATAAAAATATCTCTTTAATCAATACACAGATTCTAATGTGTATATTTGCAATAGAAATGCCTCTTTGATATATACACAAATTCTAATGTATATATTGTCAATAGATATGTCACTTTAATATACACACAAATTCTAATGTGTATATTGACAATAAAAATGATACTATAATTTGCATACAAATTCTATTTCAACAAAATGCATAAAATGTGATATATTCATTTTTGTTGACAATTCTATTTCAACAAAATGATTAAAAAGTGATTCATTCATTTTGGCTGACAATTCTATTTCAACAAAATGATTAAAAAGTGATTCATTCATTTTGTTCACAATTCTATTTCAACAAAATGATTAAAATGATATTTTTCATTTTTGTTGACAATCTTATTTCAACAAAATGAATAAAAAGGTGACAATTTCATATTGCTCACAATTTTAATTTAACAAAAAGAATATTAATGATATTTCATATTATTAAAAATTCTAATTTAACAAAATGAATATCTTTGTTGTAACACAAACCCATTTACCAAAAATGCTATTTGTGTTTTGACACAAACCTATTTAATAAAAATGCTATTTGTGTTTTAACTCTTTTATTTAACAAAAATGCGATTTTTGTTTTATTTCAAATCTAATTAATAAAAATGTAATTTATGTTTTCAACCATCTTATTTAACAAAATGTAATTTTTGTTTCAACTATTATATTTTAACAAAAAAAATGAATATTTTGGTTAAATTAATCTATTTGGCCAAAAATGTTTATTTTGATAAAAATGTGTATTTTGATTCAACCAATCTATTTTGAAAGAAGTGTATATTTTGAAAATTATATGTTTTGATTCAACCAATCAATCTTGACAAAAGTGAATATTTTGACAAAAATATATGTTTTGATTCAACTAATCTATTTTGACAAAACAATAAAGATGATGACTTTGTTTTGTCGACAAATCTATTTCAAAACGAATAAAAGTGATATGTTTATTTTGTCAACAATTCTAACTCAACAAAACAAATAAAAGTGATATGTTTGTTTTGTCGACAATTCTAATTCAACAAAACAAATAAAAGTGATATGTTTGTTTTGTCGACAATTCTAACTCAACCTTGTTTGTTTACATTTTTCTATTCAACATAACAAATAAAAATGATAATCTTATTTGTTTACAATATCTATTTAACAAAAGTGATATTATTGTTTTAACATAAATCTATATAATAAAAATGTTATTTTTGTTTTAACCATTATATTTTGACAAAAATGCCAATTTTGTTTCAACTGTTACATGTTGACAAAAGTGGCAAATTTGATTTTAACTTTGATAATTTGACAAAAGCGACAAATTGGATTTCAACTTTGATAATTTGACAAAAATGGATATTTTGTTTTAACAAATGTATTTTGACAAAAATGTCTATTTTGTTTTAACTAATGTGTTTTGACAAAAACGTCTACTTTGTTTTAACTAATGTGTTTTGACAAAAATGTCTATTTTTTTTAACTAATGTGTTTTGACAAAAATGTCTATTTTGTTTTAACTAATGTGTTTTGACGAAAATGCCTACTTTTATTTCAACTAACATGTTTGACAAAAGTGAGTATTTTGTTTTTACTAACTAATTTGACGAAAATGAATGTTTTTGTTTCAACTATACTAATCGATAAAAATGAATGTTTTTTATTTAACTAAACTATATTGGCCAAAATGGATATTTTTGTTAAACTAATTTATATTAACAAAAATGAATATTTTTGTTAAACTAAACTATATTGAAAAAAATGATTATTTATGTTAAATTAAACTATATTGACAAAAATGAGTATTTTTGTTAAACTAAACTATATTGAAAAAAATGAATATTTTTGTTAAACTAAACTATATTGACAAAAATGAATATTTTTGTTTAACTACTCTATATTGACAAAAATGAATATTTGCATACAGTTTCTAATCTCAGCATGACAATTAAAAATGTAAATTTATTTACATACAAATATCTAGCCTTCACATAACAAATAAAAATGACTATTTTGATTTGTTTACAAATTCAATTTAAAATTTGGCAAATAAAAATGAATGTTTTTATTTGTGAATAATTCAATGTTAAATTTGACAAATAAAAAAATCAATGTTTTTATTTGTGAACAATCCAATGTTAATTTTGACAATTTAACGAGCAAACTGATATTTGATTTTATCCAATTCTCTAATGCATAACATTTATAACAGAAATGTTAATTTTCTCTAATGCATAACATTTATAACAAAGATGTTATTTTAATTGTAAACTTTTTATTGTGTTGAACAAAGTGACAACAAAAAAATGATATCTTTTTATAATAATGTTTTTATTATAATCTTCTTATTATAATCTTTTTATTTTAATGGAAATAGATTTTTGACAAAAACCATGTTTCATGTAAACAATAGAAATAAGATTTTATTTTTAATTCTAATTCTAAACAAACCATGTTTAATGTAAACAATAGAAATGAATATTATATATTTTATATACAATAAAAATATGGTTTTTATTGTATACACAAAATTATGAGAAACATGAATACACACAAATCAATTCAGTGGTTCATCGCAATCACAAAATAATCAACATTGCAATAGATATATACAACACCAACATGAATTTTATATAGAATGAATATATAAATTTCACAATGGAATAAATGATTAATTTTATTTTAAAATAGAAATCTCACTTTGCTTTTTGTCTGAATTTTCAAAGTGCTCTATTTCAGATTTGGTTTGTTCCAAGTCGTAGATCTCGTTTCTGTGATTCCAACAGATCCGAAATCGTTCGATTCCGTTTTGATTCGAATGAGTTATGGACATATAAACTTTAATCACTTTTATAACATAATTAATTAAACTATTACCCTTGCTAATCACATCTTCCCCACGTTAATTATCTTCCATCTACAGACATTCGAACCCAAACTCGTTCCTCCAAACCGCCTGCGCTCCGATCATCGAGCCACCGACCGTCGATCCAACTCCACCGCAGCGCGCACCTCGGCAAGCTCCACCCCCACGCCTGAACGCGATGAACTCGCCCCCCTTGCTCCTCAAAATCCGCCGCGAACGGCATGTGTTCGTACCCAAAATCCAAGCGCCATTCTTCAAGGAATCCGATCATACCCGTATGATATTGAAGAGGGAAGATTGCTCTCTAATCTTTGCTTTGGATTCATGAACAAATTTGATTTGTATTGAGAGATTTTAAGGATTAAAATTCGAACAATTTCAGCCATTCAAAGTATAGGGCGACGGCTGTTGTATTTGTGAATTAGGGTTTCGGATAATCATATATTTATAATATTATAATATTTAATGTTCTATTCTACAAATAAACCCATTAATTCTTTTCATATCCAATTTCAGCCCAACGAAAGTTGTCCTTAGGCAAGTACCCCCGTTCCGGACATAATGGGCTGGGTCCCGTCAGCCTAATCGATCATCTTCAACCTATTTTCTTTAATTTAAAATTTAAATCATCTATTTATTTAATTCGATCGTACATTTAAATTTACCGGACCCATATACTGACTCTTAAAATTATAGAAAAATTATTTCTGACTTTGTTTTGATGATACGGTCCTAACAAAACTAATTTCGTCGAATTTGGAGGTCGTTTGAAAAATGGTCATTTTCAAGTCGATTAAATTTGACTGAAACTGGCAAACCACGTTTTCTTTTGCCATGCTCACATATTAATTCCAAAAGTTATGAAAATTGGAATCTTGCAATAATTTGACATTTGGTTTCTAACAAAATTGGTTTCATCGAAAACGGAGGTCGTTTGCAAAATGGCTATTTTTAAGGGTTATATATTATATTAAATTCTACAGCGACTATTCTGAATATTCAATTGACCATAACTTTTGATTCTCTCTATGAAATTTCAATTTTTAAGATTCGTTGGAAAGATATTTTTAAATAGATTCTAATATTTTTGATTTCACTAAAATCTAATTTATTTTGCATCATGTACATTCAGTCAAAGTTCAAATTTTCAAACTACCATGCTATTTCTAATTCCATTTATAACTAAAATAAATCTATTCGTTTTAACTTTGATTTAAATAAATTTTAATCGTTATTCTTCAAAATAAATTATTTTAAATACTCAAAATCCATTAAAATTTCTAGAAATAATTTTTTTAAATTGGTTCCAAAATTCCGGGTTGTTACATATCCAACATATATGATAAACATTATCAATATAAGTGAGGAACCCAATTGGATCCCTCCAACCTGTCTTTTCCCTGCATCCAAATAGGTTACCTCAAACAAAATCATCCATTTAATACTATAACTTGTATATCATTGTTCATGTCGATAGACAAAAATAAACATCTCAATTAACACTTTCAACAATCAACCAATAACACCAATCCAAGCATCCAACTATTCATTTTATACGTTTTTATTATTATAAACGTGACCAACAAGATAAGTTACCTAAATTCGAAATAATCATTAAAATAACGATTTGGTTTTCAATTAAATTTAAAGAACGTTAAATTTAATCAGTTCAGTCAACATATATATATATATATATATTTGAAAATTGGTACACTTTTATTAACTCATAAAATAAACATAGTAAAGTCAGGTTATCATACTAACCTTCTTAAACTTAAAGAAGCATACAAAAAAAAAACTAAAATACATCAACTAAAATTACAATGAAAATAAACTATGTTTTAAACAAGGGGATTGTTAAAGGGACTCCACTTTTGGTTAAGGAAAGTACCATTTTCAGTTTATTTTAAAATTGTTAAGGGGAGTTTAAAATAAATTTGCCTCCCCTTAAACATATTAATAAAATTTCCAATACTAACCCTGTACTCTTCATTAATGCAACCTTAAAACATAAACTCTAATTTAATTCTGCACATAGAAAAATAATAATACATAAAGTATAAACGTTCTACACACATGAAAATAACATATTCAAACATTGTTTACTTTAATTTCCACTACCAAAGTAAAAATAAAACACAATAACAACAAATAAACACATACAAAACTCACTAGCCACAAATGAAAAAAAAAAGAGTAGCAACATACACATACGCTTAACACATCATGAACATAAGCATAAATTCACTTAATAAACATTTGTTTTAATGTTGGAATATGTACACTATTTTAATGTAATTACTTTTGACAAATCATCTCATAATGAGGTTGTTTTTCTTATCAAACTGTAAGATCTAAACCGTAACGCACTTTATTCACCTTCGAACAAAATCCAAACTTTCCATGACGAACTATATTCATCATTCGCGCAAATGAATGATATTCATCCACTTTATGCAAATTGTATTCATCTTTTTCAAAAAAATATAAAATTTCAAAAAGGGGATTTATCAATGTTTGATTTTTTTACCTCGCGACGTGTTTGGATCGAACTAAGATTGAATATTGATCGATAGGGTTTAAGGAATGATGAGGCCGGGGTACTTTAGTCAATATTTTATTTTATTTATAAAATTCCAATCCCCCCTTAACAAATAAAAAATAAGATAGTGTCCCCTTAAATTTATCCTACCCTTAACAAAAAATAGAGTTCCTTTAGCAATCCTCTTAAACAAAACCGGGCCCAAGATAAGGCTTCTGCGCTTCAACTGCATCACACGTTCGTACCCACTAACAAACAAAGCAGTTATCTTCCACTAGAACTGTAAACTTGTAACTCCTGCCAATATTGGCGCATGTCCTCAGACAAATGACGATTTGGAGGACTTTACATTAGCTTGCGTTGGCTTACAATAACCATTGAAGTTACTGAATTTGCATGTAAAAGGTCTTGAAAAAATTTCTGCAATCGATCATGATGCTTCCGGACATAAACAATCACCCTTGCCTAATGTTGTATCTTAATCCAACAACAATGAAACCGATCCAAGCTAATTCCAAAACTGTTTGTCAAAAACTTAAATTTGGTACAAGTTTTCAATAAAAAGTGAAGAACAACCTTTAGATGGAGTTTACTGTTAACTTTATCAGATTCAGATACGGAGAATCACCAACTTACTGGATAAAAACCAATTTATGTTGTATATTAACTGGGATCTCCAAATCCAAATAACATCAATCAAATCTTTCTAATAAACATCAGACTGAATCTAATCTCCATAAATTGAAACAAGTCCAAATAAGGGGTCTTCGACTATCGATAAATCGTAGAACTTAGTGATGAAGCATACCTTTTTCAAAATCGATTCTGAATGGAACGTTATTCAGATTAAGGAAGATCGATTACGAGGACTTTTGGAGGGGTGGTTTCAGATGTCGTAATTTAAACAGTTTCACCACATCTCACATGTCCACTAGAGTCTGGATCTTCAGTAGGATGACTCTATAAACGATCTGAAAGGTATTCGCGCTGGTAAATAGCGGTTCATGTTTGCATGATGGCAGAAGTCGTTTGGAAGAACCCTTCTTTTGTTGAGTGAATTTTCTCAAATAAGAGGCAGATCTGGATAGCAGATTGCATTTTGCTGAAGGAATTATTTGATTAATGGCTCGAAAATGAAAGGTTTCATAGATTAGGGATTAAATACAAGATCCGTAGATTTGAAACATAGGGTTTCGGTTGTTAATGGCTGGAAACCAAGCGGTTTCGGTTGGTAAAACAAGTTTTTTAGTGTGGATCGCCTCCCCCTCTCTCCATTGGAGAGGGGAGGAAGTAATAACATATTTATTATATATATATATATACATATTCAGTAATCATCTAGCAATAAACAATCATAGCACATAAATATTTAAACCTGACTTATATAATTGGGGCAAACTGAGTGAGTTATACTCACATTAATTTCCATTTGTCGTCGAAACAATTCAATTTAATTAAGTTAAACATGCGTTTAATTTAATTAAAAAGTCTTGTTGCTTCCAACCCCATCCCAGTTTGTTTCAAAATACAAGGCTCGTCGATACGATTTCTATGCCTCTTGTTTGGCTCAATTCTATTATCGCATTAAAAATATTAACGTTTTAGATTATAAGATTTAATTAAAATCATTATTACTCAATTTTATAGTTAAACGAAACTAATTTGCTTTTTATTACTTTATTAATAAATCATCAGGTCCGATATTTCCTTCTGTTCAAACACGGCGTTCCCTTTCGTTCTGCACAAGTTAAAACCATTATAAGTAATATTCTTTTAAATAGATAATTACTTTCTTTAATTATAAAATTTTCACTAATTACTTGCTTTATAATTTTGGCCCCAACTTTTGTCTTCACTGCTTGTTCCTTTGTGCTGAACTACGCACAGTAACACCCTCAACACCATAGTTCGGTCTCACCCCTTTGTGTTCCAGCTCTTGTCTTCGTTGCTCACAAAAATACCCAGCAACCCATCGTAGGCATGTATCCTCACCAATCCACACTGCTGCTCTTCATTACCCAGTTCATGCTGCTTCTCGTATTCAAACCATACACAAAACCTCCCCAATATGCTGCCTATATGAGATTGTTGCACCACCCCTCCTCCACCTAAAGTTTATCGGAGATCGTCGGTCGATGCACCCCACTGGCCCCAGCCTACGCCCTAAATTCCATCACACTTCGTGCCCTCATTTGAATCTAGTTTGCCAATGAACGCCGACCACTTCTGAAGAGATTCTGACCAGCATATTACCTAAAACCCGATTGACCCGTAATATCACAGAGCTCAATGAGCTGACCCAATTCGTAGTTGAGAGATTATGTATTCAATGATTGGATTTTGAGATTGAGGGAGAAGAAATTTTTGAGTTTCTGGCTATTCATTCGATTGTTTGAAACCATGAAGGAGGACGAGTGCAGAATAAATAGACAAAGAAAAGGAAAAAAATGCTGTAGTGTGGAGGTTTTCAGACGCGTAGAGATATTTGAAGATTTTTTTCTATATATATGTTAAGTTTCAGTCAAAAGTATTGACTATAACCAAAAGAAACATGTACTGATTTTTCTTTTATTTGACAATCTCAGAGACTAAATTTTTGATCAAACTGGTATTTTTTTCTCAGCATAAGGATTTGCTCAGAATATGAAAACAAAGTAAAAATATTTGGCCGAGACATTTTGAACAGGCTGTGCATCTTTCAGCATGTATGAAATTTGGTTTAAATTTTCTACTATTGAAATATTTGACTCTGTGAAGATTTTGATAAGATTTCAAAGATTCAAAAAAAATTGCAAAATATTTTGCTAGAGATTTTATAGATTTGTTTTGATTTTAAATGAAAACGACCCTAATTAAAATTTTATTTAACGTGTAACGTTCGATATTTATAATTTGTATGAACCCATACGAACCTCGATCGTGACGAAATTGGAAATCCTACAATAACTTACTAATATGGATCCAATAGCACAAGTTTCATTGCCTTCTGAGATTATTCTCCCAGAATGATGTTTTACACGTAAAACGACGTTATTTTCGACACCAATTTCCTTGGTCTCCAAAAATAATGAACCATACATATCTTGACTCTAAACGTCAATACGAATTCAATGGAATAGATCTCGCGTCTTCATTCGATCGTTAGCTCAAGTTATACACAAATACCTTCGAATTAAATTAAATTCATTTAATTAAACGCTGCTAAAAAAAGCTTTGCATGGCTACCGAAGTCATATATGATATCGGATCGCCAAGAAATTTATTTTCATATAATAATTTAACATTACGGATCCGATGAAACTGATTTCATTTAAATCCATGACTGTTTCAAAATTGTCTGTTTTTAACTGGGTTAAATTAGTATATAATTCCTTATTTCCGCCAAATCAACATTAAATTTAAAAATTTGAAACACTATTAACTCCTATTATATACCAATAGCATATATAACTTATTCAACAACCATTTTTATTAGATTCCAGGTTAAAACGATATTTAATTTACTGAAAACCCTTCTTATTTACATCAAATAAAACGTCACAACTCATAAATGATTTCGTAATGACTATATGAAAATTTCGTTTGGACATAACTTAAAATCTATAATATGAAATCTCCATTTTGCTCTTTCATTAGAAAATTATAATCCAACAGATTCGGATGATTCATGTTTCAAAGAATTCCGACTTAAAATGTATTTTGTATATTCAATTAAAGCTCAAAACATAATATTATGAACTAGCATGATGTTACGAGCTTATTTATAATTGTATAAATATAAATTATACGTTCAATGTGACACCCCACGTCCGTTAATGTCACTCACTAAGGGAATGCATTAACTTTCGTGAAGTGTTATAGGTAAATAAGAACATAATATCACAAGACAGACATTATAACAACCCGGATTTTTACAACGTGCTAGGACAAGAACCAAGGAAGAATTTAATGATAAAATCTGAATCAGGAGAAACGGGCTTGCCATTGCGTTCGACTCGGAAAAATACGCGAAATAGAGTCCGAGTTTTAGAAAATCGGAGTCCATATGACCAAGTTATGGCCCGTCAAAGTTTTCAGAAAATTTCAAGTTCAAAAACAGTTCAAATTTGAATTCAGAATTCAAATTCAGCCAAGCAAGACAGGCGGGAAAATTCCCGCCACCCCCAAGTCGACTGGGGAGTCGACTTGGGAGTTGACACACCCCAGGTGGTGTCGACTGCCCAGTCGACACCCCTGTCGACTTGGGGGGTCGGCCAGTTGGCCTGGGTGTGCCTGACTTGTTCCTCAAGACATGCTCTTGGGTCTGGTCTATTGGCCTGTGACGGGTTTTGAGGGCTCAGATCTATCCTAGGGTTAATCTAAGGGCCTAAACTACTCCTAATCTCTATAAAAACACCCTAGGACCTAACCTAAATCACTAAAAATCAATCCTACAACTAAGTGCTGCCAAAATCTATCTTGATCATGGCCTCCATCTCCAACTCCAAGGGCTTATGCATTCAAATCGGGTTCAAATCAAGAGGTGCAAGCTTCCTACATCAAATCGAGGGAGTGGATCAACGTTGCTACGCAAGTTTCATGATGATTCTTCAACAAAGGAGCCACCTTTCTTCGTCAAGACGATGCATGATCCTTCCCTAAGCCTCGCTATGTAAGTTCTAGCTACTTGTAGATTCTAACGGTGGTTCTAATGTGACATGGAATAAAATGCGATGAAACATAAGTATGCTAGCCTATGTGAACCTAATTTTTCCCCTTTTCTATGATCTATGACCTTGGGCTAAGTTTTAGCGACTTAATCATGCCACTCATGTTATGTTTCACCTAGTTTATCTTGCAAGTTTGAATCTTTATCTATGGAATGTTAGCATGAACCTTTGGGAACCATTTGACTTGTGAAACATTGGCAAAGACTTGACTTTGGGGCTTATGCATGTAAATGAACCCAATCCCTTATGTTATCATGCATGTTTGTGGCCAAATTCTCTTATGTTATCATGCATGTTTGTGGCCAAATTCTCTTATGATACTATGCATGTTTGTGGCCAAATTCCCTTATGATACTATGCATGTTTGTGGCTAATCTCGTTGTGATATTATGCATGTTTGAGGCCAAAAACCCCTTATGATGCTATGCATATTTTGAGGCCAAACCCCTTATGATACCATGCATGTTTGTGGCCAATCCCTTTTTGACATCGTGCATGTGTTGGGGCCAATATGTAGCATAGTATCCTTACTATGTGACTAGCTTCCACTTGGGTTGGAAATACGTTTGTGTAGCTTAGGAAAAAACGTGAATATGACACGAAAACTTGAAACGGGGTTTACATGAGAACATGACATTCATGATACATTTAAATGTGGTCATGACACGTAGGAAAACATGGAACTTGAACTAGACATGTGTGGGTTGTAAGTGTAACTAGACCAAACATGAAAGTGGCCAACTCGAGGTTGGGTTGAGTTTGTAGCATAAATCTACCCGGACCCGCCCGGCTTAACTAGTGGCTACAAACAATAGGACTCAATGTGAGTAGTTGGTCATATAGCACTTAAAACCCGAGGTTAGACTAGGTTGTGGTGTAAATCTACCCGGACCCGCCCGGCTTAACTAGTAACCACAACAAAGTCTAATGTGAGAGGTTGGGGTGCATTAATCTAATTAATGCCACATGAAAAGGTTGAGTAATTTTGACTAATGACACTTGACCGATATGACACGAACGGGTAGGTTAAGTTAAACCGGACTTGATTTCTTAATGACACTTAACCATATAAGACAATTAGGGGATGGGGTTAAGTAATTTACACTTAACTAATCCGACTTGGTAATTAGATGGGGTTAAGTAACTTAGACTTAACTAATCTAAACACGGTAATTAGATGGGGTTAAGTAACCTACACTTAACTAATCTAAACATGGTAATTAGATGGGGTTAAGTAACCTACACTTAACTAATCTAAACACGGTAATTCGATGGGGTTAAGTTAAACACTTAACCAATCTAAACTTGGTAATTCAATGAGGTTAAGTGACCAATACTTAACCAACTTAACATGATAATTTAATGGGGTTAAGTAACTTATACTTAACCAATTATACATGATAATTTGATGAGGTTAAGTAACCTATACTTAACCAATCTAATATGCGGACCTGATAGGGTTAAGTCATATGACCTTTTAAATAAACTTAACCATTGTAATACGATTAGTGGATGGGGTTAAGCTAACCCATACTTAACCAATCCGACTCGATAATCTGATGGGATTAAGATAATCTATGCTTAATCAATCTAACACGATAATCTGATAGGGTTAAGACAAACAAGTACTTAACCAATTTGACTTGATGATTGAATAGGGTTAAGTCATAAGCTTCTTGGTATACTTAACCGACTTGTAGGGCTAGGTCTTGGACTTGTATACTTAGCCAAATCTTGACATGATTCGTAGGCAGGTTAAGTCATGAACTTAAATGACAATACTTAACCCATTAGACAAAACCCTAGTTCAGGGGACTAGGTGGAAAGCCGGGATTAACAAGGATAACGGGAAAAGAAGCTAAGTGGTAAACCTTAGTTAAGGATAACTAAGTAATAATTCTTAGCCAAGGACAGGGGACTAGTTCATAAATAGATGAGTAACCTGATACGGTAGGTCATCGCTTAGTATACGAGGAGGAGCAACTTATCTGACTTGGATAAAAAGCTCCAGCGAGCTGGGTGACGAAGCGGTAGCTTCGGTGGACGTGAGGGTTCTCTTGGTATCCCTCTGTGAGGTGGCAGATGGTCCATGAAACCTGGCCACACAGAGGTTAAGGTCTGCGGTAGAAGAGCCAAGAGTATGCCTTGGTTGCTATGCGAGCGACCTAAAGACTGGGATGGATTAGCGTGGAGTCGACGATACTTGTTTTTGCCCTGGATAGCACGTCAACGACTACCTACCATCTTTAGTCAATCGTGTACAAACGGAAAGGCAGAGAACTCCCAACAGACCATGTTCTTGCTATCGAGTCATGGGTGAGTTTGGCCCATAGGAAAGTGGGGCTATAGTGGGGCCGGGATGTAGTTCTCATACATGATTTTTCTTGGATTGCCTTTCAGTAGTTGAGGGAGGGGTCACGTGGGACCATAGCCACGGATACAAAAACAGACCTTGATATCTGCATCGGCAGATGACTTAAAGCTCCTGACCGAGTTCCGTATTTCTTGATTTGCCCTGGCACGGAACTCGGATGGCACATTGAGATACATGTGCGGCTAGACATGGAAAACGATTCACGATACACACGTGGGATAAAGGGCGTGGTTGACGGGTGGCATAATCCCTAGTGGCCCTAGGTGGCTTGAACCCAAACCGAGACACGGAAACGTTCATTTGGTAGCATAATCCCTAGTGGTCCTAGGTGGCATAAATCCTAAGTGAACACGCAATAGTTCATGGTAAGAAAACATAACCAGATCAAGGGTAGCAGTCCAAAACAACTTCAAGGATAAAATGGTACTACGTTGAGGTGGTATAGATTTACATGGGAAAGCCCATACGGCCTACGGCAAAGGACTGAACTTATACATGGAAAGAAACATACGAGTTGGGAAAACCTACATATGCTATATATTAGGTTGACATGGACCATTACATGACATTGGGCAAGGGACATTCATAGTTAACACATGACGCGGGTTGGGATACTAGTACGAGAGGTGCAGAGCAAATATACATGATAGATACCGTGGGATGTTATACATGATAGATACCTTGTGATAGTATACTTGATAGAAACCTGACGATGTGATACCTTGATTTATCTTGACACCGTAGTTTATCATGATACCTTAGTTTACCTTGCTACAGTAGTTCATCCAGTTATCTTGGTTTAGCTTATCTATCTTGTTGTCATCCTTATGTTTACTTTCAGTTTATGCATGTCATGTTACCTTTACCTATTTTTATGCTGGAAGTAGATAGGACTTACCAGTCTTTATGACTGGCCCCGTTTTCTTTCGCCTCTTTGTCTTCCGTTCCCCCCCCCCCAAGGTTTTCAGGGAGGAAACACTGTTAATTAGTTCGGACTTCCTCTGCTTGAAGGTCATCATGCATGGCTTGGACTTTTCTTGGCTATGGCTACCTTACTGTTTTATTTGGGGAATAATTTATGAAAAGGTTTTATGCTTCTTTACTATTGCAAGACAGGTTTTGATGTATTCTGATGTAAAAGGCTTTAGACCTTATTTTATAAGGTAATGAAATTTGTTTTACTTCCGCTGTTTTATATATATGTTCTGTCTTGTAATATTTCTGTGCATGTTTACCTCGATAATGCTTCACCAAACCTAGTGCATTCCCTTTGTGAGTGACCCTAGCGGAGGTGGTGTGTTACATTTGGTATCAGAGCAGAAGGTTACCAGACTGGGCAAAAGTTTTTAAAACCTTCTGAAAACTATTTGAGAAACTGTTTACAAAGAAGCATTTTTCAAGAAAAGTTCTTTTAAAGGCTATTCCCCAAAAGCCATTAGCACTATCCTTTGTTTCCTTGATTGAGCCTCTTTTCCTTTCTTTCCTCCATCTGTAGTCACAGTAGTTTTAACTGCGGCTAATCCTTGTCTAGCTACGTAAGTGTTTTCCCGTGCGATGGAGGAAGTTCTCGAGAGACCTGTTACCGAAGTTATAAGAAGGGATAATAAGAGCAAGGATAAAGGACACAAGCTTAAGAATAAGCAACTTGTTGGTATGGCTTGATCCACAAAGGAAGATAAGGACAAGATCAGCAGGAGGGCAATTGTATGCTCTCATTTCTAGCGTACCTAAGAGGAATGGTACCGTTTCTGTTAGATGCTTAGCCTTTCTTTTCTATCATCCCATCCAGACTTTGTTTTGATCATCGCATCGTTTATGTCTGCTTCGATAGTTAAGTCTCTGCACCTTAGTACTAGCATGGTAGAAGATCCCACTTTTGTCCCAAAATCTGGTTGGAGATCGGTCCATTTATTCATGACTTGTTTGGAATTGAGAGTGTAAATGCCAAGTGTTGAGATTAGAAGCAATGCTTCTATTGTTGAGCTATGGATGGATTCTAGGGATGAAGTGGTTATCCAGTAAGGGATGCCATTCTCGGTTTTGAAAGGAGGGTAGTTAAACTCTTAACTTGCCTTGGTAATACCCTCGAAGTCTTGTATAACCTTTTGGGTTCTGTCATGGTTAGTTACCTAGAATCTCTTGATGCATTTATCGGAAATCTCTGGTCCGATCGAGTAATGTTCGCCAATAAGACGGATGGTTCACTCCGCTTGAGCATGGGTTATAGGAATCACCCTAGTAAGTGCACGTGGTAACATGGATTGACATCGGTAAACGAGATCCAGAATTCACTAGTGAATTTTGGAGAGCTTGCATGAGTACACAGATACGTTTGGGCCGAGCATACTAGGGAAGAATAAGTGGAAGTGAAACGAGAGGCGACAGTGAAATGAGTTCCAACTCATGCCTTGGAAATAGGAATCAAGGAGCTACGAAGTCATGATGTCAAAGGCGGTCAAGGCACAATGGAATTAAGCTCAAGGAAATGCGGCTTAGACGCGCGCATCATGTCTCTTTTTAAGAGTACATCTTTGATCCTTAGTCCACTTGTAGAGCTTGCTTGCACGCTATCGCTTGGTGGATATCCTCTCGGTCCTGTTTCTGTTGCGAACCCCGTAAGGAGTTTGTCTTGTTTATCTCCTCGATCTTATCTTGGGAACCTTAGATAGAACTCTATGGATGTAAACATGTATTTGAAACATGTTATGATTGATATAGTTGCAAATGGTTGCAAGTGGTTGCTCGTGGATGCACGAATACACATTAGATACTAGATTGACGCGGTCACGTTTCATGTTGCATATGCACGAGTATTTGTACTTTTTTATGGTTGAAATTGAATATGTTATCATGTGGATGTTGCATGTGGATGAATGGTTGTGCACACATATAGCGTTTATATGACTAGGACTGTTTGCATACATGTTGGATTCATGACACTAAACATATTTTGCATTAGAAAGATCATTCAGGCCTGATCATTAGCATTAGCTAAGGATCATATACACACACACACGTTCTACATATGTTCATATGGCATTAGAAATCATCTAATTACCATGATTGCCTGTGGATGATGTTTTGAGTAGATGGATGATGGATGGTAGGATACGTTCTTCCTAACTTGGAGATTTCGGGGACGAAATCCTTTAAGTTGGGGGGAATGTAACAACCCGGATTTTTACAACGTGCTAGGACAAGAATCAAGGCAGAATTTAATGATAAAATCTGGATCAGGAGAATCGGGCTGCACCATTGCGTTCGTCTCGGAAAAATACGTGAAATAGAGTCCGAGTTTTCGAAAATCGGAGTCTGTATGACCAAGTTTTGGCCCGTCAAAGTTTTCAGAAAATTTCAAGTTCAAAAACAGTTCAAATTTGAATTCAGAATTCAAATTCAGCCAAGCAGGACAGGCAGGAAAATTCCCGCCACCCCCAAGTCGATTGGGGAGTCGACTTGGGAGTTGACACACCCCAGGTGGTGTCGACTGCCCAGTCGACACCCCTGTCGACTTGGGTGGTCGGCCAGTTGGCCTGGGTGTGCCTGACTTGTTCCTCAAGACATGCTCTTGGGTCGGGTCTTTTGGCCTGTGATGGGTTTTGAGGGCTCAGATCTATCCTAGGGTTAATCTAAGGGCCTAAACTATTCCTAATCTTTATAAAAACACCCTAGGACCTAACCTAAATCACTAAAAATCAATCCTACAACTAAGTGCTGCCAAAATCTATCTTGATCATGGCCTCCATCTCCAACTCCAAGGGCTTATGCATTCAAATCGGGTTCAAATCAAGAGGTGCAAGCTTCCTACAACAAATCGAGGGAGTGGATCAACATTGCTACGCAAGTTTCATGATGATTCTTCAACAAAGGAGCCACCTTTCTTCGTCAAGACGATGCATGATCCTTCCCTAAGCCTCGCTATGTAAGTTCTAGCTACTTGTAGATTCTAACGGTGGTTCTAATGTGACATGGAATAAAATGAAATGAAACATAAGTATGCTAGCCTATGTGAACCTAATTTTGCCCCTTTTCTATGATCTATGACCTTGGGCTAAGTTTTAGAGACTTAATCATGCCACTCATGTTATGTTTCACCTAGTTTATCTTGCAAGTTTGAATCTTTATCTATGGAATGTTAGCATGAACCTTTGGGAACCATTTGACTTGTGAAACATTGGCAAAGACTTGACTTTGGGGCTTATGCATGTAAATGAACCCAACCCCTTATGTTATCATGCATGTTTGTAGCCAAATTCTCTTATGTTATCATGCATGTTTGTGGCCAAATTCTCTTATGATACTATGCATGTTTGTGGCCAAATTCCCTTATGATACTATGCATGTTTGTGGCTAATCTCGTTGTGATATTATGCATGTTTGAGGCCAAAAACCACTTATGATGCTATGCATATTTTGAGGCCAAACCCCTTATGATACCATGCATGTTTGTGGCCAATCCCTTTTTGACATCGTGCATGTGTTGGGGCCAATATGTAGCATAGTATCCTTACTATGTGACTAGCTTCCACTTGGGTTGGAAATACGTTTGGGTAGCTTACGAAAAAACGTGAATATGACACGAAAACTTGACATGGGGTTTACATGAGAACATGACATTCATGATACATTTAAATGTGGTCATGACACGTAGGAAAACATGGAACTTGAACTAGACATGTGTGGGTTGTAAGTGTAACTAGACCAAACATGAAAGTGGCCAACTCGAGGTTGGGTTGAGTTTGTAGCATAAATCTACCCAGACCCGCCCGGCTTAACTAGTGGCTACAAACAATAGGACTCAATGTGAGTAGTTGGTCATATAGCACTTAAAACCCGAGGTTAGACTAGGTTGTGGTGTAAATCTACCCGGACCCGCCCGGCTTAACTAGTAACCACAACAAAGTCTAATGTGAGAGGTTGGGGTGCATTAATCTAATTTATGCCACATGAAAAGGTTGAGTAATTTTGACTAATGAAACTTGACCGATATGACACGAATGGGTAGGTTAAGTCAAACCGGACTTGATTTCTTAATGACACCTAACCATATAAGACAATTAGGGGATGGGGTTAAGTAATTTACACTTAACTAATCCGACTTGGTAATTAGATGGGGTTAAGTAACAACACCAGAATTGCCATTTTATAACGGTTATAACCGTTGCAAATTACCGTACCAACGGTTATAACCATTGGTAGAAGGTACGTGACAAATTTTGTAACGTATATACCAACGGTTATAACCGTTGGGACGGTTTGTTCTTCCAACGGTTATAACCATTGGGAAAATTTGTTCTTCTAACGGTTATAACCATTAGGAAAATTTGTAGTTCCAACGGTTAAAATTGTTGGAACAGCTTTTTGTTCCAACAGTTATAACCGTTACAACATTTTGTATTTCCAACTATTATAACTGTTAGTAGTTCCTGCTAATTTGGTATAGCTAAACCATCTCATTCAAAATCTTATCGCACTATCAAATATTAGTTCATTCAACTATACAAATTTATAGCAGTAAAAACTTATAACCAAATTTCAAAAACAAGAAAATATCGAACATGTTTTTTTACTTAATACCAAATCATACAATGTTCCAATGTACCAAAACTCAAATTTTACTACTACAAAATATCTAAAAGCTTACAAAGAATGCGACATTCCGTCCAAACTACAAAATATCTACAAGTTTACAACTCGGACAATGTATAATGATCGTTCATATGTTGCATCTCCATTCTTTTTCTTCATTCTTTTTATGTTGCAGGTTCGATGAAAGCCTAAATGTTCAAAAAAAAAATTGAACAAACTAAAAATGAAAATGAACATAAAAATATAGAGAAAGAAAAACATACCAGGCTCACAGGATTATTTTAAAACATCGCTGGTATGATGATAATGTATACCCAAATCAGTCCAGTGCAACAATATGAAGTGGACAGCTGGATTAACAGCAGTAAATAAAACAATCTCTCCAACTGGCAACACCAAGATGAAGACAGCACATTGCGTGGATTAGCAGCAGTAAATAGAAAAATCAAATGATGCCTTACTTTTACAATCTTCTGCATGCCTTCATCTTGCATGAGTTTACAACAAAAGCATCAAGTAATTTTTTTTGAACTTGCGATATTTGTAGTAAAAAATAACAAAGGAAACATGCCCTCAGAATTTTTTGAACTTGCGGTATGTGCAAAAATCTTCACACCTGTATACAAGAAGTAGTAATAAGAAACCGTTCCTCCGAATTTTTCATCAACAAATTCTTGCACTGTCAAGTCGTTAAAACTAGTTAGGATCCTTGGTAACTAGGAATTATACATTTTAAGGTATTACAAATTTATGTTGTGATAGTATAGAAGACATAATTCCAGACAACAATAATTTGACAGGAAGCAAAATTCGAAAGGAGATCAGGGAAACAGTAAATGTTTACCCAGCTCCATCAAATAAACTCATTATACTATACCCATGAGAAAGTTCATTCAACTACGACAACTATTCCAAAGATTTTGATAATTTTGAAGCAATGAAAAATCAGGGAATTGTAATTTTCTAACAAACAAATTAAATTATTATCTAGATAAGAAACAACTTGCATCTTTGCAATTATCACAGTGACCATAATTATAGCGTATTTTCCAGTGTCGTAAGATGTTTTATTGTTATGAAACTAAAGAATAAGGATAAAAGTTCATCTAGAAGCCACACTAATATGAAAAATTGTCTAGAATTGCCTCATTAAGATGAATTATAAATTATAAACAAGGATACTCAAAATTGGTATACTCAGCTATAAGGCGAAAACATAATGGTTCTATTATATTATCTATGTTAATTCCATCTATAAGCCAGAAACACAATATAGTGGATTGATTAATTTGTCTGAGTAAGAAAAGGCTACATGATCTGTAATAAATTTGATTTACACTAGCTGAAATGAATCTAGTGCGTAACCACAATGTTTGTTACTCAAATTTTATTTATAGTCAAACCGACAACCACAAAATTTTAGTGAGTCATATATTAGCTGAATCTTTAACACTTTGTTAAAATACAATGTAAATAACACATTTAACCTGATAGGGTTCATCTGAGCTAAGACCTTGCTCATGTGCAAATGGAATTCTATAGTTGAGATCATCTACTTCTCCATTAAGTGGATTTCCAGACATATAACCCTGCATTAGTAATATAAAAAATTTGCATTATTTTTCCTTCTGTATAAAAGTTTTAATTTTATGGATGTACGAAGAATCATTTCTTCGATATCTAAAACTTAAACAAAAATCAACTAATGTGAAATAACATATTAAGCAATGATTTTTTTAAAGTTCTCAAAATCAGGTTACCTTGTGCAATATACTGTGCAGGAACGATTTCTTCGAAACATGGATCACCACCAACGTAAAGATCATTAGAGTTAAATTGTGGATTCTCCAGTAACCACTACATTCAACATTACAATACTAAAGTTAAAATGGACAGAAATTAATAATATTCAAAGATGATATTGATTACAAACATTAACTTGTACCTTTCTCAGAAACATGTTTTATACATGCCATTCGCATTATCGACATTAGGGAGATTCAACATATGTTCCCTACCATGTCATATATCTTGTGTAACCCTAAACCAGTAATTGCTCATTTATTTTTCATAAAGTTGCCTGTAAAATCATGAACGAATGTAGAGTAGATGCGTTCATTATCATAGTACGTGTACGTAAATATATCCAACAGAATACACAATCGTCGACAGTATCAAAACATAGTTGTATAACAATATATCAAAACGTTAAGCTTAAAAAGCCGAGACAAATATGTGGACATACCTAATTTGTATACATAAGCACTCCGACTTGAACAGTCTGGACCTCCTGTGAGCCATAAAATAAGAGGGTATTCCTTTGGATTCGCTCTAAAGCTGTAAAATTGTTCTGCATCGTTCACCTCGTCAACATTTACATAACTGATCCATTTTACACATCAAAACTCAGACAAATTTAAAACTTTAAAGAATGCCACACACGATTAATTAGAGAATTATTCTTTTGTCACTTCTTTTTTTCACATAAAAAGTGCACTTATGAGCTTGTAGTTGCTACATGTTGATTGCTGCACTTTCTAGAATAATAAGTTCATATCCAATATCTCATCCATTATACATAATGATAATAACATTCATTACTGGAGATGAATGCTAAAGATGATAACATTCTGCATTTCTATTTTCTTCACCTCCAACCTAGGCCCTTCTATCATGTGTAATGTGTTGAACACTCTAATACTGTAAAGGACTCAATTCCCCTGCCTAGTGCGTACTGAATTTAAAAGCTTAACTGCCTATTGATTTCATATTGGCCTGGCTGTAAGCCAAAATAAAATTTCAAATATATACTAGCATTATGTCATTTATCTGCCATGTTTCCGGTCATTATTTTTGTTTCCAAAACATATGTAACCATAAAATCTTAAATTTTAATTGTAACTGCAAATAAAAAAATTCTAATATTTAAAACTAAGACTAAAGAGAAAAAAGGGAAATCCGATGCAAAGAGAAGAAAGCAAAAGATATCTTGAAATATGGAATATCAAGTTTATAGAAACTGCAAAAGTGATTTGTATGACATATATAGGATTATAATAGATAAAAAGATAACGAGAGAAATATAAATAAACATAAACTACAGGGGAAAATAGCAGAGCAGTAAATAAAAAACCGACAATTGGGTTTTTACCGTTGACATCTTAGATATAATTAGATTTGTTAATGGCACGTCATTCAAATGATGATAAACTGGGAAAAATATTGAAATCCATGTAGCGATGGAAGTGGTGAAGGATGAAGATATATCCACAGTTCAAATTCGCAGAAAAAAATTCCTTTTTGCACTACAATGCTATTTTCTAAGTCTTGGTTCATAGTTAAGGATTCTTATTCAAAAATTATTGAGGCTCATGTCTAAATAGTTTAAGTACTTTTGTCTTTTGGATGCAGCGACAAGCTATAAATAGCTTTCGTTAGGTGTTAATATTATGAATGGTGGTAAGTTCGAATGCCTTTAACATGTTGTTTGGAATAATGACAAGCAATACCTATTGTTGCTCTTATACATTTCAAAAAAAGGAAAGATTTTCTCACAACACTTTTTTGAAAAATAAAATGTTTAATTACTGTATAATTATTTATCACGGCATATCGTCGAACCAAGTTTGAAGCTTATGTTAATGTTTGGGTTTTCAAAGCAAACCAATTGACCTGTTGCATGTTATTATTATTCTTTAAAAAATGATGAGGAAATTTATTGAAATTAATATATATTAGCTAAGAGAGATAGAAGATTTGATTTTGTTGTTGTCCATAACTTTATCCATTAGATACAAGTGGTAGCTTGACCTAGTGTAGATGAACTGAGCAATTATGGTGAGTTTTCAAATACTTTTGACATGCAATTTAGGAAGATGGCATGCATTGGGTTGCTTAAATATTTCAATGTTTTTATACACGTGCTCATATGATGAAGCAAACGCAGTGTTCCTTTAGTAGTACAACAATATACTGAAATAATAGCTGGCCGCTGGTCTGTGAACATATAGCAAGTTTTTTTTTTTACTATCCATAGTTGACTAAATTTAGCTGGTGATTCGTATTATTTAAATTAATTCAGGTGTCCATGATGATTCAAAAGTATAAATTCCAACAATCATTGTTTTGCGACATATGTTTACTCCAACAAAGATAAGGGGAAGGCATCAAAATTCATATTACAACCTTATTAGTACTAAGGGCGGCTATCCATTTATATTATGATGTTCAGTTCAATGAGGGTCTCTGTCCAGAACTTGAGGAAAATGTGAAAGAGGAATCAATGCAGGAAACTTGGTGTAGTTGAATCGATCAAGGTAAAATGGATAAGTGTATTAGTTGAAGAGTATGATACCAACAAATCCAGTATCCATTGAAACTGTTCAAATAACTTGTGAATTAACTGAATCATGGTACTGGTTATAATTCGTTTTGTGCTTAGTTATTGAAAAGTTTGGTGGATATGAACATGCCTTTCTTCCAATACGCATGACAACTTGTTTCCAAATTACTATATTTTGTCATTCTCAGTCCACACCAGTGGTATTATTTTAATGTTAACACATGGGAAAATTTACTGGTTTAACATTTAACAAGGTGTCGTATTTTGTTATATACCACAAGATCTTTTTGGGAAGGATGGTGGATTGGTAGTGTATATGACTTATAAGATAATCTGGATGAAGTATACTGAAAATCAGGGGACAATAAATAAATACAAAGTTAATACCTCTTGTTTGAAAGAACTATGCAAGCCTGATACTTCAATGAACTTTAAAGATTCTACCTATATATTTCATCCGAAAATCAAAATCCTTGGCAGACAAAAATAACTTCAATTGGACTTGCTATATAAAAATAGCAATCATCAGCATCCTTGATAGTACGTGATTAATTAAAAGCTAAACGAAAAGAGTCCAAGGTAAAACTACCTGCATCGAAAGTTGAACGATAGTCAGAACCTTGGCTTTTAATCGGATGAGTCAGAGGCTGAAATAATAAGGCAGATCCGATGAAAACAAGGCGGGGCGAAGGAAAAAATGAGGCGGTTTTCCAATTGAGGGCGGAAGCCATTTCTGAACGACGCGGAGACTGTAACCCTAGAATTAGAAAGAAGTGAAGAATAATGAAACAAAGAAAACAAAAGCGTTGGAAGTGGGATCAGCGAAAATAAAAGTAAAATTATGCTCCTGCCCATTTAGTTTTTTCTATTAACAAAATTACCAACTGATATAACGGTTAATACCGTGATAACTCTTCATAATGGAAATAATTGTTGGCAAACCATAACAGTTATAACTGTTATTATTGAAATATGAATAAGTGTTATAAAATGACACATGTGGTGTTGTGTTAGACTTAACTAATCTAAACACGGTAATTATATGGGGTTAAGTAACCTACACTTAACTAATCTAAACACGGTAATTAGATGGGGTTAAGTAACCTACACTTAACTAATCTAAACACGGTAATTCGATGGGGTTAAGTTAAACACTTAACCAATCTAAACTTGGTAATTCAATGAGGTTAAGTGACCAATACTTAACCAACTTAACATGATAATTTAATGGGGTTAAGTAACTTATACTTAACCAATTATACATGATAATTTGATGAGGTTAAGTAACCTATACTTAACCAATCTAATATGCGGACCTGATAGGGTTAAGTCACAAGACCTTTTAAATAAACTTAACCATTGTAATACGATTAGTGGATGGGGTTAAGCTAACCCATACTTAACCAATCCGACTCGATAATCTGATGGGATTAAGATAACTTATGCTTAATCAATCTAACACGATAATCTGATAGGGTTAAGATAAACAAGTACTTAACCAATTTGACTTGATGATTGAATAGGGTTAAGTCATAAGCTTCTTGGTATACTTAACCGACTTGTAGGGCTGGGTCTTGGACTTGTATACTTAGCCAAATCTTGACATGATTCGTAGGCAGGTTAAGTCATGAACTTAAACAACAATACATAACCCATTAGACAAAACCCTAGTTCAGGGGACTAGGTGGAAAGCCAGGATTAACAAGGATAACGGGAAAAGAAGCTAAGTGGTAAACCTTAGTTAAGGATAACTAAGTAATAATTCTTAGCCAAGGACAGGGGACTAGTTCATAAATAGATGAGTAACCTGATACGGTAGGTCATCGCTTAGTATACGAGGAGGAGCAACTTATCTGACTTGGATAAAAAGCTCCAGCGAGCTGGGTGACGAAGCGGTAGCTTCGGGGGACGTGAGGGTACTCTTGGTATCCCTCTGTGAGGTGGCAGATGGTCCATGAAACCTGGCCTCACAGAGGTTAAGGTCTGCGGTAGAAGAGCCAAGAGTATGCCTTGGTTGTTATGCGAGCGACCTAAAGACTGGGATGGATTAGCGTGGAGTCGACGATACTTGTTTTTGCCCTGGATAGCACGTCGCCGACTACCTACCATCTTTAGTCAATCGTGTACGAACGGAAAGGCAGAGAACTCCCAACAGACCATGTTCTTGCTATCGAGTCATGGGTGAGGTTGGCCCATAGGAATGTGGGGCTATAGTGGGGCCGGGATGTAGTTCTCGTACATGATTTTTCTTGGATTGCCTTTCAGTAGTTGAGGGAGGGGTCACGTGGGACCATAGCCACGGATACAAAAACAGACCTTGATATCTGCATCGGCAGATGACTTAAAGCTCCCGACCGAGTTCCGTATTTCTTGATTTGGCCTAGCACGGAACTCGGATGGCACATTGAGATACATGTGCGGCTAGACATGGAAAACGATTCACGATACACACATGGGATAAAGGGCGTGGTTGACGGGTGGCATAATCCCTAGTGGCCTAGGTGGCTTGAACCCAAACCGAGACACGGAAACGTTCATTAGGTAGCATAATCCCTAGTGGTCCTAGGTGGCATAAATCCTAAGTGAACACGCGATAGTTCGTGGTAAGAAAACATAACCAGATCAAGGGTAGCAGTCCAAAACAACTTCAAGGATAAAATGGTACTACGTTGAGGTGGTATAGATTTACATGGGAAAGCCCGTACGGCCTACGACAAAGGACTGAACTTGTACATGGAAAGAAACATACGAATTGGGAAAACCTACATATGTTATATATTAGGTTGACATGGACCATTACATGACATTGGGCAAGGGACATTCATAGTTAACACATGACGCGGGTTGGGATACTAGTACGAGAGGTGCAGAGCAAATATACATGATAGATACCGTGGGATGTTATACATGATAGATACCTTGTGATAGTATACTTGATAGAAACCTGACGATGTGATACCTTGATTTATCTTGACACCGTAGTTTATCATGATACCTTAGTTTACCTTGCTACAGTAGTTCATCCAGTTATCTTGGTTTAGCTTATCTATCTTGTTATCATCCTTATGTTTACTTTCAGTTTATGCATGTCATGTTACCTTTACCTATTTTAATGCTGGAAGTAGATAGGACTTACCAGTCTTTATGACTGACCCCGTTTTCTTTCGCCTCTTTGTCTTCCGTTTCCCCCCCAGGTTTTCAGGGAGGAAACACTGTTAATTAGTTCGGACTTCCTCTGCTTGAAGGTCATCATGCATGGCTTGGACTTTTCTTGGCTATGGCTACCTTACTGTTTTATTTGGGGAATAATTTATGAAAAGGTTTTATGCTTCTTTACTATTGCAAGACAGGTTTTGATGTATTCTGATGTAAAAGGCTTTAGACCTTATTTTATAAGGTAATGAAATTTGTTTTACTTCCGCTGTTTTATATATATGTTCTGTCTTGTAATATTTCTGTGCATGTTTACCTCGATAATGCTTCAGCAAACCTAGTGCATTCCCTTTGTGAGTGACCCTAGCGGAGGTGGGGTGTTACAGACATGTAAAATAGCAGCGGAATTAAAAACTTTATTTAAATCATAACATCATAGTCCCAAATACCGAGTTTACATCATAGGTTTGAAATAGCCAGTTACATGTTTAATAATCTGTCTTGCCTAAAATATCTGAGTACAAAAGCATAAACCATATTTCCCAAGCAAAGCCACAAGAGAGTTGACAATAATTCAAAGTTGTACATCCATATTCAAAACCCAAGCTAAGCTTAAAGAATCCAAATCAACTCTAAGCACTTCCACCCTGAGAACTTGGGGAGAGGGGGGACGGAAGAGAGAGAAGAGGAAACAAAAAGGGTCGGACATAAAGTCTGGCGAGTTCAGTTACTTTTAAATATAAATAAATAAAAGTATCATGGCTGGTATATAAAAACTGGAAGAACAAATAACAATAACAAGGACAAGTGTGAACTGAACAAGATAAGCTTGGACATAATATATTGCACTTCTTGAATACATTCTCTACACCGCGCAGATACTAGTATATCAGAAGTAGAAAGATCCCTACTAATACCATTCCATTACATTTTCTTGGTTATTAGGTTACTTGGGTTAATAGCACTCAAGACTTATATGCGCATCGTACCCATTTACTTTCCCATGGATTCACCTAATACAATATATATAGTTATCTCTCAATATTGAGATACACCCCATGGTATCCCACTCGCACGGCCTCCACCGTTATGAACGCAATCTCTCATCCTACGTCGGAGTGACGTACGAATCTCTATATAAAATGTTAAGTTCTGCATACATCTTTCATTACTATGCTACGTAAGCATATGGACTGCCACCATCGATCGAATCAGATTCCTTATCAGAATAATGCCCTTTAATCTATGATATACCACCCAGAGCAGATATGCATGTATCTAGACTGTCCCACGTATGTACTGTAATTTGTAGCTCGATGCCTCAATCGCACGTCCTCTATTGTGCACTGAGTTCCGTGGCAGGGATAAATAAGAAACACAGAACTCGGCCGGGAGCTTCTCTATATCTGTACAGGCCGCCTTTAAGTGCCTTCAAATACAGATATTCCTCGGGTCTATTTTTCATGCTGGCTATGGCCCCACCTCGGCCCCTCCCTCAACTATTAAAGACTATAAGAGCTAAGCGACCGCCCTTAATAACAACCAATCTAAACATCCATGTGGCGTCTCCCCTCAACCGTGTACCTCGATAGTGAAAGGTGAAATGATATCTTGGGGTTAGCTCTAGTCTTTCTGCATCCCGCCGGTTGCCTGTGACGAGTATCCGATGGTCTACTATCCTTATTGGTCCCGACCCATCTACCTCCTCATAAGGAAACCACCAAATTACCCAGGTGTCACCATGTAACAACATTCTGACTGCATAGCTACATCTGCAGTCAAGGCCCACCCACTTAATAGTTACACACAGACCCAACCTATGTGAGTACAGCCTAAGACATCTGTCACCGCACAGAGGAACTACTAAGAGCACCTTAGGTACCTCAGGAAGCCGCGTGATTCCCCTTCCAGTCCTTTGGAACAGTCATAACTATCAGAAAAATGTGCGCTCCCCTTGTGTCTTATAACACCTCGATGATCTACCCCGTTGGGTTATTCACCCTCAAACGTATGGACTGGTCCAAGCGCCTTTCTTTAATTTGTTGTTAGACTCTATGTCTAAATATTATTTTACACGCTTGCCTTACCTTATCGGCTTTCCATTTAACTTGGTTATTCCCATTCATATTGAATTCTTATTCAAATTGCCAAGTTTCTCTTGCTTATTAATTTCAGTCATATAACTTAATCCATTTAAGTTTATTAATAAGCCCACAACATGTTATTTTCTAGATTGTGGCCCAAGGTCTGTAATCCACAATCTATTTTATATTCTTGCTTGGTTACATCATTACAATAACATGTTCTTCTTAATACGTTGTTAAGTATATCTCAATTCACATGTTTCCAAATTAACATGTCACTTACCATTTATGATTAAATATAACTTATTTATTTTATAAATTTTCCTCATTCTTTCTCATTTAATCATAAATTCAATTTACACCGTCACTATAACTTTTCATTGTTTTCTTAGCAAATTATTATGCATATCTAATTCTATCATTTCTACAAGTTATGCTTACCCTACAAGAGTGTCTTTAATTACATAACTTTATTATATTTTCCACCGGTTATGTATACCACTAGGTGTCTTTAATTACATAACCTTATTGGGTTAAGTTCGTGGGCCTACATGTACCCCTCTATTTTACTTAACCCACCTACTACCCATCCAGTTTTACTTAACCCTAACTCAAGTTCATAATCATATAATCCTTATGGATTAAATTAGGTTAAGTAGTCCAACTCATTACCATGTCCAATTATGGTTATAATGGGCTGGACCTCCCACATTAGGCCTACAACGTGTGGATGCTAGATATGTCGGTCGGGTCCGGGCAGTCTTATTCCATAGTTGGGCCTAACCTTGTGTCTTAGCCCAATTCGTATTTGCGCACTTAGACCTCTCACATTAGGTTCAGCATTAGTGGATGCTGGATATGCCGATCTGGTCCGGGTAGACTTCCACCACTAATGCAACCTAAACTCGTGTCATAAGTGCAATTACAATTCCTAATTGTATTACCAGGCATTCCATTTTTATCCAAATCCACCTATGTCATTATAGGTGATTATTTCTCTTTTTCCCCATATTTAATTATACGCCCAATTCATTATTCAAATTGTATACTTTTATGTCCTCTTTTTAATTCACCTTTTAATTATGCACCATATACTTTTTCCCCAAGTTATAAGTCAAGGCATATACATATATATATGTTATGCACAAACCCAAATCTACATATTTTCCAATTTATGTCCCTAGTCCATATTCACCCATTTCAATACAAGTTATACCCAAATCCATATTCGCATATTTTCCAATGTATGCCTAAAATTCATATTCATATACGTCCCAATTTATGTCCCAAATCAATATTTAGACATGTCCAATTTTATACCCAATTCGATATTTACATTTATTCCAATGCGTGCCTAAATTCATATTATCCAATAAGACATATGCCCCCAAACCCATATTCGTATATTTCCAAATTTACGTCCAAATTTAGATCCATATTTTCCAATATCAATTATGCCCCAAATTATGCCTTTCCCCATCGTTCCCAATTTTGCATGTTCGCATTTTTCAGTGTTAGGCCTAGGCTCGAAGGTAGCCTGGCTATATGAAAATAAAAAGGAAAAGAGGGAGATAATAAAATCAGAATAGGCATAATAACGAATCAATAACAAACAAATAGAAATAAGAATAAACTGAATAGGCATATTATGACAAGATTGAACATGGCGGCGGTATGAACATATAAAAGCAGATCTGATAGTTATGTCATAATAGAACTGATTAGGAACCGATTCAAGATCCAATTTTCACATACATGTCACAATTACTATTTAAATGTTTAGATCTAAAAGCAACATGAACTCACAGTGAATAGATCTGAGGAAACGAATCCAAACTACTGCGAAGAACACATTGAATTTGTTGTAGCCATCATTGTAGAAATCGTTGAATTTGTATAATGTTTGCTGAATTAGATTAGGCTATTCAATCTTTGTTGCAGCAGAACTTCGCCATCACCATTGTTTTTAGATGAATAAAACCTAGGTCTAAGGTCCTTTATATAGCCTTACGATCAGTGAATCTTGCTCAGAAAGGTGTCCAGATACAAAACAAAGTATTTCGCCCAAACTTGTTCACGGGTGGGTCGACCCCCCTTTGAGTGGGTCGACCTATGGGTCGACCCCCCTTTGAGTGGATAGACACGCTTGGGCGGGAAATCTACCGCCTTCCCCGATTTTGAATTTTGAACTGAATTTCGAATTTATGGACCCATTTTTGAATTTCTGAACCTATTATATATATATATATATGTATATATATTCTTCCTATGCGTATACAAACTTCAAGCCTTAATAACTTCTACATACGATGTCCGATTTACGCAAACCAGGTGTCTATCTTGACCAGAATTTCGAGACAGACGCAATGGCGTAGTCCATTTTACATAATTTTGATTATTTAATTAAGTTTTACTTAACTCATCGTTAATAGTGTATTTCACACTAATTATTCTTTAATTCATCATCTTTAGCGTCGTTAAAATTTCGGGGTGTTACATTCAAACTTCGTTTAATAGATAAATAAAAATCCGTTTATATTTCCTAGTCAACATTTAAAATCAATTTTAAAATTCAGACTTAGCGGTTATAAATCTGGGTTGTAACATTCCTCCCCCTTAAAAGAATTTCGTCCCCGAAAAAACCAAGGTAGGAAAAAGGCTACAAAGCCAATAACTTTTCAGAATATATTAAACCAATGATGAATTATATTCAATCTATCTAATATACAATCAACAAATAATGCACAACCAACTTAACCAATCATCTAATTAATTTACAAGATTAATACTTATTTGATTTCATTTAGTTTGGATTGACGTATTTTAATATAAATCAGCTAATATCTGATTGATTTCATACAATGACTATTTACTTGATTACCAAATCCAAATCTTATTTTAGTTCCATCTCCATATCCATTCTCAAATTAACTTGACTTAACCAAGCTAAGTCTAATTTCCGTATTTAATTAACTAATTGATTACTAGTTAGTTCACTTCCATCTTATAATCCAAATTCTTCTTTTATTTCAAAAATCATCCATTCTAATTCATTCTATTTTCATTCAACTTAGCTCTGAGTTAAGCTTTGATTCATACATTTCTATTTAACTTTTCTTAGTTAAATATTTAATCAAGGCAATTTCCTCTAATCACTTGACTTATTAAGCTCAAGTTAAATTTCCTTTTAAAATTCTCATTCACAAGTTTTATTTGTAATCCTCTTTTTGGTTATACACCAACCCATTCCATTTTAATTAATCAATAAAGCCAACACAAGTTTCAAACACCCAAATCAATAATTTGATGGAATTATTTCTCTCTTTTTTTATACAAAAATATAATTTGGGTAAATTTATTTCATTTATCCTCTTTACAAAAATTATATGAAAATAGTTTTGTATACAATTATAAATACACGCTGTCATACATATATACACTCAAACTCAACCTAGAGTATTACTAAATCAGACTACTCAATAGAGACGGGGTCAATCAACAGAACCAAGGTTATTACTAAACCTCTCTCTGATACCACTATAACGACTCGTTGGGAATTCGACGCTCAAATTCCAATAATAATACACAATCTAGTATTACTTGCCAAAACCTAAATATTGAAAACACCAGATAGTTAACCGAAAGGAATTTGAGGGTGAGAAAAGAAAGAAATATTAGAATAGAGGAAGAAGAAGAAGATAACAACACAGCATCAAAGTCTCACATTGCAGTAGAATCAATATAATATGGAAATAATTTTTTATAAAGAACTTGTATAAATACTTACATTTCATCAAAGTACAAAAATCAATCAATACATCTAAACAGTTATTACTACCTGTCCTCATATACAACGAACAACGGAATAAAACTAAAAACATTTAGACTCCTCCAGCCTGTCTTCTGAAGTTCTTTTAATCCTAACCTAAACATGTAAAACTCGGTATGACCCGAGCATTGCAAATGGCACGGATCAGTCTGGTGGACCAACGTGAGAAAAATCCACTGAGTATTTAGTTATTATCGAACTTACTTAACCTTAGAAAAATCCTTTGAAAGAAAGGATAATCGTAAGACCAGTCCACACATAAACACGGACGGTTTTTACCTTACGATAACCCAACATAATTTTGATATATCAAACCCGATGATATTATAATAGTGTTTATTAAATCATAAGTAAATAACATCTAGCAGAACACTTGCATCTCATGCTCCACATATTCAGTATATAATCAGAAAACTGCATGGCACTTATTGGAGAGTAGATTTCCAACTATGATAGGGTATGAGACCACCTTCCAAAAGTGTAAGTATGATAGGGTTCAACAAGAACATATTGCAACCCGACCACATATGACCGACCATTCATTCAACTTGAGTGTATTGAATATATTGTCATTATATGGTTCGCGAAACACATACTTCCCGGGAGATATAGAAACGAAAGAAGAAAAAAGTGAAATTTCTCTAGATGGTGACAGTACACTCTAATGGGAATGACCCACAAAGTAATATTGCCTGCTCGATTTATTTCATTTTCCTGTTGATGAGCCTTGAGGTCATGGTTACCTATTAGAGAACATCTTCAGTAACTTTGAATGCCACATCTTCAGATCCGTCGACTTCCACAAATATGCTATGGGTGCTAAGCTAAGAGAAGTTGCCTTATCCTCCACTAAACTTGGTATATTTATAAAAATCAACGTACGTGACCCTTAGGAAATACTCTGTCAGACATTCGTCCATACATGTCATCCAGGAACTGGATGGATCGAAGTACCCTCCTACCACATCCTTATATAGGAATCACCTCAAGGATCAGTAGCGTGAAGTCCTTACAAATCCATAGATTCCAACCACGACAAAATCACAGTATATCTCTTTTTGCAAGCTACCCAGAGATTATAAGTAGTTCTTCCGTTTATGAAATTCAAACGGGTCTTCAAATGCTCCATCTCGACTATCTTCTGATATCTTCCACCTTTACGTATTTGCTGGTCGGAGTGGTTTTCGAGTATATATTCAATCTCGGTCTTTCCGTACCAACAAGCTATAATAGGCCAGATTTAATAATCGGGTTATTTAACTATCAAATAAACAACCATTCAACCATAAAAATAAAAATGGATTCACTGGTTCGGTATACAACATCATTTAGCCTCTTTAATTATCCATTCATTAAAACATATAAATATTCCAATATTTTGAACATAGCATTTTAAAACTTACTTTAATATAAGAGTATTCTCAAAACCACTTCATTTTCAATACATAGAAAATATCTCATAGCCATATCCAATTTTCCATTTAATAACATTATTTGCAAAACCTTTGCTAAAACCATTATTCAATATCTAAAGCTAGGAACAAGGTTCCTTTTTATGATATATAAACTTACAAACCAAATCAGTTCAACTTGACACATTATGGGTTACATTTCCAATACTATTATTCATTATCAATAACTGGGAAGTAAACTCTTTTTACACAAAAGTATATTTATTAACCAAATCAGTTAAACTTAATATTTATAACCATCGTTATGAATTTATTTCCAATATCATTATTCCTTTAGTTATATTACTAACACCTTTGCAAATATTTGAAAACATCTCCTTTTAACCAATTTAAACTTCCGTTTAACAATCCCTTTAATTATGGGAGAACCAATTTATTACTCTTCCCTACATGATTCAACTTATATGTATTCCACTCCTAATTCTAATATTGAAAACTGTACAATTTTTATTACTTCGAAAATAGTGCTATATACTCAAACAAATGGTATAAGTATAGTCACACCTTCATTCTTGGGTCAAACAATATTAAACTATACGTTGTTAATTTAAAAATCCAATAGTTGTAATCACATTTCAAAATCTTGCAAACATGTTGCAATATCCCTTTTATGGAAATGATAAACTATTTTAAAATATTCTATCGTTACTAATACCATCCATCGATAATAGTAAGGTCGTTCAAGTTGGGGTATTCTATTAACCACTTAGACCTTGATCGACAACGTTCTTATCACAAGATAAATAAAAGTTCGTAACTTAGAAACTGGTATTAACAAAGTATAACTCTTATTTACCATCTGACTTCAAATATGGTTTTATAAACCATTTCTTACATTTGAAACGCTCTCTTTAACTTTAATCTCTTTACTTAATTCAATAAACAATTAAATATCCCCCTTCATATTTGAAATCCTTATTCCAATTATAATGGTTTACTTAATTCAATTTGTAAGTAAACATTTATTTTTAAAATCATCATGTTGGATTAAAACCACTTTACAAACCATGTTTAGATTTATTTTCAAATCTCTTTTATGTTAATCCATTTTGGCATTTCATAATAGCTCAACTTGGATTTATTTCAACAATCCATTTACCAGCCCTTTTCAAAACTTTCATTTAAACAGCAACCCTTTTACACTTTGGAAATCTCTTACTTAATTTAAAATATTATGTAAACTTCTGATAACAATCATTTCTTTTGTTTAAAGTTCCTTTATAAACCTGGTTATATACTTGGATGTATTCTAAGAGTTTATATATCCTATCCTTTACATCAATTCATTCCATATTTTTATTTTGGAAATCCCATTTATTACATCATCTTTAATTAATTCAGTTATTATGTAAGTGTTTATCTTAAAATATCGCCTTAGCTCTAGATTTCTGTTATATTTATAAAACTTGGATTTACAACAAGATCTCTTTCATAACTCTTCAATTAAGAACTCATTATCACTCGATTACTTTTTAAAAGGAAACCAATTAAAAGCTAATCACTTTAAATATTATTAATTAAAATAATAATAAACTTTACATTAATTCAAATAAAAGTAGTTTATTCCATATATAACTAAAATAGAAAAATAAATCATTTTTAAACGGTAATAAATAATAATTAACTTATTAAACAATAAACAATTGGATAATCACCTTTAAATACAACAAATCATTGATTAATTAAATTGTAAGGAACACTCGATTGTTCGGAATCTATTACTATTAGATTAATTGTAAACAATTTAGTATAATATCCAATTTCGATTAAAACAATTGACTTAGTCAACTTGCAAACATTAGTTAGTATGCTAAATAACTTCCATTAATCCTCCCTACTAAATAAATTAATAATATAATTAATTTAATATAATCCCACTTAACTGTTTCATGAAAAACAATTATTCACATTACTAACTCTTAGGTCAATTTCTGGCTTTCTACTCATAAAAAAATATTAAAGACAAAAGAATTTGCTATATAAAACATTTAATAATTTCTTTTGTAAAACTCAATTATAAATATAAATATATTTGTAGAATTTCTATTTTAAATGGTTTATATAAAAATAAACTTGAAAACTTTGATTCAGTTATAAAAATAAATTTTATAACTTAAACTTTGTTAATTCACCTGACAGCAATCAACGTCACCAATAAAGTATATAACTGAAAACATTTCGGATTCGATTTGAAATCGATTCAAAAATTTCTTATTTTATCGTTGGTATTAAAGGGCCAACTACAACTAAAATACCAAACTGCGAAATAAGGGTTTATTCGATCCGATTTCACATCCAATCAAGCACATCCAACATATATGATAAACATTATCAATATATGTGAGGAACCCTATTAGATCCCTCTATCCTGTCATTTCCCTACATTGAAATAAGTTACCTTGAATAAAATCATCCATTCAATACGATAACTTATTTATCATTGTTCATCTCCATAGACGGAAACAAATAGTTAAACTAATAATTTCAACAATTAACCAATAACATAAATCCAAGCATCCAATTATTCATATTATTCATTTATACCATTATAAACAGGACCAACAAGGTAAGTAACCTAAATTGGAAATAATCGTTAATTAAAATTTTGGTTTTCAATTAAATTAAATGAACATTTAATTTAATCAGTTCAGTCAATATATATATATATATTCAGTAATCATTCAACAATAAGAAACCATAGCACACAAATATTTAAACCCAACTTATATAAAATATAAGTGAGACAAACTGAGTGAATTATAGTCACATTGATTTTCATTTGTCATCAAAACAGTTTAATTAAATTAAATTAAACGTTCATTTAATTTAATTAAAAACTCTACTTCTTCTAACCCCATCCCAATTTGTTTCAAAATACTGGGCTTGTCAATTAGATTACGGTGCCTCTTGTTTGGCTTAATTATGTTATTGCAATAAAAAGTTATTGACGTTTTAGATTATAAGATTTAATTTATATCATTATTCCTTAATTATATAATTAAACAAAACTAATTAATTTTTAATTACTTTATTAATACATCCGGCCCGATATTTCCATATGTTCAAACCCGCTGTTCCCACTCGTTCTGCACAAGTTAAAACCACTATAAGTAATATTTTCTTAAATTAGGTAATTGCTTTCTTTAATTATAAAATTATCACTAATTACTTGCTTCAAAATTCCGACCTTTACTTTTGCCTTCACTGCTCGTTCCTTCGTGTTGAACTACGCATAGCAACACCCCTCAACACCATAATTCGATCTCATCCCTTTATGCTCCAACACTTATCTTCGTTGCTCACGAAAATACACAGCACCCCATTGCACGCATGCATCCTCATCAATCCACATAGCTTCTTGTGACTACCTCCCATAACTCCTACACTTTACAAAGGAAAAGTGCACTGGAAGATGTGTCAGGCAGCTCTGGATGATCATCACGATAGAATAGCACACACGGAACCTGTCGTATAACTCACGGCGCAGGGATAAAATATAATAGAACATATACAACAGGATATAATAGCGAAGCAAAATTGAGCAGAATCTTAAACTTTTCATATCATCATGAAAATATCCATACAACACTGGATCACATCAGAATATGTACATTAAGCCTCACTACAGGTTCAGTTAGAGTAACATACATCAACGGAAACAACATATAGGATTAGTAGAAAATAATACGTTAGCCACAAGCTCATCGTCACTCAGCATCATCGTCCTCATCAAGATCTACTACCAGTTACCTGCTACTCAGTCTGCCCATCCATAACTTGGATGAACCGCCTAATGTAATAAGAGGAAACATAAAACCATGAGTCAGACAATAGTCTTAATAAGCGTTAAAACAACTACCTAGCATCATCAATAAAGTATATGAGAAATAAGCAGTTCAATAATCTGATCTTCCAACACATCACAGAAGAATTCCAAAACCCATCTCCTCCACAACCTACAGTGACAGCCTACCCAAACAATTAGAGAAGAAACAAATAGTACATTCATAGCAACCAATTATCAAGCGTAGACCACTCTAATCAAGTTCAATACTTCCTAAGCACAAGCTATGAAGGCCTAAGGCCTAAACTAACATCATACAAACACCCAAGAAATGTCTCCTTTGACGTCGAATAATCCATATAAGACAATATACGAAACAATAACATCCATGAAGCTAGCTATCACCGCCTGCCTTGCCTTGAATCCATCGTTAGTCGTATGACTAGCCCATCTTTCCATCTGTCAAAGGCTAATGGTTAACCCGGTTCTAGCAAAACTCCATACGCCATCGAGACTCGTATCTAGGCCCATTGTGACTGCCCAGGGTATTAGACAAATCATGTACTCTTGGGTGCCCCCATTATACCCCTTCTTTGAGTCCGCTAGAATCTCCGACTAATGACGATCTCTTGGCACTTCAATAACTCTAGCTATGATCATTGGTGACTATCCATAAGCTTAATTGCCTTCTCGAGCAATCATTATCTACGAGCTCAAATCATCTTGATTCGTCTTTACAACTTCGCTGCATCATCACACGATTAACAAACACTTGACATGGCTTCGAACATTCCATTCGAATTCACATCGAATCTACGCCCGACGTCAAACCAAAATAAACTTCATTTGGCCAATACTATATGGACCACACCCTTCCTGGATCACAACCGATCGATATGGATTGCATGCCCAATCCATCTGTTTCAACCGACCCATCTTGACTTCACACATTCCTGGATCGCACCCCCGATCCATGCCTCCACACACATGCCACTGGATTACACCAATCCATACTGGACCTGATCCATGCTAGACACATAGTCCACATTCCATTACCTCGGACGATCAAAGACTATCTCGACCCAGTCCGCTTCGGCTGACCCATGTATAACGATCAATCAACATATGCCAGTTGATCCATCTCTCGATCCACTTCAGCAAAGCAAGCCGACTGATCCATAGAATCACCGACCCAACACACGAATGATCCATGCTTCAACATTGTACAACTGATCCATTCACTTCCCTTCTCTCTAACTCAGGCCGATCCACCTCTCATGCGATCCATCCCTATCTTCATGTTTTGCCAACTTGATCCATCAATTTATCGCAACCCACGACCCATTACTTCATCCGACCGATCCAAGCTCTCCTACGAACCAAGCTCGATCCGTACCCTGTGCAACTCATCATCGCAAGCCAAACTCAAACGATCCACCACCTTGCCGAACCAATCCATACAATCAACAACTTAACAACGAACATCTGTGCATCCATCTCACCCAAATCAACCAATTTCATCTAAAAAATCAATAGCACCACAAACAATCATCAAACAGATATTAGCACAACAAAGAATCATCATACAATCATATGAAATTCACCAAATCATGATAAACAATAAGCGAATCAATAAATGGATGTAAACTTTCATAAACATATGAATTATATGAATTAACCATTAAAACTTACTAAATTAGATCCTATGGTTTGATCCAAATTCAAAATATACTTACCTCGATTAGATATAGGTGAGAACAACTCAAAATGTTGAAGTTAAGATCAACTAAACTCATATACTAGATTGAATACGTGTGAGAGATGCTTATCACTCACCAAATCCACAAAATAACTATAATTCATCAAGTCTTTAATCCAGAGAGCAAAGAACCGCCTCCGAATCAACTCAATTGATGCGATCTACCCTTCCTCAATGTTGATCTTCGATTCTAGTTCTCAAATCTACGAGAAGAAATGAAGTGGAGGTGTATTTGACTAGGCCGGATAATCATAGGCATCCAACCAATGAGAAATGAAGAGACTAAACAATTCTCTTTACTTATACCCTCCTATTTATAGCCAATTACTCCTAGCCTTAATGGGACTTACTAATCAGCCCACTAATGACTAATTAACCTGTCCAGATAACTAGCAACACTAAAACAACGAATCCTCCCAAAACGCTCAACCTAATTCTTATTCTGACCACTCTACGGAATTGGAAAGACCATTTCCAATCCAATGAAATCGATTCCAACTACTGATTTTATCCCATTCATAAGTTATTCCCTAAACAAAAACAATAGGGGAAAAATGGTCACAAACAGAATTGGTAAATATCGTGGACATGTCTCACATCTCTATGAGCAACATATAAAAAGATGAGAATGATCCGACCCTGGTAAATTAAATAAAAATATTTTACGATCCTCAGGTATGTAAAATGCGGGTCGTTACATTCTCCCCCTTTTAGGAATTTCGCCCTCGAAATCCCAAGCAAGCACAAGCAACCAAAAATCATTCTACATGCCTACCATCCACGAGCAGCCAATTTACCAACCAAACTAGCATTCAACAAGCCATGCATCCATAGCCTTAACCAAGCATGCAAAATTCTAATAATATCATAAGTTACAATGGTGTAAGGGTGACATGATAACAATGGGTCATACAAACGAAGAGTTCCGGATGGGTCGTCTTCAAACTCTCTTATGTTTCCCACGTACAATCGCCATCATCCTCACTCCATTGCACCTTGACTAGCTTAACCACCTTCCTTCTAAGCTGTTTTGTTTCATTCATCGCAATGCGAAGCGGCTTACGAGGTCTTAAAACGACGAACTCGACTTCTAAGTCTTACTGATCCGGAGATACCACCACATTAGAATCGTGCACACACTTTTGTAGAAAAGACAAATGAAAAACATTGTGCACACTCGACATCTTCTCAGGTAAATTCAATCTATACGCGATCTTTCCAATCCACTGGACTATCGAAAACGGTCCAACGAATCTTAGGGAGAACTTTCCTTTATTTATGAATCGAACAACATTCTTCAAGGGTGAGATCCTAACGAAACTCATATCACCAATGTTGAACTCCAAATCCTTTAGATGCTTATCAGCGTAACTTTTCCGATGGTCTTGTGCTGCCTTCATTCGTTGCCGAATGATCTCAATATAATCTGATGTTTCTTTTATCATCTCTGGACCAAGTTTCAACTTATCTCCAATTTCTAACCAACATGCAAGAGAATTACACGATCTACCACACAACGCCTCGAATGGTGCCATCCCAATCCTCGATTGGTAACTGCCATTATATGCAAACTCAACCAAATGTAGATGGCCTTCCCACGATCCCCCAAAATCCAATACACAAGCTCTATGGAGATCTTCCAACACTCGATTCACTCGCTCGGTTTGACCATAAGCTTGGGGATGATAAGCCATACTCAAACATAGCTCGATTCGCAAAGTCGCTTGCAAATTATTTCAAAATCCACTTGTGAACAATGGATCTCAATCAATCACTATGCTCTTCGGGATACCATGGAATCGAACTATCCATTCAATGCATAGCTCAACCAACTTTGATGTTGTTTTAGTCGATCTGACAGGAATAAACCTTGCGCTTTTGGTCAAAGGATCCACTATGACCCAAATTCCTTCGATTCTTGACCTTGTCCTAGGTATTCATCGATAAAATTAAACAGTACTTGCTCCCATTTCCGCGTAGGAACTTCCAATGGCTGAAGCATTCCACTCGGCTTCTTCTGTTCAGCTTTCACTAACGGACAGTTCATACATTTTGAAATAAAATTTCCAACATCCCTCTTCTAATATCCCAATAATAAACTTGCTTCATGTCCTAATACATCTTATTATAAACAAGATGAATTGTCAACTTAGAGTGATGACATTCTCTCAGAACCTCATCCCTCGGTCCCTCAATATATTGAACAAACATCAATCCTTTCTTACGAAGCCAACCATCTTGATTGACCTCGAAATCCTTGTCTTTTTCTTATTCCACTCTCGCTTCCAGCTTCTAGATAATCTCAATAATCTTTTCGTCATGCTTTTGGCCTTCGCCAATCCTTTCGCTGAGAGTAGGTCTTATCAATAAGTTTTCCAACATTTTAGGCTCTAACCCACACCTAGGTCTGAAATCAAATCCTACCAAGTACTCAAGGTGCTTCCATTTCAAAAACATCGCTTCCAAGCCAGCATGTCTTCGACTTAACCATCTGCTACTGCGTTACCCTTACCAGGGATATAGTCAATACCAAAATCATAAGATGCCAAACAATCTAACCACCGCTACTGCCGAAGATTCAAATCCCTTTGGGATAAAAGATACTTCAATGACTTGTGATCTGTAAACAGCTCAAACCAAACTCCCAATAGGTAATGTCTCCACATCTTCAGAGCAAACACGCTCTCCGCTAACTCCAAATCATGAGTCAGATAATTCCTTTCATGCGGCTTTAGTTGTTGACTCGCATAGGCCACAACTCTCTCTTTCTGCATCAGCACAGCTCTAATCCAGTACAATATGCATCAATATAAACCACCATTTCCTCATTCTCTCTTGGAATTGTAAAAATAAGAGCACTCGTCGGTCTTTCTTTTAAGATTCCAAAAGCTTGCTCACACTTCATATCCCATATGAACACTTGATTCTTCTTCGTCGATCCTGTTAATGGTGAAGCTATTTTTTAGAAATACTTGATAAACAGATGATAATATCCCGCTAACCCAAGAAAACTCCTAACATCCGTCGCATTCTTAGGTCTATCCCAATCCTAGATTGCTGCCACCTTAGCGGGATCTACCGCTATTCCATTTCTAGAAACAACATGGTCTAAGAGCCTCACTTCAGTCTTCTAGAAGTGACACTTCGAAAACTTTGCTCTCAATTGATGTCTTCGCAAGATTTCCAAAACAAATTACAAGCGCATCTTATGCTCTTCCTCATTTCGGGAGTAAACCGGGATATCATCCATGAATACAAGCACAAACTTATTCAACTAATCTCTGAAAATCCTATTCATAAGATCCATAAAATACGTTGGCGCGTTGGTCAATCCAAATGGCATCGCCTGCCACTCAAAGAAATCGGCTGGTGTCCTAAAAGCTGTCTTTGGCAAGCTATGCTTTTCCACTCTCAACTGGCTAAATCTCGTTGTTAACCCCGTTAAAAAGCAGTTCAAAAAATAATGCTTCGAGATCGTATAAGTCATTGACACAACATGGCTCAAGTCGGTCAGATGCCACATGGTTCAATTCGTTTAGCTCGACATGGTCCATGCCGCGTGAATCATCCCATTCAAACCATGCCGGTTCGAATGACTCCAACCAAGTCGTCATTATCATGTCACTCACTTCATACTGCGGTTGCTTCATGTCGTTCTTAAGGTTATGGCATTAGACCAGCATGTCATTAAAGCAAGCGGTAGGTCATACCACATATCATTTGAACGATATGAGAGTTCATGGTGTTAAAGCATGCATGGCATCGGGTATCCACAACAAGTTCATGTCATGGCCACGTCTTGGTTTAATGCCGCTACGAGTTACGAGGTTGTACATCCAATCAGAAGGGAATTATGCTGCAATTCGAAGCTTATGTGGCACATTGCAAGTCATACTAAGGAAACTAAGTCGTAGGCCATCTGAGATCGTCAAGCATCTTATGGAACTATCAGGTCATTCTGCACTTGAAGTCGCAATCATTACTTCCCATATGGACTAAGTCAAGGCGCAAAATATAGGCAGGTCATGTAAATGGGTATATGTGTAAGAACGCGTGGCATCTGGGAACTCAAGCCGCATGAGCGTGCATGCTGTAAGTATTGAAACAAGTCACTAGTAATGATTTAATTTGTGCCGCATATGTATGTGAAGGCTATTTCAAGTCATTGGGGAAGATGTCATATCGTTTGGAACAGAAGTATTCATGCCATTTATTTCATATTGCATGGCATCAGCAAGAAGCTGGGTGCATCATAAAGGACACGTACATTTTGTGATAAGAGGCCAAACAAATTGCACATATGTAAAGTAGTCTTCCAGAACGTAGTACTAGGAAACGTTGGGCAAAAGAGGATGGTCCACATGTAAGGAGAAAGTATGAATTAACTCATACCGTGAATTCTCATGCTGCATGAGTATTATGCTGCGCAAATCAAAGAAGAGGAGTACATTTGTTGGGTTCCAGCTATGAAGGGAAAGCGACCTCATTATATATTGAATCCATCCACATAACATAAAGTAAAGGCATATCCATGAACCCAACTTCATCTATGTCGCTGGACCCATTTTAGTCCATGCCGCAAGACCTGTTACACTTTATGATAAAGCATGCCGCAAGCACCATACCGTATGACATGTGACAGCTCACTTACAGCTATAAAGTACTTTTTCCAGCTGTGTACCCTTATTTACAAGTGTGCCACTACCCCTAAAACACTACTGTAAATACCCCCATACCATACACTTGAAGGGGGACCAATTCTTCTACCCCGAAGGGCCGGTAAATCATTTTTTTCCAACCTTCTAAGCTCTATTACAAGTTCCATTAATGGCTTCCAAGGTGCAATTTACCTTCATGCAACAACAAATGGATCAAATCTCCATCAAACTACACTAGAAATCTCTCCATCACAAAGCAAGAGATCTCTCAATTCCTTTGCAAATTCAAGTGTAATTTAGATCGTGGAAAGAGCCGAAAGCGACAGATGAACAATATGAGAGAATTCATGTATTTTGTAAAGCAAAGTATGGTAATGAGAAGTGATTCAAAAATGGACGTAGATCTATTCTAGATCCAACGACTCAAAACTTTGGTTTTTTTTTTTTTTTTACTTTTTTCCCTTGGTTTTGAATTATGTGGCTCCATTTTCTAATCTAACCATTTGGTGAAGTGTTTACATAAACCTTTGGTGTTGAAATCAAATTTTGATTTTAACATTTGGCACCCACCGTGAGGCCGTTTGCACTTCCTTCTCTCACACTTATCTCAAAGTTTAAGGCCTTGCATTGAAGTTCCAAACCACCTCCTTCTCAAAAATCTTGGCTAAATATAAAAAAGCTACAAGTAAAACCATTGGAGGAAACTACAATGTTGCTAATGAGACTACGCCACTTACTAATCGTTTTGAAGTTTGCGAAAATTCGATAGGTGGAGCCGGTGTGACTAACAATGAGTTCAACGCCGCTATTACGAACATGAACCAAAGAGTGGATGCTTCTACTAAAGTTATGATGGAGAAACTTGACGCCATCATTAATGCTCAACCAAATCAAGCCCCTCAAAAGGTCCATGTTGATCTTGAAGAAAATGGCAATTTGTCCGCTTCTGATCGTAATCACAACGACAACATGGAAGATGATAATGAATGGTTGAGCGACAAAGACGAGGCTAACGTCAAATATTCAAAGCTAAAAGATAAAAATTATTCCGAGATGAAAGCTCAAACGGTTACCAGTCCCGTCACGGGGGCACCTCCTCGCCGTGAAGGTAAAGTACCTAAGTTCTCTAATCAAAGACCGCTTGCTAGACGAACATTTGGTAAAGAGAACAGCTTCGTGAAGCGGCATAACACTGAAGAATACATCTTGGATATGATAGAACAAATCATGAAGAAGAATCAAGCTGGCAATGGCGATGAAAGAGAATGGGACTTCTCTCCTGATAGGACTTCGTTCACTGAAAGAATCCTTAAAGCAGAGTGTCCGAAAAAGTTCAATCCTCCAACCTTGCCTCCGTACAGCGAGCTTGTTGATCCTAACTATTTTCTGTTTAGATATGAATGGAATATGAGCACAGCAAAGGCAACAGACGAGATGAGAGGCACATACTTTCCTCGTTACTTAGAAGGTGCTGCATCATTATGGTTCACAACGCTGCCACCTAAGTCCACAGACCGGTTCTCTGACCTGACCAAAAAGTTCAAGGAGCAGTTCCGCTTGTATGCTACCAAAGCCAAGGATGATATAACGCTCTCAACAATGAAATAGAAGCCAAGGGAAACTATAAAAGCCTTCCTCATTTGATTCAATATTTCCATGTCCAAAGTAAGGAATCCAAAGCCATGCATAATTCTCATGGCTTTACTCGACGCTATAGACAAAACAAGCGAATTCGGGAGATGGATATAGATGAAGGAACCAAATACACTTGAAAGGTTCTATAAGAAAGCAGAGGAGTACAATGAGAGTGGAGATAATCCTATACCTATTTTGATCATTGGTGGTAACCAACTTCTTGAAGGTCCCAAAAGTGTTGTTGTTCAATGTAATCAGAAGAATAGTCAGGGGCAGAAGCGAGCCAATGACTGGAACGACAACAACGCTAATAAGAAGTTTCACCTTCATGAATCATCTGAACTAATTCCTTAGAATGACACTATTGAAAACATTTACCTTGACACAAAGGATGCAAAAGATTACCCGGAGCCTCGGCCAATGAAGATGAATGACCATCTAACCAAATCTAGGAAGTTCTGCAGGTTCCACAATCAGTCAGACCACAATACCAATGAATGTTGGCATCTAAAATCATTAATTATAGAACTGATTAGGGAGAACTGCTTGCAACAGTATGTGAAGAATCCCCAAGAGGCAAATCCTTCTGCAACTCTTCGGGGGCAAGGGGCATCAAATGACTAATCCGGTCCGAGCAATAGAGCTCCTGCTCAAACTAATCCAAGGACGATAATCAACTGACGACCGTTGATGATGATCTAATATTTGTGGCTCATTATAAGTGATCCCCTTCGCTTTTACTTCACTTCTTTCTATGTTCTACTTTCTTGTAAAAAAATCTGTAATGTTTTACATGCATTGTAGCGAACAATAACTTTACAAATGAAATCTTACATGCCTGTATAAATCTATTAATATCAAAATGTACATAATTTGCGAAAGATGGTTTTCTCATTGCAGAATATTCCATAGGCATTTGCTTCCTCAAATTCCAACCAAGTGAGACAGTCCTAGTAACATCAATTCAAATGTTAGGTGCTATAACCATTGATATGCATAATGCAAGGATGAAAAGCACCACTTTGAAGAGTGAATAGGAAACGTCCCGATGAGTCAAACAACAAAGAGGGAAGCTAACAACCACAGATCTGAAATCCCAAAGGTTGCAAGAATTCGTTGCGCAAAATGAAGCGTGACAGTTCATTGTAAGTGAAAGCGTGGTAGTTCGTGGCATGAAGCGATACAACCCTCCATGGTCGCGGGAATTCGTTGCACGAAACAAAGCGTGGGAGTTTATGGCACGAAGCGATGCAGCCCTCCAAGGTCACGGGAATTCGTTGCGCAAAACGAAGCACGAAAGTTCACTATAAGTGAAACGAAGCGTGGGAGTTCGTGGCGTGAAGTTGTAACACCCCACCTCCGCCAGGGTGGCTCTTGCAAGCAACTCTGACTTTGGTGGGGCGTTTTTAAAACAAGGTAAACATGAATAATGATATAGCAAGGCAGGACATGACATATATATATATGTAAATAAACAGAGTAAGTAGATAAAACAGCGGAAGATTTTTAAACCATTTCAAAACACAAGTCTGGTACATCAAAATGTCAATTTCCCAAAATTACAAGTCTAGATAAATACATCATCTGATAAACTGAAATACATAAGTACTATCCCCAAATAAGAGTGATAAACCATAGCGGCTCAAGTCCAAAGCATACTTGAGCTATCCAAGGAAGCAGCTAAAATCCAAGCTAGGCTCCAGTATTCCCTCCCTGAGAACCTGGGGGGGGGGGGGGGAAACGGAAGAAAAGAGGCGAAAGAAAATAGGCCAGTCAAAAAGACTGAGTAAGCCCTGCTACGATCAGTCTATAAACTAATAAAGTTAACATCATGATGGAAACTGAGATGATCATAGATAACAACATACTGGCATGGTAAATTAACTACAAGATAGATAGAGGTGTCATCGCATAAACAGGGTTAAGTTTTGCACCACGGTGTACTAGCAAACCAACATAACAGGTATTGATCCCTTGGCCCAAGCTTTGACCCAATAACATGAAGTGACCTTAATATAAGGTCCAGCCCAACGGTCTAGTCGATCGGCTCCCTATAAACCTAACACGTCAAGTGTTGGTGTCCATATGGCCCACATATGGTTGTAGTTAGACTGTGCTGGGTCCACCTTTGGGTGTATCAAGCCCTCGGGTGTCAACCCCAGACACTTAAGCAATAATGCACAGCCCTAACCTACTGGTACCCGTGCCTCGAGTTTGTCCAACACCGGACTACGTGCACGTCCGTAGCCCGCCTGGACCCGCACCGCTGTACCACTCAGCCATCGCCTTTTTGGTCGCTTACATCCGTCCAGTAATCGTGCCCCGCCCTAGCCTAGCCTCTAGGGTTGTGAATGATACCAAACTGGGATTACTGCTAGAACAGACCACGTTGCTAGGGTTTTCTAAGAGGGTTAAGTGCGATTTAACCCTTCACTAATCATGGATTAATTGGTTAAGCGTAACCGACAGTCCACAACTTAACCCCATTTCAATCCCTCGAATCCCCAAATTGGTTAAGTATTAGTGGACCCTGACTTAACCCTAATCATGAGGCATTAATTAACTTAATGCACCGTAACCTCTCACATTAGACCTTGTTGTGGTTACTAGTTAGGCCGGGCGGGTCCGGGTAGGTTTACACCACAACTTAGTCTAACCTCGGGTTTTGGCACCACATGACCAACTTCTCACATTGGGTCCTATTGTTTGTAGCCACTAGTTAAGCCGGTCGGTTCCGGGTAGAATTACGCTACGAACTCAACCCAACCTCGAGTTGGCCACACTTATGTTTTCTAAGTGTCATGTCCACTTTATTTCAAAACATAATTACAAGTCAACAAATGCTTGGGTAGACCTAACTTAATAGGTAAATTCCAAAGGGGTAGACCTAACTTAATAGGTAAATTCCCAATCTTATATTTTCATGTATTTTAAGTTTACCCAAAACCCCCAACGTCATTCTATCGCCTACATATTCGTAATAGCGCATAAAGGATAGGAAGAGGGAACTTGGCACAACATACATGATAAACTTGCACAACAATCATGCATAACATGTTAGACTTGCACAACTTAGCATAGTGAACTTGCATATTACCATAAACATGCATAACTTGTCAAACATGCACAACTTGTCATTTTAAACTTGCATAAGCATGCATAACTTGTCAAACATGCACAACTTGTCATTTTAAACTTGCATAAGCATGCATAACTTGTCAAACATGCACAACTTGTCATTTTAAACTTGCATAAGCATGCATAACTTATTAAACATGCACAACTTGCCATTTTAAACTTGCATAAGCATGCATAACTTATTAAACATGCACAATATGGCATAATGAACTTGCATAAACATACATAACTCATTTAACTTGCAAATCATGGTATAGTGGACTTGCATAAACATGCATAACTTATCAAACTTGCAAATCATGTCATAGTGAACTTGCATAAACATGCATAACTAAATAAATTTGCAAATCATGGCTTAGCAAACTTGCATAAACATGCATAACTAAATAAACATACATAAATCCCAACTTGCACCACATATTAACTTTAGAGTTTCTAAAATGAAGGTAAGAGGGCTTACAACTATTATGAAGACACAAATCTCCTAATAAAGATTGAGAAGCCCTTTTTATGCAAGCATAAAACCCCAAAACAAAGCTCCAATAAGAAAACACCCAAAAACACTAGCTTAGCAAATAAAACTTGCAACTTGATGATGTATGCAAGCTAATGATCATTCATACAACTTAGAAATGCTTGTATGAACATCAAAATCTTCATAGGAATGATACATGAAGAGGTTGGAGGCTAGGGTTTTTAAGTGGAGGCCATTTGAGAAATCAATTTGACATAGTTTGGTTGCTAGAATGATTAATGGGGTTTTAGGGTAGGATTAGAGGCTTATTTATAGAAGATTAGAGTGTTTTTAGCCCTAGGATTAACCCTAGGTTAGTTTTGGCCCGTCAGATTTCGGAATCCTCTAGAAGCAAGCCACAAGACCCAGCCCAAATCAAAATGGTGCGCCAGGCAACATTGCCTGGCTACCCCCTGTCGACAGGGCTGTCGACAGGGCTGTCGACACCATAAGGACCCTGTCGACAGGCCTGTCGACATGCGGGTCCTGGCGGGAATTTTCCCGCCTGCGCCAGTTTGCCCTAACCCTTGTTTTTTTAATTCGAAATTTAAATCTGTTTTTACTTAGGAGTTTTCTGAAAACTTCAATGGGCCTTAACTGGGTCATACGGACTCCGATTTTCGAAAACTCGGACTCTATTTCGCGTATTTTTCCGAGACGAACGCAATGGCATAGCCCGTTTCCCTTGATTCAGATTTTTAAATTAAATTCTGCCTCGATTTTCATTATTACAGGTTGTTGAAAATACGGGTTGTTACATTCTCCCCTCCTTAAAGGATTTCGTCCCCGAAATCTTCAAGTTAGGAAGAACATATCCTACCATCCAACATCCATCTACTCAAAACATCATCCACGAGCAATCATTGTCCTTAAAGGATTCTAAATGTGGTATGAACATATGCAAAAGTGTGTGTATATGTACTTACCTAATGCAAAAAAAATCAGGCGGTTACTGATACAGTAAACCTCCTTAATGCATATGTATGTAAATCAGGCGGTTACTGATACAGTAGACCTCCTTAATGCATATGTACGTCAGTGAAATGAATCCATATGTATGCAAATTCCTAAATTCATAGTATCTATATGAGTGCACATAACATTCATCCATATGCAACATCCATGTGGTGGCACAACAAATTTCAATCATGAATAAGCATAAACACTCATGCATATGCAACATGAAGAGTGTGTGAGCCGATCTAGTGCCTAATGTGTATAATGCATCCACGAGTAACCACTTGCAAACACTTGCAACCACTTGCAAACATCAAGCATAACATGTTTCAAATACATGTTTCATCCAAAGGGTTTCTACCTAAGATTCTCATGACAAGATAGACACGATAAACTAGATAAACTAGATAAACTCCTTTTTGGATTACAAGAAATCCATTCAAACTTTGACATATAGTACTAACCGATGAGTCTTAACCCCCTTATGGAGTTTACAACAGAAATAAGATTGAGAATGGGACCGAGAGGATATATACAAAAGATAACTTGCAAGCAAGCTCCACAGGAAAACAAGGATCAAGGATGCACTCTTAAAAAGAGATATGATGCGCGTATCTAGTCTTCACTCTTCTTAGTCACGTTTTCTTGAGCTTAACTCCACTGTGCTTTGACTATCTTTCACTTCATGATTCCTTGGCTTCCTAATTCCTATTTCCCAAATTCGAGTTGGAACTCATTTCATTATCGCCTCTCGTCTTTCTTTTCCACTTATTCTTCCTTCTGTATACTTGGCTTAAACATACTATAACCTCATGATTTCATGCAAGCTCTCCAAAATTCACTAGTGAATCCTGGATCTCGTCTACTTACTATAAAGTATTCCATGCAGCAGAACTTTTCTTGAAAATACCAATCCACGTTGCCAATTGCCCTTATAAACGTGATTTTCTATAACTCATGCTTAATCGAAATGAACCATCCGCCTATGAGTGATAGGCCATACCTAGATTCAGTTGCCTACCCATGGCTTCCTGTAGGCTATTTCAAAACTGGCCAACTTCTTGAGGATAAACCGTTGCTAACCATGATGCAGTCCTCTCGCTCTTTACCGGACTGAAATGAGCACTCTTCGTGAGTCTACCTATTATGACCCTCATACCCGTATTCCCTTTCTTTGATCTAGGTAGTCCATCCACATAATCAATCGAGATGTTTTCATACTTCCCTTGCGGAACCTCCAATGGAGGTAATGGCCCGCTGGGCTTCTATGACTTGGCCTTAACCTGGTGGCACATCATGCATCCTGAGACCAACTCGGCCACCTCCTCGAGTGATGCGTATCTTCAAGAACCTTCTTTACCAAGTCTCCCACTCGAGGAACACATAATCTCTCATCGCGCCTTAGTCATCCCTTGTCATCTATAATATATCTAGCGAGGTGACTTAACATCTCGCCTCGAATCAACTGGTCCATGTTCTTGACTAACTGCGGGTCTTCTTCCTGTGAAACCCCCTTCTTGATCCAGAAGAGTAAGTCTAAGCTCCGGGAATGCTAACTAACTAGCCAAACGGAGGAGGCTTCTTACTTCAATTGCCCTCCTCAGAGTTTTCCGGTCTTAAACCGCAACCACTTTAGCAGAATCCACCGCTAAGCCTTACTTAAGAACTATGTGCCCAAGAAATCCAACTTCTTTCCTCCAAAGTGACATTTGGAGAACTTGACCTTCAACTGGTGGCTCTAAGCGTATCCATCTCCTCCTTGAGATGTATAGCATGTTCTTCCTCGTTCTTTTGAGGAGATCAAAATATCGTCTATGACGACCATGACAAACTTGTTCAAGGACTCCCTAAACACCCTACCCATCCAGTTTACGTAATATGCGGGTGCATTAGTCAAACCAAATAGTATGACTAGCCATTCTAAGAATCCATCTAGAGTCCTAAACGCAGTCTTGTCAATTCCATCCTCAGCCATCCTAAGCTGATGGAATCTGGTAGCTAGATCAAAAGAAAATAGATGCTCCTACAAGCTGATCAAACAAATCATCGATCCTTGGTAACGGTTATCTATTCCTCTCACGATAATCAACACATGAGCGAAACAAACTGTCCACATCAGTAACGAATACTACTGGAGCACCCTACTCGAAAATGCTTCGTCTCAGGAAGTTCTTCTCAAGCAACTCCTTGACTTGCTTTCTTAACTCTCATCTCGTGAGGTCATGTGCCTAACCGGTCACGAAATTGGCTTGGTATTACTAACCAGATAATGCGGAAATCTATTCCACGTCTAAGGGTAACCCCTTCACTTCCCCCAAGATATCAGGATATTCTCGGACCACCCTCACAGATTGCAAACTATCGAGAGACGAGTTGAGGGATTCAAGATAACATAACATGACGGGACCCATAGGGTTGCTGGAAATTTCTAGGGTACCACCGAGGCGAGTCATGAGCCTCACAACCCTATATACAAAAACCAAGAATGGCTCCAAAACAGGACAACCATTCCATGCCCAAAACCAACCCATATCCCCTGAAACCGAGAATATAAACATCCCACGAGGATTCTATACTCAAGATAGAAATGTTCAAATCCACTCAGACCACAGACCAACGGGCAGAACCCCCAATTGGATTTGAAACACATACGGGATCATCAACTAGACTAGTACTTAGGTGCAAACTTTCAACTAGATCAGATGAAATAAAACTATGCGATGTGCCAGAATCAAACAAAGTACGAACAGGGAAAATCAGAAAATGTAACAAGACTTTCAACAGAAACACTACCTCTATCATAAGCTGGACGAACGGTATTGAGGGGATGAACTCGCCCTCCAGATAGTCCTGCACACTGAGTCTGACCTTGCCCTTGTTTCCTTGGGCAATCCTTGCTGAGATGTCCAAACTCACCACAATGAAAGCATTCGCCCCGCTTTCTCTTTTCCTTCTTCCTACATTCCCTGGCTATATGTCCAACTTTACCACAGAAGTTACATTTCCTATTCTTTCTTGGCTTGTCCTTGCGGTTGTTGTTATTCTTGCCTCGTTTCCCGGAATTTACCCTCTTGCCTTGAGACTCATTCGCCTTGACCTCTTTCTTGTCATTGTTATCTTCTTCTTGAAGTAGGGCCGTATTCACCAAATTCTCGAAAGTCGCCCCCAAGGGTATATGAGACATGGCCAAACCATGTAATGGCTCGTTTAATCCTAGAGCAAAGTGTAGGGCCTTCTTCTGGGCGGTATTAACCGAGTCTAAATCGACCCGAGCCAGTTGATTAAACTTATCTATGTATTCCCTAATAGTCATGTCCCCTTGCTTTAGTGATAAGAACCTCAGTCCAAACCTTCCTCTAAAATCATCCCAAGTCTCAATTGGCCTAGTAGCGGTGGTGACTACCCACCAACGTGCAGCTTCTTCCTTTAGCAACCATACTGCTAATAAAACCTTCCTGCGGTCACCTATATCAAAGGTGGCTAAAAGATCTTCGGTCTCTTTCAACCAATTCCTTGCCTCTACAAAAGTCTCTGTTCCACTAAAATTCTTGCCGCCCATCATCTTAAAGTTCTTACAAGTTTCCGCAAAATCCGCTTGTGGAGGCTGAGGGAGAAGAGGAACATCAGCTACGGAAGGAGGAGGAGGAGGAACAGCGGCCTTGACTGGAAAGACAACATTAGAGACACCCGGGACCGGTGCCGTGACTTCCAAGTACCGACGAAACCAATCGGGTATTGTTACCCCTTTGGGTAAGATGAGATTATCAGACATGCTGGAAACGAAAAGAAAAGAGTTCAAACGAGGGGTCAAAGGATAGTGCTAATGGCTTTTTGGGGAATAGCCTTTTAAAAATAACTAGACTTTTCTTTGGAAAATACTTAATACTTGGTTTTGAAAATAGTTTTTCTTTTCAAAAGTTTTAAAAACCTTTTTATCCCTTTTCGTAAACCATATGCTCTGATACCAAATGTAACACCCCACCTCCGCCAGGGTGGCTCTTGCAAGCAACTCTGACTTTGGTGGGGCGTTTTTAAAACAAGGTAAACATGCATAATGATATAGCAAGGCAGGACATGACATATATATATATATGTAAATAAACAGAGTAAGTAGATAAAACAGCGGAAGATTTTTGAACCATTTCAAAACACAAGTCTGGTACATCAAAATGTCAATTTCCCAAAATTACAAGTCTAGATAAATACATCATCTGATAAACTGAAATACATAAGTACTATCCCCAAATAAGAGTGATAAACCATAGCGGCTCAAGTCCAAAGCATACTTGAGCTATCCAAGGAAGCAGCTAAAATCCAAGCTAGGCTCCAGTATTCCCTCCCTGAGAACCTGGGGGGGGGGGGAAACGGAAGAAAAGAGGCGAAAGAAAATAGGTCAGTCAAAAAGACTGAGTAAGCCCTGCTACGATCAGTCTATAAACTAATAAAGTTAACATCATGATGGAAACTGAGATGATCATAGATAACAACATACTGGCATGGTAAATTAACTACAAGATAGATAGAGGTGTCATCGCATAAACAAGGTTAAGTTTTGCACCACGGTGTACTAGCAAACCAACATAACAGGTATTGATCCCTTGGCCCAAGCTTTGACCCAATAACATGAAGTGACCTTAATATAAGGTCCAGCCCAACGGTCTAGTCGATCGGCTCCCTATAAACCTAACACGTCAAGTGTTGGTGTCCATATGGCCCACATATGGTTGTAGTTAGACTGTGCTGGGTCCACCTTTGGGTGTATCAAGCCCTCGGGTGTCAACCCCAGACACTTAAGCAATAATGCACAGCCCTAACCTACTGGTACCCGTGCCTCGAGTTTGTCCAACACCAGACTACGTGCACGTCCGTAGCCCGCCTAGACCCGCACCGCTGTACCACTCAGCCATCGCCTTTTTGGTCGCTTACATCCGTCCAGTAATCGTGCCCCGCCCTAGCCTAGCCTCTAGGGTTGTGAATGATACAAAACTGGGATTACTGCTAGAACAGACCACGTTGCTAGGGTTTTCTAAGAGGGTTAAGTGTGATTTAACCCTTCACTAATCATGGATTAATTGGTTAAGCGTAACCGACAGTTCACAACTTAACCCCATTTCAATCCCTCGAATCCCCAAATTGGTTAAGTATTAGTGGACCCTGACTTAACCCTAATCATGAGGCATTAATTAACTTAATGCACCTTAACCTCTCACATTAGACCTTGTTGTAGTTACTAGTTAGGCCGGGCGGGTCCGGGTAGGTTTACACCACAACTTAGTCTAACCTCGGGTTTTGGCACCACATGACCAACTTCTCACATTGGGTCCTATTGTTTGTAGCCACTAGTTAAGCCGGTCGGTTCCGGGTAGAATTACGCTACAAACTCAACCCAACCTCGAGTTGGCCACACTTATGTTTTCTAAGTGTCATGTCCACTTTATTTCAAAACATAATTACAAGTCAACAAATGCTTGGGTAGACCTAACTTAATAGGTAAATTCCTAAGGGGTAGACCTAACTTAATAGGTAAATTCCCAATCTTATATTTTCATGTATTTTAAGTTTACCCAAAACCCCCAACGTCATTCTATCGCCTACATATTCGTAATAGCGCATAAAGGATAGGAAGAGGGAACTTGGCACAACATACATGATAAACTTGCACAACAATCATGCATAACATGTTAGACTTGCACAACTTAGCATAGTGAACTTGCATATTACCATAAACATGCATAACTTGTCAAACATGCACAACTTGTCATTTTAAACTTGCATAAGCATGCATAACTTGTCAAACATGCACAACTTGTCATTTTAAACTTGCATAAGCATGCATAACTTGTCAAACATGCACAACTTGTCATTTTAAACTTGCATAAGCATGCATAACTTATTAAACATGCACAACTTGCCATTTTAAACTTGCATAAGCATGCATAACTTATTAAACATGCACAATATGGCATAATGAACTTGCATAAACATACATAACTCATTTAACTTGCAAATCATGGTATAGTGGACTTGCATAAACATGCATAACTTATCAAACTTGCAAATCATGTCATAGTGAACTTGCATAAACATGCATAACTAAATAAATTTGCAAATCATGGCTTAGCAAACTTGCATAAACATGCATAACTAAATAAACATACATAAATCCCAACTTGCACCACATATTAACTTTAGAGTTTCTAAAATGAAGGTAAGAGGGCTTACAACTATTATGAAGACACAAATCTCCTAATAAAGATTGAGAAGCCCTTTTTATGCAAGCATAAAACCCCAAAACAAAGCTCCAATAAGAAAACACCCAAAAACACTAGCTTAGCAAATAAAACTTGCAACTTGATGATGTATGCAAGCTAATGATCATTCATACAACTTAGAAATGCTTGTATGAACATCAAAATCTTCATAGGAATGATACATGAAGAGGTTGGAGGCTAGGGTTTTTAAGTGGAGGCCATTTGAGAAATCAATTTGACATAGTTTGGTTGCTAGAATGATTAATGGGGTTTTAGGGTAGGATTAGGGGCTTATTTATAGAAGATTAGAGTGTTTTTAGCCCTAGGATTAACCCTAGGTTAGTTTTGGCCCGTCAGATTTCGGAATCCTCTAGAAGCAAGCCACAAGACCCAGCCCAAATCAAAATGGTGCGCCAGGCAACATTGCCTGGCTACCCCCTGTCGACAGGGCTGTCGACAGGGCTGTCGACACCATAAGGACCCTGTCGACATGCGGGTCCTGGCGGGAATTTTCCCGCCTGCGCCAGTTTGCCCTAACCCTTGTTTTTTTAATTCGAAATTTAAATCTGTTTTTACTTAGGAGTTTTCTGAAAACTTCAATGGGCCTTAACTGGGTCATACGGACTCCGATTTTCGAAAACTCGGACTCTATTTCGCGTATTTTTCCGAGACGAACGCAATGGCATAGCCCGTTTCCCTTGATTCAGATTTTTAAATTAAATTCTGCCTCGATTTTCATTATTACAGGTTGTTGAAAATACGGGTTGTTACAGAAGTGATACAATCTTCCAAGGTCGTGGGAATTCGTTGCACGAAACGAAGCATGAGAGCTCACTATAAGTGAAACGAAGCGTGGGAGTTTGTGGCGCGAAGCGATGCAATCCTCCAAGGTCGTGGAATTCGTTGCGCGAAACGAAGCGCGGGAATTCACTATAAGTAAAAGAAGTGTGGGAGTTCATGGCACGAAGTGATTCGACCCTCCAAGGTCACGGGAATTTGTTACGCGAAACGAAGCACGGGAGTTCACTATAAGTGAAATGAAGCGTAGGGTTTGTGGCACGAAGCAATGCTACCCTCTATGGCTGCTAGAATTCGCATTGCGAAACAAGGCGATAACCAAAAATCCTTTCCATAGAGAAAGTGACCTCCCCATTGGAGAATTCAAGAATGCTCAATGAACTCTATAATGTTGATTCAATCAACAGGAAAAGACGAACGTTGGATTATTGGCGTCCTCCTTATAGTAGGGGCATCCAATGGAGTCTCCAATATCAGATTTAGTCAACAAAATAGACAAACATTGAGCCATAAAATTCTTCCCACAATGGAGACTAATTACGACCTCTTAAACAGGGGCACGGATATTCAAAGCTTCTCTACGAAGAAGCAGAAAATAAATCACTGATACACATTTCTCAAATGTGAAATATTGTACGCTATCATATAAGTTATTAGAACAATGATGCTTGGAATCCACAGTCAGCTTTAGTCGATTAGTTGATCTTAAGTGTTAACACGAATTCGAATTAGAATATCGTGTTTTTGTAAATAATATTCGATGTTTTTTAAACCATTGAATAAAATAATCTTGTGCAAACGCTTTAGTCAATTCAAGATAAATTTCGCTATGATTCATTTTCTAATAATTAAACTAATCTTCTATTGATATGGACGATCAATAACAAAGTATATGTCTGAAATCGTGCGAATACTTGTCTTAATTACAAAACAGGTAGCATGGAACATATAAAGCATGATTTTCCATAGCAAACAAAAGCTACGATTGGGTATGAAACACCCCACCTCCGTTAGGGTCACTCACAAAGGGAATGCCCTAATTTTGGTGGAGGTTTTTGAGTATGAGTCACAGATACACAAGACATATATAAATACACATATTTTTAAACAGCGGAAAACACAGCAACTTTTATTTCATCAAAATACGTGTCATACAAACCATACCACAATTGTCTTACAATACTTCCAAAAACATTACATTTCCATAACTGTCTTGATTATCAAAGAAGCATAAAACATAAAATAAAGCAGCAAAATCCCCATAATGATATCCAAAGCCATGATCCAAGCAAAAGAGATCCAAACCGTACATCTACTGTCTTCAAGCTAACAAAAGTGTCTGACTACGCTGAGTTGTTTCCTCCCTATGGACCTAGGGGGAAACGAAAGAAAAGAAGACAAAAAGAAAAACAGAGTCAGACATAAAGCCTGAGTAAATCCAGTGACTTTTCAGTATGTGAATAAGAAAAGGATATGATAGTCATAAACTGAAAACAGGATAGTATCATAACTAAGGGAGTGTAGTCTAGAATCGAATATACCATCGAACCCACACTATATCTCTACATTTACTAGGATTATCCTAACTGGCACCCCATGCTGAGGGTGAAGTGATCCTTTTTGTTTTTACTAAAGATCGGCTCCTACTCGTACGTGTGTCTTACGGTTACCCCAAGAAGTGTAGATACATATGCTGGTCCCACCATGGGGTGTATCAAGACCCATGGTGCCGGCCCCGACACAATTACTAGAAGACATAGGTTATACTACTGGTGCCCCCAGTGCCCTGCTTGTCTGCTCCGGAGTGCGTGCACGACCACACACCGTTAGACCTACACAGTGCACCCTAAAATTGTCGTTATTTGACCGCTTACATTCATCCCAGTAATCGTGCCCCACCCTGCCTAGTTTCAGGGTACCGTCGATACCTAAATTGGGTTACTGCTGAAACGGGTCCCTATGTTACCAGGGTTTTCTAGTCAAACATGTTAAGTGGTTAAGTGTCTGTACATACCTAACCCCACCCATCAATATTTGTTAACATGTTGAATCTTTGGTTAAGTGTTTTCAGTTGACTTAACCGTACCACCTGTCCTTAGCCTTTTAGAGCCCCGACCACTCACATTAGACAGATATCACTACGATTACTGGATGTGCCGGTTGGTTCCGGGCAGGTTTACACCGTAGTTCAGTCTAACCTCGGGTCCTTATTGGGCTCAATGTTTGACCACCCACATTGGATAGATATTGTTGTGACTACCGGACAGCCGGGCGGGTCCGGGCAGGTTTACGTCACAACTCAATCCAACCTCGGGTCAAACATGTCGTATTTTCTAAATTTACATATTTTATTACTTCTCAAGTTTATATGTAAATGTCAAGTCTTTTATTTTTTTGGGTATAACAATTCATACCGCTTAAAGTGCCATTTGTCGTTGGCATGCGCCAAACATGCCAATCATATATTTTTATCAAGTTTTACACCCAACGCTATTACCCCCCCTCCGTTTGTACGTACTAATGTTGGGCTCGACACAATTCGTCCCAACTTGATAGACGTGAGAAAAGGGGGAAAGAAATCAAGAGCATGTAATATTTCTATGACACATAAAAGGGGTGTGGCGCATGAACTTGCAAATTAGCGTTTCAACTAACATAAACATTGGGTCATGTGAACTTGCATTCAAATAGGCATATGACTAAGTAGGTGACATGTGAAATGTCATAACTTTGGATTTTCCTAGATGTGAGTTTAAACATATATAACTAGGCATAATGTCAAATACCAAACTAGCATGTTACATGTTCATAAAATATCCACTTTTTATCATAACCCAAAGGTGTAAACTAACTCTAAAAAAAGCAGTCCATTTTAACATGATACTAGCATAATTTGTGTAACCCAAATAATACTTAATATTAATCCAATTATACTTGTGATGAATCTAAGATGTATACATAGGTTCTGAGTCATGTAGGCATAAAAGATCTCAGGTCTATAACATGTTTACATAATATTATATAGTCCATGATATCAACATAAACATAAAAGGGATCCAATCCTAGCCACAAACTTGCAAGTGATAATACTTTCATATACAATTGTCCAACAAACTTGCATCGATCGATTTATGCCACAAATATCAATACACAAAATCACGATAGAAACATTACAATACATAGAATTTACATCATGGCGCAATAATACAATTCTATTCTCAATTACATCGATTCACATCACAGCTTTTATTCATATTCTGAAAGATCACTATACTTACAACGTGTGACGAACTCTTGTTTTCGGATTTCTGTTTTCTTAATTTGGAGATGCTCTCCTTTGGGTAGCAATTTGTTGATTGATTTGATTAGACTTTAGTTTGCTTCTTAGTTTGATTCTTGGCGGCTACGATCAACTCCTTCCTAGCAGCATGACGACTCCTCTCTTATTTTCTTATGTGAATTAGTTGAGTCTTAGTGTGTATTTATAGAGTTTTCAAGTAAATTTGAGCCGTCAAATGCAAACAGAGAGGGAAATCAGACCGTACAGCACACCAGAGTCGAACCAAGGTCAGACCCACCTGGTCAGGCCAACCAGGCAAGTCGACCTGCAGGTCGACACCCAAGTCGACTGCGCAGTCGACTTGGGGGGTGGGGGGCAGGTCGACTGCCCAGTCGACACTAGTGTCGACCTGGTCACTGGGCGGGAATTTTCCCGCCCAGCTCAGTTTGAACTCGAATTCGAATTTTAAACCTGTTCTGAGCTGTTTTTGAATTTCAAATTTATTCTGAAACTTCCGGAGATCATATCTCCTTCATACGGAGTCCGTTTCACGCAAACTCGGACTCTATCTCAACCAGAATTTCGAGACGAACGCAATGGCGTAAGCTATTTCCCTTAATTCTTTCATTAGAATTAATTATACTTTAATTTATGAATTTCACTATTTTAGAATATACGGGGTGTTACATTCTCCCCCACTTAAAAGGATTTCGTCCCCGAAATCTTCAAGTTTAGGAAGAATGTATATCCTACCATCCAATCGTCCATCTACTCAACCAACAAACACAGGTGTCCATTGTCCTTAAAGACTTCTAATGCTTTATGATCATATGCATTGTGTGTGTAAATGTCCTTATCTAATGCAGAAATCAGGCGGTCGACTGATTCAGTTGACCTCCTAAATGCGAATCATGTAAGTGTCATGAATCCATTATGTATGCAAATTTTTTCCCTACTCATAATTCTACATGAGTGCACAACAATTCATACAAATGCGATAACCATATGATAACATATAAAATTTCAACCACATATAAACGAGAATACATATATGCATATGCAGTATGAAGTGACTGAGCCGATCTAAAACCTAGGGTGTGTGTGTATATGCATCCACGAGCAACCACTAGCAATCACTTGCAACCACTTGCAGTCATAATTCATAACATGTTTTCAAATACATGTTTGCATCCATTTGTTTTCTACCTAAGGAGTTAAGGAGAAAGGGTCGAGGAAATATGACTAAAAGATAGACAAAGCATAACTTAAGGAAAAAGAGAGATCAAAGATGTACCCTCAAAAAGAAAAGGGTAGGCTGTGCGTATTCTAGCCTCAGTTTCCCAAGTCGCGTCTTCCTCGGCGTTGCTCCACTGAACTTTGACGAGCTTGACTTCGCGGTTGCGTAGCTTTTTCACTTCAGTTCCTAAGATGTGTGTTGGAACTCTTCTCACAGTTGCTTCACGTTCCACTTCGGCTTCTTCTAGAATGCTAGGCTCTACTATTTCAGCAGACTCATGTAAACACTTCCGGAGACGAGAAACATGAAAGACGTTGTGAACTCCGGCCAGTTTTTCGGGTAGCTCTAATCTATAGGCCATCTTCCCAACCTTCTCGATGATAGGAAATGGTCCTACAAATCTCGGTGCTAGCTTCCCAGTGGATCCAAAACGAACAACGTTCCTTAGAGGAGATACCTTAAGAAAACTCTGTCCCCAACCTCAAACTCAAGGTCGGCCCTTCTCTTGTCGGCGTAGGATTTCTGTCTATCTTGGGCCGTCTTCATCCTTCTTCGAATCAAGTCCACTTTTTATGAAGTTTCTCTGATCATGTCTGGACCAAGAATAACCTTATCTGTAGACTCCCACCAACAAGTTGGTGACTTGCACGGTCTTCCATACAATGCTTCGAAGGGTGCCATGCCTGTGGTAGCTTGGAAGCTATTGTTGTAAGCAAACTCCACTAAGGGAAGGTGATCCTCCCATGCCCCTCCAAAGTCTAGAACGCAAAGTCTCAAAAGATCCTCTAAAACTCTATTCACCCTTTCCGTCTGTCCATCGGTCTGGGGGTGATAGGCCGTGCTCAAACATAACTGAGTGCCTACAGCTTCTTGCAAACTTCGCCAAAACTCGCTTGTGAAGATAGGGTCTCGGTCACTAACAATGCTGGAGGGTATCCCATCGAGCCAAACTATCTCCTTGATGTAAAGAGACGCTAAAGATGAGGCGGTCCTTTTACTCTTGACAGGTAAAAAGTGGGCGCTCTTAGTAAGCCTATCCACTATTACCCAAATGCTAGTATTGCCTCTTCTGGACCTAGGCAGCCCATCAACGAAGTCCATTGAAATGCTATCCCACTTCCACTGTGGGACCTCTAGGGGATGAAGTAGTCCTCTAGGCTTCTTCTGTTCCGCCTTGACCTGTTGGCATACTATACACTTAGAAATGTAATCTGCCACGTCCTTCTTCATGTCGTTCCAAAAGAAAACTCTTTTCATGTCCTTGTACATTTTGTCTCCGCCTGGATGTATTGTCATCTTGGAATGGTGTGCTTCCTCGAGGACCTTCCTTACCAATTCTTTCGCTTGTGGGACGCATAGTCTTCCGTCGCGTCTCAGCCAGCCGTTATCATCGATAGAGTATCTACTGAGGTGACTAGAAGTCTCACCCCTAATTAGCTTATCAACCACTTCAACTAGCTGAGGGTCCTCACGTTGTGCAGTCCCTATTGTATCCAAAAGAGTAGGGCGCACCTCTAGAGATGCTAACAATCCCGGTAAGAAATCAGAGGAGCGCCTAAAGTTAAAACTGGCTATATACTCTAGGCTTTGCCTTTCTACAAAGAGTGGGCTTAGGGTCAGTTTCTTTCTACTCAAGGCGTCTGCCACCACATTGCCCTTGCCCAGAGTATAGGAAATCTCAAAGTCATACGAGGCAAGAAACTCCATCCATCTCTATTGCCTCAAGTTAAGATCTTTCTGTGAGAAAAGATATTTCAACGATTTATGGTTAGTGTAAAGTTCGAACTTCTCACCTAGGAGATAATGTCGCCAAGACTTAAGTGCAAAGACGATGGTGGCTAACTCAAGATCGTGGGTCAGGTAGTTCTTTTCATGAACTTTCAATTGCCTTCCACCATAAGCTACTACCCTCCCTTCTTGCATCAAGACAGCGCCTAGCCCTGTCCCACATGCATCTGTATAAACTGTGAACATCTTGCTTCCGTCTGGCAGAGTCAGGACTAGGGCTGTTGTAAGAGCCCTTTTTAGGCGTTGGAAAGCCAACTCGCAGTCCAAGTCCCAATTGAACACTAGATTCTTCTTTGTCAGCCTTGTGAGTGGAGCTGAGATTTTTGCAAAATCCCTTATGAATTTTCCGTAGAAACCTGCTAGTCCTAGAAAACTTCGGACCTCAGTTGCATTCTTTGGTGCCTTCCAGTCTTGCACCGCAATTACCTTCGCGGGGTCTACGGCCAGCCCTTCTTTAGATACTACATGCCCAAGAAACCTTACTTCTTCTCTCCAAAAGTGGCATTTTGAAATTTTTTCCTTTAGCTGATGTGCTCGGAGAGTATCCATGACTTCCTTCAGATGTTGAGCATGCTCTTCCTCACTCTTTGAAAAGATCAAGATATCGTCTATGAAGACAACCACAAACTTGTTGAGGAATTCTCTGAACACTCTGCTCATTAGGTCCACGAAATAAGCGGGTGCATTTGTCAGGCCGAAAGGCATGACAAGCCACTCAAAGAAACCGTCTGGGGTTCTGAATGCCGTTTTATCAATACTATCCTCAGCTACTCTTAGTTGATGGAACCCAGTTGCTAGATCAAGTTGGGAGAAAACCGACGCGCCTACAAGCTGATCAAACAAATCGTCGATTCGGGGAAGAGGGTGCCTATTTTTCTTGGTCAACTTGTTTAACTCCCTATAGTCAACACAGAGGCGAAGCGAACCGTCTGCTTTGGTTGCGAACACCACTGGAGCACCCCATTCTGAAATGCTCCTTCTAATGAACCCCTTTTCTAGAAGCTCTTTAACCTGCTTACTGAGCTCTTTCCTTTCCCGTGGAGCCATATGTCTGACAGGTAAAGTTACGGGCTTTGCATTATCTACAAGATAGATACGGAAGTCTATTTCCCGCTTCGGAGGTAAGCCTTTCACCTCCTCGAAGACATCCAGATATTCCCAGACTACTCTAACCGATTGCAAATTTTCGTCAGAAGCATCAAGCGACTCTAGATAACTAAGCATAATAGCATTCAAAGGGTTACAGGAAATTTCTAGAGTGTTACCAAGCCGAGTCAAGAGTCTAACTACTCTTTTCTCACAATCAAGAATGGCACCGTTACTGGATAAACAGTCCATGCCTAAGATCAAACCATATCCCGAGAAGCCTAGAACAAAGGCATTACAACTAAACTCAACACTGAGAATAGAGATTTTCAAACCCAAACAAACCATTAACAAGTAAGCGGAGCCCCCAATTGGATTTGAAACTACTAAGGGATCCTCAACCATACTAGTGTCTAGATGCAGAGATTCTACTAAAGCGGATGAAATAAAGGAGTGTGATGCACCAGAGTCAAAAAGTGTGCGAACTGGATGATCATAAAGATAGACTACACTTTCTACAGAAATATTACTACCTCGTTACTGTGGAGGTGCTGCCAGAGCATGAAATTGACCCCCTGAAGCAGATCCAGCTTTCTGTCCCTGTCCTTTCTTCTTTGGGCAGTCCTTAGCTTGGTGCCCAGTCTCTCCGCAATGAAAGCAACCACCCATCTTTGCCTTCTTCTTCCGACAGTCTTTCTCTATATGTCCAACTATGCCATAGAAATGGCACTTTATCTTCTCACGGGACTTCTTGTTCTTTCCTCCTTTCTTAAAGTCTGTCTTCTTAGCCTGTAAACCTTCTTTCTTTTCCTCAGCCTTAGTCTCCTTCTTGCCGTGGTCTTCCTCATGTAGCAACGCCATGTCCACCAAGCTTTCATAAGTCCCTCCCGTGGACACATGGGTCATGGCAAGGCTGTGTATAGGCTCATTCATACCTTTGACGAAGCGAAGCGCCTTCTTGTGTTGGGTATTTACTAAGTCCAGCCCAAATCTGGCCAGCTGATTGAACTGATTAACGTACTCCCTGACCGTCATGCTTCCCTGTTTAAGATTCAAGAACTTCTCTATTTGCAGGCTCCTTTCAGCTTAGGAGAGGAATTTCAATTCGAACCTTGTCCTAAAATCATCCCAAGTTTCCACTGCCCTCTGAGCATTAGTGATCTCCCACCAATAGGAAGCTTTATCTTTGAGCAACCACGCTGCTAGCTATATCTTTTGCCTATCATCAACTCCGAAGATGTCAAACAGATCCTCGGTCTCCTTTAGCAAATTTCTTGCTCCTACAAAAGGCTCAGTTCCATGGAAGTCCTTTCCACCCATAGATTTGAAGTCTCTACATGTTTTGGCAAAAGCATTTCCAAGAGGAGGGGCAGGAGGAGGAGGAGGAACCGCTGCCACTGGAGGAGGAATGTTTGCTGGGCCCGCGTCATTGGCCCTTGCTTCTAATTACCTCCTAAACCAGCCGGGTATCGTTACTCCTTCAGGAAGGTTAAGGTCTCTAGACAAGCTGAAACAGAAAGGAAAGATTCAAAACGAAGGATAGAGGGAGATAGTACACATGGCTTTGGGGGATCATGCCTTTTAAAATATAACACTTTTTCTAAAAAAAAATGCTTCTTTTAAACTTTCTTTTGAAAATAATATCAAAAACCTTATCTTATCTGGTAAACCTATGCTCTGATACCAAGTGAAACACCCCACCTCCGTTAGGGTCACTCACAAAGGGAATGCCCTAATTTTGGTGGAGGTTTTTGAGTATGAGTCACAGATACACAAGACAGATATAAATACACATATTTTTAAATAGCGGAAAACACAGCAACTTTTATTTCATCAAAATACGTGTCATACAAACCATACCACAATTGTCTTACAATACTTCCAAAAACATTACATTTCCATAACTGTCTTGATTATCAAAGAAGCATAAAACATAAAATAAAGCAGCAAAATCCCCATAATGATATCCAAAGCCATGATCCAAGCAAAAGAGATCCAAACCGTACATCTACTGTCTTCAAGCTAACAAAAGTGTCTGACTACGCTGAGTTGTTTCCTCCCTATGGACCTAGGGGGAAACGAAAGAAAAGAAGACGAAAAGAAAAACGGAGTCAGACATAAAGCCTGAGTAAATCTAGTGACTTTTCAGTATGTGAATAAGAAAAGGATATGATAGACATAAACTGAAAACAGGATAGTATCATAACTAAGGGAGTGTAGTCTAGAATCGAATATACCATCGAACCCACACTATATGTCTACATTTACTAGGATTATCCTAACTGGCACCCCATGCTGAGGGTGAAGTGATCCTTTTTGTTTTTACTAAAGATCGGCTCCTACTCGTACGTGTGTCTTACGGCTACCCCAAGAAGTGTAGATACCTATGCTGGTCCCACCATGGGGTGTATCAAGACCCATGGTGCCGGCCCCGACACAATTACTAGAAGACATAGGTTATACTACTGGTGCCCCCAGTGCCCTGCTTGTCTGCTCCGGAGTGCGTGCACGACCACACACCGTTAGACCTACACAGTGCACCCAACAATTGCCGTTATTTGACCGCTTACATTCAGGGTACCGTTGATACCTAAATTGGGTTACTGCTGAAACGGGTCCCTACGTTACCAGGGTTTTCTAGTCAAACATGTTAAGTGGTTAAGTGTCTGTATATACCTAACCCCACCCATCAATATTTGTTAACATGTTGAATCTTTGGTTAAGTGTTTTCAGTTGACTTAACCCTACCACCTGTCCTTAGCCTTTTAGAGCCCCGACCACTCACATTAGACAGATATCACTACGGTTACTGGATGTGCCGGTTGGTTCCGGGCAGGTTTACACCGTAGTTCAGTCTAACCTCAGGTCCTTATTGGGCTCAATGTTTGACTACCCACATTGGATAGATATTGTTGTGACTACTGGACACCCGGGCGGGTCCGGGCAGGTTTACGTCACAACTCAATCCAACCTCGGGTCAAACATGTCGTATTTTCTAAATTTACATATTTTATTACTTCTCAAGTTTATATGTAAATGTCAAGTCTTTTATTTTTTTGGGTATAACAATTCATACCGCTTAAAGTGCCATTAGTCGTTGGCATGCGCCAAACATGCCAATCATATATTTTTATCAAGTTTTACACCCAACGCTATTACCCCCCCCCCCCCCCGTTTGTACGTACTAATGTTGGGCTCGACACAATTCAGCCCAACTTGATAGACGTGAGAAAAGGGGGAAAGAAATCAAGAGCATGTAATATTTCTATGACACATAAAAGGGGTGTGGCGCATGAACTTGCAAATTAGCGTTTCAACTAACATAAACATTGGGTCATGTGAACTTGCATTCAAATAGGCATATGACTAAGTAGGTGACATGTGAAATGGCATAACTTTGGATTTGCCTAGATGTGAGTTTAAACATATATAACTAGGCATAATGTCAAATACCAAACTAGCATGTTACATGTTCATAAAATGTCCACTTTTTATCATAACCCAAAGGTGTAAACTAACTCTAAAACAAGCAGTCCATTTTAACTTGATACTCGCATAATTTGTGTAACCCAAATAATACTTAATATTAATCCAAGTATACTTGTGATGAATCTAAGATGTATACATAGGTTCTGAGTCATGTACATAATATTATATAGTCCATGATATCAACATAAACATAAAAGGGATCCAATCCTAGCCACAAACTTGCAAGTGATAATACTTTCATATACAATTGTCCAACAAACTTGCATCGATCGATTTATGCCACAAATATTAATACACAAAATCACGATAGAAACATTACAATACATAGAATTTACATCATGGCGCAATAAAACAATTCTATTCTCAATTACATCGATTCACATCACAGCTTTTATTCATATTATGAAAGATCACTATACTTACAACGTGTGACGAACTCTTGTTTTCTGATTTCTGTTTTCTAAATTTGGAGATGCTCTCCTTTGGGTAGCAATTTGTTGATTGATTTGATTAGACTTTAGTTTGCTTCTTAGTTTGATTCTTGGCGGCTACGATCAACTCCTTCCTAGCAGCATGACGACTCCTCTCTTATTTTCTTATATGAATTAGTTGAGTCTTAGTGTGTATTTATAGAGTTTTCAAGTAAATTTGAGCCGTTAGATGCAAACAGGGAGGGAAATCAGACCGTACAGCACACCAGAGTCGAACCAGGGTCAGACCCACCTGGTCAGGCCGACCAGGCAAGTCGACCTGCAGGTCAACACCCAAGTCGACTGCGCAGTCGACTTGGAGGGGGGGGCAGGTCGACTGCCCAGTCGACACTAGTGTCGACCTGGTCACTGGGCGGGAATTTTCCCGCCCAACCCAGTTTGAACTCGAATTCGAATTTTAAACCTGTTCTGAGCTGTTTTTGAATTTTAAATTTATTCTGAAACTTCCGGAGATCATAACTCCTTCATACGAAGTCCGTTTCACGCAAACTAGGACTCTATCTCAACCAGAATTCCGAGACGAACGCAATGGCGTGAGCCATTTCCCTTAATTCTTTCATTAGAATTAATTATACTTTAATTTATGAATTTCACTGTTTTAGAATATACGGGGTGTTACAGGGTCTCGATGCAAATTGTGTTTATATCGAAGCATACATTTCTGGTAAGCAAAAAATACAAGCTTCGAGGGGCAAATATTAACCCATTAAAATGCATTTCAGAAAACAATAATTTGAGACCGTCTAAGTCATTGACACGACATGGCTCAAGTCGGTCAGATGCGACATGGTTCAATTCATTTAGCTCGACATGTTCCATGCCGCGTGAATCATCCCATTCAAACCATGCAGATTCGAAAGACTCCAACCAAGTCGTCATTATCATGTCACTCACTTCATAACGCAATTGCTTCGTGTTGTTCGTAAGGTCATGGCATTAGACCAGCGTGTCGCTAAAGCAAGTGGTAGATCATATCGGATATCGTTTGAACGATATGAGAGTTCATGGCGTTAAAGCGTGCATGGCATTGGGCATCCACAACAAGTTCGTGTCGTGGCCACGCCTTGGTTTAATGCTGCTACGAGTTACGAGGTTGTACATCCATGTCGCAAGGGAATCATGCTGCAATTCGAAGCTTACGTGGTGCATTGCAAGTCATAATAAGGCAACTAAGCCATCTCATACCATCAAGCATCTTATGGAACTATCAAGTCGTTCTGCACTTAAAGTGGCAGCCATTACTGGCTACGTGGACTGAGTCCAGGCGCAAAATATAGGCAGGTCGTGTAAATGGGTGTACATGCAAGAACGCGTGGCATCTGGGAACTCAAGCCGCATGAGCATGCATGCTATAAGTATTGAAATAAGTCGCTAGGAATGATTTAATTTGTGCCGCAAATGTATGTGAAGGCTATTTCAAGTCGTTGTGGAAGATGTCATATCATTTGGAACAGAAGTATTCATGCCATTTATTTCATATTGCATGGCATCAGCAAGAAGCTGGGTACATCATAAAGGACACTTACATTTTGTGATAAGAGGCCATACAAATTGCACATATGTAAAGTAGTCTTCCAGAACATAGTATTGGGAAATGTTGGGCAAAAGAGGATGGTCCACGTGTAAAGAGAAAGTATGAATTAACTCATACCGTGAATACTCATGCCGCATGAGTATTATGCCGCATAAATCAGAGAAGAGGAGTACATTTGTTGGGTGCCAGCTGTAGAGGGAAAGCGGCCTCATTATATATTGAATTCATCCACATAACATAAAGTAAAGGCATATCCATGAACCCAACTTCATCCATGTCGCTGGACCCTTTTTAGTCCATGCGGCAAGACCTATTACGTTGTGTGATAAAGCATGCCACAAGCTCCATACCATATGACACATGACAGCTCACTGACAGCTATAAAATACTTTTTCCAGTTGTGTACCCTTATTTACAAGTGTGAAACTACCCCTAAAACACTATTATAAATACCCTCATACCATACACTTGAAGGGGGGCCGATTCATGTAACCCAAAGGGCCGCCAAATCATTTCTTCAACCTTCTAAGCTCTATTACAAGCCCCGTTAATGGCTTCCAAGGATCAATTTACCTTTATGCAACAACAAATGGATCAAATCTCCTTCAAACTACACTAGAAATCTCTCCATCACGAAGCAAGAGATCTCTCCAATTTCTTTGTAAATTAAAGTGTAATTTAGATTGTAGAAAGAGAGGAAAGCTAGAGATGAACAATATGAGAGAATTCATGTAATTTTTAAAGCAAAGTATGGTAATGAGAAGTGATTCAAAAGTGGATGTAGTCTATTCTAATCGAACCACTCAAAATTTTGTGTTTGTTTACTTTTCCCCCTTGATTTTGAATTACGTGGCTCCATTTTCTAAACTAACCATTTGGTGAAGTGTTTACATAACACCTTTGGTGTTGAAATCAAGTTTTGATTTTAACACCCGTCGCCAAATCCATTTAGGAAAACACCTTGGCTTCGTGAAGCTGATAAAACAGATCATTTGTCCTCAGCAATGGATACTTGATATTTTTAGTCAACCTTATTCAGCTCACGATAATCCACACATAAACTTAAAGATCCATCAACCTTGGTTGCAAACAAAAGTGGTGCACCCCATTTGGACATGCTCCGCTGAACGAATCCTTTTCCCAAGGTCACTAATTTGCTCCTCTAACTCTTGTTGTTCTCTTGGCGCCATCCGCCTAAGGGGCATAACGATGGTTCTGGTTCCATCAACCAAATCGACCCTGAACTTAATCTCACGATGCGGCGGTAAACCTTAGACCTCTTCATAGACATCATCAAACTCACTAGCAATCAGCACAGATGATAAGTCTTCCCATGGAATCACAAGTGTGTATAAAAAGCTTACGAATACACCATCTTCTGGCTTACATCGAATCATAACCATTCTCCTTTCCACATTCCCGACTGTCACCTCTAGCTTCTCGCAATCCACTTTAGTCGGATGCCTCTTGAGCTAGTCCTTACCCAAAATGATCCCAAACCCAACGAAGTTAAAACAAAGAAATCACACACAAAAGAGCAACTATGACTCGATAAAACCAGACCACGAAAAAGCATACAAAGACTAGATGAACACCCAATTAGATTAGTTCAACCAATGGTCTATCACAAATCTCAGATTCCAAACACAAACGGCACACACGCTCACTGCAAATGAAATAATGTGATGCTCCAGTATCAAACAACACTCGAATTGAAACATCCACGATAGAAAGTGTACCTTGAGCAACAACACTCTTCCCTTTCTCCTCTGTCGTAGGAGCTCTCAAAGAAGCTGGCACAATCTCCAAAGCGTACGTGTTCACTATCTGCTTACCCTTCGACGGTTCTGGACAATCCTTCTTGTTATGCCTAGGTTTACCACAGTTATAGCACTTCCTCTCGACTTACAGATTCTTAAGATCCTTGGAATAATGGCCCTTTTATTGGTAGTTGTAGCAAATCACCTCTCTTTTCTGCTTCTTCTGGCCATCCTTTCCTTTCTATTATTGTTGCTTCCTCTTTGCATTCCCCTTATTGTTATTACCACACTTCTATGGTTTCAGATCCTCTTTGTTTGCAACAACAACTTCTTCTTTGGGAAACAAACTCTCATGCCTCAAAGATTTCTCAATAATCTTTTCATAAGGGTCATCCAGATGATCAACAAACTACTTCCCAAGATATGTGTCCAGGACCATAACAAACTTCTCGTTCTTCTGATAAGGAGTCTCAATATACGAACGGGAATACTTGGACAAAGCTTCAAATTTAGAAACGTACTCCAAAAATGGTTGACCATTCTGCTTTATCTCAACAAACCTTTTGAATAGAACTGACTTTTGGGCGGTAGAAATGAACTTCGTCTCAAACTTAATTCGGAACTGATCCCAAGTGATATCATCCTCATGAGTTTCTAAAGTGATAGAGTTCCACCAATTGTAGATCTGCCTTATAGCTGTCATGATGCAAGCTTCCTTTTAGTCGCATCATCAATACCCAAGTCCCCGAATATCCAAACATAAATATCAAGCCTCCCTTGAATCTCAATTATCGGCTCTGTCCCCTTGAATGACTTCCAACCAAGAGCAGTGAAATTCTTACATAGCTTAGCGAAATAAACTACCCTAGGCACCTACACCTAAACACCAACATCTATCGCAGCTGCTTCTTGAGCGGGTACCTTCCTCATGATTGCTGCCACCATGGCCTCAAGCATAGCTTGGTAATCAGGTATACCGCCATCTACCCCTCAAGGAACAGTATCCTCCCTAGTAGTATGTCTCGAAGATCGATGACTCATTCTAAATATAAAAATAGAATGATTAATCCACACATGAGAAAAATTTCAATGGAGTTCAAGTGCTACTATATTATACACTATAATATAGTATTCATCCGTCAAAAAATACAAATTCATCTCTTATACATCATTACGCCCTCGAGCTTTAGATTAAATCGATTAACCAGAGTTATGATACCAAATGCGGTGACCGCCCATAGCTCCTGCACTTTACAAAGTAAATAATGCGATGGAAGATGTGCCAGACAGCTATGGACGATCATCAAGATATAATAACATACACAGAACATGTCGTATAACTCACAATGTAGGGATAAAATATAATAGAACATATAAAACATGATATAATAGCAAACCACAATTGAGCAGAATCTTAAACATTTCATATCATCATGAAAATATCCATACAACACTGGATCACATCAGAATCTATACGATAAGCCTCACTATAGGTTCACTCAAAGTAACATACATCAGTGGAAGCAACATATAGAATTAGTAGAAAATAATACGTTAGCCTCAAGCTCGCCATCGTTCAACATTGTCATCCTCATCATGAGCTACTACCTGTTACCTGGTACTCAGTCTGCCCATCCACAACATGGATGAACAACCCAAGGTAGTAAGATGAAAAATAAAACTTTGATTCAGATAACAGTCTTAATGAAGCATCATCAATAAAGTATATGAGAAATAGGCAGTTCAATCATTTGATCTGCCAACACATCAATGGAGAATAATTCACAAACCTATCTCCTCCATAACCTACGATGATATACTTCCCAAAAAAATTAGAGAAGAATCAAACAGTACATTTATAGCAACCAATTATCAAGCGTGGACCACTCTAATCAAATTTAACATGTCCCAAGCACAAGCCTCGAAAGCCTAAACCAACATCAGACCAGCACCCGAGAAATATCTCCTTAACGTCGAATAATACATACAATACAAGCAACAATAACATCCCTAACACTGGCTATCACTATCTTCCTTACCTTGAATCCATCGTTAATTGTATGACCAACCCATCTTGTCATCCGTCAAGGGCTAGTGGTAACCCCGGTTCTAGCAAAACTCCGTACGTCATCTGACTCGTATCTAGGCCCATCGTGACTGCCTAGGGTATTCGAATAATGATCTAGTCTTGGGTGCTCCGTTATGCCCTTGCTTTGAGTGCGCTAGAGCCTCCGACTAACGACGATCCCTTGGAACTTCAATAACTTTACCCGTCATCATCGACGACTATTCATTTGCTCAAGCGACTTCTCAAGCAACCATTATCCACGAGCTTAAATCATCTTGAGTTGTCTTTACAACTTTTTTGCATCTTCACACGATCAACGAACACTTAACTTGGCTTAGTATATTCCATCTGAATTCACAACCTACGCCCGACGTCAAACCAAAAATAAACTTCATTTGGCCAATACTATAAGGATCAGACCCTTATCACAACTGATCCATATGGAAAGTCATCTCGATCAATCTGTTCAAACCGACCCATCTTGACTTCACACATTCCTAGATCGCACCCCTGATCCATGCCTCCACACACATGCCACTGGATCACACCTATCCATACTAGACCCGATCCATGCTAGACACACAATCCAAGTTCCATCAGCTCGGCCGATCAAATACTGTCTCGACCCTGTCCGCTTTGGCAAACCCATGTGCAATGATCCATCAACATATGCCAGTTGATCCATCTCTCGATCCACTTCAGTAAAGCAGGCAGACCGATCCATCGAATCACCAACCCAACACACGAATGATCCATGCTCCAACATTGTACAACCAATCCATTCATGTAACTTCCCTTCTCTCCAACTCAGGCCGATCCACCTCTCATGCGATCCATCCCTTTCTTCATGTTTTGGCAAACCCGATCCATCAATGGATTGCAACACACGATCCATCACTTCGTGCAACCGATCCAAGCTCTCCTATGAACTAAGCTCGATACATAACCCATGCAACTCATCACCGCAGGACAAACTCAGCCGATCCACAACCTTGTCAAACCAATGCATATAGTCAACAACTTAACAATGAACATCTATGCATCCATCTCATCCAAATCAGACAATTTCATCAAAACATTCAGTAACACCACAAACAATCATCAAACAAATATTAGCACAACAAAGAATCGTTATACAATCATATGAAATTCACTAGATCTTGATAAAACAATAAACCTATAAATAAATGGATCTAAACTTGCATAAACATATGAGTTATATGAAATAACCATTAAAACTTACTAAACTAGATCCTATGGTGTGATCTGAATTCAAAATATACTTACCTTGGTTATATCTAGGTGAAAGCAACTCGAAATGTTGAAATTAAGATCAAACAAACCCATATACTCGATTGAATCCGTGTGAGAGATGTTTATCACTCACAAAATCCACAAAATAGCTTTAAATCAACAAATCTCTAATCTGGACAGCGAAGAACGACCTCTGAATCAACTCAATTGATACGATATATCCTTCCTTGATGTTGATCTTCAATTCTAGTTCTAAAATCTATGAAAAGAAATGAAGTGGAGGTGTATTCGATTGGGCCGGAGAATCGCAGGCATCCAACCAAATGAGAAATGAAGAGACTAAACAATTCTCTTTACCCCTATCCTCCTATTTATAGCTAACAGTCCCTAGCCTTAATGGCCCTCACTAATCAGCCTACCAATGACTAATTAGCCTATCTAGAAAACTAGCAACACTAAAATAGCGATGACTCCCAGACTGCTTAACCAAATTCTTATTATGACCACTCTATGGAATTGGAAACACCATTTCCAATCCAATGAAATCAATTCTAGCTCCTGATTCGATTCCTGTCATAAGTTATGCCCTAAACAAAAATAACTGAGGCAAAACGGTCACAAATAAAATTGGTAAAAATCATGGACATGTCTCACCTCCCAATGAACAACGTATATAATGATGAGAATGATCTGACCCCAGGAAATTAAATAAAAATATTTTACAATCCTCCGATACATAAAATGCAGGTCGTTACACTACTCTTCATTCCCCAGTTCGTGCTACTTCTCGTATTCAAACCACATACAAAACCTCCCTAATACGATGCCCATACGAGATTGTTGCGCCACCGCTCCTTACCTGGAGTTCATCCGAGATCGTCAGTCGATGCAACCCATTGGACTCTGCCCACTCCATAAACTCCGTCACACCTCGAGCCATAGTTTGCTTCCAGTTCGCCAATCAACGTCGGCCACTTCCGAAGAGATTCTGACAAGTAGAGTACTTTAAACCCGATCATGATTGGTAATATCACGGAGCTCAATGAGCTGAACCAATTCGTAGTTGAGAGTATGTATTTGGTAAGTGGATTGGGAGATTGAGAGAGAAGAAATTTTCGAGTTTCCGGCCGTTCATTTGATTGTTTGAAACCATATAGGAGGACGAGTGCGGAATAAACAGAAAAAGGACAGGGAAAAAACACTGCCATGTGGATGTTTTCAAACGCGCAAAGGTATCTGAAGATTTTTTTATTCTATATATATGTCAAGTTTCAGCCGAAAGTATTAACCATGACCAAACGAAACACGTGATGATTTTTATTTTATTTAAATATGTTAGAGCCTAAATTTTTGACCAAACCGATATTTTTTCTCAGGATAAGGATTTTCTTAGAAAATGAAAACGACGTAAAAATATTTGGCTAAGACATTTTGAACAGGCAGCGTATACTTCAGCATGTGCGAAATTTGGTTTATATTTTCCACAGTCGAAGTATCTGACTCTGTAAATTTTTAGATAAGATTCAACGATTCATAAGAGATTGCAAAAGATTAGGCAAGATATATTGTGGAATTGTTTTGATTTTAAATGAAAACGACCCTGATTAAAATAGTGGAAATTAGACAGCTATCCCTGTTAGAGTTTGTAATACAAACGGCCTCCCTCCCCAACTTTCATTTCAAAGCAGGTCCTTATTTTCTTAGTTACGTGTTTTTCATCAAAAAAAATTTTTATTGTCGGGTAAAAAAAAATCAAAAAATCAAAAATAGGCAAACGTTCGCATAAAACCACAAAAAAAAAACTTGCATACATATATGCAAATAAACTCAGTAGTTGCACACATGTATGCAACTATTCCTGAAGCAGTTCACACTGAAATTTTGCATGAATTCTTGCATACATGTATGCAAGTATTTTAAATACATGCATACATGTATGAAAATAATTCATGAAGATTTCAGGTGGAAAAATCTGCACGAATACTTGCATGCATGTATGCAAGTATTCTATTTTCTTGCATACATGTATGCAAGTAAAAATGAACAGATATTCATGCTTGCAGATTATTGCATACATGTGCGCATTTATTCCGAATACTTGCATGATTGTATGCAAATAAATATGAAATAATTGGCATGCCTACGAATTATAGCATACTTGTATGCAAGAATTCTGTATTACTTGCATGCCTATATGCAAAAAACCCAACGCAAATGCATGACTGAAATAGTTGTACAGATGAATGAAAGAATTTCAAATATATGCATCCTTTGATGCAATAAACTGCAGTTTCGTTGTTTTTGTGTATTTTTTGTTTTTGATGAGTTTTCCAGTGGTTTTTTAATTTGAATTTTTTATGTTTATGTGTTTGATTTAAATATGAATTTTCATTATTTTTTTCATGAATTTTCGAAAAATAGGGACCTAATTTACAATAAGTTTAGGCCCGGATGTGAGCCTAATTTTGAAACTTAATAGGCACCTATGCCAAATGGACCCATTAAAATATTATTTAACGTGTAATGTTCGATGTTTATAATTCGTACAAACTCCGGTCGTGACAAATTGGAAATCCTACAATAACTTACAAGTACATATCCAATGGCACAAGTTTTGTTAGATTTTGAGATTGTTTTCCCGAAATGATATTTTACATGTAAAATGATGCTATTTTTTACACCAATTTCCCTGGTCTCCAGAATTAATGAACCATATATATCTTGACACTAAATGTCAATATGAATTCAATGGAACAAGTATCGCATCTTACTTCAATCGATAGCTCAAGTTATACGCAAATACCTTCTAATTAAATTAAATTCATTTAATTAAACACTACTCAAAATAGTTGTGTGTTTATTACTACCGAAGTCACACACGATATCGGATCGCCATGAAATTTATTTTCATATAATAATTTAACATTATGAATCCAATGAAACCGGTTTTGTTGAAATCCATAACATTTTTCAAAATTGATTATTTTTAACTAGATTAAGTTTATATAAAATTCTTCATTTTCGCCAAATCAACATTATACTTAAATTTTTGAAACTCTGTTAACTCCCATTATACTACAATAGCCTATATAACTTATTCATCAACCATTTTTATTTGATTTCAGGTTAAAACGATATAAAATTTATTAAAAAGCCTTTTTATTTACATTAAGTAAAACGTCATGGTTTATAAATGATTCCATAACGATTATTTGAAAACTTTATTTGGGCATAACTCAAAGTCTATAATATGAAATATCCATTTTTCTCTTTCATTAATTATAAACTAATAAATTCAGACAATTCTCATTTCAAAGAATTCTGGCCTAAAATGAATTATGTATATTCAATTGAAGTTCAAAACTTAATATTAGGAACTACCGCGATGTTACAAGCTCATTTATAATTATATATAAATTATGCGTTAAAACTTCATTTAATAAATAAATATCCTTTTATATTTCCAAACCAACATTTAAAATCAATTTTAAATATTCAAACTTAACGGTTAGAAATTTGGGTCATTACAAACAACCTTAGGTTGTTAATTTGCCGATCATTCATGCTACCTCAAGCAACTCAAAATTGCAAGTCCAAACTCACCACAAGTTAATATACTAAGAAGGTATATTTTATTAAGAGAAATTCTTATTTTATTTTCTTAAAATTATCCATTTATTAAATAAATCATTATAGTTTATAAACGACCATACCACATTTTTTTTTTGAAACTTTGATTTTGACATAACTCAAAATATAGAAGATGGTTCCTAATTTTTATCTCATAGTGGGAAATTATAATTTAATAGATATGGAAGATTCTTGTTTCAAAAAATTCTGACTTATATTGGATTTTATATACTTAGCTGAAATTCAAATTGTAAAATTACGAAATACCGCAATGACGCAAGCTCGTTTTTTATTAAATTTAATTATTAAATTTAACTTAGTTTAATTAGTAATTTATAACCATATTCACTTAAGTTTCTAGTATAAACTAAGCTAGGTTTTCAAATCTAATCTAAAAATTTCGACTATCCAAAATCATTGAATATTCCATTACAAATCTATGATATATCACTTAACGCATACATACATTCATATTATAATTTGGCTGAGAATTTCAGGATCAAACTTCGAATTCCAAAATCATAAATTTTGGATTCAAAACAAACTTTAGGTATAATCCAGCAATTTATCTATGGTAGCAAGTCTTACTTAGAAACTCGAGAATAAACACCAACGATGATGTAGCAAACATCATTAGAATTATTTTCCAATGACACAAGCAAGATTTATGCTTTTAAACTCTTTGTAATCCATTATTTATTCATAAACAATTTCAAATAATAAAACCATTACTTTTGAAAAGCCATTTTCAAAACTCATCAGAAATTTAGATCTTTCCAATCTCAACTCAAACCCATTTCCTATTTATAAACCGCGTTAATAAACTTACATTTATATAATTCTAGTTATATATATAATTTCTTCACATGGGTTCATCCTAGGTTAATGATATATTAGACACTTAGGTTAAATTCTTACCCAACCCATGCAAAAAGAGTGATAATATTTCTTTTATCTAAACAAGTAGATAATACCCATAAACTGGTCAAGCACAACTACCAATCAATCGATAATATTAAATGCTCAAAGTGAGCATGACTTAACAATAAATGAAAATAATAGAATATTATTATTTCCAATCAACTAATCATTCATAAACTATATTTAGTTTGAAAATTCTTTTATATAAAAAATCATAAAATTATTTCACTTATCAACTCTTCAAAACAATTTTGTGTTAATTTTCCTCATTCAAGTGTTTAGAAATTCCTATCGACCATGTCAATAAAGCGCGTCGATTTGGAATTCATATACCACTCAACCGATAAACAAACAAAATACAAAACGTTTTACAACACCAACAAGTATGCACTCTCGTATATATACTTATATACTAAAACTCAATCTAGGGCATTACTAATCCCATCTAAACCGAGTTACGACATAGAGTTCAAGGTTATTGTTGACGTGGGGAATTGTCGTCGATTCAACATGCCAACCCTCGAGTGTAAGTGTAACGTCCCAGGATTTCCGGCCCCGGAAATCGACATAAATACCCTTACTGTAACTCATGCCGACCTTCCAAGCACCGAAAACACTAGAATGTTATTGGGAAGAATTTAGAGTGTGAGATAAGAAAGAAAGAAATATCAGAATAGAAGAAGAAGAAGAAGAACCAACACAACACAGAATCAGAATCTCACATCGCAGCGGAACAAAATATAATATAGAAATAAATCTTTACTGAGAGCTTTAAAATACTTACAATCATCAGAGTACAGCACACATCTGGACAGTTATAATAACCTGTCCTCAGATACAACACACAGCGGAATAGTAGCTATATAATATCACACGTCTGGACTCTTCCAGCTCGTCTCTTCACGTCATTCGATAACCTGAACCTGTACACCTCGGGCTAACCCGAGCATTTACAAAACACCGGGTCAGTCTGGTGAACCAGAGTGAGATAAACAACTAAGTTTAAGGGTATCACACAACCTGATTTTAAAGTTAAAATCTTTTCGAAAGAAAAGGGTAATCGTAAGACCAAATCCACACATAAATACGGACGGCTTTTACCTTACGATAACCCACAATATTTTTGAAATCAATATCTTTTCTGATATTATAATAACGTCTAAATACAAGTAAATAACAATCTAGTGGAACGCTTGCATCTCACGCTCCACATATATAATATACAATCAAAACCGCGGGCGCTTATTGGAGATTGGATTCCGATCTTGACAAGGTATGGGACCTCCTGCCGATAGTGTATCTCTAGAGGCGAATACACTGGGTTCAACAAGAACGTCTTGCAACCCAGGCCTCACATGACCGACCACTCATTTCGCTTGAGTGTATCGAATGTATATCACCAACGGTTGGGCTCAAACCACCGTTTCCCGATAAGGGACAGCATCGATAGATTAAAGAAGCAAAAGGAATTTCTCTAGATAGGTGATTATACACCCTAATGGGAGCGACCCACATAGCCATGTTGCCTGCCCGATTTTTGTCATTTCCCGGTTGATGAGGCTTGAGGTCAGAACACATCTGGTCATCATACACTTTGAATGCCACATCGTCAGATCCGCCAGATCACACTGATTGACATCCACAAAATACTCTAGTTTATTTGGCTAGAGAATAACCATTTCTCCGTCATCAACTATGGTACGTTTGGAGAAATCAACGCATGTAATTCCTTTGGAAATACTCTGTCAGACATCCGTCCATACAAGTCATCCAGGAACAGGATGAACCGAAGGTACTCTCCTACTACATCCAATATAGGAATCACCCCATGGATCAGTAGCGAGAAGTCCTTGCAACCCATAGATTTCAACCACGAAAGATTCACAGTTTATCTCAGGGAGCTAACCAGAGATTATTAGCGGTTCTTCCGTTTAATGAAGATCCACGGTCTTCGATGCTCCATCTCGACCATCTTCCGGTATCTTCACGTATTTGTTGGTTGGAATGGTTTTCGAATATATATTCGATCCCGGTCTTTCCATACCAACAATCGTATTGGACAGATTTGATAGTCGGTGATTTAACTATCAAAAAATCAGTGTTTCAACCATGACAACCCAATGAGTTTACTGGTTCAGTATTCATCATCACTTGGCCTTTTAAATAAAACAAATGAAATTTAAAACTCTTAAATATATCGATATTATAAATATAACTTTCTCTTCTTATTTAACATAAGATTACTCCTTAAACCAATTTATTCTATTCCTTAGTAAAACCTTGTATCACCTCCAGTTTCATACTTTTACTTGGAACTCTTGTTATATATTCTTCACATTCCCATTAACCGTTACACTATTGTTTCTCTAATGGGAATAATACATATTTACTAACCTCCTTTACCATTACAACTAATATTATCTGCAGATAATCCTGATGTCGTTCAAGTTGGGGTATTTTAATTACCTCTCAGACCTTGATCAACAACGTTCATATCTGGAGATAAATACAAGTTGTAATCCAAACCCACATTTCACTTTAATCCCCTTCAAATTCCATTTAACTATTTTACATAAAATACAGTTTCATACAACCATCTTACCTTTTTGAAATTTATTCCTTATTATTCTTTTAATTCAATGATTAAATAATTCCTTATAAAAACCCCACATTTTAACCTCGACCCTTTTTTTTAAACAAATTCATTTCAAAACTCCGATTTATTTACGAAATCCTACGATCCTCTTCTTTTATGGAATTCACTTTTCCAACTCCTTTTCAATCCCTTTTGACACTTCCCGCTTGAAATTCACATTTCAATTCTCCACTTTCCTTTAACCCCATGATTTCATGACGTTAATGTAAAATTAATGCTTTAACACTTTTAAACTTCTTTTATCTAACTCTGGTTTACTATAAACCATTTTTATCCTAGACTCCTTTAACTTAATTCAAATAATTAAGTAACCTTTATTTCAAGTTATTGTATTTGTTTGAAATTCCTGTTATAACTTTGTTATAAAAAATTTGGGTTTTTAAATATAAAACCGTACATAAACTCCTTTCACCATCCAACTAGATTTGGTTCCAACTCCAATTACCTTTAAATGAATTTCCATTTAAAGAGAATTTTGCTAAATTATTATTAATTAAAACAATAATTTACCTCGATCATTAACTGCTGTAAAAATAGTTAATCTCTTTATTAACTAAAATAAATAGTAAATCTTATTAAAATTTAAACAATATTCATTGAACTGTTTTATTTAAAACACAATTATTTAATAATCAATTTCAATTAAAACTATCGATTTAGTCAACCCATCATGGTTATACCATAAATCAATTCTAATTTGTTTTTCCCTTTAAATTAATTAATAAAATAATTCCATTAAATTTGTTTCTCAACAACATAATTATCCAAATTTAACTGTTACGTTAACTTTCCTATTCTCACCTTTACACATCAGTTTTGACTTCATAAAATCAATTTACAATTGATTATAACCATGAATATTTATTCCCTTATAATAAGGTTTTATTCAAAATCTATCTCCAGTTATAAAATAAATTTTATAACTTCATTTTTATCAATTCACCTAACGGTAAATCAATATAAACAAAACAAATTTTCTTTTAGGCCATTCACTGTTGATTACTTAACCAATATAACTTATTGGTTAAAACACGACACAGGTTGACTTTTCAATCAATGATCACTACTAAAATCAATTACCGAATAATGACAATTCATATATGATAATATGAAAATAAATAATATATTTGAGGAATCTGGTTGGATCCCTCCAACCTGTCCTTCCCTGTATACCGATGGTTATCTCAAATAGATTGTTCAATTCAAACAGATCAAACGATTCAAACAATTCAACCAATTTAAACACGTTTATTTTATAAACGTGACCAACAAGGTAAATTACCTTTATTGGAACCAATCGTTAGAATAATGATTTGGTATTTCACTGAAATAAAACAACGGTTTAATTTCATCAGTTAAATCAACAAGCAAACAATCAACCATTGGCAAGCAGAGCACACAAAATAAAAACCCAATTTATATAAAAATATAAATGGGAAAACTGAGTGAGTTTAACTCACCTTGAGTTGATACCGTTGTTTAATCGGCTCGTTTCAGTTAAATTAAACAAGTGTTTTAATTTAACTGAAAATCTCAGTCGATTCCAAAAGCATCCAGGTTGGTTCCATGATGTAGTGCTTTCCAACGTGATTCCACGACATCTGGTTTGTCCAGTTCTGATCAGATATGAGTAAGTTATCATCATTTTAAGTTATATAATTAATTTATTCTAATTTATCTCTTAATTACTAAAATAAAAAAATTATACTAGTTACATGACTAAAAATTTACGGCTGAATTCTCATATGTTCATGCTTTAGGATCCGATAATTCGTCTCGCCTTCTTCCAGTTTCATCTGTAGAAGCCAACACGAATTTAATTAGTTTATTATAAGATCATGAATTAGTAAATATGCCGGCTTCCTTCAGCAAAATGAACAGCTCAACAAAAACTCCTCCCAACACGTACAACCACCTTTCATCACTTTTCCAATCTTCTACTTCGTTTCCCCATGACCTGCACCATTTACAGTCCATCATTATGCGATTAAAACCATTAAAATAATGGTTACTTAATCAGTTAATTATTAAGCTTAAACTATTTACTTTTATTATAAACTGGGCCGCTGCTTTTTCCTTAATCCTTCCCGAACGGCTTCGAACGACATCAGCAAACCCACGCTCCACTCCATCTTCCACCGTGGCGGTCAACTACGCCCACCGGACCACCATTTCAACTTCTGCTCTCCCTCACGTGATCACTACTGTGCCTTCTCTTCCCTTTCGAGTTTATAGTTAATACATGCGAACCCCCTCTCCTCAGTTTGCCCTTGCCTGACGGATCCCAAAGCACACCAGGAAAAAACATAGAGACCGCAACCGCTCCCTGCTGTCCATGCATCCATCCCTCTCCTCTTCTTCTTTCGAATGCCACCAGCGATCGCATGGATCCATCGCCCATAACAGCTTTGAAATTCTGCAACAGCTCATGCTCTCCCTTTACTTCCAGTAAACAGCGTTGAATCCTCTAAAACAAACTGATATGGTTGAGGAGCCTTTTATTTTGTTTGATTTGGTCGATGGAATCTCGTGTTTCATTTGAAGAAGGATTCTGTTTTGTTTCAATGTCTGATAGGTGTCAAACCATAGCAGCAATAGTTATTTATAGAGTAAACACCGTGGTAGTCAAGTAATAGGGTATAGGTTCGTACAAGGGATGGATAGCTGTTCACGTGAGAGAAATTCTCAAAAAGGGAATTGCTTGACAGTCACGGTTGGGACAGATTGGGACGCACGCACAAACAGTTTGGGACGCAAGGTAAATGAATATTTTAGACGTAAGTCAGCAGTTATTTGGGATGATAAAAACAAAACAAAGGATTTGGAAAGTGGGAAGAATTTGTATGGTTGTAAATAATTTAATATTTTATTTCAACGGTACTTCGTGTTGAAGTAATCAGTAAAAATACCCACAAACGACTTCTATTTTTCTGATAAAAAGGCTAATCTTTGTATAGAAAAGTATTCCGGACCCAATGGAACAGGTTTCGTCGAAATCCGAGGTCGTTTGAAAAAATTTCCTTTATAAAACCAAAAATAAACACGCATTTAATTTTTTCACGATCACCAGATTAATCAAATCAACTTGAAACTTTGCAATCCAATAATAATCCTTCGATACGAATCCAACGGCACTAGTTTCGTCGCATTCTGAGACTGTTTCCCCGGTATGCTATTTTTACGCGCACCGCAATGCCATTTCAGACACCAAATTACCCGGTCTCTAAAAATAACAAGTATATACCTATCCTGACTCTAATCGACGATACGAACTCAACGGAATTGGTTTCGTGGCCTAATTCGATCGTCTTCTCAAGTTACACTCGAATATCTCTTTATTAAATTAATTACGCGCTATAGGAATTGAACGGGCGTTTGTGGCTGCCGTGGTCACATACGACATCAGTTTGCCACGCTATTTAACACCGTACAATAATTTAACAATACGGTTCTAACTTTTCTCGTTTCACAGAAATCCGACTTATATCGAATCCTGTATATTCGATTGAAGTTCAAAACTCCAATTTACGAACTACGCGCCATTTCAAGCTCTATTTATATTTATATAAATTATAACGTTTAAACTTCGTTTAAATAAACGAATTCAATATTAAAATTCATTAATGTTCCAAATATAATATTTAAAATAATAAATCAAATAAAATATTTGACTGCCAAAACACGGGTCGTTACATTCTTCCCCCCTTAAAATAATTTCGTCCTCGAAATTACTAAGGTAAGAAAGAATGTTGCAAATCCATTAATTTCCAAATCCAATTTATTTAAAAATCGAGAACAATTCAACATCGTATATAAATATTTTCAAAAATATCAAAAAATTTCCAACACATTAAATTCTGGGAAAAATTCGGCAGAGTATCCCCTGCACGGAGTGACATCTGCGATATCGCTGTAATAACTAAATAATATATATACATCGATCAACGGTCAGAAAACGAAAATCAAAAACCCCAAAATTTTATATTTCGCGTAGGCGTACCTTTTACGAGCGCTATCGAACATATCTGCTTAACGTATACATGATTTACTCAACCAATATAAATATGCTTAGCCATCTGGCACCTGTACTCAACTCAATTCACATATCAGTAACAGATATATGAAATTCTGAGATAGTATTTCACCAATCGACTGGTATAATCATAATAATTTCAAAATCACACACATAGCATCATTTCATTATCAAATACAGGTTTAAATCATTTATTTTAAATCATATGCAGTCCCAGCTCAGTTTTTATATTATACTGGAATTTATCCTTTAGTTTATAATTTATTTAACTCCATTAAATTATTGATTATCTCCATTCAAACAACCCACCATCCAATAACAAACCAATCACAAACAACAACCAATACACAACCACATCAACCAAATCAATTGAAATTAATTCAATATTAATATTTTACTTTGGTTTCACATATCTGATTATTACTCATTTAATTCAAATTTATTTAACTCAATATCAATATCACTATTATGTATTTACACTTAACCAAGTTAATTTTCAGTTCAAATTCTTAATCAAATTTGAATTGGTCAAGATTGACAAACACATCAAATACATCATCTCAATAAATTGAGAAAGTTACTTCTTTTCTATACAAAAATATCATTTGGGTAAAATTATTTCATTTACCCACTTTTCAAAACAATACTGCATCCATTGCCAGTTCTATGCTTTTCAACACTTGAACCGATCAACAAACACAATAAAAACCATTTGTATATAAAATTTACAAATACGCGCTCTCATATATATACACTCAATCTCGATCTTGGGTATTACTAACTCAATCTCTATCGAGTTACACCACAGAGCCAAGGTTATTACTAAACCAATAGCTCTGATACCACTGTAACGAGCCAGGGATTCGAGTAGGCTTTTCAACCATCCTCTCCTCCCCCATGGCAGAGGGCTAACCTCCCCCGTGGCTTACAGAGATACCTCAGAACTGCTTTTATGGCCAGCCTCTCGACTCGACCAACCCACATTGTTGGGAGATGTAGGGGTAAGAGTCTCCCGTTCGCCACCAAACGCAAAGCGAGAACCCCCTATCATCCGTACCAATTAAGAAACCAGCTCTGATACCACTCTAACGACCCAGGATTTCCAGCCCCGGAAATCGACATAAATACCCTTACTTTAACTCATGCCGACCTTCCAAGCACCGAAAACACTAGAACGTTATTGGGAAGAATTTAAAGGGTGAGATAAGAAAGAAAGAAATATCAGAATAGAAGAAGAAGAAGAACCAACACAACACAGAATCAGAATCTCACATCGCAGCGGAACAAAATATAATATAGAAATAAATCTTTACTGAGAGCTTTAAAATACTTACAATCATCAGAGTACAGCACACATATGGACAATTATAATAACCTGTCCTCAGATACAACACACAGCGGAATAGTAGCTATATAATATCACACGTCTGGACTCTTCCAGCTCGTCTCTTCACGTCATTCGATAACCTGAACCTGTACACCTCGGGCTAACCCGAGCATTGACAAAACACCGGGTCAGTCTGGTGAACCAGAGTGAGATAAACACACTAAGTTTAAGGGTATCACACAACCTGATTTTAAAGATAAAATCTTTTCGAAAGAAAAGGGTAATCGTAAGACCAAATCCACACATAAATACGGACGGCTTTTACCTTACGATAACCCACAATATTTTTGAAATCAATATCTTTTCTGATATTATAATAACGTCTAAATACAAGTAAATAACAATCTAGTGGAACGCTTGCATCTCACGCTCCACATATATAATATACAATCAAAACCGCGGGCGCTTATTGGAGATTGGATTCCGATCTTGACAAGGTATGGGACCACCTGCCGATAGTGTATCTCTAGAGGCGAATACACTGGGTTCAACAAGAACGTCTTGCAACCCGGGCCTCACATGACCGACCACTCATTTCGCTTGAGTGTATCGAATGTATATCACCAACGGTTGGGCTCAAACCACCGTTTCCCGATAAGGGACAGCATCGATAGATTAAAGAAGCAAAAGGAATTTCTCTAGATAGGTGATTATACACCCTAATGGGAGCGACCCACATAGCCATGCTGCCTGCCCGATTTTTGTCATTTCCCGGTTGATGAGACTTGAGGTCAGAACACATCTGGTCATCATACACTTTGAATGCCACATCGTCAGATCCGCCAGATCACACTGATTGACGTCCACAAAATACTCTAGTTTATTTGGCTAGAGAATAACCATTTCTCCGTCATCAACTATGGTACGTTTGGAGAAATCAGCGCATGTAATTCCTTTGGAAATACTCTGTCAGACATCCGTCCATACAAGTCATCCAGGAACAGGATGAACCGAAGGTACTCTCCTACTACATCCAATATAGGAATCACCCCATGGATCAGTAGCGAGAAGTCCTTGCAACCCATAGATTTCAACCACGAAAGATTCACAGTTTATCTCTGGGAGCTAACCAAAGATTATTAGCGGTTCTTCCGTTTAATGAAGATCCACGGTCTTCAATGCTCCATCTCGACCATCTTCCGGTATCTTCACGTATTTGTTGGTCGGAATGGTTTTCGAATATATATTCAATCCCGGTCTTTCCATACCAACAATCGTATTGGACAGATTTGATAGTCGGTGATTTAACTATCAAAAAATCAGTGTTTCAATCATGACAACCCAATGAGTTTACTGGTTCAGGATTCATCATCACTTGGCCTTTTAAATAAAACAAATGAAATTTAAAACTCTTAAATATATCGATATTATAAATATAACTTTCTCTTCTTATTTAACATAAGATTACTCCTTAAACCAGTTTATTCTATTCCTTAGTAAAATCTTGTATCACCTCCAGTTTCCTACTTTTACTTGGAACTCTTGTTATATATTCTTCACATTCCCATTAACCGTTACACTATTGTTTCTCTAATGGGAATAATACATATTTACTAACCTCCTTTACCATTACAACTAATATTATCTGCAGATAATCCTGATGTCGTTCAAGTTGAGGTATTTTAATTATCTCTCAGACCTTGATCAACAACGTTCATTTCTGGAGATAAATACAAGTTGTAATCCAAACCCACATTTCACTTTAATCCCCTTCAAATTCCATTTAACTATTTTACATAAAATACGGTTTCATACAACCGTCTTACCTTTTTGAAATCTATTCCTTATTATTCTTTTAATTCAACGATTAAATAATTCCTTATAAAAACCCCACATTTTAACCTCGACCCTTTTTTTTAAACAAATTCATTTCAAAACTCCGATTTATTTACGAAATCCTACGATCCTCTTCTTTTATGGAATTCACTTTTCCGACTCCTTTTCTATCCCTTTTGACACTTCCCGCTTGAAATTCACATTTCAATTCTCCACTTTCCTTTAACCCCATGTTTTCATGACGTTAATGTAAAATTAACGCTTTAACACTTTTAAACTTCTTTTATCTAACTTTGGTTTACTATAAACCATTTTTATCCCAGACTCCTTTAACTTAATTCAAATAATTAAGTAACCTTTATTTCAAGTTATTGTATTTGTTTGAAATTCCTGTTATAACTTTGTTATAAAAATTTTGGGTTTTTAAATATAAAACCGTACATAAACTCCTTTCACCATCCAACTAGATTTGGTTCCAACTCCAATTACCTTTAAATGAATTTCCATTTAAAGAGAATTTTGCTAAATTATTATTAATTAAAACAATAATTTACCTCGATCATTAACTGCTGTAAAAATAGTTAATCTCTTTATTAACTAAAATAAATAGTAAATCTTATTAAAATTTAAACAATATTCATTGAACTGTTTTATTTAAAACACAATTATTTAATAATCAATTTCAATTAAAACTATCGATTTAGTCAACCCATCATGGTTATACCATAAATCGATTCTAATTTGTTTTTCCCTTTAAATTAATTAATAAAATAATTCAATTAAATTTGTTTCTCAACAACATAATTATCCAAATTTAACTGTTACGTTAATTTTCCTATTCTCACCTTTACACATCAATTTTGACTTCATAAAATCAATTTACAATTGATTATAACCATGAATAATTATTCCCTTATAATAAGGTTTTATTCAAAATCTATCTCCAGTTATAAAATAAATTTTATAACTTCAGTTTTATCAATTCACCTAACGGTAAATCAATATAAACAAAACAAATTTTCTTTTAGGCCATTCACTGCTGATTACTTAACCAATATAACTCATTAGTTAAAACATGACACAGGTTGACTTTTCAATCAATGATCACTACTAAAATCAATTACCCAATAATGACAGTTCATATATGATAATATGAAAATAAATAATATATTTGAGGAATCTGGTTGGATCCCTCCAACCTGTCCTTCCCTGTATACCAATGGTTATCTCAAACAGAATGTTCAATTCAAATAGATCAAACGATTCAAACAATTCAACCAATTCAACCAATTTAAACATGTTTATTTTATAAACGTGACCAACAAGGTAAATAACCTTTATTGGAACCAATCGTTAGAATAATGATTTGGTATTTCACTGAAATAAAACAACGGTTTAATTTCATCAGTTAAATCAACAAGCAAACAGTCAATCATTGGCAAGCAGAGCACACAAAATAAAAACCCAATTTATATAAAAATATAAATGGGAAAACTGAGTGAGTTTAACTCACCTTGAGTTGATACCGTTGTTTAATCGGCTCGTTTCAGTTAAATTAAACAAGTGTTTTAATTTAACTGAAAATCTCAGTTGATTCCAAAAGCGTCCAGGTTGGTTCCATGATGTAGTGCTTGCCAACGTGATTCCACGACATCTGGTTTGTCCAGTTCTGATCAGATATGAGTAAGTTATCATCGTTTTAAGTTATATAATTAATTTATTCTAATTTATCTCTTAATTACTAAAATAAAAAAATTATTAAACTAATTACATGACTAAAAATTTACGGCTGAATTCTCATATGTTTATGCTTTAGGATTCGATAATTCGTCTCGCCTGCTTCCAGTTTCATCTGTAGAAGCCAACACGAATTTAATTAGTTTATTATAAGATCATGAATTAGTAAATATGCCGGCTTCCTTCAGCAAAATGAACAACTCAACAAAAACTCCTCCCAACACGTACAACCACCTTTCATCACTTTTCCAATCTTCTACTTCGTTTCCCCATGACCTGCACCATTTACAATCCATCATTATGCGATTAAAACCATTAAAATAATGGTTAGTTAATCAGTTAATTATTAAGCTTAAACTATTTGCTTTTTTTATAAACTGGGCCGTTGCTTTTTCTTTAATTCTTCCCGAACGGCTTCGAACGACATCAGCAAACCCACGCTCCACTCCATCTTCCACTGTCGTAGTCAACTACGCCCACCGGACCACCATTTCAACTCCTGCTCTCCCTCACGTGATCACTGTTGTGCCTTCTCTTCCCTTTCCAGTTTATAGTTAATACATGCGAACCCCCTCTCCTCAGTTTGCCCTTGCATGACCAATCCCAAAGCCTACCAGGAAAAAACATGGAGACCGCAACCGCTCCCTGCTGTTCATGCATCCATCCCTCTCCTCTTCTTCTTTCGAACGCCACCAGCGACCCCATGGATCAATCGCCCATAACAACTTTGAAATTCCACAACAGCTCACGCTCTCCCTTTACTTCCAGTAAACAGCGTTGAATCCTCTAAAACAAACTGATATGGTTGAGGAGCCTTTTATTTTGTTTGATTTGGTCGATGGAATCTCGTGTTTCATTTGAAGAAGGATTCTGTTTTGTTTCAATGTCTGGTAGGTGTCAAACCATAGCAGCGATAGCTATTTATAGAGTAAACACCGTGGTAGTCAAGTAATAGGGTATAGGTTCGTATAGGGGATGGATAGCTGTTCACGTGAGAGAAATTCTCAAAAAGGGAATTGCTTGACAGTCACGGTTGGGACAGATTGGGACGCACGCACAAACAGTTTGGGGCGCAAGGTAAATGAATATTTTAGATGTAAGTCAGCAGTAATTTTGGATGCTAAAAACAAAACAAAGGATTTGGAAAGTGGGAAGAATTTGTATGGTTGTAAATAATTTAATATTTTATTTCAACGATACTTAGCGTTGAAGTAATCAGTAAAAATACCCACAAACGACTTCTGTTTTTTCTGATAAAAAGGCTAATCCTTGTATAGGAAAGTATTCCGGACCCAATGGAACAGGTTTCGTCGAAATCCGAGGCCGTTTGAAAAAATTTCCTTTATAAAACCAGAAATAAACACGCATTTAATTTTTTCACGATCACCAGATTAATCAAATCAACTTGAAACTTTGTAATCCTATAATAATCCTTCGATACGAATCCAACGGCACCAGTTTCGTCGCATTCTGAGACTGTTTCCCCGGTAGGCTATTTTTACGTGCACCGCAATGCCATTTCAGACACCAAATTACCCGGTCTCTAAAAATAACAACTATATACCTATCCTGACTCTAATCGATGATACAAACTCAACGGAATTGGTTTCGTGGCCTAATTCGATCGTCTGCTCAAGTTACACTCGAATATCTCTTTATTAAATTAATTACGCGCTATAGGAATTGAACGGGCGTTTGTGGCTGTCGTGGTCACATACGACATCAGTTTGCCACGCCATTTAACACCGTACAATAATTTAACGATACGGTTCTAACGTTTCTCGTTTCACAGAATTCCGACTTATATCGAATCATGTATATTCGATTGAAGTTCAAAACTCCAATTTACGAACTGCGCGCCATTTCAAGCTCTATTTATATTTATATAAATTATAACGTTTAAACGTCCTTTAAATAAACGAATTCAATATTAAAATTCATTAATATTCCAAATATAATATTTAAAATAATAAATCAAATAAAATATTTGACTGCCAAAACACTGGTCGTTACAGTAAGTGTTGTATAAACACAATAATCCAGATCCAAAATAATGAAACGTAAGGAGAACATATCTTTTTAAAATGGTTCGGCACTAACGCCTACGTCCACTTTATAGTAATCATTCATCATATAACAGCAGATTACAAGAGTTGTACAAGTTCACATAATATTTATGTACAAAGTAGAACAACAAAATGTTTATTAATTCTATAATTTGACCAAAATGCCCTTCTTTTTCTTCATTGAGTGGTAAAAGTGTTGACTTCGTCAACAATGTCCAAAATATAGCTTCAATGTTCCAAATCCAGAAATAACCAAAATGCCCAAAAGTAGTGTAAATGTCTAAGGAAATATCCAAAAGTGGAAGGAAAATGTGTATGTAACATTTTAGAAGTCCAAGCTATGTCCAATAATCATGGAGAAAAAGGTGGCCGCCATTAATGATGCTTCGGAGCTCCAAGAAGTCCAAAATACTAAATGAGAACCAACCACTTTAAATACCAAGCAAGGGGCTATTTGTAGGTGAGTTTTAGGTGTATCAGGCCAATTTTTGTATCCTAGGGGGATACAAAATTCGCTTCCCAAAACCGAAGTAAAAAAATCAACGTTTTGACCAAAAATCATAAAGTCTGGAAAAACTATTGAAAATGCATGTCAAACAGCCTAAAAAAGGAGATCAACATGGTAAAACTCCATGCCAACCTGATCTGGCATGTTCCTGGTAAGTTTACCACTTTTGAATTTCGAATCCCTCAAAATCCATGGAAAAGTGTGTTGGGCAAGAGAAAACTGGTAATCCACACGTATTTTCGTTGTGCCAGACCACTTTGCCACTTTCGCTTTCCACTTCCACATTTCGAATCCCTGGTTCGTGCTATAATTTTATGTTCCTTTGGCATGATACGAACGAGTGGGAGATTCGAATCCACCCGTACAGATTCACCTTTTTTCACATGCTAAGATTTCAACTCTCTCTATTTTGCCAAATTTCGACTCCCTCTTTTTCTTGCCGAAGTCGAAGATTTTTCTACTGAGGCTGAGTGCAACGCAGGATTTCAAATCCCTCTAGGGATTCGCAATCCCCTTGCCAAGCCAAAATTCTGGACCATGTTTATTGCGTGATCTGATTGAGTGAAACATGCAAATCCAAGCCAATTTCACATGTTAATCCACCATTTTTTAGTGTGCCAAACATGCCAACCCCAAAAATTGCTCGATTTGCTAGGGTAATCAACCAGGGTAGCGCACGTGGATTTTCATGATTTTCCGATGCCGATCAAGAATTTTTGATGTGCCGAATCATTTTTTTGCCAATTTACCAGATTTTGATGCTGCGAGTCACACAAGCCTTTTTCGTGATTGTGCCATGCCGATCAACTATTTTTAAGTGCACGACAATTTTTTTGCTAAATGCCAGATATTTTTGCATGATGAGTTTTGCCACATGATTTGACCGACACGCTCGAGTGTTTTGAGTTGTTTGGACAGAGTCGATCATGTATTTTTACTGCACCAGTTTTTTCGAGTCCATCGACAACGATTTTACAAATCGACGTTATTTCCAATCCTTTTTCGAATACGTCGCGATTTTGATTGAATCGCTTCGTATTTTTTTATGATGTTATTGATGCTTAAGCGCGTTGCTAACCAGAATCCCAACATGTGACAGCTTCATCGAAAAAGTGCATCAACATTTTGCCCCCTAAAATATGTCTTGCTTGATCGAAGGAAGATATGTTTTGCGAGATGAAGAGAAATCCATAAACCCATAATCACTTGGGATAGTATTATCCATGAGTCAGACAAGCACGAAGCTTGAACTTTGACGGAAGTTGACGATTACTTCGGATCATATTAGTTAGAAACCCATAATCGCTTTGAACCATATTAATCAAATGTCCATAAAAGGCCGACGACCCTTTTGGATCATATTTAGTGATAACCAGAATATAATATTAACCAAGATAACCTGAATAGTCCAATGAATATCGTGGTTTTCTTTGTGTAGAAGATCGACGACCACTGAGATTGTAGTAAAAAAGAACTTCGATGATTACTGAGATCATATTAGAAAGGAAAGCTGACGATTATTGCGATCGTATTTAGAATGGCCTGTTGAGTCCCGAATGCATGAGATTCAGAATGGAAGAAGCCTTGGGCTTGCTGAGGTTCGACGGAAATGGTATGTACCTGCAAGGGAGAGGGAGACTAGAGTCTTGATTTTACACTGGCCTGATCCAGTGAGGAGCCGAAGCCTAGATTTTATACTGGACTGTTCCAATGTGGAGCCGAAGCCGAATTTTATACTGGCCTGATCCGCTGAGGAGCGAAGCCCAGACTTCACACTGGACTGATCCAGTGAGAAGTCGAATCCCGTATATTATACTGAGTTGATCCAGTGTGGAGCCGAAGCTCGATTTTATACTAGATTGATCTAGTGAGAGGCAAAAGCCTAGATATTATACTGGACTAATCCAGTGCGTGGGCTGGAGCCTATGTTTATTCTGGATGGATCCAATAGTGGGCTACAACCTATGTTTATACTTTATTGACATCATGAAAGTACAACATTCGTTAGTCCAATCCCGAACACGACTGGAGACCACAAGCCGGTTCCGTGCGTGTGGGTCAAGGTTGCCGCTTTGATTGAGTACATACATGAAAAGTAAAAGGGAGAGAAGTCACTAGCAAGAATAAACGTAATGGACCGGAGCCTGGAGAGCCAAGATTCGTTGAGCGAGATCAGCTGATAATGATACCCAAGAGGTGACCAGCTCTTCCCCTATCCTGAGAAGTTGTAGAGGCAGAGCAGGTGGTGCAGCCATGGTTGTTGTATTAAGGATGTATTGCTGTAATTCATTGTACTATACGTGGGCTTCAATGAGGTCGTGGAACTTCCTGTAATGATCAGTGCTGTCACTTGGAAGTTCATGGAAAAGGTAGTACCCGTTGGATCTTGCTTGCTTCGAAGTTTGGTCCCTCTTGGGGATGCTTCTAGAAAGGTGCAGTTTCATGTATTTCAAGATAAACCCTCTCCAAGCCGTGAGTGAGTGCAATGTAAGCTGGGAAGTTTGGCTTGTAGAAAGGCCATGAGTTTCGGTTATCCTAAGGTTTACCCTTTCCTTTTTCAAGCATAGAAGGCCTAGAGCCTGTTGCAAAGTTGTTTTTGCTAGCGGGCTTTTCGTCGTAGGAGTCCTCCTCCCTAAGAAATCTTTCAGCATCGAAGTAGAATTCAGCGAGATCCGTCGGCGGATCCCGTCGCAATGTAGTCTATCTTGCCAAGTACGCCGAAGAAGGCTGTAACTAGGACCATGGATGGATCTGGTCTATCAATAGAGGCTACCCCCGCATTGAATCGTTTGAGAAATTTACGTAGAGTTTTGCCAGTTCTCTGCTTGATTGACGTTAGAGTCATGATGTTCCTTAGTTGGGAAATATGAACGCTGAATTACTCGATGAATCACCTAACCAAGATGTTCCACCTGTTAATAGATTCCAGATCCAACTATCTGAACCATAAAGCAGCAATGTCTGTAAGGTAAAGCAGGAAGCACTTGTCCATGACGTCGTCTGATGCTGAATGTACTTCCATGTGGCACATGTAGTGCATTAGACAAACAGTAGGATCCCTCCTATCATCGAAATCTTCTAGCACCGGCAATTTAAAGACCAGTGGGTTCTGAGAGTTCCTGATATCTTGATAGAAGGGGTTGCGAGTGATGCAGTCGAAACTGGCATGGGGTGCTCCGCCATGGGCGTAGCGTCGGATGACATCGGCGACTTTACTTTCACTTCCCAAGCCAAAAAATGGATTCAAATTCCATATATTGACGTCGATCCCCAGTGTCGAGTCTGACATTAGCTAAAGGTCGAGCACCAAGAAAAATATCTTGCTTGATCCTGATTTGTGGTGCCTCGATGGGAACAAATTTAAGATTAGGAACTATGGGAGTTCCTACGTCCGAAGCTGCACACCCTAGCACTTGAGTGGCATTTGCAATGCCTGATCCTCAAGCTTGATTGGCTACGACCTGAGCTAAGCCTTGAATGGGATTGAGGGTGTTGCCCTCGAGCCTAGCCGATTCAATAACTATTTGTGGGTTGGTGTTGACACGGGGTTGCTCTTTGGGAATTTTCCCCTAGTCCCGAGCCAACCCTTGCAGAACACTATCACCAGTTATGACAATGTTGCCTTGGGCTGCCTACATTGTAAATCCTTCGAGTCGGGTGAGAAGAGTGGCCATGATGGACTAATGGCGAAGGAAATTCTCTTCCTTCAATTCCAAGCAAGTAGTAAGATATTTAGTAAAATCCTTGATGACTCCGTTGATGTCATCTCGGTGACAAGTTTTGATGGGCGGCCGATTGATGATAGTTATTGCTCCTCCTTTACACTTGCTCCTTCTGAGCGAATGAGTTTCTTCCTTTTAACCATAGCGGGAAGCGAGTAAAGTCCATTTCCAAAAGAAAGTTAAGGTTGAATTCTAAAATCTAAAGACCAAATTTAAAAGGCATGGCTGAGAACTAAATCTGAAAACCTAAAGTCAAGAACTGAGACTGAAGCTGTGCGCCCCCTTTCCTTGGGCGCCAAATGTTGACATGGGGAATTGTTGTCGATTCAACACATTCTAACCCTCGAGTGTAAGTATTGTAGATACACAGTAATCCAAATCCAAAATAATTAAATGCGGGGAGGACACAGCTTTTATATTGGTTTGGCTCTAACACTTACATCCACTTTATAGTAGTCATTTATCATATAATAGCTGATTACAAGAGTTGTACAAGTTCAGGTATTATTTGTGTTCAAAGTTGTGTATTAGAACAAAAAATGTTTTTTAATTCGAAACTTTGACCAAAATGCCCTTCTTCTTCTTCATTGAGTGGAAAAGCATCGATTTGGTCAACAATGTCTAAATTATAGCTTCAATGTCCAAGAAATCCAAAAATATCAAAAATAGCTCAAAAGTAGTGTAAATGTCCAAGGAAATGTCCAAAAGTTGAAGAAAAACATGTATGTAATGTTTTAGATGTCCATGCTATGTCCAATAGTCATGGAGAAGAAGGTGATTGCCACTAATAATGCTTGAGAGATCTATGAAGTCCAAAATACCAAATGAGAACCAACCCCTTTGAAGGCCAAGCAAGTGGCTATTTATAGGTGAGATTTGGGTGTGTCAGGCCAAATTTCATATCCCTAACAGATACGAAATCCGCATCCCAAAATCAGAGTCGAAAATTTATGTTTTGACCAAAAATCATGAAATCTGGAAAAACTACTGAAAATGCATGTCGATCAGCCTAAAATAGGTGATCAACATGGTAAAACTCCATGCCAAGCTGATCTGGCACGTTCCTAGCCAGTTTACTACTTTTGAATTTTGAATCCCTCAAAATCCATGGAAAACCTGTGTTTGGCAAGAGAAAACTGGTGATCTACACGTATTTTCATTGTGCCAGGCCACTTTGCCACTTTCGCTTGCCACTTTTTGAATCCCTTATTCATGCCAAAATTTCGTATCTCTTTGACACAGTACAAACGCATGGAAAAAATCAAATTCTCCCGTACAGATCCGCCTTTTTTCACATGCTAAGATTTCAACTCCCCCTAGTTTGCCAAATTTTGACTCCCTCTTTTGCTTGCCAGTGTCAAAGTTTTTCTGCCGGGACTGAGTGCGATGCGGGCTTTCGAATCCTTGGATGGATTCGAAATGTAAAGGATTCGAAATCCCCTTGCTAAGCCAAAATTCTGAACCTTGTTTCTTGCATGATCTGACCGAGTGCAACACGCAGATTCGAGCCAATTTCACGTGTTGATCCTCCACTTTTGAGCATGCCAACCCCAAAAATTGCCAGATTTGTCACAATGATCAGCCAGGGTTGCGCACGTGGATTTTCATGATTTTCCCATGCCGATCAGGCATTATTGACGTGTTTAATCAGTTTTTTCCAATTTAGCAGATTTCGAAACCATGAGTCGCGTCGTGATTGTGCCGTGTCGATCAACTGTTTTTTAGTGTGGTACTGTTTTTTGCCAAATGGCAAATATTTTTGCACAATGGGTTTTGCCGCGTGATCAGGCCGACACGCTCATGCGTTTTGAGCTGATAGGACTGAGTCGATCACGTATTTTTACTGCGCCAGTTTTTTTGAGTCTATCGACGATGATTTAACGAATCGACGTCATTTCCAATCTTTTTTTGAATACGTCGCGACTTCAATCAAATCGCTATGTGTTTTCTGACAACATTATTGATGCTTAAGCGCGCTGCTGACCATAATTTCGAAGTGTGACATATTCGACCAAAAAGCATGTCAATAGTTATCACTTAACCTTCTACTCAAAAACCAACTGTAACAATCCAGAAAATTCGATGCTCGAATTTTGACACTAACTAATTATTTGTATTCACTTGCCAAAACCCAAATATCTAAAAGAAAGAAGTTAGAGGGTGAGAAGAAGAAAGAAATGTTAGAATAGAAGAAGAATATCAACACTACAGAGTCAGAGTGGAGTAGAATCACATAGCGGAATGAATAAAATATAATATATTATTACTCTTTATAGAAAGAGAAAACTGTATATATATATATATATATGATTATGCAATCAGAGTACGCAACAAAATCAACTTATATGATGCTGCTCAATTTAACACACACAACAGAAATAAACTTATACCAGAAAATACGGGAATATGTCTCGACTCCGGCTCCTCTCCTGAAGCTCCAAGCAAAACCAAATGCAACTTGGAAAATGTCATACGGATTGTCAGCCTGTGATACTTTCAGTGAGAAAACTCACACCACAAACATTTTTAGAAATCCTTTAAAAGAATGGAATTCTCGTAAGACACAACCACTCATAAACATGACACATGTTTTTCCCTCACGATAACTAAATCGCTTTTTATTACAAAATAAAGTGATAATATAATAATGTCTAGAATGCACAAATAAATTATTAATATAACCGAAAAACTTGCATCCTACTTTTCGACATAGTTGATTTACAACTAAACCGTACATGTGACACCCCACATCTGTTAATGTCACTCACTAAGGGAAAACAATAAGTTTCGTGAAGTGTTATAGGTAAACAGAAACAAAAATATTACAAGACAGTTATAAAAACAACAACGAAATTTAAAATTTATTTATAATAAAGCATCGTGGTTCAAAAACAGCACAGGTCTGAAATACACATAAACTATTACATCATAAAAACTACTATCGTGTACTTTAAATCATTAGAGTACATAAAAAGCATAATTCCCCAAATAAAGCATAGCCATAGTAGCAAGGATAAAAGCTTGATTCATACGTCAAAGGAGCTCCAACAAAGGTAAGCAGAATCACGGTCAAGCCTGATTATTCCCGCACTGAGAACCTGGGGCGAGGGAGAAACGAAAGAAAGAAGAGGAAACAAAAAGGGTCAAACATAAAGTCTGGCGAGTCTAGTTACTTTTAGCAAGTAAATAAATAAAAGTAGCATGACAAGCGTATAAAGTGGATAAGAGAGAGACAACTACATAAATGGAAGGAATGACAAGGTAAACAGGATAATCGTGATAGGGTATACTGTGCTTTTCTAAGGATTTCTCTGCACTAATACTAGTATAACTAAAATATGATGATCCCCAACATGTATACAACGGTAGACTTAGGAGTAATTTCTGGTGAGCGGTTTTATCCCCATACAATCCACAGGCAGCCCCCATGTTGGACTCCTAAACTTACCAAAGTCTAGATGTACCCTAACTACCCTAATCGATCGGCTCCCTACTCAGTTGATACCCTGTGCCGACGCCACAATAGGATGTATCACGTCCTAAAGTGACAAACCCTCAGTGATGTGCACAACCATATCTACCGGTGCTACGGTCGTCTTATCCCCTTCGGACCGGCTCATGCACGCACATGGCCCGGTTGGTTTGCGCCGCCAACACTGTCCTTCACGTTTGGATCTCTTACAATTAGCCTAGTAAGCATGTCCCTACTTCGACCTAGTTCGGAGTATTCGTTTGACACAGTGGTATGGGTTGCTGACTGAAATGTGTTGCACACAAATGATTCAAGCTCTCCCCTTTGTCTTCCATCCCCACTGCTAGGTTTTCCGCTAGTTATGTTTACCTAACGGTGTTTTTAATTACATAACCCCAACTGGTTAAGTTTGTGGGCCTATATTTACCAATATTACCCACCAACCCAAAGTGTACTTAACCCTCCCACTTAACCCTTAATCACATTAACAGGTGCATACAATCCCTATGGATTCAACTAGGTTAAGTGTTTCAATTCGTTATCATGTCCAATTATGGTTATAATGGGCTGGACCTCCCACACTAGGACTATAACTTGTGGATGTTGGATACGCCGGTCGGGTTCGGGCAGACTTCTTCCACAAGTTGGGCCTAACCTCGTGTCATTTCCGGATTCGTATTTGTGCATTTAGGCCTCTCACATTAGGTTTAACATTAGTGGCTATTGGATATGCCGGTCAGGTCCGGGCAGACTTCCACCACTAATGCAACCTAACCTTGTGCCATAAGTGCAGTTACAATTTCTAATTGTAGTCCTAGGCATTCATTATTAATTAATCAATTAATTAAACCTTTTCCTTTATAGGTGTTAATGCCCATTTTACCCAATTATTGTATTATATGTCCAATTACATTCTCTAATTATGTTTATATTCAAATTATGCCACTATTAACCTTTTCCCCCCGTTCCCTAACTAGCGCACTTACAAAATTGGCTACATGCCTTGGCTAGACAATAGCCTAGTCATAAACGATAAAAAGAGAAAGGTAATGACAGAGATGAATGTTCTATCATGACTGGCATAAATATATACTAACATGGTGATAAGGTGAATATATACATTCATATTGGCATGGACTTGTAATTGACATAATAAAAGGGTGGACATAAAAACAGATCTAGTGAAAAGGGTAATGATAAAACTTGATCTAACATAATTAGGATGAACAGATCCAAATTAGAATTCACATGTCCAATAATAACAGATCTCAAGTAATCACAACATGTTGATCTAGGTCTAAACAAGGGTTTAACTGTCCAAAAAATGATAATCCAAAATTAACCACAAATATAGAGAAAATGTAAGATCCACATATGTGACGTGATGAACTAACCACAAAAGGATAAGATCTAAAGAAAATAGATCTAACATAGTACAAGTTAAGATCCCAAATATGACATCACAAGTGAATTAGATCTATAGAAGTAGATTTAGCATAGTACAAGTTAAGATCCAAGGATATCATAGATTCAAAATTTTCAATAGATCTAATATGATAAATATTGAGATCCAAGCCATAGAATATTTTATATTGACAAAATATGATAAATCCAAGAAGATTTAATCACAGTGTATATCCAAATCATAGTCATAACATGTTACTTTTAATCATTTAAACCTAAAAGTAACTATACTCACAAGGATCGGATCTATGAGAATAGAAGGAGAAAACTGAAATTTGAATCTCAGATCTATACTTGGATCTATCAGAATAGAAGGAGAAAACTGAAATTCGAATCTCAGATCTATACTTGAAGCGCTTGATTTGTAGAAGAAAGGGTAAGATTCAGTTCAAGCACTGATGGCATCTGGCCTCCATAGTTGTTAGTACGAGAAAACAGGAGAAATGAAGATATATTTATAGCTGTCAGCCTCCAGAATTCGAATGCTACCTCAACCCTAGGGTGAATCGGGTCATGGGTCGACACCCACTTGAAAAAGGTCCAGATACCCAAAAACTAATATGGGTGCACTATACGAGTGCGCCGGTGTAAAAATTCCTTGGCGTACTTGTCAAGTGCGCCAGTTGTTTCTTCTCTTTTCACCAAACTTCTACCATCCATAACTTTTTCGTACGTTATCCGATTTATGCAAACCAGTTGTCAATCTTGACCAGAATTTCGAGATGAACGCAATGACGTAATCTGTTTCCCTTAATTCTGGATGTTAAATTAATTATTATTTAATTTATCCTCTTTAGTGTAGTTAAATACGGGGTGTTACATTCTTCCCTACTCAAAGGATTTCGTCCTCGAAATTTCCAAGTTAAGAGGAATGTTTCCTACCATCCATCATCCATCTACTTATCCACCAATCACAGGCATCCATTGTCCTTAAAATTTTCTAATGCTTATATGAACATATGCAAAGGTGTGTGTATATGTCCCAATACTGATGTGAAAATCAGGCAGTCTACTAATTTAGTTGACCTCCTTGATGCAATGTATGTTAGTGTCATGAATCCAATATGTATGCAAATAATCCTATTATAACAGGTGAGTTCTATATGTGTGCACATTCATTCGTCCAAACGCAACATCCATATGTTAATACATCCATTTACATCCATAAAAGAAAAGAAAATGCATACACATTCATATGCAGTATGAGAGTGATTGAGCCGATCTAGGGCCTAATGTGTGTGTAAATGCATCCACAGGCAGCCACTAGCAAACACTTACATCCACTTGCATCCATCAAACATAACATGTCTCAAACACATGTTTACATCCATAGGATTCCTATCTAAAAGTCGAAAATACTATGGATACGATATATTCAAATGATAGAACAAGTACAGATAAAACTTGGGAAAAAGGAGTTAAGAGCATACCCTCGGAAAGGAAAGGGTACAAAGCACGAATCTTGTCTTCGGTCTCCCAAGTCGCATCCTCTGGGTTATCTCCCCATTGAACCATTACTAACTTGATCTCTTTATTGCGTAGCTTCTTAACTTCTGATCCAAGAATACGGGTAGGGACTCGCCTGACTGTCGCCTCCCGTTCCACTTCTACCTCTTCCAATATACTCGGGTCAGCAACTTCCACGGTGTCATGTAAACATTTGCATAGATAAGAAACGTGGAAAACATCATGAACACCAGATAGATTTTCTGGGAGCTTTACTCCTTAGGCCATTTAGCCAATCCTCTCGGTTATGGGAAATGGTGCCACAAACCTAGGTGCCAACTTCCCTACCGATCCGAAGCGAACCACATTCGTCAGAGGTGATACTATGATAAAACCTAAGTCTCCCACTTCAAATTCGATGTCATTCCTTCTCTTGTATGCATAGGGTTTCTACCTATCTTGAGCTGTCTTTATCTATCGTCGAATAAGGTCAATTTTTTTGGATGTTTCTCTAACCATATTTGGTCTAAGTAATAATCTTTCTGTAGATTCCCACCAATAAGTTGGTGATCTACAGGGTCGTCCGTACAATGCTTCGAAAAGTGCCATACCAATGCTAGCTTGATTACTATTGTTATAGGCAAACTCTACTAAAGGAAGGTGCTCTTCCTAAGCGCCTCCAAAGTCTAGGATACACAGCCTCAAAAGATCCTCTACAGTTCTGTTTATCCTCTCCATATGCCCACCGGTCCAAGGATGATAAGTGGTGCTCAAACACAACTGTGTACCTAATGCTTCTTGCAAACTTCTCCAAAATTCACTGGTAAGGATGGGGTCACGGTCTCTCACAATGTTGGAAGGTACTCCATGAAGATGAACTATCTCACGAACATAAATTGTTGCCAACCATGATGCCGTCCTCTTACTCTTAACTGGAATGAAATGAGCGTTCTTAGTCAATTTGCCCACTACTATCCAAATACTAGTGTTGCCTTTCTTTGATCTAGGCAAATCATCTATGAAGTCAACGGAGACGCTCTCCCATTTCCATTGTGGAACCTCCAAAGGATGAAGTAAACCACTGGGTTTCTTTTGCTCAGCTTTAACTTGCTGGCAAACTAAAAATTGAGAAACAAATTCGGCCACATCTTTCTTCATCCCAGCCCAAAAGAAAACCTTGTTCATGTCTCTGTACGTCTTATCACCGCCTGGATGGATAGTCATCTTAGAATGGTGGGCTTCTTCAGGGACTGCCTTTATTAAGCTTCCAGTTTGAGGAACACGAAGCCTTCCATCTTGTCGCAGCCACCCCTTTTCATCTATGGAATATTTACTAAGGTGACTAGAAGTCTCCCCTTTTCTGAGCTTTTCCATGATGTCTAAAGTCTGTGGGTCACTTTGCTGCGAAGCTCCTATCTAATCCATAAGAGTTGGTCGTATTTCTAGCGATGCAAACAAATTAGGCAAAATCTCGATGGAGGGTCTAAAATTAAAAGTTGAGATGAACTCCAAGCTCTTTCTCTCCACAAACAGAGGACTTAAGGCCATCCTCTGCCTACATAGTGCATCCTCCACCTCATTACCCTTGCCAGGGGTATAAGCAATCTCAAAATCATAAGAAGCTAGGAATTCCATCCACCATTGTTGCCTTAAATTAAGATCCTTCTGCGAGAACAAGTACTTGAGAGATTTATGATCTGTATATAACTCGAACTTTCTCCAAGCAAATAATGGCTCCACGTCTTAAGTGTGAATACTATGGCGGCAAGCTCTAAATCATGGGTGGGGTAGTTCTTCTCATGAACTGTCAATTGTCTACCCCCATAATATACTACTTTCCCTTCTTGCATCAGAACCGCGCCAAGCCCCGTACCACATGCATCAGTGTAAATAGTAAACACTTTACTTCCATTAGGCAAGGTCAATACTAGGGCTATTGTCAGAGCCCTCTTTAGTTGTTGGAAAGAAACATCACAATCTATATCCTATGAAAAAGCCAAATTCTTCTTTGTCAGCCTAGTGAGTGGGGTTGATATCTTTGCGAAGTCCTTAATGAACTTCCTATAATAACCTATCAACCCAAGAAAGCTTCTCACCTTGGTTGCATTTTTAGGAATCTGCCAATCTTGCACTGCAACCACCTTTGCGGGATCTATAGTTATCCCTTCTTCGGAGACCACATGCCCTAAGAATCTCACCTCTTTTATCCAAAAATGGCATTTGGAGAACTTTGCTTTAAGTTGGTGCACACAGAGGGTCTTTAAAACCTCCCTTATATGCAAGGCATGCTCTTCCTCAATCTTTGAGAAGATTAAGATATCATCAATAAATACCATGACAAATTTCTTCAGAAACTCCCGAAACATCCTACTCATCAAATCAACAAAATAGGCGGGTGCATTCGTTAGCCCAAAAGGAATGATAAGCCACTCAAAGAAACCGTCTGGAGTCCTAAAAGCAGTCTTATCAATATTGTCCTCGGCCACCCTTAATTGATGGAACCCCATGGCCAACTCTAACTGAGAGAATACTGATGCACCAACAAGTTGATCAAATAAATCATCTATCCTCGGGAGTGAGTGCCTGTTCTTCTTAGTGATTTTGTTCAACTCCCTATAGTCTACACATAAGCAAAGCGAACCATCCGCCTTAGTAGCGAATACCATCGGGGCACCACATTCAAAAACTCTTTGCCTAATAAATCTTTTCTCAAGTAGCTCCCCTACTTGTTTACTGAGCTCTCTCCTTTCTCTTGGAGCCATATGGCGCACGGGCAATGCAACTGGCTTTGCATTGTCCACCAAATATATGCAGAAATCGATCGTGCGCCTTAGGGGCAAACCCCGAACCTTATCAAAGACATCAGAATACTCACAGACTACTGGAACAGATCGCAGATCATCGATAGATGCGTCGAGTGACTCTAGAAAGCTAAGCATGACAGACCCTTGCGGGTCACATAAAATCTCGAGGGTTCTACCATGACAAGTCTAAATCTTAACAACCCTCCTTTCACAATACAGAATGACAACATACCCAGATAGCCAATCCATCCCTAGAATCGACCCATAGCCCATGAACCCAAGCACATATGCATCGCATTCGAATTCGACACCCAATATAGATATTCTCAAACCCCGACAAATCATGGATAAATGAGCCGAACCTAGAATAGGGTTTGAGACAACTACGGGATCCACTAACATACTAGTATTTACGTGCAAAGACTCTACTATAGAACTAGATATAAATGAATGTGAATTCTCCAGAATCAAAAAGAGTTCTAATAGGTTGACTGGAAAGAGAAATCAAACCTTCACGGAAACTTTCCTACCTCTTTCTGAAGCACTGGCAGCGAGAGCATTCATCTGCCCCCCAAAAGTCCCTGCCCTCTGACCTTGTCCCTACTTCTTTGGGCACTCCGTAGAACAATGTCCAGTCTCTCCACGGCTAAACCAAGCGTTCTTCCTTTTCTTATAGTCTTTGACCAGGTGACCCTCTCGCCCACAATTATGGCATTTCCTCTTATCCTTAACCTTGTTGTTCTTTCCACCTTTCTTCTGTTGTTGTTGTTGTTGTTTTTGTCCCTTCTTGGGCCATACCTTCTTATTTTGCGTTGTTTCCCAACCCTTTACTTCCTTCTTCTCTCCTTTGTCTTCCTCATGCATCAAGGCCATATCCACAAGCCTTTTAAAAGTAGCACCCATTGGAATATGAGACATTGCCAACCTATAAAGGGGTTCATTCAGACCTTTAACAAATTATAATGGCTTCTTATTTCGAGTATCAACTAGTTCCAGTCCAAATCTCGCTAGTTGGTCGAATTTGTTAACATATTCTTTTACTGTCATGCTTGCCTGCTTGAGTGTCAAGAATATTTCCATCTGAATGCTTTTCTCAGCCTGGGAAAGGAACTTCATTTCAAATATTTGTATAAAATCATACCATGTTTCCACCTGACGCCCAGCTTGAGTGACTTCCCACCAAAATGAGGCTTCGTCTTCCAGTAGCCAAGCGGCTAACTGAACCTTCCTTCTATCCACTACTTCAAAGATTACGAACAAGTCCACGGTCTCCTTGAGCCAATTCTGCGCTTCTACGAATGTCTCATTCCCATGGAATGGCTTCCCTCCCAAAGCACGGAAGTCTTTGCAAATTTTGGAGAAATTATCCGCTCTTAGAGGGGGAGGAGGGGGAATGACGGGTGCAGCTGGGGGAGGAATGTTTCCTTGGCCTTCGGCAGGCGCTGTGGCCTCTAGACACCTACGGAACCATCCTGGTATCATAACGCCCTCTGGGATATTGGGAATGTTTTGTTCCCCAGACATGCTGATAAGAAAAAGGAAGAGATTTAGACAAAGGAACGAAGGATATTACATATGGCTTTAGGGAAATATGTTTTTCAAAATAGACATTTCCTTTTGAAAATGCTTTCTTTTAAAACCCATTTTGAAAATAGTTTACAATTTTTTTTATCTAATTTAGTAACCTTCAACTCTGATACTAAGCGTGACACCCCACGTCCGTTAATGTCACTCACTAAGGGAACGTATTAAGTTTCGTGAAGCGTTATAGGTAAACAGAAACAAAAATATTATAAGATAGATATAAAAGCAACAATGAAATTTAAATTTTATTTATAATAAAGCATCGTGTATCAAAAACAGCACATAAACCATTACATCATATAAACTATTGTCTTATACTTTATAACATCAGAGTAAATAAAAAGCATAATTCCCCAAATAACGAATAACCATAGTAGCAAGGATAAAAGCTTAAGCCATACGTCAAAGTAGCTCCAACAAAGGTAAGCAGAATCATGGTCAACCCTGAGTATTCCCGCCTTGAGAACCTGGGGGGGAACGGAAGAAAGAAGAGAAAACAAAAAGGGTCAGACAAAAAGTCTGGCGAGCCTAGTTACTTTTAGCAAGTAAATAAATAAAAGTAGCATGACAGGCATATAAAGTGGATAAGAGAGAGACAACTACATAAAAGGCAGGAATGACAAGTCAAACAGGATAATCATGATAGTGTATACTGCGCTTTTCTAAGGATTTCTCTGCACTAATACTAGTATAACCAAAATATGATGATCCACAACATGTATACAACAATAGACTTAGGCGTACTTTCTGGTGAGTGGTTTTATCCCCATACAATCCGCAAACAGCCCCCATGTTGGACTCTTAAACTTACCAGAGTCTAGATGTACCCTAACTACCCTAATCGATCGGCTCCCCACTCTGTAGATACCCTGTGCCGCCCCCATAGTAGGATGTATCACGTCCTAAAGTGACAACCCCTCGGTGATGTGCACAACCATATATACTGGTGTCACGGTCATCATATCCCATTTTGCCCGGTTCATGCACGCACATGGTCAGGTCGGTTTGCGTCGCCAACACCGTCCTTCAAGTTTGGATCTCTTACAATCATCCCAGTAAGCGTATCCGTACTCCGACCTAGTTCTGATTATTCGTTTGATACCGTGGAATGGGTTACTGACTGAAACGGGACGCACACAAATGATGCAAGCTCTCCCCTTTATCGTACATCCCCACTACTAGGTTTTCCACTGGTTATGTTTACCTAACGGTGTTTTTAATTACATAACCCCAATAGGTTAAGTTTGTGGGCCTATATTTACCAATATTACCCACCAAGCCAAAATGTACTTAACCCTCCCACTTAACCTTTAATCAAGTTAACAGGTTCATACAATCCCTATGGATTCAACTAGGTTAAGTGTTTCAATTCGTTACCATGTCCAATTTTGGTTATAATGGGCTGGACCTCCCACATTCAGCCTACAACTTGTGGATGCTGAATATGTCGGTCGGGTCCGGGCATACTTCTTCCACAAGTTGGGCCTAACCTCGTGTCATAGCTGATTCGTATCTGTGCACTTAGGCCTCTCACATTAGGTTCAACATTAGTGGCTACTGGATATGCCGGTCGGGTCCGGGCGGACTTCCACCACTAATGCAACCTAACCTCGTGCCATAGTGTAGTTACAATTTCTAATTGTAGTCTAGGCATTCGTTAATAATTAAACAATTAATTAAACCTATGCCTTTATTGGTGTTAATGCCTATTTTACCTAATTATTGCATTGTATGTCCAACTACGTTTATATTCAAATTATGCCACTATTAAACTTTTTCCCCTATTCCCTAACTAGTGCACTCACAAAATTGGCGGCATGCCTAGGCTAGATAATAGCTTAGTCATAAACGATAAAAGGGAAAGATAATGACAAAGATGAATGTTCTAACATGACTGGCATAAATTTATACTAACATGGTGATAAAGTGAACATATACATATATATTGGCATGGACATGTAATTGACATCATAACAGGGTGGACATAAAAACAGGTCTAGTGAAAAGGGTAATGATAAAACTAGATCTAACATAATTAGGATGAACAGATCCAAATAAGAATTCATATGTCCAATAATAACAGATCTCAGTTAATCACAACATGTTGATCTAGATCTAAACAAGGGTTTAACTATCCAGAAAATGATAATCCCAAATTAACCACAAACTTAGAGAAAAGTTAAGATCCATATATGTGACATAATGAATTAACCACAAAAGGATTAGTTCTAAAGAAAATAGATCTAACATAGTACAAGTTAAGGTCCCAAATATGACATCACAAGTGAATTAGATCTATCGAAGCAGATCTATCATAGTACAAGTTAAGATCCCAAGTATGACATCACAAGTGAATTAGATCTAGAAGTAGATCTAGCATAGTACAAGTTAAGATCCAAGGATATCATAGATTCAAATTTTTCAATAGATCTAATATGATAAATATTGAGATCCAAGCCATAGAATATTTTAGATTCACAAAATATGATAAATCCAAGATGATTTAATCACAGGCGTATATCCAAATCATAGTCATAACATGTTTACTTTTAATCATCTAAACCTAAAAGTAACTACGCTCACAAGAATCAGATCTATGAGAATAGTAGGAGAAAACTGAAATTTGAATCTCAGATCTATACTTGAGGCGCTTGATTTGTAAAAGAAAAAGGGTTAGATTCAGTTCAAGCACTAACGACATCTGGCCTCCATTGTTTTTAGTATGAGAAAATAAGAGAAATGAAGAAATATTTATAGCTGCCAGCCTCTAGAATTCGAATGCCACCTCAGCCCTAGGGTGAATCGGGTCATGGGTCGACACCCACTTGAAAAAGGTCCGGATACCCAAAAACTAATATAGGCGTACTTTATGGGTGCACCAGTGTAAAAAAGCCTTGGCGCACTTGTCAAGTGCGCTAGTTGTTTCAGCTCTTTTCACCAAACTTCTACCGTCCATAACTTCTTCATACGTTATCCGATTTACGCAAACCATGTGCCAATCTTGACTAGAATTTCAAGGTGAACGCAATGACGTAATCAGTTTCCCTTAATTCTAGATGTTAAATTAATTATTATTTAATTTATCATCTTTAGTGTAGTTAAATACGGGGTGTTACAGAATAGCTCGTACTGGAGTTTGGATTTCCATACATTACTAGGTAAGGAACTACCTACCGATCGCTGTCCCTCTGGAGTTTAAAAAACACCGGGATTCAACAAGAACTTCTAGCAACCTGAACACATAGAACCAGCCACTCATTAAACTAGAGTGTACCAAATGTAACAACCCGAATTCTGACATATTGGATTTGTTTTTCAAAATTCTAATCTATCGAAACACGTGGTGGTTTTCTCTAGTATCCGACAGAAAAGACAGAGACATAAAATATGTCATAGCTCAGAAAATATCTCACAACGGAATGGATAAAGTATAATATAATCAAAGTACAGCCTTACCGTATTAATCGTACTGCCTAACCAGTACCCAAAGCTATTATGTCTCTGCCACAATCTAACCTGCGAGTACGTTATGAGGAGGGGCTCAGAACACAAGTTTTGGTGACTAGATTTAACATATACACTTTGGATAACCCTACATATACTGTTCAATCACATTTTCTTATTTATTAGGTTACTTGGGTTAACAACACTCAAGGTTTACACACACATCGTACCTATTTACTTCCCAGTGGTTTAATCGAATACATTATATATGTAGCTACCCCCAATATTGAGGTACACCCCCCACTCACGCGATCTCCACTGTAATGCCATTAAAATGAACGCAGTCTCTAATCTTACATTGGAGTGACGTATGGATCTCTACATAACAATGTTACGTTCTGCATGTATATGTCTCATTACTATGATACGTAAGCGTATGGACTGCCACCTTTGATCGAATCAGATTCCATACCAGAGTAATGCCCTTAAGTTTACGATACACTACCCAGAGCAGATATGCATGTATCTAGACTTTCCCGCGTACGTATCGTCCATATTATTCGATGTCGTAACCGCACACAATATGCACTGAGTTCCATGGCAGGGCTATACAAGAAACACAGAATTTGGTCGGGAGCTTTTCCATACCTGTACAGGCCGGCCTTTAAGAGCTCAAATATACAGATATCCCTCGGGTGTATTTTTATGGTGGCTATGGCCCCACATCGGCCCCTCTCTCAACTAGTTAAGACTACAAGAGCTAAGCAACTTGCCCTACCAAACAATCTAAACATCTAGTTGGCATCTCCCCTCAACCCTCGATAGTGAAAGATGAATGGTCTATCGGGTTTAGCTCTAGTCTTTTTGCATTCCACTGGTTGTCGATGACGGGTACCTAACGATCTACTATCTTTGTTGGTCCTGTCCTCGCCTCCCGTTGAGGCGACCGCCAAATCACCCTAGTGTCACCATGTCACAACATTTTGACTGCAAAGCTACTTTTGGAGTCAAGGCCCCCCACCCCATATGGTAGTGACGTGCAGACCCAACCTCTGCGAGCAAACTCTAAACATATGCCACCGCACAAAGGACTACCTGAAGCACTTACATATAATAGGAATCTGCGTGCTTCCCCTTCCAGTCCTTCGGAGCCGGCAGAATAATCAGATGAACGTGTGCTCCCATCGTGCCTCACGACACCACGATGATCTACCCCATTAGATTATTCACGCTCAAACGTGCGGACTGGTCCAAGCGCTTCATTTTAATATGTTATTAGACGCAATTCTAGAAGACATAGGTTATACTACTGGTGCCCCCAGTGCCCTGTTTGTCTGCTCCGAAGTGTATGCACGCCCGCACTCCGTTAGAACCTACACTGTTGCACCCACCGCCGTCGCTTTGACCACTTACAATCAGCCCAGTAATCGTGCCCCACCCTGCCTAGTTTCAGGGTACCGTTGATACCTGATTTGGGTTACTGCTGAAATGGGTCCCCGTTACTAGGGTTTCCTACTGGTTAAGTGTGTGGGCCTATATATACAGATATTACCCACCTTCCCGTGATGTACTTAACCCATCGATTCAAGCGTGCTTATTAATGGTTAAGTTTGTGGGCCTATATTTACTAATATTACCCACCAACCCGATATGTACTTAACCTTCTCCGTCCATTACGTTAAGTTGGTTAAGTGTTTTCTCTTGTTTTACTTAACCCTACCACACATCATGTTATATTGGCTAAGTGTCGTTCCTTGTGTTACTTAACCCCACCGCATGTCACGTCATATTGGTTAAGTGTACATTGACTTAGCCCACCTACTTATCATGTTGTGACGGTTAAGTGTTACCCTCTGTTGTTTCTTAACCTTACCACGCATCACGTTATTTTGGTTGGGTGTCATCAACCCATTCAAGTTAAACCAACCCATTTAACTTAACCCTCCCATTCGTCAGATTGCATTGGTTAAGTGTTTCAAATAATTCATGGCCTAACCCGCCCATGTATCATGTCGAGTTGGTTAAGTATTATCTATATGTTCAAGTTGACTTAACCCTGCCACGTGTCATGTTATATTGGTTAAGTGTCACTAGTCTAGTCATATTACTTAACCCACCCATTGGTCTGATTAACAGTTATGTTGGTTAAGCCCACATTTATAAGTTTTACATGTTCTTAACTCATACCGGTTAGGTCCACATTTATATGTCAAATTTCCATGTATCCCACTTAACCCTCTAACCATACCCACGTCTTATTATGGTTGATATTCCTTGATTCATTCATTATGACGAACGAATCATGACCTCTCACATTAGACCGTGCACTTTGTGGCCACTGGATTTGCCGGGCGGTTCCGGGCAGATTTACACCACAAACTGGGTCTAACCTCGTGTCATAAATCATTACGCCTACAATTCGACCTTTGACCTCTCACATTAGACTGACATTTTGTGGCTACTGGATTTGCCGGGCGGTTCCGGGCAGATTTACACCACAAATTGAGTCTAACCTCGTGTCAAAGGTTCATTAATGGTCGTATTCCCCCCAAAACCCCAATATCAGTTCATGTGTTTAACATATAGAAATGTTCGTGTTCAATTCAATTATCCAATACACAGTCATTTTCATGTTTCAAATTCCCAACTTTACATATTAATAAACATATGCCCAAGTTCCAAAATTACATGCCAATATATATATATATATATATATATATATATATATATATATTTATGGGTATATATACCCAATTCTAGTCAGTTTAAACATGTCCAATTCTTTCCTATTTACATGTATGCCAAGTTTATGCAATTTCACCCATATCGAGTTCTAGCCAAAATTGCATGTATCATGCCCAAATAAACCCAAATCATGATTCATGATGTAGTTATCCCTAACTGTAATCTTTTTATTACAATACACGCCAACTACCCAAGTTCATAATACATATTTATGCCAATTATCAAATTTACAATCGCTTTTATATTCAAATCCCCAATTCTACATATGCCCAATCGTAAGCCTAATATTTTGATTTAATTTACATAGGCCCGAACTCGTGGTTTAATTTACATACCAAATTACATACATGTTATATGTACCAAATCTCATGTTACATTACATAGATCCTATTTGTGCCAAATTCCATGTATATAATATTTATGCAAATTTGTTCATAACAAGATTATACCAAAATTTACAGATCAAGCCCAAACTTGAAAATACAATGATAATATCCAATTTCATGTAGCCAATTATTACATCATATTCATATAGGCAATAATCCCATAATTCCCCCGTATACATATCGTACGCAAATCGCGATTTTAGGCCAAGGTCCGAAATTGACCAAGGTTCATGAAAAGAAAATAAATTGGGGGAGATAGAAATTGAATAAAAATGAGATCAGAGGAAAACATCATCATAGGCATAAATATCATAACTTGATGATAACGTCGTTATGAATCAAGAAACTGCTGAATAGATCATAAACTTGTCATGAACATAAAGATAGACAAGTCCCAAAACAGAAGATTCAAGGAGCAACAGAAATAGATCAGAATCGATAAACATACTTAAATCCAATTCCACTTTATTCCATGGCCACATCATAATTAAACATTTAGATCTGAAAATAATTAGAACTTAAGAGCATGGCTGTTGAATTAAGAACTAAAATTGTCGTAGAACGTTGCAGAGACATTGATTTATCTTCTTGAATTGTTGTAGAATTGCTGTAGAAGCTTTAATCTCTAGTTTGAATCTAGTTTGGAGGCTAAGAGAAAAGTTTAGAGAGCGGCGGCCATGATCAAGAGGAAGTCTAGCAGTATTTTGGTGTCATATGAATTATTGTATGAATTAGGTTAGGCCTTAGGATGTTTATATAGCTGTAGGAACTAGTTTAGGCCCTTAGATTAACCCTAGAATCAATCCGGACCATCAAAACATGTCTCAGGCTTCAAAAATGAGTTCTGGGTCAAAACAGGCCGACCAGGTCGACCTGTAAGGGGGGGAGGTCGACACTATGGTCAACCTGGGGGGTAGGTCGACCCTATGGTCGACCTGGGGGGAGGGGGTAGGTCGACCCTATGGTCGACCCCCTGGTCCAGTGCTGCTTGAAAACTACTGAAATTTGTACAGGACATAACTTCTTCATCCGGACTCCGATTTTCGAATACTCGGACTCTATTTCATGTAAAAATTCGAGACGAACGCAATGGCGTAACCCGTTTCCCCTGATTCAGAATTTAAAATTTAATTCTGCCTTGATTTCTTGTTTTAACATGTTATAAAAATACGAGTTGTTACAGAAACTCCTACCGATACAGTGGATCAAACTGATAGACCAGAATCCATAAACAACTCAACCAATAAATCTCCACAATATAAATTAATTTTTATATCAAATAACAAATACGTTCACTCATATATATACACTCAAACTCAATCTAGGGTATTACTAACCCCATCTCTACCGAGTCACGCCACAAAGCCAAGGTAATTACTTAACCTTAAGCTCTGATACCAACGGTAACGACCCAGTTTTTACCGACATTGGTTATCGCCATAAACTCAATGATGACTAACCGAACCTCAAAAAATACCGGAAAGTTAATGAAAGAAATTAGAGGGTGAGGATAAGATAGAAACTTAGAATAGAAGAAGAAGAAGACATACAACATCAGAGTAACACGAATCTCACAGCGGAACGAACAACATATAATAGATAACATATCCTTGAATAAATCAGTATATGTATAAAATAACATTTATCAGAGTACAACACTTACAATACAGCGGAAATAACTATAGCTATATAATCCTGAACCCTCCTGCTCCAAGCTCTCCAAGTATATCTGTAAATTCTTGACTACTTGACTGCCCGTACAAAATTAGGCACCCAAGAGTTTAGGGAAAACAAAACAAAATAAACTCCGGGTCAGTCATGGGACTGGTATGAGTAAAACAGTTTAAAACGATTTGAACAAGTAAAACGATATCTCATAAGACCACGCCGTATAATGGAACGGGTTTTTCCCTTATGAGAATCCAAAATATCTTTATATCAAAAAACTTTTGATATTATAATAATGTCTGTCAACCACAGTATAATAATCATCTAGCAGAAATGCTTTCATCTCACGTTCTACATATATAGTATACAATCAAAACCACAAGCATGTATTGGGTAATGGATTTCCAACTATGACAAGGTATGGAACCACCTTTCGCTAGTGTACCTCTTGAGAGGAATACACTGGGTTCAACAAGAACATCTTGCAACCCGGGTACATATGACCGACCACTCATTTCGCTTGAGTGTATCGAATGTATATCACCAACGGTTGGGATCAGCAACCGTTTCCCGAATGGGACAGCATCAACAATAGATTTTTTGAAGTAAATGAAACTCTAGATCAGGTGATTATAAACCTTAATAGGTGCGACCTACATAGCCATGCTGCCTGCCCGATTTCTGTCATTTCCCGATTGTGAGGCTAGAGGCCACGCTTATCTTTTTACATATCATATCTTCATTCACTTAGAATGTCACATCGTCATACCCGCTAAATCACAAATTGATTTATCCATAAATAACATGGGTATACAGCTAAGAGAAATGAATTCCTCCGCTACCAAACGTGAATACGTTTGAAGAGATCAACTTATGCGATCTATTGGATATACTTTGTCAGACCTTCTTCCATACAAGTTGTCCTGGGACTGGACAAACCAAAGGAACTATTCAGTATATCCATCTTAGGCATTGTTATCTAAGATTTATACAACATCCCTTGCACTTTACTCCGTCTTCAATATATTCAGCGTAATTGATGCGCAATGCTTATGCCAATATGAAGTGGTTCTTTGGATATTAATTCAACCGGTCTCTCCATATTAACAACGTTAAAATGGTCAAAAACTTCGATAGTCGGTGAGTTAACTATCAAAGAAAAACACGTGTGCAAACAACGATGTCATTCCCAGATGGAAATCATATCGATCAATCATCATTTAACATTTATCTCTTTATTTCATTAATTTACTTATCTCCTATTTCCATATATTCTAAATTCTTATTTTCTATTACCAGAAAACATTTCTGATTCGTATTTGGAAAACATTTCCAAAACTCCTTCGCGATCAAACCTTACCAATCCTTATGAAGGAAGTCAATCAAGTTGGGGTATAATTACCTCTTAGACCTTAACTGAACAACGTTTTAACTTCGAAATAGTCCAAGTTTATCTTTTAAACCTTTAACAACTTCCTTACGTCTCTCTCGGATTCTATTTACGAATCCATTTCATTTATAAAACATTGGTTATAACGATAACTTTAAAATCCCTACTTTCGACATTTCTAACTTCAAATATAACTATTATTCCTTAATTTGAATAATTAACCTACTCTAATTTATTTATAAATAAATAATCTTGATTTAAAGACTGGAAAGTAAATAATACTTTCCCGAATTCAAAATAATTGAATTCGACGATTAACTCTCTTTGAATAACTAATATTCGATTTACTCTCTTCGAATAACAAATATTCGATTTACTCTCTTCGAATAACAAATATTCGAATATCTCTCTCAAATAACTAAATTCGATAAACTCCTTTCGATTAACTAAAATCGATAACTCCTTTTTACTTGATTCGAATAACTTATATTCGATAACTCCTTTTTACTTCATTCGAATAACTAATACTCGATAACTCCTTTTAACTTCATTTCGAATAAATAAAATTCAATAACTCCCTTTTAACTAACTCTAATCGATTTATTCTAATTCAATTAACTCTATTAAATTACTCTATTGGTTAACACTAACTCTAAATGGTTAACTCTAACTAATCAACTCTAACTGGTCAACCCTAACTGATTAACTCTAACTGATTAACTCTAACTGATCAACTCTAACTGATTAACTCTGACTGGTTAACCCTAACTGATTAACTCTAACTGGTCAACCCTATTTGATTAACTCTAACTGGTTAACTCTTATTTATTAACTCTATTTGATTACTCTAACTGGTTAACTCTAACTGATCAACTCTAATTGATTTACTCATTTCGGTTAACTCTTTTCGATTAACTCCTTTGATTTATTCCTTTGAATTATCTCCTTTGATTTATTCCTTTTCTATTTGTTTACTTAACAAATAACTATTCCCTTTTCAATTCTATTTATTTAACAAATAAAGATTTCTTTTATCTTTTCTATTTATTTAACAAATAAATGTTTCTTTTATCTTTTCTATTTATTTCCTAAATAAATAACCCTTTTTCTTTTATTTATTTTCCCTAAATAAATGATCCTTTTATACTTTTATTTATTCCCTAAATAAATAAATCCTTTTACTTTTATTTATTCCCTAAATAAATAAATAATCCCATTTAATCTATTTGTAAATGTTTTTTTTTCAAATATTCCCTTTCTCTATTCTATTTGTTTTACAAATATTTTCCTTTATATTTGTTTTACAAATAATTTCCTTTTAACTCTTTTGATTTTATAATTATTTCCTTTATAAAATTCTTTTTCCTTTTATATATAAAATCCATTGATTTTATGTAAATAAATTATTTTCAAAATATACTTTGAAAATCCCCTTTTTACATCCCAGTATTTCTTACGGTATTTAAAATACCAAATCACAATGATCGATATCATTTAAACACACATAATCATCAACAGATTATATATCACATCATATATCACAATATATGAAACAAAACAGTATTTAAATATTGAGGAGTCCAATTGGACCCCTCCAACCTGTTTCCCTGCATTACAGATGTTAAACAATACTTTTAACATTGATTTCATTTCAACATGAAATATTATGTTAAACAGAATCAATATCTGAATAACGATTTATATATATATATATATTGTTATCTATATTTTCAACCAATACATTAGCAATTCAACCAAACAGCATCAATCAACAGATAATTATCAGTTCTAAATATACGTTAGAAAAATATAACTGTTCAGAGTTGGTGAGCTTTACTCACATTGGCAGTTCATCGTTAAAAAACGATAAACTGTTGTTTGATTTGAATCAAATAATTTATTTCGCTATAAATTCAAACGAGCTCCACTCCACTCCCAGTCAGTTCCATTGGGTAGTGTCCGTCTATACGTTCATGCCAGATCTTGTTTTTGCTGAATTCTGATGATGTATGACCAAGATATTCAGTTTTGAAGTTATAAGCAAAAATTAAATAAAAAATAAATTTCATTTTTCCTAATTGGGCTCACCAAATCCTTTCGGCCCACTAACCCCCAACGTGACCCAGACCTGCACCTTTATCTCATCTTCCCCAAATCCAAAATGCCGTGACTCCCTCTTGCCATTAACAAATTTCCCAACACCTCCATCTCCCTTTCAACACCACCGAATCACAAACAAATCCTACCACCCTTCATCTCTTTGTTTTCTCCTTCGAAAGCACCCCTCACATTTCCTCGTGCACCTCCCTTTTCTACTCTCGTTGACAGCCTAATTCACCGTTTACGGTGACAAACACCGAACCTGATCCTCCCCAATATCCACAAAACTCATCCAAAAGACCCAAATCGATCTCGTGAACCCAAAACTAAACTCGAAACCTTGATTTGAAACCCAAATTTCACTCGAACATTAACCCTAACCTACTGTACAAAAACAGAACGACGACAACAATGACCGAGTCCCCTAATTTTTATATCACACTGAAGACAATTGGTGTAGGAACTCAAGTATATAAGATTTGCAATTTATAGTATTAGATTTGAATTGATTTGGATTTTTCAAACTCACTATCTTTGTTTGAGAAGAGATAAGACGGCGGATTCTTTTTGTTTTAGGACTTAAGGAATTTTTAAGGGGGGTATTTATAGAAAAATTGGTTTTAGATATTTGTAGGAGATATTTTTAGATATTTTATTATATTTATAAGCAATCGCTATATCTATTGTTGAATAAAAATTCCAATAATCACACACAACACCCCAAAATCACGAAACTGGCCATGCAGCTACAGTTCGACATTACGGTCCCAATGAAACAGGTTTCATCGAATTTCAACTCTGTATGATCACACAGCGTATTTTTAACCGTCAAAATACTGACTGCTTTTCACATTAAAATCCCGTACGGCCACATACTGACTTCAAAAATCACAGAAATTGAAATCTAGAAATAATTTAATATTGCGGATCAAACAAAATTATTTTCGTTGAATTCTGAGGTCGTTTGCAAAACTGACCATTTTTAAAGCTCTAAATAACCCTTTTAAATATATAAATATATTTAAAAACAATTAAATTTAATATTTATAAATAAATATTATCGTACATATTCACAATAGAATATCATAGAGCTCTAGAATATTCCTATATGAATTTCTACTCGATATTTCAAATCCCGATATAAATCGGTATTCGATTTATAATGAAATTCCTTTTTAAAATTTAATTAAATTATAAAGGAATTCCACCGCGAATTTTCTAAAATTTGATTTGGACATAAATCAAAATCTACACGACGAAATCTCGATTTTTCTCTTCCACTAGAAAATTATACTTCACCAGATCCGAATGTTTCTTGTTTCATAGAATTCCGGCTTAAAACGAATCATGTATCTTCAGTTGAAGTTCAAATCGCCAAATAACAAACTGCCGCGCCATTTCGATCTTGATTTTAATTATAATATAATTATACATTCAAACTGTCATTATATAAATATACTCGTTATTCTAATTCAATTCTAAGATGAATTAAATATTTTAAATTGTCCAGTTCACATTATATTGTCAATTCAGCAATTTCTGATTATACCAGAATTAAATATATTATTTAATAAATATTAATTAAATATTCACTATAATTTAATTTAACAACCATTAACCACTCTGAATCAATAATTTAATAATTAAATAAATTAATTATTACCCGTAAAAATACGGGTCGTTACAGGTCTGGATTTAGATCTATCATATTGTGCCAAAAGCCATAACGCAGGTATTTTATACCTTACGGAACGGGTTTAACATCATGTTTAAAGGCCTTAACGGCATGGCTGTCATGCTTATAATCAAGACTAGCGACTTGAGTAGCCAACGGTTTGACTGCTTTTCCACTTGCATACGCCTTTACCATTTACGACATGACTTTGCTTGAAGTAGGGCACGACATGGTTTAGGTTGGTTTCAGGGACTTGCATTGTTATTACGGCGAGCGACTAGTCGGTCTTGAGTTAGCGACCGGGACATTCGACTTGGATTTTGTTAATATGTCAGGCGGTTGGAACGACAAGGAGCGATTGAAACGACTAGTAAGACGATTAAGCTGTTAGACTTAACATAATGGTTTTAAATTGGGCCCAAAACCAAAGAAAAAACAGGTCAGAAGGGAGAATCGAAATCAAAATACGCAGTCGAACAAAAAATAACATAGTGAATTGAGGAAAATCGAAAGTTCGAGTAAACCCTAACCTTCCATCTCGTGCCGCCGCTTCGCTTCTCGTGCCACCGGATTGCTTCTCCTGTCATTGCTGCGCTTCCATTGCAGCTGCCTCCTCTCTCCAGTTCAGCCGCAATCGACTCAGGTAATTTTTTTTCCGTTGCTTTTTATTATTATTTCCTGTTAGCTGTATTTTTGAACTCGAACAAAAAAAAATAGCGCAGATGTAAACTTTAGTTTACTGTACGTCCGAAAGTTGTTTTTTTATGCCTACTTGTTAATTGTTTTATTTTTCCGTTTTTTTTAATTTCATGTTAGTTGTTTTTTTCCATATCCTATACATTTTAATTTAATTAGCTGCTGCTTTTTTTACAGTGTAGATGGTTGCAAAAATACCAACAGCAAATATTGAATCGTATGATCCCTCCAAGGATCCAAAGCGAAAGGCTAAATCAACAGATATTGGATGGAAATATGAATTTTGGCCTGATTTAAATAAAAGGATGTATTAGTTAGAAATATATGTATATCGACACGACTAGTCCACTAGTCGACTAATTGGACTTTGGTCGACTCGATTCGACTTATCGCCGTGATAACCATGGGGACTTGCGACTTGGTTTTATGTCGCTATAATAGAATGATCGCACAGTGTGCCCATTGACATGATTAATGATTTACAGCATGGAATGCCCTACGACATATATGATTATAATCACATGAATGAACATGGCGACATGGAAGGCTTCGCAACCCGACTTTGAACGACTTGTCTTGGGTCGTGCCAACGACTTGATGTGTACGAACGACTTAGTTCTATGTCGTATGAACGACTTAGTTCCATGTTGGACGAACGACTTGACTTGCTCAACATAATTTCATGTCATGTTATGGACGGTCTCAATGCGCTACTCTTTGAATCGCGTTTTAACTGGATTAAAATATATATATATATATATATATATATTGCAGTATGCTATAGATAAAAAAATCCATTTATCCACTATAAACTACAATAAATTATGGAAAAAATTATTTACGGGAGTGCTATCATCTCAATTTATCCATTGATATGAAAATTTGGTCGTCAATTACAAGGTCTAGATTATGTGAAGTTTCAACTGTATTACAGTCTAAACTTTGTGAATTTTCAGTTGTTATGTCACACCTTAAACATTTCTCCATATATTATTTCAGAATATCCGTTTTTTTAATGTAATTTGTCACTGTAACACTATGTAACATGAATTTTAACACAATGTAACAACATGTTTGATACCTTAATTGAAAAATGAAGCAACATGTTTCGAAAGGCAATGTGCCTCATCTTCTTCATTAGAAGATCACGCTACTTTCCCTGCGAGGCTTTGCACATCTTTAATCTGTCTAGGTTTCTGAAAATATTCCGGACTGCTGCGATCTGGTCTGGTTTAATCTCGATCCCACGCGAGTTGACGATAAATCCTAAAAAATTTCCCGAAGCTACTCCAAATGAACATTTCAAAGGGTTCAATTTCATTCCATATTTTTGGAGAATTTCAAACATTTTCACTAAATCGGCAGTATGGTCGGATGATTGTTTAGACTTCACTAACATGTCATCGACATACACCTCCATCGTCTTCCCAATCTGGTAGTAAAACATCCTATTGACCAATCGCTGATATGTAGCACCGGCGTTCTTCAAACCAAAAGGCATCACTACATAACAATACAATCCCAAATCTGTAATGAAGCTCGTGTGCTCTTGGTCTGGGACGTGCATAGGGATCTGATTGTACCCCGAATAAGCATCCATGAAAGAGAGGAGTTCGTGGCTAGCCGTCGAATCCACCAGCTAGTCAATTCTTGGCAACGGAAAACTGTCCTTTGGGCAAGCTTTATTCAGGTCCGAGAAATCAATACAGGTGCGCCACTTTCCATTGGCCTTTTTTACCAAGACCGGGTTGGAAATCCAATCTAGATATGCTGAGTCTCTAATGAACCCATTACTTCTCAATTTCTCAACTTCCTCTTTTAAAGCAGCCGACCTCTCCGGGCCAAGCATTCGCCTTTTCTGTTTGACAGGAGGATGCTTCGGGTTGATGCTTAGCGAATGACTCATGATCGAAGGAGATATCCCACACATATCCGAGTGGGTCCAAGCGAATACATCTAAATTGGCTTTCAAGAAATTCGTTAGCTCTTCGGCTCGAATAGGGTCTAACTGGGATCCAATCTTCAGGACCTTCTCTGGGTCTCCATCGTCGATTGGGTTATCCGCAGTTGTTTCATTGGGAGTCACTATTTTGCCCCCAGGCTCTTCGTCCTCTCTGGGATCTATGTCCTCGGGCAGTTCTCTGGGCGACTCTCCCATGGTTATTTTATTTAGTTGCTATAACGTTTCCACCCTTGCCGGGGAGGAAGCGCCTTTGGTCTCTACATCTTTTCCTTTGCGGAGCATCTTCAACTCTGCAATGTAGCATGCTCAGGCCACAACTTGATCTCCTCTTATTATACCTATACCGGCTTCAGTCAGGAACTTCATTAATAAACACCAAGGGGCTATACAAGCTCTGAAATTTGCTAGGGTCGGTCGGCCTAGGAATGCGTTGTATGGGGATTCGACATGCAGAACCACAAAAGGGAGGATTCTTACTCTCTGGTACTCCCCTTCCCCAAGGGTTACCGATAACTCTACATATCCCATTGGAGCAGTTGAAGCTCCATTGAATCCACGTATCCACCCTTCGCATGGTTTTAAATCTTTCGGCTCAAGTTTCATTTGGTCAAACGTTTTCTTGAACAGAATGTTGACCGAGCTTTCGTTATCTACCAGAGCTTTATGGACTATGGCCGGACCGATTGCGGTTGTGATTACTAGTGGATCTTCGGTTGGGGAGTGAAGGCCACTGCTATCTATGTCGTGAAAGATGATCTCATCAGTCATTGTCTTCTGTTGTTTGACTGGAGCAATGTCCTCAGGGTTACTGCCTTCTCCTGCCATAAGGGGTTGTTTAGTTGCATTGACATACTGGTCCATTGCCCTAAAGCTATGCCCGGCCAGATAGAGCTCTCCTACTATGGTGTTAATGACGATGTTCTTCCCTTTTTGCTGAGCAGTCAGCCGGGGAGTAGGCTGGCTCTGATTCTGATTCTGGTTTTGATTTTGGTTTGGGGCAGATGCGGCTTGCCCCCGGTCTCTAGGTATGACCCTGTACTCATCGAGTTTTCCTTCTCGGAGTAGCCTCTCGACCAGGACTCTCAGATGATGGCATTCATTTGTGGAATGACCATGGATTTGGTGAAATAGACAGAACTTCCCGGTTTCGCGCTCTTTGTCTGTCGACTCTCTCGGGGGAGGCCTTTTATATGGAAGGACATTATAGGTATCCAGGAAGATATTTTCCAATGTATCATTTAACGGTGTAAAACTCTCAAACGGCCTGGGTCGAGATCTTCTCTGAGAATCATTTCCTCGGTTTCTCTTTCGATTATTGCTATTATTGTTTCCCGGTTGGTGACCATTTCCTTGATTTTTATTCCCAACATTGACTTCAACCTTTCCTGAGCTATCTCATGTCTGCTTGATGGCCACATTGCTCTGGATATCTTCCTTATCAGTAGCCTTTCTTTTTCGATTAGCATATATCTCTTTCTGTCGTAAACGGACATTAGCTTTTTCATAAAATATTTCTCTGGTCGGAGGTGGTTTGCTGGCCAGATATCTTCCAAACTCGGTATCCTTATCGACGCCGTCAATTAAGGCCATTAACACAGTTTGCTCATGCGGATCTTTAACTTCTGTGACTGCTAAATTAAAACGATCCAAGTACGACCTTAAGCTTTCGTCTGGTCGCTGCTTAATAAGAGACAGCTCAATCACATTCTTAGATCTCTGAGCGTAGAGGCGGAATTGGTTCACGAACTTCTCACTCAATTCCCTGAAACTGGATATCGACCGGGCTGGCAAGCGGGTAAACCACACTAATGCCATATCTTCCAGAAATATAGGTAATGCCTTACACTTTATCTCGTCTGTAGCGGCGACGACATTCATGGACCAGGAATATCGCATCAGATGCTGGATTGGGTCAGATTTTCCCGCATAGCGATTCATTGTCGGCATATTAAAACATCTCGGGAATGTGACCTCCAATATATCATCGGTAAAAGGCGTATGACTACGATTTATGTCCCAATCTTCATCCCTATACCCTCGGCTAGCTATTATGTTTTCCTTAATCATTGCTTCAACATCTGCCCGGGTCAAGGTGGACTCAGGATCAGCACTTCTTTCCCGATGGGCTTCTTCAGCATTTCTTTGACGTGCAGCTACAAAGTCTGGGATTCGGGTGGAGCTTCCCTGTCCCCTGTTGCCGAGGTCAACTAAGCAACGAGCGGGGGGATTGGGTCGATTCTGAGCAAGGTCAACCACGTTTCCATTCCTCAGCGGTAAAGCAGGTTCATTCAAGTTACGATTGCTAGTTCCTTGGTTAAGCACTTCTTCTTCCCAAGATCGAAGTTGCTCTATGTTCTCAGCTTTTTCTAGCGGAGGCCAACGTCGGTTTCTTCAGGGCTCCTCAGACGAGGATGTGTGTTCCGAGGAAGGAAGACGGGTTAGTGAGGAAACCCTCTACCTTATGAGGTTGTCAATTCGCCTGTCCATAGCAGTCAGATTCTGTCGCAATATTGAACTCTGTTGCCGCTGAGTAGCTAACTCATAAAATAATCTTTCCCACATGTCAATAATGCGAGAGGGATCCCCTTCAGTAGCCGGGGCAGAAGGGTCAAATTGGTCGCCAACGTTCTCTCTTATACGTAAAGAGCTTGTGCTAGGTCGAGCAGATGTACCAGCACGGGAGGATCGAGCCATAACCTCCTTTTCGGGTCGGGTCGTAGTCTGCTTGTCTTTTTGGATCGCGGGATCCTGACCCCGATAGCTCGGAGCACCCCCCTGGGATCGGATCGTGGAAGTGTTATGGGGACGGTTCGAGACGTGGACATGGGAGCGTGTGGCAAGGCGATCCGTGACCTCCTCCTCGGGTTGCTCGTGCACACTTTCTTCAATTGCTTCATTTTCAGCTTCGTTCGCCTGCGAAGCTCGTACTTCCTTAGACTTCTTCCAGCCATGATATCTGAATTTCACTGAAATCTTCAAAAACTGAAACAGTGGAGTTTTGGACTGTTTTCTTCGGACTTGAGTATCCAAACAACGGAACAACAATCCAATGTACTAAAAATTCGTTCTCAGTGAAAGCACCAAAATGTTAGATCCAAAATTGGGTCTAACACCCAAGTTGTTTTGATCTACGAAGAATTATAACTACAATATGAAGAAAAAGCAGAAAAACACACGAAATTTATAGTGGTTCGGCGTTAACGAGCCTAAGTCCACTTTATAGGTAGTTGATTATATGCTGAATGCAAATACAATCAATAGTTTAACTCGATCTCACTCTTACAATTATGATTCTCTCAATAATTTCAGGATAACTCTAAGTAGAAACAATAGAGATATGATAATGGTGGAGTCAGATCTCTCAATTGCCAAAAGATCCTTAAAAATGTCAAGTTCTGGGCTATTTATAGCTGATTTCTTCAGACGGATCGCGGTTATACGTGGCATAAATCTCGAGAATATCGGACTGGTTCGTAGCTTGATGGAGAATTGGTCAATATGACAGTTGTGGACAGGTGTCGCGAGATCCATGCATTTCGGATCGTGGTAGAATGGGTCATGGCCTCCATCCTCTGGCTTCTGAAGTCGGATCGAGCTTGCTGGGGAGGATCGGATCGCATAGAAAGTTGTGATCCGATGGTACGTTGTGATCCGAGACGGTGCGCAGTGATCCGAAGAGGGGTGAAAGACCACGATTGGGTTTCCAAGGGTTGAAAGGTGTGACTTTATATTTCCTTGGTGGCTTGGTCAAAAAGCTATCCAACACCAGGCAAAGCAAACACAACACCACAAATCCTCACATCAGACCGGAGTACTCCTTCTAGTGAACCAATACCTCATCCAAACCGTATTCCCTTGATTACATAGTTTTGGAACCAGAATGAAAGGACAAAATAAGGAATAGAAATCAAGGAAATATTGCTAATATGGGACCATATAGAAAATCGTAGAGCAGATCTGAACCCAGATCGAAAGCTCAAAAGAAATAAATATTAATACGCCACACTTTAAAATTTAGGAACTGGTTGCATAAAAATTAGAAAGCAGATAATGCGAAAGTAGATCTAATGCAAATCATTGAGGAGACAACAATAGAGAAAGCTAGGATTTGTTAGATAGAGATGGATGTGGAGGTGAAACAAGTGAGAAATGAATTTGATAGAGATGAAGTATGTGGCGGTTGAAGAAAAGAAAAGTAAATCTAGAGATGTTTCACCCGTAGCCTAAATTCTCGAATTAAAAAAGAGGCGGGCGCACGAAATTTTAGGGGGAAACATTGGCGGTTTCTCAACCTAATGATATAATATTCCAATAATATATATATGTATTAAGTAAAATTTGTTGATTACTAAAAATTAATTATGGATAATTTTAAATTTATTTTAGAAAGTACCAAATTTTATGGATAACCACATACTTCTTAATCATTAAAAAATAATTATTAATCGTTGATTATTAAAGATTAATTATTAATCTATATTATTAATTAATCATTATTACCTCTTTAATATTTATTGATTATTAATTAGTCCATACTAGCTATTATATTTACTATTAATAGTAATTATTTATTTTTGTGATTATTAATTACATATTAATTTATTTTATTAATTATTATTGCCTCTTATTTATATTTTATAGTAATTAATAATTAATCAATACTAACTATTGAATATTATTTACGTTTAATAGTATTTATTTATTATTTATTATTAATATATTATTAACATTAAATATTTAAAATTTATATTTACTTATTAATTACCAAGTAAAAACACAAATGTAAAACATTTTATAAACAATAAATATTAAAGTCCTTTTTAAATCTCTTGAAAACTTGCTGCAAAAATAGCGTTAAAATTTTGACGACGGTAAACAGCCTCCATCTGCAAAGGAATTTAGTGTTAAATTTTCGATGATAGTAAAGTGCTGCAATTTCCAATGATTTAGCGACAGAAGTTAGATTCAACGGTAATAATTTAAAATAAGTTGACATATAAAATCCAAAATATTATCCCTTACAAAGTCCACGAAAATCCGTCGCTAATTTACGATGAAATTTTCCGCTGCTAAAAATCTACCACTATAGATAGCTTTTCTTGTAGTGAAAGTACCATTAGGCACTACAATCGTACTGATCAAATCCCTACCCATAATTCTCCTTAGAAATTCACCAAAAATTCTGATTTGAATTTCTTGACATTCAAGAACCAGTCTCCCATAAATCTAGATTTCTCCTTAAGAATTTTCTTAATCCTTTCAACAAAGAATCTCTCTTTAACAATCGAGATTGATTCCCAAGAATCTCTGTTTCTAAGCTTTGGTTGTATATCATTAGCAAAAAAATTCACCTCCTTAACAAACCCCATTTTCAAGAAATCAGACTTAGACAAAACAAAATTTGAATAAGGTGAAAATGGAATTTTGCTATTGAAACCTTTATGCCTAGTTTTTCCACATTTAAAGCGTATAATCGAACTTCTGCACTGAGAAGCGATATGATATGATAGCCAACATCGGAAACATTTTCTTTTCAATTTGACGTCGTCTAATCTTTTGGAGTAATTTCTGAACGGGAGATTAGAGACGCAATGATTATTTGCTTTCGTGGAAGAAATATTGCGCAACACCACATCTTTATACATCTCTTTGGAATTCACACTAGAGGAATTGTTTTTATTAATTGAATTAGAGGCACTGTAGCTAAACGAGTTAGCGTGTGGATCAAAATCAAGAAACGGTTCTGCCGCCATTACTGTAGCTCACGTGAGAGAGAGATACAATCAACAAGAAATTGTGGGTTAGATACGAGTTTTAGAGAATATTACCCGCTGTTCTATATTCAAACTACAAGAATGTAGTGTTTTTAGGTGGATTTTAGGCTTTAGAGAATTTAAAGCAAGAGGTTTGTTAATAATTGTAGATGTATCTGTAAATATTCACTCGATAAGCCAAAGTTTGCAAATATAAAAATTTGCAGAAATATAAGCAATTATTTTATAAATTTGCAAATTTATCTGCAATTTTTTAAATAAAGTAGTTTGCTTTGAATTATTTCATAAATATATGCAATTATTCATCAAATAATTGCATAAAATTGTGTAATCATTGGTTATCATTGATTGTGTATGAGGAATTTTTGAATAGCTGCATGCGTTTCTTCAAGTTTCTCTATAGCTTATTGATTTTTTTTAACCTACTTTCTTTTAATTTCCTAACATAATTTCAAGACAAATATAAATTGAAGTAAGTTTTCAATTTTGGTAGTTTTTTGCATTCTTTTCAGATTCTTTTTGACTATTTTTGAAATGAAATGGACCTGATTTACATATTTTTTAGGAAAAAATGTCTTGTGTATTTTGAAACTTGACAGATACTTTAACTGAACTATCCATATTAGCAATCCCTATTAGTTGCTAAAAATAGAATTAAGTAAATGGAATGGTATGTTAAGTTAGACAATGAAAACCTACTAAATGATTAGTTTATTTATACCTAAAAATTGGTAATTGATGTTTAAATGATTAATTTCATCTTTAGATTGGATATTCTCTTCAGTTTACACCCAACATTAGGTCCATGACTTTTATGTGTCTAACCTAAGTTTAGAACAAAAGTATGCTATAATTAAGGGGTATTTAATTTTAAGGACACATTTAAAAAAAAAGATCCAGTGATAACTAAGTTTAATAATTAGACTAAGGAAAAAGATTGAATTGTATTATGTCAAAACGAGTTTCATTTTAATTTCCCTTAGTGAATTAATTAAAAAATAGCCCTCAAAACTAAAAGAAAAATGATAATTTCAAAATTATTTTAATCGATTGACATTATTATAAACATATAAAAATGATCAATTTGGAAAGTTAAATGAATATAACTTTATAACTTAAAAATATAGCTTTATATTGCATCACCTAAGCACAGGATTAAGTCATTTTAAATCTAATATCATTTGCATCTGAAAAAAGCTATATGTAAAAAATGAGGCTATACGTATTTAGCTTTCCGTCCTGAATTTCTTGTATGTTTTCTTCATATTAACAAAACTAAGAAAAATTACTTAATCAATTTTTAATATTATAATCACAGGAAAATATTTTTGTATTAATTTCTATTATTTGTGAGATGTCAACATGTGTCCTTAATTTAAAATATTTGGACATTTTCCAGTTAAAGCATAGAAGTTGCCCTTAATTTACATGACAAAAGATTTTTCTTTTTTGGAAGAGGCCGACCGGTTTTTATGGTGATCCGTAACACTTTTTATTTTATAATAAATACAACATGATACATGAGTTAGACCGAATGTCTAACTACTAATTTCAGCTTTTAAACTGGGCCAACCACACAGACAATTTTTAAAGTGGACCGATCGTCACTCAACACAATGCAAGGTGCACTCTAATCCATAGGAAACATACCAAATGCAAGACTAAGCAGCTAGTTGCCAAAGGCAATCACGTTATAGTAATCAAACTCCCCGTAGGGGGCATTATCACAAACGAATTACATATTCACTCACACTCCAATTGACATGAGAAGAACATCCCAACAGCTAGCACCAGAAAACAAGCTAGTGCAATTCTCTGATGAATCTTGTCATGTGACAAAACTCCCAAGTGCCATCGAACAGTCTGAAACATAAACTCGCTGCTTTGAAAACAACTTCTCCAAAGCAAAGCAGTCATCATCTACACAACACAACCAAATTGTGACATAACATCACAAAAAGGGGCCATGAAAATCACCAGTTGAACATCACACATCAAAAAAACTTACATGAAGGAATAGCATAGGAGATGAAGAAGACAAACCGCAAGACACTCACGCCCACCACAACACCTAAAGCACTGAGAACTCCCTCCGTTGCATAGCAGTCACCTGGGAAAACCGCCAGGACGTGGCAGGCACAAGGCTTCACGTGCTCCACACCAAAAGTAACCTAAACGCAAGTCTAAAACCTAGATCCAAAAGATACATCCCCTCAACAGTTTTTGAGACGACAAGCAGAAAGCAACTTGAACCACTACCACACAACACTTCAAATCAATCCCGAGAACAACCACGCAAGCTTCGAAAGCAAACCCCAACCAATCAAAGTCAAGAACATCGCGCAATGCGATCAAAAACCAAAGGCGGTTCTGCCTTATAGCACAATATTCGGTGAAGCGAACAACAGAAATCTACATGGAAGGGAAGGCAGAAAATTGGGTTAAGGCGGATGGCGATGAAGGAGCCTCTTATAAGAGCTTGAGATTTGAAAAACAAAGCGAAGGGAATAAACTAAAAAAGGATTTGAGATTAGAAGCATTCAACGACATAGGGGAAAGCCAGGGTTAACCATGAAATGGTCAAAAAGATGGTAAAGAAGTATCGAATGTACGAAAAAGGGCGGTGGTTGATGGTTACCCCGGTCCCCATTGATGGGAAAAGCTCCACTCGAAGATGACCTTTTATTTTAACTAGATTTACATGAAAAAAGTTGTTTGTACTTTGATCTATTTTTTTTGAAATGTGTATGTCAAAGAAATATCCACTAAAAATAAATTGTAAATTTTGAAGTTGATAGAAATGCCATTAAATACAGAGGAATGTGATGATTGTGCTCTATTTGGTAGCAGCGGTAAAATTATAACTGAAAAAGGCCCGAACGTAAATTTGAATTTGGCAAGTAGTTTGAGGTAGTTGATGAGATGAAAGTGAAACTTTATTTCATTTTCTTAGACTACTTTTCGTGCAGATATCTAAGCTCTTATTGCCAAGGGTTTTACAATTTTGGTAAAATCCTTAACATCTGAAGTATTTAAGTTGCTTCTTTATACCATGCTTTAAAATTTGCTTTAACTTTTAATTTTTGATATTTTGCTTTTTTTTCCTAGATGGTTGGTCCTCGATGAGTGTTTCTTTAAGGCAGGAAAGACTCATTAGATGCAAACTTAAGTGCCTCCAACTACGATACTCCAGCTCCCAATAATACCTTTCCTATTATCACAAACCAATTCAAGCTTAAAGGACTTAATATTGTAGACATTGCCGCCCTCTCAATTGATTCAAGCCACTAGTTTTTGTACCAAGAAAATAAAAGAAATTGCAGTGAGTATATATATATATATACATCATTTCATAATCAAGTTTCTTTTCCATCTAAGAAAATTATACCCCTCTGTTAGTGTTAGTCTGGTAATTTTATTTTTATATTTGTTAAGCATTACTAATTAATTTTTGGATATTGTATTGATCCGCCATTAACGCAACTTGCTTGTTGAAATGATAGACCTTGTTTCTTTTGAAATGCTAAGCAATATATAGCCATAATTCTAAGTAGTGGCTAATTAATCTTTTGGCGTAACTTAGAGCCATAAATATTAGCTATTATTTGTTTCACTATGGCTTTAGACCATGGAAAATCTTTTTGCCATGATTTGAAGCCATGGAAAAATGGCTTATGTGATGTATTGAAGAAACATGATATGTAAGTCCTTGAAAGTTGATTAAAGTCGCCATTTTACATCTAAACTACTTTGAATTTTGTTGTATAGGCATAATATTTTGACTATTTGATTGCCCATTCTTATAAATATCTTGTCATCTGGTTTAGTCTAGGATTTGTGTTGCACTTTCTCATATTATATATCAAATTTCACATTCATGTTTCTGTTTCATTAATCTGACTATGTATTTAGGAGCCTCTGTTTATTTTGGAGGCAGTAATTAGTTTGTTAGTGTGTGTACACACCAAAAAATAATTTTCTATCAAATTAAGCAATACTTTCACCCACTCCTTTTCAGCTCCACCTTGAACCTAACCCTCTCTAGTATCATGTACATTATCGACAGTACTAAGGGAACCATATGAACTATTTAATGTTTCATCAAACGCTGTCAATTGTAATACAAAAACCGATACTCATCCCCCATATCACAACAAATCCCATTTTAATTCCATCGTTTACTTTTAAACCATTATTCACTTTAAACATGAATATTATTCCTCTTTAGAAATCTGGACTCATTTTATCCAATAAATCTTGATTTTTATTTATAATTACCATTCCAGATTCAACTCTTGTTTACCGAGTTATTTTATAAGTTACATTCTCCCCTACTCAAAGGATTTCGTCCTCGAAATCGTCAAGTTAAGAAGAATGTATATCCTACTCGGCTTACAGAGGTGGTGAGTGTTGACTATGCTTGACTTATATAAGGTCATTTGCTAAGTCTTAGTGAGTGGCGAGTGCACTCAGTTTGGAGAAAAGGCGAATATGACCGATACTCGGCTTAAAGAGATCTAACCGTACTGATTTTTAACCACAAGTGAACCAATCAATTTTAGCCTTCAATTTAAGATTGACAGCCCCTACATGAAGTTTATTAATTTAAAAAAATTCATAATTGAAAATTTTAATTTACGTCTGAACTATCAAAGTCTATACCATTTTGTTGTCTAGCACAATCCATCCTTGAATAATAAATCTAAGATTTTGAAAATGTTACTAATATCATGAGCTCAAATTTTGGATAGAGCTATTCCCAATATATCTAGTAATATCAGTTATATTACGCTATTCCCTTTATGTCTTTGACGAAAGAAAGGAACAGAAAAATGACATCTATGCATTATAAAAAATAATGAAGTTTGGTTTTTAATTGAATTTTTTAATATTTTATAAATAAAAATAATTTGTATATTTCTGAATATATATAGGGATGAAGATATGAACCATTTGGTTTAAATATATTAATTACTATTTTTCTACCTCGTTCCTTTACGGGGACGAAAAGGTTTGAGTGGGGGAGATTGTAAAAACCGCAATTTTAAAAGCAACCATGACTCGATAATACTAGACCACGGCACAACATGCACAAACTGGATGAACCCCCAACTGGATTAGTCATGATCAATGGTCTATCACAAATCCCAAGACAAACTTCTTTCTTTTTATAAGGAGTATCCACATATGAACAAGCATACTTCGACAAGGTCTCGAAGTCAGAAATATAGTCAAGTTATCCTAATTGTTCCATTAGTCAAATAAACATAACACCGTGGATACTATCGGAATACTTATATTATTCCTAATAGGGGTCCAATTCGGATGGGTTGACCCCCAACCAACCCCCAGTGTGATAAAACATAGCAACCTCAGCGTCAGATTGTTGTGATCCCTTAGTCGGCTTTTATAAAGTCGGCTAAGGGATTTGGCATGGATTAAAATCCACATCCGTTGGATCGTAATCCACGCCACGGTCTAGATTACGATCCAGAATGTAGAAATAGCCAACTTTTAAAAAATCGGTTATTTCACCCGCCCATAGCCGGTTATGGTTTCCTCTCCTCCCATTCACATTTCAGCATTCCTTCTTCCTTTTGCTTCCTCTTCCAACCTCCTTCACTAACTCAAAAAAACGAGAGTTTTACAGAATTCCAAGGAAATGGGAGTCGTAGTGCTGGCAATGTACCACCACAAGAAGAGAACGCACTGATAGAAGTAAATGTCTCACCTCCGCATTGACGAGATGTTGTAAGAAGACGAGCTACTAAGAAAAAAGACCTAGACCCGAATATTGATCAAAATTTAGGAGTCTGAAAAGCACTGAGGAATTTTCATGTACTTTTGAATAGCAAAGTGCATATAAGCACACACGTTGAGGATTCTGTACCTCATCTACCTTTTGTTAACAAATAGTAGTAACCTATTGTACATTAGAAATTTATATATCGACCCATTTTTAACTAGGCACAACAAGATATAACTTGTGGCTCATGGCCATGCGTTATTCATATATATGCCACGATTTGCAGTTATGATACAGTTAGCATTGTACACACATTTTGTGGTAAATTTGGTCTTGGTGATTTCATAAGTATGTGTTCACTTAGCTATCATCAAATTATTTCACATTTTAAAATAGCTTCATTTAACTATAAACTAATTTGTTAGGTATAAGGAACCTTTTAAATTCAGATATTCAGCTAGTTGGGCATTAGCCTCCTGTTGGTGTAAACCACCCATATGTTTCATTTTGAGTCTAGAGAGTTAGCCATCACCCCTTTAGATATAATTATGCTTACCTGAATTTCAGTGGGACTGGGTGAGTCATTACCTTACAATGAGGATTATTAGCATCTTGGCCTTTTAATGCCTGTACTTTAATAGAATGACTTCTAGGTTACAGTTGAGGGTTAGTTATATTAGATAGGAAATCCTATATTTAATTAATTTGCTTGGGGAAGAAGATCGCCTTTTGGAGATAGCACGGTTATTTCTTCTATATGTAATGGGAAACCTATTTTTTCAAACCAGTCTAGCACGTTGTCAGTTGGATATGTAGCGGCGGTTGCAGATTTGACCATTGAGTCGATAGTTGTATATGATTGGGGGACACTTGTGCTAACTTATATGTATCGCTCCTTAGACCATCAGTGTGTTGTCAGAGAGAGATCTACATCGATTACAGTTTTTTGGTAGATTTTACAGCACTGGTAGTACGAGTACTTCCATATTATTACTTATCCCACGATGGATCCAACTTTATCTCTATTCTTTCCATGAGTGAGGGAGTTAGCTCGTGAGAACCGAAGACCTTTACAAGGAGGTCAGGCCCGTCACATATTTGTCATGACTCATAATTAAATCCAGTTATGCACCACACGGGAGAGTATCATCTGGCATCCTTACGAGGATTCACCATATTTAATATACGATAATGTGGTCTATGCCACTATGCTTACGACGAGACTCTTTTCTTTAGTCTCTTCTCCTCCAGTTGTGTGGTCATTACTAGTTCCTTAGGGAACGTTGTTGGAGGTAGATTTTATTGGGTGATTTAATGCTTGATGATCCACATACTGATACTCCTACTTTAGTGGTGTCTAAAGTCGCCGATTTGGAAGCTTCTCGAGAAGAAGAGTGGTGGACATCTTATTATTTCATCATTCCAAATTTGGATTACGTAGCGTTTTAGCTTAGATTTTACACTCCAACACATACGACTCATATGGTACATGCTGCATTAGTTGATTCGTTTGGACCCTCAGCTATTAGACATGGTATTGTTCCCCCAACGCTTCCAAACCTTACTGAGAATACTCAGTTACAACCGCCTTTGCCTCCCCCGCAGGCACTTGATTATGGTTGGACAGTGGTTATTCCTACAGTTGCGGGTGGTGATACATATTTACATATTCCTCGCATACCTGTTACTCAATAGTCGGATCCAACTACATTTCCGTAGGAGGATTTATATCAAATGCAGCTAGGGCTGAGATATGTCATGTACGGAGAGCATTATCGAAGCTTTGATGACTTGACATCTTGTATTAATGAGCTTACCACATTGCTGATGAGGAGCGGTACCATCTTAGCGCTCGTACTGGTGTTGATGAGGACATAGCTGGTCTTGATAATTTTAACTTTGATAATATGTAGATTGATTGTAATCTTTCAGGTTATGGTGTTGTTATTGATGTTATAGTCTTATTTATATACATTACCATATTATCATTATCGTTTCTGATATGTACATGGTACAGTTGTATTATCGATATTATGTTGTGCTGATATTATGTTGTCGATTGTGATTAAGTTAATATTGTGTTATTTGTAATGACCCGGAATTTTATATAGAAATTTTTAATTAACTTAAATATTTAAAACGTTTTTTTTTTTGAGTAGGACGGATGTGTAGCGCGAAACTACACAGCCAATTAAACATAATATTAATATATATAAATAGCCCTGTTGACAAGCCCAACTGGTGGCCCATAGTTCTATAGCAAAAGAGTAACATAAATACAATCGTTCAAGCCAAAATAAACATTACAACAGTGTCTACACCATCCAAAACACAACTAAGGATATACATAGATCATCTAAAAGCCAAAAAGGAACCATAGAAATATAGCATGCTGACACAAACAACCTTATGCAAATCAATGTAAGTCCGGACTTGAATCGCCATGGTTAGAGTCCACTGACTCCGCTGGGCTGTTGGTTGCCGGCAGAGCGAGCATGAAATTGGCTGAGGAAGGAGCTTAACCTGACCATGAGTTAAAACAGAAAATTATGAATTTGCATAACCCTATAAATTGCTTCAGTGGTTTGTTAAATATCACTGCGTTCCTTTCTTTCCAAATACACTAACAAAATATTGCTAAAAAGGAGTCCAAAGCTGCATTTACATCATTAAATTCCCAATGATCAAACACTAAATTAATGTCAGGCACAAAGCCAAACAAGAAGGACCCAGTGGCTGCAAGAACAGGGAAAGAGTATTCGCAATCAAAGAAAAGAAGATCAATAGTCTCAACATGATCGTAGCAAAGAGCACAATGAGGATCCTCAATCAACTTAAGTCTATGCAACTTAGCTCTTGTATTGATTTTACCATGGATCAAACGCCAATTGAAGAAAAGAACCTTAGGAGGAAGATGCATTTTCCAGATTCTGGAAAATGAAAATAATCTTCCAGAAAAATTGATATAATTATATAATGAAGCAATAGAAAAACCTCTATTTGGTGATAAAGCCCAAAAATAGCAATCAGGATATAGGGAAGGTTGGGTATGCATGATCAGGTTGGAAGCTAGCAGGAAATTATCCAGGACTTGGGCATTAAAAAAGGTGGAAGGGCAAAGTGCAGAGGGACCAATATGCAACAGATTTGCAACAGAGGAAAATTCATTAGCAATGAAAGGAAATAGAGAGGGAAAAGCTTGACAAAGAGGAATGTGTCCATGCCAAATGTCATGCCAGAATAAACAAGATTCTCCATCACACAATTTAACATGAAACAAATTTTTAATGCGGGGAATACAAGATAAAACCCCAGACCAGAAGGGAGAAGACTTAACAGAAGGAAGAGAGTGCAAAATTAAATGAGGATTGCTGGAATAGTGAAGAGAAAGGATCCAATCTTTCCATAAGAAAGAGCCAGGAGATACTGCACGCCATAACCATTTAGATAAAAGGGCTAAATTAAAATTGGAAAGATTAATTATGCCCAAACCCCCTGATTAATATGTAAACAAACAGTTTGCCAATTGACCAATCTTTTGACCTTGTTACCATTCCATAAGAAAAAGCTTCTGATTGAATCAATTCTTGAAATTACCCATTTAGGGAATTTGTGAATAGTCATCCAATATGTCGGTAAAGCAGATAAAACAGCTTTAACCAGCACCAAACGACCAGCAGAGGATAAGGTATTAGCTTTCCAGGAAGATAATCTCTGCTCAATTTTATGAATTAGAGGCAACCAATCAGATTTGTGAAGTTTAGTGGGTCTGAGGGGAATTCCCAAATACTGAATAGGAAACTTGTGAATGGAGCAATTTAAAATAGATGAAATTAAAGGGCCAAGATGATCAGCATTTCCTAACATTATAATTGAGCTTTTGGAAAAATTAATAGACAAACCAGAAATAAGCTCAAAAATATACAGCACCACTTTGAGACAATGAATATGGTTCAAATCAGGAGAGGAAAAGATAATTGTGTCATCTGCAAATTGAAGATTGGAAATAGCTAAGGGGGAATTTGGATGGTGAATCCCCTCAAATAAATTGTTAGCTGTTACTCTTTTAATCATTTGGTTGAAGACATCTGCGACTAACACAAATATTAGAGGAGATAAGGGATCACCTTGCCTCAATCCCCTACTGGATTTAAATAAACCCCCAATATTACCATTGATCAAAATCGATGAATGACTTGTCCTAAGGTGTATAATCAATCCAACCACACCAACGCTGTGAGAATCCCTTGTGCTTGAACATTTGCAAAATAAATTCCCAATTAACAGAATCAAATGCTTTTGAGAAATCTAATTTGAGGAGAACACCCGGTGTTTTAGAATTGTAACAATAAGATATTACCTCTTGAGTGGCTGCAATGCAATCGGAAATGTTGCGTCCAAGAATAAAAGCTGATTGCTCAGCTCCAACGAGATCAGAGATGACAGATTGAAGACGATTAGCAAGAGTTTTAGTGATAATTTTAAAAGTGGTGTTGAGCAAACTGATGGGACGGAAATCAGAAAAGGAAATGGCACCAGAGAATTTGGGAAGAAGAACAATATTAGCATAATTTAGACGAGAAATGGGGCTAGGGTTATCATAGAATTCATTGCACATGGCCATGATATCATTTTTCACAACGGCCCAAAATGATTTAAAGAAAGAAGGCCCAAATCCATCAGGCCCAGGGGATTTATCATCATCCATATCACTTAAAGCAGCCCAAACTTCATTTTCATAAAAAGGTTGGTCAATAGAAATAGTGGCTGGAGCAGGTTAAAGAGAACACCAATCAATGAAAGGGATATCTGAGGATGAACGACCAAGAATGGATCGATAATAGTTAGAAAAAAGATGAAGAATATCATTTGGATTCGAATAGATTTGGTTTTCATGAGATATTTCAAGTATGCAGGAAGCACATTTTCTTCCATTTGCAATTCTATGAAAGTAAGCTGAATTTCTATCTCCTTCTTTTAACCATTTAGCCTTAGATCTCTATTTCCAACCAATATCTTCTTGTTTAAGCAGTCTATCCAGTTCAGACTCTAAATTTTTCAAAGAGCTTGATTCCTCATCATTAAGAGGGCGAGATTCTTCCAAGATGTTGAGATCTAAAATAGCATCTTGAATATTAGAAATGCGGTTACGAATTGAGGCCCAGACTTTTTTAGCCCATGGTTTTATCAGTTTTCTCAAAGATCTCAATTTAAGAACAACTTTACGGGTAGCTGATTGTGATCGAACAGGATAATCCCAGGCCTTATGAACGAACTCTTTAAAAGATGGTTCAAGAAGCCATAATCTTTCAAATCTAAATGAGTGTTTGGGATTAGAGGGGGCACCCGAATCAAGAACAATAGGGCAATGATCAGAGATAATTGAAGCAAGGCCAGACATAAAGGATAAGGGGTGAATTTCTTCCCAAGTAGCATTAAAGAGGAATCTGTCAAGTTTAGCAAGAGAAGGATTCAATCCGCGATTAGACCAAGTAAAGGCTCGATTACAAATAGGGGGGTCAAAGAGGCAACAATAAAAAATAAAAGAATTGAAAGCATACGAATCTGATGAAATGGAACAAGATTTTCTCTCATTATAGTATCTGGCAGTGTTGAAATCACCCCCTATAACCCAAGGACCCAGGAAGTTATTAGCCATTTGTTCGCAATGTTTCCAAAGAGCTAATCTTTCATTAGCATCCCGAGGACCATAAATATTGGAAAAGAAGAAGATAGTATTAGAGTCAATGTGTTTAAGAGCTACATGTAAAGCAGACTGAGAGGGGAAAGTTTGGTATAATGACCACACAGAATCATTCCATGCAGTAATAAGGCCACCTCTAGTTTCAATGGCATTAACATAAGTCCATCCTCTCAGGAAGGAACCACCAATCAAGCTGAAATGATAATTAGAAGGTTCAAAGAGTTTGGTTTCCTAAAGGAAAAGAATATCTAATTTAAGTGGGGACAAAACTAGATTAATGGCATGACATTTTGAATGGTCCCCCAATCCCCGTACATTCCATGCGACCACTTTCATTGATGTCTATTAATTCGCTCTTGTTCTAATGCCTGCATGGCTTTATAATGTGTATCACGTAAATTCACTCCCATGCAGGCTGATATCTTTTTGTTCAAACGTTTATTAGCAGATGAAAAAACAACAGAAGTAAGAAAACTACCTGGGACTTCAGGATTATTGCGTCTCCCACTGCGACGAACAAAAATGGGAGATAGAAATTGGGGCCAATCATTGTCATCAGTCCATGGTTGTTGTGGAGGAGATTGCGATGGCGGGATAGAACTAGAGGCGAAGGGGATGGTTTGAATGGGTAGCATAGAGAAATCATTTCCAAAAGGAATGATCTAGTTAAGAGGTGGGACATGATCATCTTGCAAGTTCTGATTCTGATCATCAAATACTTCTTGGTTCACTTCATCAAATTCATTGTTGTCCATCTCTTGATCCTCGAAGTCTGGAAAGTTAGGGTTCATGTTTATCTCCCTATACATGGAGGGTAATGGTGGTAACATATCTTCCTCTTCTCTCATGGCATCAACTCGAATCTCCAAGCTTGAATCATGATAATTATGCATACATGGAACCACTTGCTCCTCATCATTATCAATGAAAACAAGTTCTGGCCTTGAGCCTGGATGCTCATGATTACAGCGTTGAACTTTGATAATATGCACTTTGTTGTTAAATCTGGCAGCAAATTCATTCTTTGAGCCAATACCTTCGAAAAATTTCATCTTTACCAAGAAATCTCTATTATCAAAGTGACACCAATCACAATCATCAACTGCTAAAACTCTACCCATAGGTTTAAGGATTTCCTTCACAGCATCATCATTATACTTTAGAAATTCCGGGAATCCTTCCACCGTAGCCCATGATTCAGTTTCCAAAGCAGGTTCTGGATCATATACATCATCTTCCCATGCTTCTAGACTAATCGCGACTCCTGGCTTGGTGAGGTTTTTAGGAGTAACGCATGCTCTCTTGAACTATAAGTAGGACAGTGAACCAAGAAGGAGTTATTTGTAATGATCGACATCGGCCACATATCACGATTAAGGTTAATTTCTAGAGCTTGATGCAAAGTTTCTATGCTCTATTTTCCAGATAGAGTTTTGGCAACAATGCATTTCGAAGAATCCATCTTTCTAAAAAAAATTGAAGATAGAGACTTTGGAGGTTGAGATGGAGAATGAAGTGAATTAGGCTTAGGTGAAATCTTAATGTTAGATTTTCCATGGTAATTCTCTTGACGACTGGCATCACGAAGCGATGGGTGACAAGCAGTATTTGCAGAGTTAATAATTCGTTTCGGGACCCAACGTGCGTGATAATTACTTTTATTACTAATGGCTGTATAAGCAGAAGATGAGGAGCTTCCAACGTAATAATTTTTCTTTGGGTAACGTTGCACTGAGTGGCCGAACGAACCACATTTAAAACAAATTTTTGGGTCTCTGCACGCGCTTGCCACGTGACCTTTGCATGCACATTGTAAACATCTCTTTTCATTCTTCAACTAAACCACTGTTTGATGAACTGATACAAACTCCGGCATGGGTGGTTTGAATTTCTTTTTAGACGGAGGATTGGGTGGCGATGACGGTGGCGATGCCGCTACTTGAGCGTAGGACTTTGATGGTATCTCCGCTTGATGATCAGAAAGAACAGCAAAATGATTATGAGACGATAACAGAGAAGGGCAAGATTGATGAGGACGAACAGAAACAGGATCAATTTCGAAAACAGCACGAGAAGAATTGCACTTAGGGGATGAAGGGGCACGATTAAAGGGAGGACAAAAAGGTGCAGCGCGAGAGGACGAACGAGGAATATCAAAGCGAACAGAGCGAGGATTAGATGACCAAGCCTGATTAGACGAAGGGTTAATTGAGGAAGGAGCAAAAGAGGGATAACAAGAGATGAAGACGAAGAGGAAGCAGAGCGAGGGAGGAGAAAAGGCCTATATCTAGAAGGGTATTTCGAAAGAAGAGGAGGAGAAGGAGGAAGGGAGGACGCCATTAACGATTGCAGCAGGAATTAAGGGGTTAATTATCGTTAAAAATATTAATTTTAAGAATTAATGAATTGAATTTAAGTGGGAATTTAAATGTTAGATTAACCTAAGATTTGAATACCTAGTTTAAAATCAAGTTATTTTTATATTTGAAGTTATATGAAATTTTATTTGAATATATATGATAATAATAATTTATCTTAATGGATCTGACTGTTTTGAAATCGATTTGTATTTTATCGATCTAATTTAACACGTGAAAATAACCATTTTTTAAATGGCCTCGGGTTTCAACAAAACCAATTTTATATAATACATAATGGTTAATTATTGTAAGAATTTGAGTTTCGTGTCAATTGGAGTTGTTGGACGATCGTTCCTAATGTAAACACGTATCGATTTACGGTTTGAAATTAAAGTAGTGTTTTTGCAAACAATCTCAGAATTTGATGAAATCAGTTTCATCAAGTTTACAATATTTAAATATAACAGGTTGTCAAAATTCATGATGATTGGAGTTACTGTTTGGTCGTACGTGTTGAAAATGCCTGGAAATAAATTAGTCGCAATCAATTTAATCATCAATTATACATTGATATCTCCTCCATACAATCGAGTTAGACTTCGAAACTGGTTACATTATGTTTAAAATAGCGGTTAAAGCCTGGAAACCTCGGTTATAGTGTCTTGATTGGATTCTTGAACCACGTGATATTTTGGAGTTAAAAATATTATAAAATAAAGGTCAACGCTTTCAAAAATCATCACATTAGTGTTTCAGTTCCAAATCTTCAATAAAAGATATGTTTGTCTTTGGTTCAACATTTTCGCGACTGACTTATTGGGAAGTTTGACTTTGAAACTTCAGTTACCTTCATTATTTTCCATTCTAAACCAGCAAATATTATTAGCAGCCGCCTCTTTCTTAATCTTCCAAATTTTTCTATAAGGAAAATTTTATTCCAACCCCCTTTTTATGTAGTAGCCCCCCCCTAAAAATTAAAAAAACGTGTCCCCAAACAATTAGTAAGTAGCCCCCCCAACTTTTCCAACACTACCCCTCCCATTCTCGTAACTCCTCCAATGCAGTTCATTGCCCATCATTTCTAGGGTTCACGAAATCAATGGTGGCTGAGTCTCAATCAAAGTAGGAATCGAAGTAGAAATCAAGGCAATCAAAGTAGAAAACGTGCTCGAGAATCTCAATCAAACAAAGGAAATCAAGGTATTGCCGATTTGAACGATTTAGTTATAGCGCTGTGAACAATTTTAGTTAGGGTTTGGTGGGTTAATTATTTGAACGATGTTTGTGTTGTGAACAAGTATAGTTACTAAATTGGGTTTAATTTCAGAAACATTCGTGGATTTTGAGCAACTTTAGCTACTGCTTGGATGGGTTTAGTTTAATTTTTTTGATTGTTTCAGGCTACCACGATGAAACAATACGTGGAAAAATGTATAACCACGGAGGTAGTAAACATGGAAGTATTTTTATCCACGTTGAAACTAATCGTGGTTATATGATTTTCACCGTAGCTTTGTTACGTGGTTTACTTATGTACCACGGTTTTGATCTGCGTTGTGACCTGTAATTTAAAAAAAATGTGACGATGAATCTTTATCTAACTCGATGTTTGCTGCTTCTTTTTAGATGCCTCCTCGTAAACGAATGACTGCTTCTGAAAGAAAAAGGAGAGAGCTGGCAGCCCACAGAACAAGTTCGGACATGAATTTGGGTAGGGATGATGAAACCGATGAACAATACAAAATAGTACTAAGGGAAAGTGAAAGTCAGCAAGAAGAAGAGGAGCAAAACGAAGAAGAGGAGCAGGAAGAAGAAGAAGAGGGATATCAGGTGGTCGAGGAACATGGAGATGGTTCAGAAAGTGATGCCGAAGAAGGCAAAGAAGAGGGTGAAGCTGAAGAATATATGAATGAGAAAGGAGGACCAAGAACCAATGACGTGATTAAAGAGTTTGATACGCATGTTGCTTCCATGATATGGCTTGATCAGGTACATGGCTTATAATTATAAGTAGTTGAATTTTAATTACATCATTTTTTTAATTACAAATAAATTCGTGTAGGAACGAGGACCGCTTACATGTGTTAATCATGCTCAATGGGTATTAGAGTGGATAATTTCGGATAACGCTTCTAGATTAAAAACCTTTATTGAGATGTATGGATTATATCCCATAGTTAGCACTTGCTACAAGAGTGTTAACAAGTATTTGATTTCAGCTTTTGTAGAACACTGGTATCCAGAGACTAATACTTTCCATTTGCCCTTTTGTGAGATGACAATTACCTTTAATGATGTTGCATCTCTATTACACATTCCAATCGAAGGCAAACCGATAAAGAGCAGGACATATGATATGGAGCAGGCGGTTAGCTTTGTTTCTAAGTATCTTGGAATATCTAAACAAGTAGCTAGGATGGAAATGAATGACCGGGTTGGTTATAAGCTAAGTTCGTCCACGTTATATGAAGTATTTGTAGAAGTGAGCGATGAGTGGACTGATCGAGCTATTAGGCGTGCTGCTCGTGCGTATTTGTTATTTCTGCTTGGCAACACGTTGTTTGCGGATAAAAGCAAGACTCACGTGCACATTTCCCTTGTAGAGACACTTAAAAAATTGGAAGTTGTCAACACATACTCATGGGGATCAGCAACACAAGCCTTTCTATACAGGCAACTTGGACTAGCAACATGTATGGGAGTGAAACAAATTGCCGGATTTCTTTGCCTGCTAGAGTCATGGATTTTTGAGCATTTCCACTGCTTTCATCCATCAACAAAACTATACTATGAGAATTTCCCACGTGGTTCTAGATGGAATCCGTCTATAAATTGTGGTGCTTCACTAGTTGAACTACGTGTATTCCTCGATAACATTCAAGTTGAACATGTAACTTTCTTCATTAATTATATAGTTAATAATATTAATGATGCTTTTATCCATATAGAAATATTGATTCAGAATTTCATCTTTGACTAGGTTATTTTTGAACCTTATATTTCTGTGTGACACTATCATCCCTTCCATCCTATATCATGGTATAGTGGTTGCATTCTCTGCTTGAACATTGTAGAGCCATACCATCCTGACAGAGTACTTCGACAGTTCGGCAAAGTTCAGAACATTCCGACTGCCCCAATTCCTCCTGTCGCATCAAATGCTTGTCGCGGCACATCTTCTACTACATACACTCGGGTGTGTTATCAATTTATGGAGAGTATCTGGGAGAATTGGTACCACTCCATCATTCTATGTTGACTTACACAGATGATTATATGGACTGGTATAGAGAACATGGTGCCTTGCGGGTTCATAATCCACTACATCTACTAGATAATATAGCGATTGGAGCCCCATATTTTCAGCCTACCAACACTCAGCTGTATTCGGTATGTTTATTTTCAGAATACAAAGTATTATCATTGCATACAATGTTTTTATTTAGGTCATTTTTAATATATTTTTCAGACCCTTCATGAGGTTCATGGCTTGTTGAATGAACCGAATCCTCAGCTTGCTAATGCTAAAGTTGCTGTTGCACGCTACGTCATGCCTCAAGTTTAGATTATTTGCTAGTTTCAGTTTGACGAACATGTACTTTGGATGTGGTTATGGTTTGCTACTTTACTGCATGTAATGGGTTACTACAGTAATGACTTTAGTTCTTATTTTGGAAGAATGTGGTTGTATGATGTATTTTGTAATGGACATGGTTTGGTTTGGTATGTTAATGAATGATATGGAATTCGTTATGGCATGTATTATGATTCAGTTTTTTTATTTTATGGCTTCGATTTTGTTTGCGGATTATGTGTTTTTGAGGTCATGTTATGGACATTTGAGTTTGTTATGGCTAGAACAATCTTGTTATGTGCTTTTCAGGATGAATTTGTAATGTGTTTATGGACTTTGAGATGTGTAGTTGTGCTGCAGTTTTTTTTACCACCACGCTCTGTATAAACATGGTCAACCAACAAACCATATGAAGGAAATAGAGGTCCGCTTGATTTCCATGTTGTAAACCTACGTGGTCGATTTGGCAACCACGCATACACCCAACGTGGTTTCCTGACAAACCTCGCTAAGAAAATTTTCGACCTAAACCTTTTCTCTTTCGGGATTTTACCACGCTCTGTAAGAACGTGGTCAACGGGAAAACCAAGTGTAGGATCAGCGAGGAAAAGAACATGTCCATGGTTAATCTTGTCATGGTATTAGTGTCAACCACATATATATTATGCATGGTTGATGTCTTTACCACGATTTTATAGGGCGTTAAGCTAACAGAATGTCAAAAAAATAACATCAACCAAAGTATGAACACTTCTATTCATTTCAGAAATACATCGACCAAAAAATAATCCAACTCCGAACATTTTGATTAAAATATTGTCATTCAATTCCATTGAACAAACTTCAAGTACATCGACCAGAATGATCTACAAGCGAATTTAAATTAAAAAAAATGATCAGTTGTGCTCCCAATCTGCGTATGCATCTCTACTATCCCATGCTTGTCTTCTATCAACGTAAATGTCCTTCCAATCCTTTGCATCCTTCTCACAAGCTACGAACCATTTTGCATAAATAGGTGGAACCGGGTGTTTAGGCTCCAATTTTACCTACGAAGACATGAGTTATAAAAGGAAATGAACGTTAATTTAATTTATACATAGGTGAAAGACGTATACCTGAACAAAATGATCTTGATTAACAAAAGCAATACCTATTTCCATGCGCAGTGATGGGGGAGGCACCTTCCCGTTCAATGGAGGTATTGTCAGCATAAGTCTCTCGCTAATGTTAAATACGACGATGTTATACTTAGTTGCAATAATATAACCAATATCAGGCATTGACATCCATTTTTCCATAGGCACAAATTCGTCATCTTCATGCATTAGACTTTTGAGAAGAGTTTGCTTCTGCCTTCCTGTAGGAACACGCGATCATACAAACATTAATTTTCTTGCAATTCCTTTGTTAACTCTTTCCTAACTTGACTCTACCTTGATTCTCCGTAACCAAGCAAAGCGGTTACACATCTATACCCACAATTTCCGTCCGACCGGACGTCAATAATATCCATAACAAAATGTTTCAACTCCAACGGTATTTGATGCAAATAAGTTCTCATGCCTTTGCTTAATTCATCAAACTATTAAAAAATAATATAATACGTTAACAAGTACATGATTTTTATTCGAAGTTAAAAAAATATGTATTAACGTACCTTTTTCGGTTTACGAATTAGAAGTTTTTCAGTACGAGTTTTTTTCGAAGTGTATGAATTTTGTGAGTACACACTTTCGACGAGCTCAAATGACGAAAGCATCCTCTTTGTTGACGTATTGGCACTTCTTATTCTTTCTCTACCACGTGTCTTTACTTTGCTTGTAGGAGAAGCGAGGGAGGACGTACGTGGTTCCACAATCTCTAACATCTTCTTGTAAATTTGCATTTGATAAGGAGTGTCCATCTTTTTCACATCTTGAATAAGTTCTTCTATTTTGTCCATAACGCCGACACTTTTATTTCCACTTTTTTCTATAAGATGTAACCTTGTCCAATGAACATCTACCATTTCAAGTGGTATTGCGGTACCAGGCCCAAGCCAAGCTAACTCATGTGCACAAGGCAATCCATGAGTTCTACGAATGACGCATCCATATAATAACTCTTCATCAACAACATCTTTTATTCTCTGTATTTCTGAATGTATCAAATTAGTGCCTTGACAGAAACAACGCCCCTTAAATTTTTGAACTCTCGAATATGAAATATATGCTTTACTTTTGTTAAACTCTGCTCGAATGACGCTTTAAGGTCAGTAAATGAGAGTTCCAATAATGTATGCATTTTTGTCCAAGCTTGTTCGAAATTGCAGTGACAGCTAGCTAAAAGTTTTTTAATTTCGAATGAACAGACTCAGCCCTGCATAAGGCATGCAAAAGGATGACAATAAAGTTTATTATAATGTGGAATAAATATTAACAAAGGAATATAGAACAATGCCAATTAGAGGTATGATTTCCGAGATGCATGTAGTCATCCGTCCATGCATGAACAAACCAATCTCTGTATGCATCTGACCAAGTGTCATGAATATATCTCAAAAGTGAAGTATGATTTGCATACTTTTCATGCAACACTTGCAGATTTTCATTATAAGCAACAACGTTCTTCGAACAAACCAATTCATTCCAGTCAAATAAAAATGACTTCTTTTGTTCAAGCTCCATCCCTTTCACTTTCTTTTGCATATGCATTAGTACATTATTTTTAATAAGCCACGTACATAACAGGTGAGCAGAGTGCGGAAGTACAAATCCAATAGCATTTACTAATGTTGTCTCTCTATCGGAAATGAAGACCGATGGTAAATCTATTTCACAATCCATCATAAATGATTTCAAATGCTCTAAAGCTCACATATAATTTTCCTCGGTTTCTGCAACTAAATATGCAATTGCAATAAAAATGTAAGATCTGTGCAAGTAACCCCAACAATCTCAAGTAAAGGCATTATGTACCTATTGGTTTTATATGTGCAGTCAAGTATAATAACTCTGGGGAATGTACGAAGATAATCCAAGCTAACAGGATGCGCCCAAAAAATATCTTTAATAATATATGTTCCATCAAGCGTTCTACGGTGCCATTCAAACTAACCAAACTGTTTCAACTTGCTAAGCAAGTATTGAACTTGAGAACGCCCCTCACGCTCTATAACATTTTGTGCTTTGTGTTTGCGAACAAATTTTACAACTGTAAAATCCGTTCAGCTTTCCTAAACTACAAGGATTGTTGTAGAGGGTGTCGAACTCTGGGACCAAAAATATTTTAATTAATAAATCCAATCAGGTTATTCCAGGATTTTGATTGATTGAAAACACAGAAAATAACAGCAATTAAATAAAAAGAGAGATTTATATAATAAGAGAAAGCAATTAGGGGATAATGACATAGATTGGATTCACACTCATCAACAACCAACAAATAAATATAGATCTAATTCATGTTTCTGTCACACACTTGAATCAACGATAATTATGTTCTTAGAAACTAATAATTAAATAACGACAAGCATAGCCTATGCAGGAGCTGAGCTCTTAAACAACCATAGACTATCAGGACAGATTCACTAATTAATTTCTAAAACCCTAAAATTAGATATAAATCTGATAACTGTTAGATCGAACACGAATATACCATGTGAAGGAGCATAGCTCTTAAACGACACAGAATATGAAGGTTCAGATCTAACCCTTGATTCAGATCCAGATCTACATGTATAAAGTCCTCATCTATTGGCTATGTGATTCATGTTGAATCATATCTATTAGCGTCATCACCCCCTAATCAAAGGGGATTAGCTAGACATAGCTAAAGAAGAAGAGAAGAATAAAATAACAGACATAAATAAAATACAACTAAAATTAAATAGAACAAGGGAAGAAGAATGATTTTATTCCAAGAAGAGAATTACAGAATAAAACCCAATGTGTTTTTTCATGAATAAGGTACAAGATATTTATAGTTGTATTGGCCAAGACCTAGAGGCTAATTACACAATGTGGGACTAAATATTTAGCCCAAATAACACATAAGCAAGTGTGAACGCAGCTGAAGTGAGAGGCTTTGTAAGTGAGCCAATGTGAACGCAGTGTGAATGGACTTACAATTGGCATGGCTTGCGGGCATCAAATGACATCAATTTCAATTGTTTTGAGCATGAATAGGAACTCCATATCATCTGCAACAAGTTGTCTTTATGAAAAGGCATTGGATAATTAAAATATGCGGCAGAAGGTGGTTGAACAACAACATTTCTTCAAGCTTTAATCTAACTCTCAAAATCAACACTCTTCATACACCAATTCTTCAAGCTTTTCAACAATCAAGTGCATTAATCCATTCATCATAAATAATCTGAAAACACAACTATAAATACACAGTATCAATTATTTAAAATATAAAATAAGATAAATAAGCGGATAAAATATACACAATTACGTGTATATCACCTTGATTACATTATAAATCATCATGATTGAAGAAGAATTCGAAGGATTGTTTCTTTTAATGGTCGCTAAAATTACTTTTGATTTTACCAAGTTTCTATGCATCTCAAAAACTAACTTTGTCTCATCTTCCGTTTGCCGACCAATATACAAATGGCCTTCCGTATGTTTAAGTTCAAAATGATTATGAACACCATTAATAACATGTAATCGCCAATCATCTAAAGATGGAAGTTTTTCACCTTTAAGTTTAAAGGGACAGTTGCACTTTTTGGTACCTGTCAATCTCATGTTCTTCGGGCTTTTATCCTTTCGCTTCTTATACGCACCACTTCGTTCACCACCAAACACAATTCTAGGCTTTTACACTGAAACACTAGAATCTGATTTGAGTAGTATGATAACAAATCCAAGGCGTTTTCCAGTATCATGAACCCAATCGATTATTATTTTTTGTAGATGGAAATATCTGCATTAGAAAAAGGGAACCACTATGTTAGTTGACATGAGAAGCAGATGTTGGACAAAATATGTGTTTTATCGCTCTGACAAAACGTGGTACGAAAGAAAACCTCGTTGGATCACTATGAGGATATAGAAAGAACCACGTGGAAATCAAACGTGGTCTGAAAAAATTCCACGTAGTGTATATTCGTGGTTTAACATTGAACCCAGACCACTTATTTTATTTCAAATATTAACCAAACTCAACTTACATCATAGGTCGTGAATTCATTTTGTGACGGCCCGCCCCGCACCAGCCTGTATTTCCTCCGAAAGTGCGCTGTACACATGCCCGACTAGCACAGGACGGACGTCAAGAGAAAGGAAAGAAGAGAATGAACTAATCAAGAAACCTGCAGAATGTCTCACAGCGCATGGGATAAAATATAATAATAACATACTTGACACAAAACAGGCGAGACAGTGCATAAGCTAATAACTAAAATCAACATCAATCATCAAAGCAGCGGAAATCCAAATACAGCTTATTACAATTTTCCAAATTTACTGTCTCTAAACAAAAGAAAGCCGAAGTAGAAGATACACCAACAATGCCCAAACAGTGATCTTCAACAACACAGGGAGAATACTATATGTATTACGTGGAAGCCTCCTGCTCGTCTCCGGATCATCTACCCGTGCATCACCAGCTAACCTGTCTCTAGTCTGCTCGTGTGAGCACCCAGAGTAATAAGAGGAGACATAAAACTCTGGGTCAGACATAAAGCCTGGTATGAGCGATAAGCATCTAAACAGAATAATAACAGGTATACTAAACCATACCTGAACCTGGACCTGCAACCAAAGAGTTAGTACCACATACCGTACAATACTCCAAGGTGCCATAATAAATGGTGTAAGAATACGGGGGTGGGGGTGTGCATGTCACAATGATAGCAAACAAATCATCCATAGCAACCATCCTCACATCTCTCTCTCAGTGCGTAAAGCGTACGACATCTACCACTTTGGAACACTAGACAAACTGAGGTAACGACGAATCCCGACTTGTAGAAACCCTGCTGTGACCAAGACAAACACTTGGAGTCATGACCAAACATTTCAATGACCCACTTCATTGGTCGTAGCCCTTGGTTCTACCGATGCCATAATGGCCCTGAATCCGCCTTTGCACCTCCTACCATAGTGGTCCAAAGCTATAGACGTCGATAACTCCTTAACACGCGTCCCGCAGCAAAACCCAACCATGAAGCGAACTCGTTGATTCCCATCTGAATCTTGAGCTCTAACTTCTCATTTGGACTTCCTTTGCATCTCGGGTTTGGTCGAATGGGAGTTGGTCTTCAGAAGAGTCATCACGAAGTAGTAAAAGTACACGTCTGGTTCCCCATGCTCGGTTCGGTTCGGATACGTTCCCCGGTTCGGTTCGGAGTGCCACCATCCTCTGGGTTCGGGTCCTTCTCCCTCATGCGGTTCGGTTCGGAGTTCTCCCTCATGCGGTTCAGTTCGGAGTTCTCCCTCATGCGGTTCGGTTCGGAGCTCTGAAGCGGTTCGGTTCGGATACCCCATGGCTTGAGTGTCTCCGTCCCCGTCTCGTCAGCATCAGTTTGGTTCGTGTATTACTCTCGATTCGGTTCGGAATATGGTATCCATGCTCCTCTTTCTTCCACTTCAGTCCTCCTTGTTCCTTCCGATCCCACGCTACGCCCCTCCGATCCGACCAGGTTTCCTTGTTGCCTCTTCACGTCATGCTCCAAAAGGTACCACGCCCCGGTCCGGTTCGGATATGTCCGATCCGATCCCCTACCCGATCCGATCCCCTACCCGATCCGATCCGGTTAGATACCCTGCAGCTTTCTGCAACTTTCCAGCAACTGTTTATACGCCTCTCGACGGCGTTTTCGACCAATCTAACTATTGGAATCAATCACAAAGCATACCAAAGAGTCATAGCAACATATAACAGCAACCACAAGCAACAAACAACAATTTAAATGAATCAAAATGAATCAAAAGTGGCCAAAACCTCACTTTTTCCTATAATCCCTCTTAATCATGTTTAAGCATACGATTAGCAAAACACACCGAAATTAACCCAAATTTCTAACAGAGCCTTAAAACATTATTTTAGAATTTTAAGAATTTTTCCAGAATTTATTTACGTATAAATTCGCTAATCTTCACTAATTACCCTTAATTAACTGTAATTAGTGTCAAAACGATGCAAATCACTCACCTTGGCCACAAACAAAATTCTCAGAACTGAAACTCCTCTGATTTGGGCGAATACTGATGTCCAACAGCAGCTCTAACCTTGCTTTGGTGCTTTTTCTTCTTAATTTGATGCCTCTAAGCCTTAATCCTTGATTAGGAAGTGATTTTTGGGTGTTTTAGAGAGATTTAGAGAGTGGAGGCCATGGCTAGGTCAAGAGAAATGAAAGTGGCGGCTGGAAAATGTCTAAAGAAATGTTTTCTAACCCTAATCAGCCTCCATATACCCCTAAACCCGAAATTCCCCTTGGGCCTAGCTGCTAATTACCCGGTTAAGCCCAATCAAGCTGTTTTTAACCATCTGAAACTTGTTTCAGCCATATCTCCCAAACGGTAAGTCCGTTTGGCTAATGTGACCACTCTACGGAAAGAGAAACCATCATCCGAAGCCAATGGAAGTGGTTTCAGGTCAAAATTCCTTTCCAGTCAAAAGTTATGGCCAAAACAGTGCCAACTAGGGGTAAAATGGTCATTTAAAAATCGGGAAAAATCACGAACATGGGAAATGACCCCAATAGTCGTCTCCCAAAGTTACATGACCATACGACTTCGTATGTGAAAGAAATAAATATCCTACGATCCTATGATGCGTAGAACGCGGGTCGTTACACTCTTCCCCCCTTAAGAAATTTCGCCCCCGAAATTCCTTAACCCAAAACATACAAAGGATCCCGCATGCCTAACAACCATATACAACAATCAAATATGCAAAACAAGCAAACAAGCCTATCCTAGCATGCGGAAAAACTAAATCGAAGTCAAAATCTTACCAGACAAAGAGTTCTGGATACTTCTTTCTTATATCCTCCTCTGTTTCCCAAGTACAATCACTCACGTCCTCGCTCCACTGTACCTTGACTAGCTTCACCGCCTTCCTTCGAAGTTGCTTCATGTCGTACTCGACAATACGGGCCGGCTTGCGGTTCCCAACCGCCTCGGGTTCTACTTCGAAGTCCTCTAACTGATCAGGTGAAATAGTCATATCTGAGTCGTGAACGAACTTCCTTAGTTGGGAAACATAAAATACGTTATGAACTCCCGCCATCTTCTCTGGTAAGTCAATCCTATATGCCAAATTCCCGACTAGTTCAAGAACAGGGAATGGGCCAACAAATCTTGGTGCCAACTTGCCTCTCCTGCCAAATCGTATTACGCTCTTCAACGGAGAAATCTTGACAAACACCAAGTCACCAACGGAGAATTTTAAGTCTCTTCGCCTCTTATCAGCATAACTCTTCTGCCTATCTTGGGCTGCCTTCATTCGTTGCTGAATGATCTTGATCTTATCTGAAGTTTCCCTCACCACATCTGGTCCAAGCATAAACTTCTCGCCAGTCTCTATCCAACATGATGGTGAGTTACACGGCCTTCCGTACAAAGCTTCAAACGGAGCCATACCGATACTGGATTGGTAGCTATTATTATATGCAAACTCTACTAGATGCAAATGGTCATCCCATGATCCTCCAAAATCCAATATACATGCTCTCAAGAGATCTTCCAAAATACGGTTCACCCTCTCCGTCTGACCGTCGGTCTGAGGATGATATGCGGTACTGAGATGTAACTCTGACCCTAGAGCCTCTTGTAAGCTCTTCCAAAACCCACTAGTAAACAACGGGTCTCGGTCGCTCACAATGCCTTTAGGTACTCCATGAAATCTCACTACCCACTTCATATACAACTCTGCTAACTTAGCTGCCGTTCTGGTCGATTTGACTGGTATAAACCTTGCACTTTTAGTCAGTCGATCTACAATTACCCAAATGCTGTTATATCCCGATCTAGTCCTTGGTAAACCATCGATGAAATCCATCGAGACTTGCTCCCATTTCCATTCGGGAATTTCTAAGGGCTGTAACAAACCACTAGGCTTCTTTTGCTCGGCTTTAACTAGCTGGCAATTCATGCATTTGGATATAAACTTCCCAACGTCTCTTTTCATCCCTTCCCAGTAGTAGGTCTGCTTCATATCTCGATACATCTTATTACCACCGGGGTGTATAGTCAGCTTTGAGTGATGACATTCTCTAAGCACTTCATCTCTCAATCCATTGACATTGGGTACAACAAGCTTTCCATTCTTTCTAAGCCATCTATCTTGATCAAGCCCATACTCGTTCATCTCCTCATCGATACCCATCTCTAACTTGGAGATGATTTCCAATAGGTTAGGATCGTCCCTCTGACTAGAGCCGATCCGCTCAATCAAAGTGGGTCTGATCGTCAAACTCGCTAACATTTCTGGATCCAATTCGCACTTTGGTCTGAAATCAAACCCCGCGATAAACTCCAGTTGCTTCCATTCAAGGAACATAGCCCCTAAGCTGGCATGTCTTCTACTTAATGCATCAGCCACCGCATTGCCCTTTCCTGGTGTGTATGCGATGTCAAAATCATAGGAAGCTAAGAACTCTAACCATCTCTGCTGACGGAGATTTAAATCCTTCTGGGAGAATAGATACTTTAACGACTTATGATCTGTAAATAGCTCAAATCTTTCTCCCAAGAGATAGTGTCTCCACATCTTTAACGCGAACACGATCGCTGCCAATTCTAAATCATGGGTAGGGTATCTTCTCTCGTGCGGTTTCAATTGCCGACTTGCATAAGCTACAACCCTACCGCCTTGCATCAATACGGCACCCAGTCCGGTACCACAGGCATCCGTGTATACCGTCATCTCTTCATCCCCCTTAGGAATGACTAACACTGGTGCGCTTGTCAACTTGTCCTTTAGACTTCTGAATGCACTCTCGCACCTTTCATCCCAGACAAAAGCTTGATTCTTCTTGGTCAACTGGGTCAACGGTGCTGCTATCTTGGAGAAACCTTGGATAAACTTACGATAATATCCCGCTAACCCCAAGAAACTTCTTACATCTGTTGCATTCTTGGGCGTAGGCCAATCTTGTACCGTAGCCACCTTTGCTGGGTCCACGGCAATACCACTCTCTGATACAACATGGCCCAAGAACCTCACTTCCCTCTTCCAGAAGTGACACTTAGAAAACTTTGCTTTCAATTGGTGTTTCCTTAACACCTCCATCGCTACTCTTAAATGTTTCTTGTGTTCTTCCTCTGTCCTAGAATAGACCAAAATATCATCCACGAACACAAGAACAGACTTATTCAACTGATCTCTGAATACCCTATTCATAAGATCCACAAAATATGCCGGGGCATTAGTCAGCCCAAATGGCATAACCAACCATTCATAAAACCCAGACGGCGTTCGAAATGTCGTTTTAGCTATACTCTCAGCTTCCACTCTAAGCTGATGAAAACCTGTCGCGAGATCCAACTGAGAAAATACTCTCGCGCCACTCAACTGATCAAACAAATCATCTATCCGCGGTAGAGGATACTTGTTCTTCCTCGTCACTTTATTCAACTCGCGGTAGTCTACACACAAACGAAGGGAACCATCCGCCTTGGTAGCAAACACAATGCTCCCCATTCAGAAACACTCCTTCTGATAAATCCCTTCTTCAAAAGATCGCTGACTTGCACCTCGAGCTCCCGCTGCTCTCTTGGTGCCATACGACGAAGTGACATCACTATAGGTCTGGCACCTTTTACCAAATCAATACGAAACTCAATCTCTCGGTGTGGTGGAAGTCCGGTCACTTCTTCGAAAACATCCGGATACTGGCCAACCACGGGCAAACCTGACAACTCACTATGCGGAATGTCGAGGGAGTTTAGAAAACTAGCCAATACCCCCTTACTGGGTAGACCACCAAACACTATCCTCCGCCCATCATCCGCTCTAGCTGTCACCAACAAGCCCTCACAGTCTACCACCACCCCGTATCTTTGGAGCCAATCTACTACCAAAATAATGCCAAACCCAGTAAAGCCCAAAACAAAGCAATCACAAACAAACATGCATCCATGACTCGATAGAACCACATTATGACAAATCATGCTAAGACTAGTCGAACCACCAATCGGGTTCGTCACTACTAAAGGTCTATCGACAATCTCGGGCTCCAATCCCAACCTATCTACCAGGTCACTAGATATGAAAGAACTGGAAGCTCCGGTATCAAACAAAACTCTAACGGGAACATCATAAACAGAAAGCATACCTTGAATGACGACATTCTTTCCCTTCTCCGCCGCAGTTGGGGCATTCGACGAAGAAGGAATAGCATTAAGAGCATATGCTTTCACCATTTGCTTTTCCTTAGGGGGTTGCGGACACTTGTCCTTGTGATGTCCCAATTGGCCACAATTGAAGCACTTCCTATCCGCTGGCTTGGCCCGACAATTACTAGCATAATGGCCCTTCTTACCACAGCTGAAGCACTCCACATCTTGCTTATTCTTTTTCTTCTGGCCATCCTTAGCCTGATTCTGCTTTCTCTTATTCTGAGAACCACCTTTGCCTCCACCACTAGCTTGTGGCTTGGGTTCTTCTGCAGATGCAACCTCTGTCTTCGACTTAGGGTAGAGACTTTCTGATCTTAATGCTTTCCCCACAATCGACTCAAACGTCTCATCGACGTGGTTAATAAGCTTTTCCCCTAAGTACTGATCCAAACCAGTTATGAATTTCTCATTCTTTTTCTCGGCAGTATCAATAAGAGATAACCCATATTTTGACAAAGTGTCAAATTCAGCAATATACTCTGAGACAGCTCTGCCATTCTGCTTGAGCTCCAAGAATTTCTTAAACAACATTGACTTCTGAGCAGCTGGAATGAACTTCTCACTAAAGCGAGCCTTAAACTGCTCCCAAGTAATCTGATCTTCGGGGGTAGCTGCCTTTATAGCATTCCACCAATTCATTGCCCGCCCTTGCAGCTGACGGGACGCTAGCTTTCTCTTCATCGCATCCTCGATACCCAAATCCTCGAAGATACGTTCGCAACTATCCAACCAATCTTGGACATCCGTAGCCGACTCCGTTCCATGGAACGGCTTCCCACCAAGACTAGTATAATCCTTATTCAGCTTGGCGAAGTCGACTCTTGGCGCCTGCACTATTGGACCACCACCATTTCCACCATTGGGAGCTGCCCTCTGTACATCTCTAAGCATCTCTCTCATGAGGTCAGTAAACATCGTCCTCATGTCAGCAGCATTCCCATTATTGGCTCCCCTACCAGCACCTCTAGTATATCGGCTCATCGTCAATCTGAAAAAGGAAATGATTAACGACTCCATAGTGGTGCTAGTGCAGTACGACTTCATCCTTATACTACTAATAGTATATATATATATAGCTTTTTAAAAACCAAAGTAATCACAAATACGCTCTCTCGTATACGTATAATATCTATCCCTGATAACTTCCCTAGGTTAACTACGCAACCTAGAGCTCTGATACCAAGTGTGACGGCCCGCCCCGCACCAGCCTGTATTTCCTCCGAAAGTGCGCTGTACACATGCCCGACTAGCATAGGACGGACGTCAAGAGAAAGGAAAGAAGAGAATGAACTAATCAAGAAACCTGCAGAATGTCTCACAGCGCATGGGATAAAATATAATAATAACATACTTGACACAAAACAGGCGAGACAGTGCATAAGCTAATAACTAAAATCAACATCAATCATCAAAGCAGCGGAAATCCAAATACAGCTTATTACAATTTTCCAAATTTACTGTCTCTAAACAAAAGAAAGCCGAAGTAGAAGATACACCAACAATGCCCAAGCAGTGATCTTCAACAACACAGGGAGAATACTATATATATTACGTGGAAGCCTCCTGCTCGTCTCCGGATCATCTACCCGTGCATCACCAGCTAACCTGTCTCTAGTCTGCTCGTGTGAGCACCCAGAGTAATAAGAGGAGACATAAAACTCTGGGTCAGACATAAAGCCTGGTATGAGCGATAAGCATCTAAACAGAATAATAACAGGTATACTAAACCATACCTGAACCTGGACCTGCAACCAAAGAGTTAGTACCACATACCGTACAATACTCCAAGGTGCCATAATAAATGGTGTAAGAATACGGGGGTGGGGGTGTGCATGTCACAATGATAGCAAACAAATCATCCATAGCAACCATCCTCACATCTCTCTCTCAGTGCGTAAAGCGTACGACATCTACCACTTTGGAACACTAGACAAACTGAGGTAACGACGAATCCCGACTTGTAGAAACCCTGCTGTGACCAAGACAAACACTTGGAGTCATGACCAAACATTTCAATGACCCACTTCATTGGTCGTAGCTCTTGGTTCTACCGATGCCATAATGGCCCTGAATCCGCCTTTGCACCTCCTACCATAGTGGTCCAAAGCTATAGACGTCGATAACTCCTTAACACGCGTCCCGCAGCAAAACCCAACCATGAAGCGAACTCGTTGATTCCCATCTGAATCTTGAGCTCTAACTTCTCATTTGGACTTCCTTTGCATCTCGGGTTTGGTCGAATGGGAGTTGGTCTTCAGAAGAGTCATCACGAAGTAGTAAAAGTACACGTCTGGTTCCCCATGCTCGGTTCGGTTCGGATACGTTCCCCGGTTCGGTTCGGAGTGCCACCATCCTCTGGGTTCGGGTCCTTCTCCCTCATGCGGTTCGGTTCGGAGTTCTCCCTCATGCGGTTCAGTTCGGAGTTCTCCCTCATGCGGTTCGGTTCGGAGCTCTGAAGCGGTTCGGTTCGGATACCCCATGGCTTGAGTGTCTCCGTCTCCGTCTCGTCAGCATCAGTTTGGTTCGTGTATTACTCTCGATTCGGTTCGGAATATGGTATCCATGCTCCTCTTTCTTCCACTTCAGTCCTCCTTGTTCCTTCCGATCCCACGCTACGCCCCTCCGATCCGACCAGGTTTCCTTGTTGCCTCTTCACGTCATGCTCCAGAAGGTACCACGCCCCGGTCCGGTTCGGATATGTCCGATCCGATCCCCTACCCGATCCGATCCCCTACCCGATCCGATCCGGTTAGATACCCTGCAGCTTTCTGCAACTTTCCAGCAATTGTTTATACGCCTCTCGACGGCGTTTTCGACCAATCTAACTATTGGAATCAATCACAAAGCATACCAAAGAGTCATAGCAACATATAACAGCAACCACAAGCAACAAACAACAATTTAAATGAATCAAAATGAATCAAAAGTGGCCAAAACCTCACTTTTTCCTATAATCCCTCTTAATCATGTTTAAGCATACGATTAGCAAAACACACCGAAATTAACCCAAATTTCTAACAGAACCTTAAAACATTATTTTAGAATTTTAAGAATTTTTCCAGAATTTATTTACGTATAAATTCGCTAATCTTCACTAATTACCCTTAATTAACTGTAATTAGTGTCAAAACGATGCAAATCACTCACCTTGGCCACAAACAAAATTCTCAGAACTGAAACTCCTCTGATTTGGGCGAATACTGATGTCCAACAGCAGCTCTAACCTTGCTTTGGTGCTTTTTCTTCTTAATTTGATGCCTCTAAGCCTTAATCCTTGATTAGGAAGTGATTTTTGGGTGTTTTAGAGAGATTTAGAGAGTGGAGGCCATGGCTAGGTCAAGAGAAATGAAAGTGGCGGCTGGAAAATGTCTAAAGAAATGTTTTCTAACCCTAATCAGCCTCCATATACCCCTAAACCCGAAATTCCCCTTGGGCCTAGCTGCTAATTACCCGGTTAAGCCCAATCAAGCTGTTTTTAACCATCTGAAACTTGTTTCAGCCATATCTCCCAAACGGTAAGTCCGTTTGGCTAATGTGACCACTCTACGGAAAGAGAAACCATCATCCGAAGCCAATGGAAGTGGTTTCAGGTCAAAATTCCTTTCCAGTCAAAAGTTATGGCCAAAACAGTGCCAACTAGGGGTAAAATGGTCATTTAAAAATCGGGAAAAATCACGAACATGGGAAATGACCCCAATAGTCGTCTCCCAAAGTTACATGACCATACGACTTCGTATGTGAAAGAAATAAATATCCTACGATCCTATGATGCGTAGAACGCGGGTCGTTACACATTTGAATAATCCAAAACCATTTCATCTTGCAATTCTTCTTCAAAACTTGGGGACGACACGATCTGAAAAAAAAGTATGAACTATATGTTGAAAATGTCAACAAAATGAAGAAATAAAACGTGGTTAGACGTATTTCCGCGCAGTGTACGTGGTTGTTCCTTTGACCACGTTTATATTCTACATGGTTTTAGCCTGTACCATGCATACCTTTTACGTGGTTGTGTATCGATTCTCCCTTTTTGGCCTTCATCGGCTGTTGTTTCACCTTTATTTAGAAAATTAAAAAGAAATTGAAATCCTGTTGTGATTGCAGTAAGAAATCATCATCTTATTCAAAATCCATCCAATAATTATTTAGATTTGAATTTTCTCTTCACTTTTTTAAGAATTAGGGTTTTGAATTTTGCTATTATCAGAAAGTTTGAGAAGTACGTGTATGTTCAAGCCAGATGAGAATAAAGTGAGATGATAAGAGGTAAGGGTAATTTTTCTTAAAAATTTAATTAATTTTAGGGGTGGTGGGGCTACTACCTAAAAAAGGGGTTGGAATAAAATTTGCCATTTTATAAAATCAACATCATAACGAAATCAAGCGATTTTGATCCATTAGGATCATACATTCGAGAGATTTGTTGCAGTATGTTTAAAGTCTGATTCCCTTGAAATTTTTGTGGCTGCAAAAATAAACAGCGTGACCTAGGGGATGGCGTTGATGAGAAGGAAGCAACCGTAGGTGGAAGCAATGGGTGAGTTGGGTTCGTGGTATTGAGGGGCTTCGATAGAGTTTTCTTAAGGGGGGTTCAGTGATTTTTTAGGTCGCAACTTGTAGGTGATGATGGGTTGTGTTGGGAGACGCGATGATGGAGGGCGATCGAGAGCTGGGTTTTACTGATGAGGGTATTGAGTTGGCGGAGGGTAGATCGATGGTGAAGTAGGATGTGGGTTTTGTGTTGAAACGAGGGAGAGGGATGAAGTTGAAGTTTACAGGAATGGTGAGGAAGTTAGCAACATGCTTCTGTCATTTTTTTTCAAGAGGGAACAAGGTTTAATGAAAGTGATTAAGGTTAATAAAATATTAATTAAATTATTGATGGTGTTAATTATATTAAGATGTGCACAAGCTTGTAAAAATCATAACTTGTCATTCATATGTGATCTGATCTCGATGAAACAAAATGCATTGGAATCCTATGGAGAAATACTACACATAGGAACTAGATTGGAGTGATTTATAGCTAATTGGAATTTTATCTAATTTTAAATGCTCGTTTGAAATTGGAGAAAACGGCACGAAATTGTCAATCGAAATTAGATGGTGAGTTAGCTCTCACTCTTTCTGGAATACTTCTGAATATTATTATTTTGTATAATCATATTCATTGTTGTTAGTATAAATTCCATGATTGGATGATTATTTCTTGTTTGGTGATTGTCGTATTTATATTCCTGTCACCTTAAATGAATTATATTGAATATCTACTTCATTTGCGTATATATAATTATTATGAGTTGTGATGCAGGAAGAAGAGGTTGGAGGGATCCAATAGGATTCCTCAAATGTTTTGGCTGTAACTTGTTTTTATATTATTCATATATGAATTGTTTAACCTAAGTAACATTAAATTCTATATGGATGCTAATTGAAATTCAACACTGGTGTGTTATTAATCAGCAAACAATATTTATTAAGTGACTGGCAACGAATGGCCAAAAATCTAGTTTGTGCATTGGCAACCTATGTTTAAGATATTTTTATAAGCAAACAAGTCAGAAATTAACCTAAGGGCTAATAAGCTGGAATAATTGTTTTAAAGAAAACAAATAAGTGATGATGTTAAATTAATTAAGTTATTAATTAATTTAAAGGAAGGGTTAGCTGAAATAAGTTAGCAAGTTAACTGAGGTTTAAAGTTGACTAAGTCAGCTGCTTTTAATTGAAATTGGTTATATAATTAATTTGTTTTTAATTAATTTAATATTGATAGTTTTGGAAAATAGTAGTTCAGGCTTAATAAGCTTTCTTAAAAGTGATTAATCGCCTTTTTTTGGGTAGAGCCGACCAGTTTTTAAACTGACCGGAAACACTTATTATTTTAAAAAATAATAATTTCAAAATATAGAAGGAGGTTGAAAGATTATCAACATACTATTCAATTTTTAAGGTGGATCGTCCACCATAGACGGTTTTTAAAGTGGACCAACCACTACTGCTATACTGGCTTAAAGTATAGGAGCTAGAACAAATTATTTAAACTACAAGATTTCCTAGTCCTAAACACTCCACGCAGGGAGGTAGGATAGCTAAAACGAGCTATGCAAAGAATAGTACTAAGTACGGTAGCAATGACCTAGAGCCACACAAGGGACTCAAATGTAGTTTCCTTCGCAGGACAAGATGACTTAATATGTGCGTTGGATAACAACACATCTAAGAAACAGGACAACGCACTAACCAACCCAGTATTTGCGCGAGAACAGTACCATCGTACTTCACGTTGCTGAATTGCTGGAAACACCGGAAAGTTCCACACCAACGATCACCACCAGCGGCAATAAAACAGCTCCACCCTTATAATATTCCATTGTTCTTTTGAGAAAGCAGGCAATTCCAAATAATAAAACAAGCTGAGACAGTAGGGTAAAAAGAAAGTAGCTTCAAATACTTGAACTGAACACCCAACACACCAAGGAACTTCTCCATAGACGAGCTATGGCATGCTGAGAAACTTGGGTATGGTTAGTTAGAAAATTAGCACTTGAGACTACATCAATAAAGCACACAACCAAAACAAGTCTAACAACAAAGCATACCATAGCAAATTCCATAAAAACATATGACATTGCTAGACCAAACAAGAGAGTTTGACATGATCCTTAACTCATGGGAGGGGATGGGTAAAGGAAAAAGGAGCACCAATGCAAAAAAAGGGCTAGACCGGAGCAATGCTTCCTGTGATAGCAGGGTTTAAGCATAAGTTCAGATAAGAGAAGACAAACAACCCATCCCTAAGACCAACCTCACAAATCAAAGGAAGTCAGAAAAGCATACGGATCATGCTCATAATATGTAAACAAATCGAGAAGCAAAACCATCAAAAAGAAACTCATAGTAAACCCCAGAGCTCCATCAGTACCCAATATCAGTTGCACCATTGACCTATGACAACTGGATTCATTCTTGTATATGAGTCAATGCCGAAATAGAAAGGTTTATTAGGAATGAGGGGGTATAGACACCGTGCAAGAATGATCTCGAGAGGCTCATCAAAAGTGTCAAGAATCAATTATTTAACCATGTATAAAGATAATAATCATGTTGTTATTTGTAAATGAAGTTAGTTATTATTCTAATAAGGGTTTAAAAAGATATTAACTATCCTATTATTAGTTAATAATGAAGTTAACTACTTTTACTTTAGCTAAATGTTGAAGTTAATTATTATATTAATTAATAATCATTAAAGCGAATACCTTTTTAGTTGGAATTCATTTAACAAAGCAATCAAGTTCGCAATGGGATTGTAGTTGAATTTGGTAAGGTGTTTTATGAAGGAATTTTAAATTAAAATCCAAGTTTTATAAACAAGGTCTATAAGAGAGATATAAGCCAAAGAAACGATTTTTAAATAAGCATTTACTTAATTGTTGAATTAATTTTTTTTCTAAATGGCCGCTGCCTCTGGAAACTCGTTCGCGTAACCGTCCTTCTTCTTCCACCTTCCCTTTTTCCATGCCACGCTGCAGCACCACATCTCCGACTTCTAAGCCTCATAGCCCTTCCTCTCGCACCCGGTCTGGATGAGTCTTCAACTCTGCTCCTTCCTTTTCCAGATCTGTTTCTGGTGCGTCAGAGGTTAATCTGAATGCCGTGCTTGAGGTTGTTTTCTTTGAAACTTCACAACACTTTGGTGCAGCTCAACCGCTATCTGAAGTCATTGGTAACTTGTTGAAGACACCTATGTCCCCCATTATAGCTGCCGCTAGTGACACCTGTTGGAGTGACCAATCTACATCATTGCCTGATATTGATGCAAATGTGAATATTGCATATCCTGTTGTAGTTTGTATGGAAGGAACTGAGGCTGATTTTGAAGATGTTGATGGAGATAATGCTTTATCTACAGCGAAGGTTCAGTGCGCTCCAACTATTTCCCAAAATGCCATAATAAGCAATAAATCTGCCTGCAAATCCCTAGCTAAAGTCCCAACCACAGAAACCCCTTCTAGATCACTGTGATGAACCTTCTTATTTAATAAGCTTCCCAATGTTGCGGGGGATTATTCTCCGCAACTGAATTTTCAAACTAAGGTAGTTAATGGTCAAGCTGTAATGCTGTTAGAAGTTCATCGTGTTGGCAAAGAATACTGGTCCGACCATCTTATAAGATTCTTCCTTCATATCAAGTAGTGTGTGAGAAGTGCAATAAAATTGGAGACTCAGAGGCAGAGTACACATAAAATATTTTGATTCAATGTTCTACTTGAAGTTCAATAATCCTAACGACAAATCGATTATCCTTGAGAAGGATCCCCTTATTATTGAAGGCCAACCTTTCATCATTACCCCATGTAGTGTCGTTGTTGGTAAAGCCGGTGAACAAGTCTTATCCATCCCTGTTTGGGAAACATCCAATAACGTGTCGTCGGTTCTACAACCACTGATTAGTTTTGATTGATTTGCTAGTCTGGTTGGCAAACTTAGATGTTTTGATTCGAATATAGTTGCTAGGACGAGTCTTAACTGTGTTAGAGCGCTTATAGAAATTACACAATGATGCCTTTGCCCAGGAAACTTCATGAGACATTGTGGAAGGATATGATGTGGACATGGATGTTAGTTATAGCTAGAGTCTGAATATATGCACTAAATGTCAATCCTTTGGACACATTTCCGAATCTTGCTCGACTACCTCTGTGTCTACTGCTAAGATACCACTTTGTAAGCCTAACCTTCAATATGTTCTGAAGCCTCGACCCCCGCCTTCACCCTCGGCTGTTTTTGAGTCTCCAGACGATGCTAACCAAAACACTCTGCAAGATGACAATAAACTTTATGGTGAAACCTTTATATGGAGTGCTATGGAAGGAGCATTGATTCATGACAACTCCCAGGTGAGATATAATCCGAAGCAAGAAAGGTACAATTTATATGTTGGCGAAGACGGTGAAACAAGAAGGTTATTTTATCATGTTGAAAATGTTGGACTCGTTCTGGCTGAAGAAGGTGAAGATGGAATTAATAATGTGCAACTGCTTAATGATACAACATGGGACATATGTTGCCTTTATTCGTAGTAATCTTCACACTTCATTATCGGCCTGGCCTGGCATTTTGTTGAGGCCATCCAGGGTATTCCTCAAGGTGATGTTAATGGGGAGTAACTTCCATGTTAGCGCTGAGTAGTCTTGACATATGTGTCAAGCTAATGTACTTTCTGTAATTATAGTCTAGTGACATTACTAGCTCCAAAGCTGTAAGCCTGTATATGTACAGTGGATGGAACACTATAAATTCCATATGTGGTGGACGGACCACCTAAAAACCAATGTAGCTGATTGTCAACTAATAATCACCTATACTGTTTTGATTTTTATTATTAGTTATAATAAAAGGTGTTTGTGGCCACCTAAAAAACCAGTCGGCTTTGCCAAAAAAAATATGTTTTTAAATAAGCATTTACTTAATAGTTGGATTAAGTAAAAGGATTGTAATTGAAAAAGAGATTTTCAAGAATGCAATGAAAGAATGCTTAAAGGATTAGTGTAAAGGATTTGGTAAATGGATTTTTATAGTAAATCTAAATTGTAAACGAATTGTATTAAAGAGGCTTAAAGCTAAAGGTTTGTGATTTAAGTAAGGATTTACTTAACAAACGAATTAAGTAAAGAGGTTATAATTGAAAGGAAAATTATCAAATACGAGGAATAGTTTATAAAACCACATGTGAATTGAATAGTAAATAGGACTTGTAATATATAGTTGATATCGGATTTTGGGTCACAGACTTTCATCAGCCTTTAAAAATAGAATTTTGTCGAGATAGGGTCTAGGAGGTAGATAAAAATACCACAATTTGAACAACTTTATTGCTATTTGAGGGATGGTGCTGGTTTGGAAAGGGAAGTGGGGGTAGGGAATTAGTTTATTATTTCCATAATTGTTGTTATAAACTTTAGTTTACAAAGTTTATTAGTTGATTGAAATTGTTGAGTTTTATAGCAAACAATGCATCACATAACATTGTTTGGGCCAGTTATGACGTGTGACTATACTTATACCATTTGGTTAAGTATATATCATTATTTTGTAAGTAATGAAAATAATATGGTTTTGTGAATACACTTAATTCAAGAGATAAGACTATCGTTATGGTTTTCAAAGTAACGAAAATAAGAGATTTGTTAATATACTTATTTCCTTGAGATAAGTACGATTTTTAAGAATTAATGAAATGATTAAGTAAAAGGTTTTAATTAAAGGGTTGATGATGCTTATGTACTTGATTGCATTGTTTGATTTGATTTTTAATGAACCAACTATCAATAAATTCCCTTTTTAACTTATGAGTGTTAGTTTGAGGAGACCGGGATAGGAACTAGACCCAAAATCACTTTGAGATGACTTTGCATTCAAAAAATTTACTTGTAGGGATGTTTATGCATATTGAGATGATTTGAAGGCGTAGACCTTCAGAGCGAAAAGGGTTGCTCGCTTTTGTCTCTGGTTAACAACCATGATTATATTTGTAGCAATAATCCCTACGATCTGGGATCTACATGATGCAAGGAATTTTTGTTACTAATCCTATGGGTTATCCTGACAGGATGTAGTAAAAGAGTACCTTTCGTCTTTCCTGATTTTGTACAACTTGTATGGACGATTGTCTGATAGTGTATTTCCAATAATCATGTACGTTGGCTTTTACAAATATACCGATTAGGGTGAGGGAAATGTAACTTCTTTTAGCTTAACACCCCGGGTATGTTTGTGCAAACCAATTAGTGATTGACAGATATGACAATGTGACATTCAAAGTTGAATGTAATATTTACAAAAAGCAAATCGTAGCATCAAGCCTCATCAATCGAGAAATGACCGAAATCGGACAGGCAACAGGGATATGTGGGTCATACCCATTAAGGTATATCATCACCGGATCTGGAGAAATTGATTCTCCCTTTTATAATGGGTACGGTTGGACAAACTACGATCGTGGTGATGACACATTTGGTGTAACACCTTGCGTTTTATGACAATTAAATAATTAAATAATGCATATATGTATATATATGCATAGACATAAACATTTAAGAAAAAGAAAAATATGAAGAGTTTCCAGAATTTGGTCGCACGATTAGCGTCATTGCGTTCGTGGTGATTTTCTGGTCAATTTATACCTATAGATTGCAGAAAACTAATTTAAGATGAAAGAGATATGTGACACCCCACGTCCGTTAATGTCACTCACTAAGGGAATGCATTAAGTTTCGTGAAGCGTTATAGGTAAACAGACACAGAATAATTACAAGACATATATAAATAAGATAACAGCGGAAATTCAATTTTTTATTTCAACATAAATCATAATACCATGGTCCGCAACACCATAAGTCACAAAAACCATTACAATAAAATAACTTCTGTCTTGCATCATCTGAGTACATAGGAATATAAAAACATAATTCCCCAATTTAAAGAGTTAAGCCACAGTACAGACAAAGACTTGAGCCATACTTCAGAAGTAGCTCCTAGCAAGATGATATCTGAGTCCAGACTAAGTCTGAGTGTTTCCTCCTTAAGAACCTGGGGGGGGGACGGAAGAAAGAAGGAGAAACAAAAAGGGTCAGACATAAAGTATGGCGAGTCTAATTACTTTTAGCCAGTAAATACATAAAAGTAACATGATAGGCATATAAAGTGGATAAGAGAGATCACTACATAAATGAAAGGTGTGACAAGGTAGACAAGATAACGTGTATACACTTCTCTAATGATTACTCTGCACTATTACTATTATAACCAGAATGAGATGATCCCTTCCACTATAAGGTGGTAGACTTAGGTCATACGTCCAAAATATACCCTAACCATTACCCTAATCGATCGTCTCCCTACTTCATTGATACTCGGTGTCGGCCCCACGGTAGGATGTATCACATCCTACAGTGGCAAACTTTTACTGATATGCAAAACTCCATATCTACTGGTGTCACGGTCGTCTTATACCCCTCTGCCTGGCTCATGCACGCACATGGATCGGTCGGTTTGCGCCGCCCACACCGTCCTTTACGTTTAGATCTCTTACAATTAGTAAATAAGCGTGTCCCCTCTCCACCTAGTACGTAGTACTTTTATTTGATACCTACTCCGGGTTACTGACTGAAATGGGTCCCACACAATATGATACAAGCTCTCCCCCTTTGTCTTGAATCCCCCACTAGGTTTCTCACTGACTATGTATACCACTAGGTGTCTTTAATTACATAGCCCTATACCAGTTATGCTTACCCTGTAAGGTGTCTTTAATTACATAAATTTATTATTTTCCCCGGTTATGTATACCACTACGTGTCTTTAATTACATAACCTTATCGGGTTAAGTTCGTGGGCCTATATGTAAATATTACCCACCCCCTCCAGCTTTACTTAACCCATCCACTATTTCAATCAATTTACTTTACCCTAGCCTTAGTTCATAATTATACAATCCCTATGGATTAGATTTGGTTAAGTAGTCCAATTCATTACCATGTCCATTTATGGTTTATAATGGGCTAGACCTCCCACATTAGGCCTACAACGTGCGGACGCTGGATATGTCGGTCGAGTCCGGGCAGACTTTTTCCACGGTTGGGCCTAACCTCGTGTCTTAGCCCAATTCGTCTTTGCGTACTTAGACCTCCCACATTAGGGTCAACATTAGTGGTTGCTGGATATGTCGGTCAGGTCCGGGCAGACTTCCACCACCAATGCAACCTAACCTCGTGTCATAAGTATAATTACAATTCCTAATTGTAATTACTAGACATTCCATTTTTAATTAATTAACCAATTAATTAATCCTTTCCTTTTATAGGTGTTAATACCCACCTTGCCCAATAATTTGAATTATATGTCTGGAAATGTTCATATTCAGATTATACCATTATTAACCCTTTCCCCCCGTTCCTTAACTAGAGCCTTCACAAAATTGGCAACGTGCCTAGGCTAGATAACAGCCTAGTCATAAATGATAATAGGGAAAATAATGGGAATATAACCAAAGTGGTCATCTTGGCATAAACATAAACTAGCATGATAATAAGGTGAACATGCATACTGGCCTGGACATGAAATTGTCATCATAACAAGTGGACATAAAACTAATGAACGGTTGGCAGTCAATTGATTCTAATATAACTATTATGTCACAATAAGCATAGTAAGATCTAAATTAGCAATTTAGATGTCCAATCGGTTTAGATCTAATAGGATAACACAATGTGATAAATTAGATCACATAATTCAGATCTAGAGGTTAAAATAGATCTAACATGATAACACAAGGTGATAAATTAGATCACATAATTCAGATCTGGACATTAAAATAGATCTAACATGATAACACAAGGTGATAAATTAGATCACATAATAGCATGTTTAGATCTAAATATGGATTCACATGTCCAATTTAGAACATATCTAAGTTGATAGCAATATGACAGGTGAAAGGGGATTTACATACAGAATTAGATTTAACCAATGTTGCAATTGTCAAAATTAATAGATTTACATTCACCACAACATAGTTACAAGTCAAGATCCACGTAGGAAATATAATATAATAACCACAATTGCATTAGATATAAAGAATTAGATCTATCATGACATAGTATCATATCTAACAATAGCATAGATTCAAGGTTTACAACGTATCCAAATCACAGTCTTTCATAATTTACTTCTATGGACTTAAACCTAAAAATAACTAGAAATTCACAGCGTTAGGTTTAGAGAATAAAGAAAGAATGGATCTTGGATTTGATTTGCAAAACTGAAATATTGTACGTTGTTGAAGAAAATGAATCGTCTCAATTCGCACACCAGCAGCATTTGGCTCCCATGATTTCCAATGAAGAAATATGAGAAATAGCCATGTATTTATAGCTGCAGAACCTTTTGGAACCAACTGCCACATATGCCCTAGGGTAAATCAAGTCGTTGGTCGCCTCCCAATTGGAAAAGCCCCGATACCCAAAAACTCCTATAGGCGCACTTTATAGGTGCGCCAGTGTAAAATTGCCTTGGCGCACTTGTGAAGTGCGCCAGTTATACTTGGTTTAATTTTCAAAATTTTATCGCCCGTAACTTCTTCATATGTTATCCATTTTACGCAAACTAGGTGTCTATCCTGACCAGAATTTCGAGACGGACGTAATGACATAGTTTGTTTCCCTTAATTCTTAATAATAAATTAATTATTACTTAATTTATCCTCTTTAATGTTAATAAAATTATGGGGTGTTACATTCCCCCTACTTAAAGGATTTCGTCCCCGAAATCTCCAAGTTAAGAAGAATGCATATCCTACCATCCATCATCCATTTACTCATCCATCAATTACTGGCATCCATTATCCTTATGGATTTATAATGCTTACATGAATATATGCAAAGATGTGTGTATATGTCCCAATACTAATGCGAAGATCAGACGATCTACTAATTCAGTTGGCCTCCTTAATGCAATGTATGTTAGTGCCATGAATCCAATATGTATGCAAATAAGCCTATTATAACATGTAAGCTCTATATGTGTGCGTACTCATTCGTCTAAATGCAACTTCCATATGCTAGTTCATCCATTTCCATCCATAACAGAAAATAAAATGCACACACATCCATATGCAATATGAGAGTGACTGAGCCGATCTAGTGCCTAATGTGTGTATATATGCATCCACATGCAACCACTAGCAAACAGTTGCATCCATCAATCATAACATGTCTCAAACACATGTTTACATCCATAGGATTCCAATCTAAAGGTTGAAAAATACTATGGATAAGATATACTCAAATGATAGAAACAAGTACTGATAAAGCTTTGGAAAAAGGAGTTAAGAACATACCCTTGAAAAGGAAAGGGTACGAAGCACGAATCTTATCTTCGGTCTCCAAAGTCGCATTCTCTGGGTTATCTCCCCATTGAATCTTTATCAACCCGATCTCTTTATTGCGTAGCTTCCTAACTTATGATCCCAGAATACAGGTAGGGACTCGCCTGATTATCGCCTCTCGTTCCACTTCGACTTCTTCCAACACACTGGGCTCAACGATTTGTACGGTGTCATGCAGGCACTTCCGTAGATGGGAAACGTGGAAAACATCATGAACACCGGATAGATTGTGTGGGAGTTTTACTCTATAGGCCTTTTGGCCTATCCTCTCGGTTATGGGAAATGGTCCCATAAACCTAGGTGCCAACTTCCCTACTAATCCGAAGCGAACCACATTCCTCAGAGGTGACACTTTGATAAAAACCAAGTCTCCTACTTCAAATTCGAGGTCAGTCCTTCTCTTGTCTGCATAGGATTTCTGCCTATTCTTTCTGTAGATTCCCACCAACAAGTTCGTGATCTACAGGGCCGTCCATTCAATTCTTCGAAGGGTGCCATGCCGGTGCTAGCTTGATAACTATTATTATAGGCAAACCCTACTAAAAGAAGATGCTCTTCCCAAGTCCCTCCGAAGTCTAAGATGCACAGTCTCAAAAGATCTTCAAGAATCCTGCTTACCTTCTTTGTCTGTCCATCGGTCTGAGGATGATAAGCGGTGCTCAAACACAACTGTGTACCTAATGCTTCTTGCAAGCTCCTCCAAAATTCAATGGTGAAGATGGGGTCACGATCGCTCACGATGCTGGAAAGTACTCCACGAAGACGAACTATCTCACGCACATAAATTGCTGCCAACCATGGTGCTGTCCTTTTACTCTTAACTAGAATAAAATGAGCGCACTTAGTGAGTCCATCCACCACAACCCAGATACTGGTGTTGCCTTTCTTCAATATAGGCAAACCATCTATGAAATCCATAGAGACACTCTCCCATTTCCACTGTAGAACCTACAACTAATGAAGTAATCCACCGGGCTTCTTTTGCTCAGCTTTGACTTGCTGGCAAACTAAACATTGAGAAACAAATTCGGCCACATATTTCTTCATCCCAGCCCAAAAGAAAACCCTCTTCATGCCCCTATACATCTTATCACCGCTTGGATGAAAGGTCATCTTAGAATGGTGAGCTTCTTCTAGGACTATCTTTATTAAGCTTCCAGTTTGAGGAACACAAAGCCTTCCATCTTGTCGCAACCACCTCTTTCCATCTATGGCATATTTGCTGAGGTGACTAGAAGTCTCCCCTCTTATGAGCTTATTTATGATGTCTAGAATCTGTGGGTCACCTTGTTGTGAAGCTCCTATCTGGTCCATAAGAGTCGGTCATATCTCCAAGGATACAAACAAATCAGGTAAAATCTTGATGGAGGGTCTAAAATCAAAAGCTGATATGAACTCCAAGTTCTTTCTTTCCACAAACAGAGGACTCAGGGCCACCCTATGCCTACTTAGTGTGTCTGCCACCACATTACCCTTAACAGGGGTATAAGAAATCTTAAAATCATAAGAAGCTAGAAGCTCCATCTACCACTGCTGCCTTAAATTGAGATCCTTCTGCGAGAACAGATACTTGAGTTTATGATCGGTGTATAACTCGAACTTCTCTCCAAGTAAATAATGATGCCACTTCTTTAATGCAAACACTATGGCAGCTAGCTCTAGATCATAGGTGGGGTAGTTTTTTTCATGAGTCCTTAACTGTCTACCCCTATAACACACTACTTTCCCTTCTTGCATTAGAACCGTGCCAGGCCCTGTACCACACGCATCAGTGTAAACAGTAAACACCTTATTCCCGTCAGGCAAGATCAAGACTGGGGCTATTGTCAGAGCCCACTTCAATCATTGGAAAGTAAAGTCACAGTCTATATCCCATGAGAATGCCAAGTTCTTCTTCATCAGCCTGGTGAATGGGGCTGGTATCTTTGCGAAGTCCTTAATGAACTTCCTATAGTAACCTGCTAACACAAGAAAGCTTCTCACCTCAGTTGCAATTTTAGGAACCTGCCAACCTTGCACTGCAACCACCTTCGTGGGATCTACAGCTATCCCTTCTTTAGAGACCACATGCCCTAAGAATCTCACCTCCTTTCTCCAAAAATGGCATTTGCAGAATTTTGCTTTAAGTTGATGGTCACGGAGAGTTTTCAGAACATCTCTCAAATGCTGGGCATGCTCTTCTTCGCTCTTGGAGAAGATCAAAATATCATCAACAAAGACTACGACAAATTTATTTAGGAACTCCCGAAACACCCTACTCATCAAATCAACAAAATAGGCGGGTTCATTCGTTAGCCCAAAAGGCATAACTAGCCATTCAAATAAACCATCCAGAGTCCTAAAGGCAGTCTTATCTATGATGTCCTCAACCACCCTCAACTGATGGAACCCCGTGGCCAAGTCTAACTGAGAAAATACCGAGGCAACAACAAACTGATCAAATAAACTATCAATCCTTGGAAGCGGGTGCCTATTCTTCTTAGTGAGTTTATTCAGCTCTCTATAGTCAACATACAAACGAAGTGAACCTTCTGCCTTGGTCGCGAATACTATTGGAGCCCCCCATTCAGATATGCTTCGTTTGATAAACCCTTTCTCAAGTAGCTCCCCTAATTGCTTACTCAGCTCCCCCCTTTCCCTTGGAGCAATATGGCGCACTGGCAATGAAACTAGCTTTGCATTATCCACCAAATATATATATATATATATATATATATATATATATATATATATATATGAAAGTTGATCTCGCGCCTCGGAGGTATACCCTGATCCTCATCAAAAACATCGGAAAAATCTCGGACTACTGGAATAGATTGCAGATCGTCGATAGATGCATCAAGAGATTCTAGGAAACTAAGCATAACCGACCCTTGTAGGTCACACGAAATCTCGAGGGTTCTCCCATGACAAGTCAGAAGCGTAACAACCCTCCTCTCATAATCCAGAATGGCACCATATGTGGTAAACTACTCCATTCCTAGAATCAACCCATATCCTATAAACGCGAGCACATACGCGTCGCATTCAAACTCGACGCCCAACACAGATATATTCAAAGCCCGACAAATCATAGATAAATGAGCCGAACCACCAATGGGGCTTGAAACAATTATGGGATCCACTACCATACTAGTAATTAAGTGCAGAGATTCAACTACAGAACTTGATATAAATGAATGTGAGGCACTAGAATCTAAAAGTGTTCTAATAGGATGGTTTGAAAGAGAACTTAAACCTTCCACAAATATTTTTCTACCTCTATCGGGAGAACTGATTGCGAGAGCATGCACCTGCCCTACAGAATTTCCAGCCCTTTGACCTTGTCCCTGTGATCCCCGTTTCTTCGGTCACTCTTTAGCAAAGTGTCCGGCCTCTCCACAGTGGTAGCAAGAGTTCTTCCTTCGCTTATAGTCTTTAACTAGATGGCCTTCCTTCCCACAATGGTGACATTTTCTCTTATCCTTGACTTTATCATTCTTCCCTCCTTTCTTCTGCTGTTGCTGCTGCCCCTTCTTGGGCCACACCTTCCTATTTGCGATGTCTCTACAACCTTCTTTTCTCCCTTGTCTTCCTCATGCATTAGGGCCATATCGACAAGATTTTCGAAAGTAGCCTTCATTGGAATATGGAACATGGCTAAACCATGCAGAGGCTCATTCAGCCCTTTAGCAAACGGCAAAGCCCTTTTGGGCGGCGTATCCACCAACCCTAAACCGAACCTTGCTAGCTGGTTGAATTTATTCACATACTCTTTTACCGTAAAGTTTGCATGTTTGAGTGCTAAGAATCTCTCCAACTTCATGCTGCTTTCAGCTTAGGAAAGAAATTTCATTTCGAACCTTTGTCAAAAATCTTCCCAAGTTTCCACCGGACATCCAGTCTGAGTGACTTCCCACCAATATGAGGCTTCGTCCTTCAGTAGCCAGGCGGCTAACTGAACCTTCCTTCTATCTCTACTTCAAAGATTACGAATAAATCCTCGGTTTCCTTGAGCCAATTCTGAGCTTCTACGAATATCTCGTTCCCATGGAATGACTTCCTTCCCATAGCACGGAAGTCCTTGTAGATCTTGGCGAAGTTATCTGCTCTTGGAGGGGGAGGAGGAGGAATGACTGGTACAGCCGAGGAAGAAACATTTCTTTGGCCTTCGGCAGGTGCCGTGGCCTCCAAATATATATGGAACCATCCGGGTATTGTGACGCCCTCTAGGATATTAGGAATGTTTTGTTCTCCAAACATGCTGAAAACGGAAAAAGGAAGAAATTTAGATAAAGGACTGAAGGATTGTACATATGGCTTTTTGGGGAATGCTTCTCAAAAAAGACTTTTCTTTATGAAAATGCTTTCTTTTAAAATCTTTTGAAAATAATTTTCAAAAACTTTTATCTACTCTGGTAACCTTTAGCTTTGATACCAAGCGTGACACCCCAAGTCCGTTAATGTCACTCACTATGGGAATGCATTAAGTTTCGTGAAGCGTTATAGGTAAACAGACACAGTATAATTACAAGAATGATATAAATAAGATAGCAATGGAAATTTAATAAATTATTTCAACATAAATCATAATACCGTGGTCCACAATACCATAAGTAACAAAAACCATTACAATAAAATAACTTCTGTCTTGCATCATCAGAGTACATAGGAATATAAAACCATAATTCCCTAATTGAAAGAGTTAAGCCATAGTAGAGACAAGAACTTGAGCCATACTTCAGAAGTAGCTCCTAGCAAGACGTTATCTGAGTCCAGATTAAGCCTGAGTGTTTCCTCCCTGAAAACCTAGGGTGGAGGGGGGGAAGGGGGTAACGAAAGAAAGAAGGAGAAACAAAAAGGGTCAGACATAACGTCTGGCGAGTCTATTTACTTTTAGCTAGTAAATAAACAAAAGTAACATGATAGGCATATAAAGTCGATAAGAGACATCACTACATAAATGGCAGGTGTGACAAGGTGACAAGGTAAACACTTCTCTAATGATTACTCTGCACCATTACTAGTATAACCAAAATGATATGATCCATTCCACTACAAGGTGGCAGACTTAGGGCATATGTCCAAAATATACCCTAACCACTACCCTAATCGATCGGCTCCCTACTCCGTAGATACTCTGTGCCAGCCCCACGGTAGGATGTATCACGTCCTACAGTGGCAACCCTTCACTGATATGCATAGCCCCATATTTACTGGTTTCACGGTCATCTTATCCCCCTCTGCCAGGCTCAAGCATGCACATGGCCCAGTTGGTTTGCGCTGCCCACACTGTCATTTACATTTGGATCTCTTACAATCATTCAGTAAGCGTGTCCCCTCTCCGTCTAGTACGGAGTACTTTTATTTGATACATACTCCGGGTTACTGACTAAAGTGGGTCCCACACAATATGATACAAGCTCTCCCCCTTTGTCTTGTATTCCCCACTAGGTTCTTCACTGACTATGTATACCACTATGTGTCTTTAATTACATAGCTCTATACCAGTTATGCTTACCCTATAAGGTGTCTTTAATTACATAACTTTATTATTTTCCATGGTTATGTATAACACTAGGTGTCTTTAATTACATAACCTTATCGAGTTAAGTTCGTGGGCCTATATGTAAATATTACCCACCCCTCCAGCTTTACTTAACCCGTCCGTTATTCCAATCAATTTACTTAACCCTAACCTTAGTTCATAATCATACAATCCCAATGGATTAGATTTGGTTAAGTAGTCCAATTCATTACCATGTCCATTTATGGTTTATAAGGGGTAGACCTCCCATATTAGGCCTACAACGTGTGGATGCTTGATATGTCGGTCGGGTCGGGGCAGACTTATTCCACAATTGAGCCTAACCTCGTGTCTTAGCCCGATTCGTCTGCGTACTTAGACCTCCCACATTAGGTTCAACATTAGTGGCTGCTAGATATGCCGGTTGGGTCCGGGAAGACTTCCACCACTAATGCAACCTAACCTCGCGTCATAAGTACAATTACAATTCCTAATTGTAATTACTAGACATTCCATTTTTAATTAATCAACCAATTAATTAATCCTTTCCTTCTATAGGTGTTAATACCCACTTTACCCAATAATTTGAATTATATGTCCAAAAATGTTCACATTCATATTATACCATTATTAACCGTTTTTCCCCATTCCTTAACTAGCGCCCTCACAAAATTGGCAGCATGCCTAGGCTAGACAACAGCCTAGTCATAAATGATAATAGGGGAAATAATGTGAATATAACCAAAGTGATCATCTTGGCATAAACATAAACTAGCATGATAATAAGGTGAACATCATATTGGCCTGGACATGAAATTGTCATCATAACAAGGTGGACAGAAAACTGATGTACGATTGGCAGTCAGTTGATCTAACATAACTGTGATGTCACAATAAGCATAGTAAGATCGAAATCAGGAATTTAAATGTCCAATAGGTTTAGATCTAACATGATAACACAAGGTGATAAATTAAATCACATAATTTAGATCTAGAAGTTAAAATGTATCTAACATGATAACACAAGGTGATAAATTAGATCACATAATTCAGATCTAGAGGTTATAATAGATCTCACATGATTACACAAGGTGATAAATTAGATCATATAATTTAGATATAGAGGTTAAAATAGATCTAACATGATAATACAAGGTGATAAATTATATCACTTAATAGCATGTTTAGATCTAAATATGGATTCACATGTCCAATTTAGAACATATCTAAGTTGATCGCAATAACCGGTGAAAGGTGATTTACATATAGGATTAGATTTAACCAATGTTGCAACTGTCAAAATTAATAGATTTGAATTCACCACAACATAGTTACAAGTCAAGATCCACATAGGCAATATAATATAGTAACCGTAATTGCATTAGATCTAAAGAATTAGATCCATCATGACATAGTATCAGATCTAACAATAGCATAGATTCAAGGTTTACAATGTATCCAAATCACAGTCTTTCATAATTTACTTCTATTCATTTAAACCTAAAAATAACTAGAAACTCACTGCGTTAGGTTTAGAGAATAAAGACATAATGGATCTTGGATTTGATTTGCAAAATTGAAATATTCTACGTTGTCGAAGAAAACGAATTCGTCTCAGTTTGCACACTAGTAGCATTTGGCTCCCATGATTTCCGATGAAGAAATATGAGAAATAGCCATGTATTTATAGCTGCAGAACCCTCTGGAACCGACTGCCACGTAAGCCCTAGGGTAAATCAGGTCGCGGGTCGCCTCCCACTCGGAAAAGGCCTGAATACCCAAAAACTCCTCTGGGTGCACTTTATAGGTGTGCCAATGTAAAATTGCCTTGGCGCACATGTGAAGTGCGCTAGTTATACCTGGTTTGATTTTCAAACTTTTATCGTCTGTAACTTCTTCATATGTTATCCGTTTTACGCAAACTAGGTATCTATCCTAACCAGAATTTCGAGACGGACGTAATGACGTAATCTGTTTCCCTTAATTCTTAATATTAAATTAATTATTATTTAATTTATCCTCTTTAATGTTAACAAAATTATGGGGTATTACAAGATACCTTTAAATGAAGTATTGTAACAAAACATGAAATAAGATAAAGGAAGAAGAACAATGATCACCATTCTTTTTAAACTTATTAACAAAAGGCATCATAGCTCAGTTGGTTAAGGCATTGGATATGTAACATAGAGGTTGGAGGTTCGAACCCTGGCGGCGTCATAATTTTTATCTTTGTTTCAGAGAGGGCCAATTGAACATACCAATATGTAACATAGAGGCTGGTGTCGACATCGGGGTCAACACCAAGGTCGACACCCCCCAGATCCGGGCAGATCCATTGACGTATCTGGACAGTTTTCTTAACCAGGTTCAATGCTGACTCAACGCTGCGTGTACGGTAAGATCCTGAAAACTTATAAATAGGCTAGCAGAGCTAAGCCTAAATCTCACATTCTCTGAGACAACATCTAAGCTGTTCCATTCTTCCTCCTTTTCAGAAAATAAGATAATTAGTTTAGAAAAATTCTGAATCATGATCTGGAGGAAAAGAATGAATCTTAATAAGATGGTGTTTAAAATCAAATGTGAAGTGAGGTAATTTTCTAGATCTGGTCTATTCAATTTTCTTCCTCTTTCTTCCATTTGTTTTTAGTAAAAATTATGAATCCATGCTTGACCAGATCCCGGATTTGGAAAGCAAATAAGGTGAGTGGATTTAAGTTATATCATTTTTTATAACAATATATTATTTTTTAACATTTTTTGTTATCGTATAATGTGAATTTTCTTGAATAATTAAAAGTATTGAAATTTTATTATAACATGTTGAAATATTATATGCTGAAATGTTTAAACATATGTTAAAAGGATTAAAGTGATGAATATGACATGATGGAATATTAATATGCTAAGATATTAATATGTTGGAAAACTCATATGTTGAAATATAAACTTGTCAAAATATGTGTAGCAATTACTGTTGTTTCAATTCCATGTTAATTTGTGACATTTATGTACCTCGACCATTAACAATAGAATTTGAGAATATTACTTGTTAGTTTGTTTGATTTGAACAATTACATGATTAAATGATTACATGTTAGAATAGAATTTATTGTATGTAAACAAAAACATGCGACATAGAATGGGTTAATATGATGACATGTAAAATATAGACTTGAAAGAATGGAAACGCCTAAATTATATAGAAAATTTACAGTAAATAGGAAACTGTAACTGTGCATAGACACGAGGTTAGATTACACTTGTGTTAGAAGTCTGCCCGGAACTGCCCGACATATCCAGCATCCACAAGTGGTAAATCTAATGCGAGGGGTCTAAGTGCATAAATAAAACATGTAATGGTGCTAAGGCACGAGGTAAAATCAACTTGTGGTAGAAGTCTCCCCGGAACCGCCCGGCAAATCCAGCATCCACAAGTGTAGGCTTAATGTGAGAGGTCTAGTGCATAAATATATACATATACATACATATATATATATATATATATATGTAAATAGCAGGACAGATAAACAACATTAATTGGAATTAATGGAAATAAATGGAATTGAATGAAAGATACAGCAGTAAAATGATTGGAATGGACGGGGAATGATAATAATCTATTATAAATAAATTACATTAATGAGAATGTTGTATAATAGGTAGACTTGTCCTAGGGACAAGTGAAGATTATAACTTAGATTATAATAAACTATTAAGGAAATAAGATAACTAGTGAAATGAGATAAGTGGCACTTAATTGTAAATTAAGTAATCAGTAAATGGGAAAAACTGAAACCAACTGTTTATAATAAGTAGAGAAAAGGGGGAAGTTTATGAAATGTAAGAAGTTTTACTAAATTATAAATTGAGTAATCTGTAAACTCGAAAATCTAAAATCTGCTGATAAGAATAACATGTTAAGGATTGTCCTAGGGACAAGTGGAAATTATAACTTAGGTTATACTAAATGGAAAGGAGACTTATTAGTGAACCTTAGTTAAGAGAAATAAGTTAATAAGTAAACAACGATAAGTTGTAATAACGGTATAAAATGGAATTGTGATCAAATAAGAAAGAATGAGGCAAACTTATGAAATGAAATAAGTTATGTTTAATCATAAATAATGACTGACATGTTAAACTGAAAAAATATGGATTGAAATATACGTAATTATGTATTAAGTAGAATATGTTATTGTAACCTTGAAATCAAACAAGAATATAAAGGGATTGTGTATTATAGACTTTGACCACAATATAGAGAATAACATGTTGTGGGCTTATTAATAAACTTAAATGGATTAAGTTATATGACTGAAATTAATAAGCAGGAGGAACTTGGTAACTTGAATAAGAAGTCAATGTGAATGGGAATAACCAAGTTAAATGGAAACCTGATGAGGTAAAGCAAGCGCATAAAAGAATGTTTAGACATAGGGTCTAATAAAATATTAAAATGAGGCGCTTGGACTAGTCTGCACGTTTGAGGGTGAATAACCCAGCGGGGTAGATCATCGTGGTGTCATGAGGCACGAGGGGAGCACACATTAATTGGATTATTCTGTCGACTCTGAAGGACTGGAAAGGTCTGCACGTTACTACCAAGTGGGTGGGCCTTGAGTGCAAAAGTAGCTTTGCAGTCAGAATGCTGTGACGTGGTGACACTAAGGTGATTCGGCGATCACCTCAATGGGAGGCGAGGTTAGGACCAACAAAGATAGTAGATCGTCAGGTACCCGTCATCGGCACCCAATGGGATGCGAAAAGACTAGAGCTAAACCCGATTGACCATTCACCTTTCACTATCGAGGTACGTTGGTTGAGGGGAGATGCCAAATGGATGTTTAGATTGTTTGTTAGGGGCAAGTCGCTTATCTCTTGTAGTATTTACTAGCTAAGGGAGAGGCCGAGGTGGGGCCATAGCCACCATGAAAAACATACCCGAGGGATATCTATATATTTGAGGCTCTTAAAGGCTTGACTGTAAAGGTATGGAAAAGCTCCCGACCGAGTTCTGTGTTTCTTGTATAGCCCTGCCATAGAACTCGGTGCACAATATGTGCGGTTAAGGCATCGAATACGATTGATGATACGTACGTAGGAAAGTCTAGATACATCCATATACTCTGGGTGGTGTATCGTAGACTTGAGTGCATTACTCTAGTATGGAATCTGATTCGATCAAAGGTGGCAGTCCGTACACTTGCGTAGCATAGTAATGACCGATATATGCGGAACATAATGTTGTTATGTAGAGATCTGTACGTCGTTCCGGCGTAGGATGAGGGACTGCGTTCATTTCTGTAGCATTACCGTAGAGACCGTACAAGTGGGGTACCATGGGGTGTACCTCAATATTAGGGGTAGCTAAATATATACTGTATTAGGTTAAACCACTGGTAAGTAAATGGGTACGACGTGTGTGTAAGCCTTGAGTGATGTTAACCCAAGTAATCTAATAAATAAGAAAATGAGATTGAATGGTATATGTAGGATTATCCAAAGTTTATAGTTTAAATCCAGTCACTAGAACTTGTGTTCTGACCCCATCCTCATAACATACTCGTAGGTTAGATTTGTGGCAAAGACATAATAGCTTTGGATACTGGTTAGGCAGTATGATTAATACGGTAAGGCTATACATTGATTATATTATCTTTTATCCATTCCGCTGTGATATATTTTCTGAGCTCTAACATATTTTATGTCTCTGTCTTTTCTGCAGGATATTAGAGCAAACCAACACGAATTTCGATAGATTAGAATTTAAAAAAAAGTCGATCTGTCAGAATTCGGGTTGTTACATCTGGTATCAGAGCTTAGGTTCAGGATTCCTGTATAGATAGTGAGTGAACATATTTGTAATTTTAAAAATATAAATATATTATATATATACCTAGATCCATAGAGGAACCACTAAATAGAAAGAGTAATATGGTAAGAATTGGGATGATTGTTTTGTACACTAAAGGAATGAATATGGAAATTTGAGACCCTAAGGGAATTTGTGTGGGAAGTGTACAATATATTTTGAAATAGAGAAAAGAGGATCCCATACGTTGATATTTCAGATTAGTGGGTTTGGCAATAAAACCTTATAAATCGGAAAAGGTAAAAAAGAGAAGAATGGATTAGGAATATATATATATATATATAGTTGAGAGGATCGACTTTGTCGTAGTGTCTAGGGAAGCCTAGAAAAAAAAATTGGAAACCCGATTTGAGTCTAACCCCGTTGTTAACTTTTAAGAACTTGAAATTATAAAAGTTTTGGGAAAATAGTTTATGGTGTTTTCAAGTTTTAACCTTAAAATTTATGGTTTTAAAATATGTAAAGTACACATGTTAGGTTTTGAAGTAAAATGGGGTATTTTTTTTTAAATAGTGATATCTTGTTGTAACAACCCCAATTTCGACAGACCGATTTTTTTTCAAAAACTCCAATCTACCGAAACTCGGATTGAATTGCTCTGGTATCATGCAGAAAAGACAGAGACATAAAATATGTCAGAGCTCAGAAAATATCTCACAGCGGAATGGATAAAATATAATATAATCAAAATATAGCCTTACTGTATTAATAAAATTGCCTAACCAGTATCCAAGGCTATCATGTCCCGGCCACAAATCTAACCTGCGAGTATGTTATGAAGAGGGGGTCAGAACACAAGTTCTGGTGACTGGATTTAAACTATACACTTTGGATAATCCAACATATACCATTCAATCATATTTTTTTATTTATTAGGTTACCTTGGTTAACAGCACTCAAAGGTCACACACACGTCGTATCCATTTACTTACCAGTATATTAACCTAATACAGTATATGTGTAGCTACCCCCAATATCGAGGTACACCCCATGGTACCCCACTCGCGTGTTCTCCACCGTAATGCCACCGAAATGCTTGCAGTCCCTCATCCTACGTCGGAGTGACGCATGGATCTCTATATAACAATGTTACGATCAGCTTATATCTGCCATCACTACGCTACGCGAGCATACGGACTGCTACCCTCAATCAAATCAGATCTCATGCCGGAGTAATGCCCTCAAGTCTACGATACACCACCCATAGAAGATATGCATGTATCTAGACTGTCCCTCGTACATACTGTTAATTGTAGCTCGATGCCTCAATCGCATGTCCTCTAATGTGCCCCGAGTTCTGTGGCAGGGTGATACAATAAACACAGAACTCGGTCGGGAGCTTTTCCATACCTGTACAGGCCCGCCTTTAAGAGCCTCGAAATACAGATATCCCTAGGGTCTGTTTTCACGTTGGCTATATCCCCACCTCGGTCCCTCCTTCAACTAGTAAAGACTACAAGAGCTAAGCAACTGTCCTTACTCAAATGGTCTAAACATCCAAATGGCGTCTCCCCTCAACCACCGTACCCCGATAGCAAAAGGTGAATGGTTTCTTGGGTTTAACTCTAATCTTTTCGCATCCCGATGGCCGTCGATGACGAGTATCCGACGATCCACTATATTTGTTGGTCCTGACCCAGCCTCATGTTGAGGCAATCGCCTAATCACCCTGGTGTCACCGCGTCACAGCATTCTGGCCACATAGCTACTTCTGCAGTCAAGGCCCGCCCACCTAGTAGTTACGTGCAGTCACAACCTCTGTGAGCATAGCCTAAGACATCTGGCATCGCATAGAGGACTACTAGGAGCACTTTACGTACTGCAGGAAGCCGCATGCTTCCCCTTCCAATCCTTCGAAGCCGTCATAACAATCAAATGAATGTGCGATCCCCTCGTGCCTTATAACACCTCGATGATCTACGCCGTTTGGTTATTCACCCTCAAACGTAGGGGCTGGTCCAAGCACCTCACTTTAATATGTTGTTAGACCCTACATATAAACATTCTTTTACGCGCTTACCTTACCTCACCAGGTTTCCATTTAACTTGGTTATTCCCTTTCATATTGAATTCTTATTCAAATTACCAAGTTTCTCTTCCTTATTAATTTCAGTCATATAACTTAACCCATTTAAGTTTATTAATAAGCCCACAACATGTTATTCTCTAGATTGTGGCCTAAGGTCTATAATCCACAATCCTTTTTATATTCTTGTTTGAATTCATCATTACAATAACATGTTTTACTTAATATGTAATTAAGTATATCTCAATTCACATGTTTTCTGTTTAACATATCAATCATTATTTATGATTAAATATAACTTATTTCATAAGTTTTCCATATTCTTTCTCATTTAATCATAATTCCATTTTATTGTCAATTCAACTTATCGTTATTTACTAACATAGTTTTGTTAACTAAGGCCCATAAATAAGTTTCTCTACCCATTTATTATAACCTATGTTTTAATTTTCTCTTGTCCCTAGGACAAGTTTAAACATGTTATTCTTATCAGCGGGTTTCAGACCTCTAAGTTTACGGATTACTTAATTTATAATTAAGTACAATATATTTTCCCCCTTTTCTTAACCGGTTTCAGGTTATCCCCTTTTCTGATTACTTAATTTACAATTAAGTGTCCCTTATCTCATTTCACTAGCTACCCAATTTACTTATTAGTTTATTATAACCTAAGTTATAATCCCCTCTTGTCCCTAGGACAAGTCTACCTATTATACAACATTTTCATTAATGATATTTATTTATAATAGGTGATTATCATTCCCCTTTTAAACCATTTTCTTTTACTGCTGTATTCCAGTATTCTTCATTCACTGTAGCATATGTTCCTTATTTTAATTAAGGAAAATACTTCGTGCACCATATCAGTTTGATAGAAGGAATCAGTGATTTATTTTCATAACGTATTCCCATCTAAATTCGTGGTAGCAAGTAATTTCTTTACTTTTCTTACTTTATTTACTGTGGCTTACTCGCAACCACATTCTCAGAAATAGGTCATTTAGGGAAATACATCACTTTTCCTTCGTATCACACTAACTCAGTTCATTACATCCCTTCCTTTCTTATTTTCTGAGTTAGACATTTAATTACCATCATTGCCATTTATTCATATCTTGTTATATGCATATATTTATGTATATGTACATGCATATGCCTAGACCTCTCACATTAAGCCTACACACGTGGACGATACCGGGCGGGTCCGGGCAGAATTCTATCACAAGTCAACTTAACCTCGTGCCTTAGCACCATTTTTAGTTATGCACTTAGACCTCTCACATTAGATTTACCACTTGAGAATGCTAAATATGTCGGGCGGGTCCGGGCAGACTTCTATCACAAGTGTAATCTAACCTCGTGTCTAAGGCGTTACAGTTCCAAATTACTGTGTATTTATGCATGTTTATATTTTAATAGTTATCCCTTTTTCCAGGTATTTTTTTGGATATTATCCTCTTCATATATTTACTGTAATCCAATTTACATGTCGTCAAGCTATGCCTATATTTTGGCGCGTGTCCTTTTTAACATGTATTTAATTCTAATTTTTGACATGTAAGCATTTAGTCGGATAATTGTTCAGATCTAACAAGTTTCATGTCAATTACTCAATAATATGCCATATGTAAATCATGTAGTTACAATCAATGAATTGGCTATTCATATCCTAACAAGTTTATTTTCTCCATCATGTAAACATTCAATAGTTTAGCCAATTCAACATAGGAATTTCCTGAAATATTCATATTTACATTTCAACTCGTTATAGCAACAATTTATAATTAATCTGGCAATCTCACAATTAATAAAAAGGGGAATGCTAAACGATTATGTACCATTATTCTAAATAATATGGCTTAAATCCACTCACCTCGTAAGCTTTCCAAAACCTGGATCTAGTCCAGATCTAATCTTCCATGATTTTCCCCTAGTTGAATTCAGAACCTAATAATCATGGATTTACTATTTTTACTAAAAGAAAAAGGGAAAAGAAAGAGGAGAAAAAATTGAATAGATTGGATCTGGAACGTTATCTTGCTTTTCACGTTGTTCTAAACGCCTAAAAAAACATCAATCTCTTCCCTCTAGATCTTAATTTAAGATTTTCTAATTTATAAATCTAAATTTCTCAATATATTTGAGGAGAGAGGGAGAGTAATGACAGAGCTCCAGCATAGCCGCCAAACTTTGAGGTTTAGGGTTAAGTCTAATGCCTTATTTATAGGGGAAGCGGAGAAACATGGTCCCTCAGATTCAAAATTAAAACATCAGAACCATCCACGTCGTCAGAAGGTTCCAGAACCGTGGTGGGGTCTACCCCGAGGTCGACCCCTCTTGGGGTGGGTCGACCAATAGGCCACCCCCCTGTTGGTGGGCCGACCCATAGGTCGACCCCCAACGGTCTACTTTCCCCCCTAAATCTCCTACTTGTGCTTTTTGATTTTTTTGAACCTATTTTTCAAAATTTCTGGATAACTTTATTATATATATACATATATTCCCCTTATATGTATACAAACTTCTAATGCTTATAACTTCTTCATACGAAGTCCGATTTACGCAAACCAAGTGTCTATCTTGAGCAGAATTTTGAGATGGACGCAATGGCACACTCCGTTTTACTTAGTTCTGAATATTTAATTTAGATATTCTTATTTTATTATCTTAAGTTAAAAATCCGGGGTGTTACATTCTCTTAGCCTTAGGAAATTTCATCCCCGAAATTTATCAAAAGGTTAAAATCAATTAACCCCTGGCATAATATACATCCATCATGTGTGCATCTAATTTTTTCAAACATTGTGCACTTGTGCAAAGTGAAGTACAACATAATAATGCATGTATGCCTAAGCGGTACCTTCTATGTGTATGCATATTTTTCAAAATTCCTTTTAAAATATGATGCTCACTATGGTGGAGGGTATCCCATGGTGTCGAACTATTTCTTTGAGATAAATGGATGCTAGGGACGAGGCAGTCTTTCTAATTTTAACAGGTATAAAATGAGCGCTTTTAGTGAGCCTATCCACTATTACCCAAATATTGGTATTTCCCCTTCTTGACCTAGACAACCCATCAACAAAGTCCATCGAAATGCTATCCCACTTCCACTGTGGGACCTCGAGAGGATGAAGCAGACCACCGGGCTTCTTCTGCTCCGCTTTGACTTAGTGGAATATCAAACACTAGCGACGAACTCAGTTACATCACTCTTCATGCCATTCCAAAAGAAAACCCTTTTTATATCTTTATACATCTTGTCTCCGCCCGGGTGTATGGTCAGTTTGGAATGGTGCGCCTCTTCGAGAACCGTGTTCACTAAATCCCTTACCTGTGGGACTCATAACCTTCCATCCTGTATCAACCAACCCTTATCATCGATGGAGTATCTATTGAGGTGACTAGAAGTCTCACCCCTAACTAGCTTTTCCATCACATCAACTAGCCGAGGGTCTTCTCGTTGCGCGGTTCCTATTGAGTCCAAAAGAGTAGGCTGCACCTCTAGTGATGCTAACAGACCAGGCACAATTTCATAGAAGGGTCTAAAACTAAAGTTTGATATGTACTCCAAGCTTTGCCTTTCTACAAAGAGAGGACTCAAGGTCAGCTTCTTTCTACTTAAGGCATCCGCTACCACATTGCCCTTGCCTGGGGTATAGGAAATCTCAAAATCATTAGAGGCCAGAAATTCCATCCACCTTTGCTGTCTTAAGTTAAGATCTTTCTACGAGAAAAGGTACCTCAACGATTTATGGTCAGTATACAATTCAAACTTCTCACCTAGGAAATAATGGCGCTAAGACTTAATCACAAAGACGATGGCAACCAACTCTAGATCGTGGGTTGGGTAGTTTTTCTCATGTACTTTCAACTGTCTGCCTCCATAAGCTACTACCTTCCCTTCTTGCATCAAGACCACACCTAGTCTCGTACCACATGCATCCATGTATATGGTAAACATCTTGCTCCAATATGGCAATGTCAGTACTAGGGCTGTTGTTAAAGCCCTTTTCAAACGTTGGAAAGCAATATCGCAATCCAAATCCCAAGCGAAAGTTAGGTTCTTCTTCGTTAATCTTGTGAGTGGGGCTGAGATTTTAGCAAAGTCTTTAATGAATTTTCGGTAAAAGCCCGCTAGCTCGAGAAAGCTTCGGACTTCGTTTGCATTCCGTAGGACCTTCCACCCTTGCACCGCAACTACTTTTGCGAGGTCCACGGCTAACCCCTCTTTGGACACCGCATGTCCAAGAAACCTCACCTCTTCTATCCAAAAATGGCATTTGGAGAATTTGGACTTCAGCTGTACGAAGAGTATCCATGACTTCCCTTAAATGCAAAGCATGCTCTTCTTCATTCTTCGAGAAGATCAAAATGTCGTCTACGAAGACCACCACAAACTTTTTAAGGAATTCTCTAAACACCCTACTCATCAAGTCAACGAAGTAAGCACGTGCATTTGTCAAGCCGAAATGCATGACAAGCCATTCGAAGAAACCATCCGGGTTTCTGAACGCGGTCTTATCAATGCTGTCCTCGGCCACTCTTAGCTGATGGAACCGGTTAGCCAAATCTAGTTGGGAGAAAACAGACGCACCTATAAGCTGATCAAACAGGTCATCTATTCTAGGAAGTGGGTGCCTATTCTTCTTGGTCAGCTTGTTTAGCTCCCTATAATCAACGTATAGGCGAAGTGAACCATCTGCTTTCGTTGCGAATACTACTAGAGCACCCCATTCAGAAATACTCCACCTTATAAACCCCTTTTCGAGAAGCTCCTTGACTTGCTTACTGAGCTCTTTTCTCTCCCTAGGAGCCATGTGTCTAACGGGTAGAGTTACGGGTTTTGCATTATCAACAATGTATATGCGGAAGTCTATCTCCCGCTTTGGAGGTAAGCCCTTCACCTCCTCAAATACATCTGAGTATTCGCGGACTACTCTAACAGACTACAAGTTTTCAACAGACGCATCAAGAGATTCTAGGTAACTAAGCATAATAGAATGTATGGGGTTACAAGATATTTCAAGAGTGTATCCAAGGCGAGTCATAAGTCTAACCACTCCCTTTTCACAATTGAGGATGGCACCATTACTGGATAACTAATCCATGCCTAGAATCAATCCATAGCCCGTGAAGCCAAGAACGAAGGCGTTGCATCCAAACTCAATGCTCAAAATAGACACTCTCAAATCCTGACAAATCATTGAAAGATGAGCCGAACCACAAATAGGATTTGAGACTACTATGGGATCCGTAACTAGACTAGTATTTAGGTGCAGCGTTTCAACTAACGAAGTAGACACAAACGAGTGTGAAGCGCCAGAATCAAATAAATTACGAATAGGATGATCAAACATAAAAACCAAACTTTCAACAGAAATGTTTCTACCTCTCTCCTGTTCTGGTGCCATGAGAGCCTGAATCTGCCCTCTTACCTGAGCCTGAATCTGCACTCCAAAAGTCGACCCTGTCCTTTGCCCTTGCCACTGTTTCCTTGGGTAGTCTTTAATTAGATGTCCTGCCTCTCCACAGTGGAAGCAGCCAGTCTTCTTCTTTTTCCTACAGTCCTTGCTTAGATGGCCTGGTGTTCCACAATTAAAGCACTTTTTCTTTCCCTTGCCATTGTTATCCTTACCGCCTTTCTTGTTTTGCTGTTGTGATTTCTTTTGATCCCCTTTCTTCTCCAGTGCCTTATTAGCATTAGCACCTTTCTCCTCTTCATGCATAAGTGCCATGTCAACTAGATTCTTAAAGGTGGCCCCCATAGGAATGTGGGTCATAGCCAACCCATGTAGCGGCTCATTCAAGCCTTTAACGAACCTCACAGCCTTCTTCTGAGGTGTGTTCACCAAGTCTAAACCAAACCTCGCCAACTGATTGAATCTTTTGATGTACTCCTTTACTGATAAATTCCCCTGCTTCAATGCCAAGAATCTTTTCATGTATAAATTCTCTTCTGCTCGTGAGAGAAATTTCATCTCGAACCTATGTCTGAAATCCATCCACGTCTCTACTGGACGTTCTCCATTCGTGACCTCCCACCAAAACGAGGCTTCGTCCTTCATTAACCAAGCAGCCAATTGGATCTTCATTCCATCTTCTATCTCGAAAATACCAAATAGATCTTCCACCTTCTTAAGCCAATTTTGGGCTTCAACAAACGTCTCTGATCCGTGAAAAGGTTTCCTGCCCATTGCCCGAAAATCTTTGCATATCTTCGAAAAAGTGTCAACGCGAGGCAGGGGAGGAGGAGGAGCGACTGCAGCTAGGGGAGGAGGAACATTTGCTGGGCCTGCGGTAGTGGCCCTAGCCTCCAGATACCTTCTAAACCAGCCTGGTATCGGTATGCCCTCGGTTATCTCAGGTTCCCCAAACATGCTGAAAAGGAAAAAGATTCAAAATGGAGAATCGAAGGAACGATATATGGCTCTTGGGGGTTATGTTTTTAAAACAAACTTTTCTCTTGAAAATACTCTCCTTAAAACGTACTTTTAAAAGTATTTCTTTAAAAAACGCTTTTGAAAAACAGTTTTTCAAAATCTTTTATCTGTTCTGTTAACCTTCAGCTCTGATACCACGTGTAACACCCCACGTCCATTAATGTCACTCTCAAAGGGAATGCATTAACTTTCATGGAGTATTATTGGTAAATAGAACATAATATAACAAGACAGATACATATATTGGTACATGAAAATTTTCAAAACAACATTTATTGCAGCGGAGAAATAGTTTGATTACAACACATCATAAACCAACAGAAAAAACAAGTACACTTAGTAACCATCTTGACAAATTATTTTCTGAGTACATAAAATAAAAAGCATAACCTCAACAGAAGTAGCCATAAAAGAGATGAGCTGAACTTTACTTTCGGCAATCCAAGCATTTCCAAAAGGGAGAGAAAGAGATCCAAGATCAAGCTCCACTAGTACTAGTCCTGTAATAACCCGGAAATCTGAGCCAATTTAAAATTTTTATTTTGGCAATTTTGATGAATTTTCAATATTTAAAATGAATTATTTTAAATAATAACGACGAGAAATTTATTTTGAAGAGAATTAGAACGTATATGTCTATATACGTCGTCGTTAGAATATAAATAATTATTTATAATTATAAAAGGAATTGAAAATGGCGCGGTAGTTCGAAAATTCGATTACAAAGTTCAAATGAATATACAAGATTCAAAATAAACCGGATTTTAGCGAAACCAAAAATATTAGAATCTAACTGAAAATACCTTTCCAACGAATCCGAAAAATTGAAATTTCATAGCGTGGATAAAAAGTTAGTTGAAAATTCAGAATAGTCGCTATGGAATTCTAGCCCTTAAAAATGAAAATTTTGCAAATGATCTCGGTTTTCGACGAAACCACTTTTGTTGGATTCATGATGTCAAGTTATTGCGAGATTCCAAAATTCGTAATTTTTCGAATCAATATGTGAGCGTGGCAAAGGAAAACGTGTTTTGGCAGTTTTAGTTGATTTTAATTGACTGGGAAATGGCCATTTTTCAAATGGTCTCAGAATTTGACGAAATTAGTTTTGTTAGGACTGTATCGTCAATACGAAGATAGAAAATATTTTTCGGGAATTTTTAGAGTTCAAACATGGCCCCGATAAATTGAAATGTGTGTTCAAATTCAATATATAGACTTATATTTTGATTTTGATGAAAACTGATCGAAACGATCAAATCAACCTACGATACATATCCCATTGTGTTCGGAATGGGGGTAATTAACTAGGGGCAATAGTCGTTGGGTCTTGATTGGAGTCCGAACAAAAAGTCAACCCTAGTTGAAAATAAAGTAAAATAATATTTTTTTTATATATAACCCCCTACCCCTTTCCTTCTCTCTCCCTCCTCCCTTTTCTAATCAATAGAACAAATGAAAAAAATATCAATCGCTCGACGGAGGGAGGGCGATCCACCGCCGCGCCGCCCTCTAGGCAACCCACCACCTCCCCGTGCACCTGCGAGCCCCCCCTCTTCTTTTCCTCCTCTGTCGTGCGTGAATCCCCCAGGCCGCCGACCTCCAGGCAAGCCCCCTCCGATCCTCCTCCCTCTACCGTACCCTCTCTCCTCCTCCTTGCTCCGAACAGAACCCACCCCGTTCGAGAAACCCCAGCCTCACGAAAACCCTGCGCCGTTCAGTGGCGTTCGCAGGCCACAGTTGGCCATCGAGTGGCGCGACTCCTCTAGCGTAGAAGGAGGAAGCTCTGACCTTCCTCCACGTGACCCCCGATGATCCTCCGGCTGACGATGGTGACTGCGTTTTTGAACCCTACCTTTCTTGTTTGGGTTTCTCTGAACGGCGTGTGAATGTGAGAAGGTAACATATTTTAAAAGTAAATTGCAGTAAATTTATTTACAGATTTTAAATGTAAATTGCAGTTAATTTATTTTAGATTTTAATATGAATTTGCATTGTTTTTCAAGTATGAATTTGCATTGTTTTTCAAATATAAGTTTGCATTGATTCTATTTTCAGATTAAGAGTATAAGGAGCAGTCCTACGCTGAGAACCTGGGGGGGTGGGGGAAGGGAAGAAAAGAGGCGAAAACAAAGGGGGTCTGACATAAAGTCTGGCGAGTATAATAACTTTAACAATATCATTATTAAAGTAAATAGGATAAGGCATAAACTGGAAAAACAAGATATGACCATGAAGCAAGTGGGCATGACAAAGTAATAAGAGGAATATTCTAGCGTTAATCTCGTTCCTAATCACTATAGGATAATTACTATACTGCACCATTACTAATCACCCTAAAAGTTGATCCCGCCTACAGAATGATAATGGTAGTTTCGTGTACCCCTAGTAGCCTTCATAGGTGTCGCCTGTCCCTATCTCCACTAGTTGTACTCACTACCCCTATGCGATCGGCTCCCCAACTCGTAGATACCCGTGCTGGTCTCACAGTAGGGTGTATCACTCCGCAAAGTGGCAACCCGATACCACTAAAGATGCATGGCTTATGTCTACATGATGCAACAACGTCTTACCTACCAGCCCAGGCCCACGCACGCACATGACCCCGTTGGACTTGCGTTGCCACCGCTAACCCGTTTTGACCTCTTATAATCAAACCAGTAAGCGTGTCCTGTCCTCGATCTAACTCGAGCTCACAAAGATAGTTAATGGGTTACAGGTTTGAAAAGGGTACCTATGCTTGACACAAGCTGTCCACCTATGCTTGGTCCCCACTAGAACTTCCCACTTAACCCCTTCTTATTCATGTCTTCTTACATGTTTTCAATTTGGTTAAGTGTTTCTAATCGTATTTTCACATGCCACCCAAGCCACCCACTTAACCCTCATGTCCCACCACATGTTTATCTGGTTAAGTGTTACTTAATTCATTAGAACCGTAACCTTGTAAAGACCTCCCACATTAGACTACCGTTTGCGGTTGCTGGATTTGTCGGTCCGGTTCGGGCAGTCTTATATCGCAAACAAGCCTAACCTCGTGTCTTTACAATCGTTACGCATTTAATTTGTGCCTTTGATCTCTCACATTAGACTACCGTTTGTGATTGCTGGATTTGCC